>OX104063.1:87225943-87871885 GCA_944474145.2 Dicrocoelium dendriticum
CCGACGGTCTGACGATACCAAGTTGAATCATGTGGTCAAATTCGGCTCGTGCTGCCCGTAGTTTGTCTGGAGCAAGCCGTCTTGGTCTTACGCTAACTGGTTGACCGCGCGTAACTATGTGGTGAGCGACCTCTGTCGTGACTGGTGGAAGCTCTGCAGCCGGTCGAACCAGTCTCGGGTATTCGGAGAGGAGGCTCAAATAGTCGGACAGTGCTTCTGCAATCCGAAATACAGGGCTGATTATCGGGGCATCTGAAAGGACACCATCAACACCTAGTTTCGTACGACCGTCTAAAAGTCTGTGGCGGCCAGCATCAACAAGCAAGCCAAAATGTCGGAGAAAGTCGATACCGATAATTGCGAAGGTACAGACGCAACCATGAAGACCCACTGAAAATCTCGGTGAAGATTGAGGTGCAGGTTCATCATGCGCTGACCGAATGAAACTATCGGAAAACCGTTGACCGCACGCAAGTTGTACGTAGGCTCTGAGTGCTTGTTGTTAGCGGTCGCTGGGATGACGCTGGCTTCCGTTCCAGTATCGATGAGGAATATGATGGAAGAACGTTGATCCTTAACGTAAAACAGTCGGTTTGATTGGTCATTGAATAATACGTTTGTAGTGCTAGTATGCGAGCTATTCGTTTTCCCTGAAGCAGCTGCGTCGTGCCTAATGCAGGGAGCCCGACGACGTCTAACTCTTTCAAAGTATTGACGGTGATACCAACATACTTCCGACGTATTTGACGTTGTCTGACTGAGAACTTGTAAAGGAAGTGTTGCGCTTTCGTGCCGAAGGAGACGTACTCGGTGCAGGCACAGACGAGCCACAATGAACGGTTGCCAAAACGTGGTCAGCATTTGACCGGGGCACACGCTGCTTTGAAGCCTCCATTGCTGCTATCCTGCTGCGTAGTAGCGCAATTTCCTCGTCTTTAGGGTCAGATCGGTCTAGCGACTGGGAACAAACATGAGATTCGGTTTTCATCGGTGAGAATACGTCACCGGAGTTGCTGGTCGTCTGCTGCGGAAAACGTTCGGACGCAGCGTCTGCCTTGGTAGCTAAGTCTTTTAGGGGTGCATCTATAAACATGGACAGCATTAGCGGCAATGGCTCTGGGTGACGTTCAAACCACAGCTCCTTTATCCCTTCTTCGCTCAAGAATAAGGGACCAGCGATGCGCTGAAGTACGCGGAGAAATGCCGACAGCTTGCCATCTCTAAGCTTAAGACCATTGAGCTGCTCAAATCAAGTTCGTGCGCTGAGTCGTAACTGTTTTAAAATCGCTTGCTTCATCGTTTCATACACTGCCACATTCCATGGGCAGAGTAGAATGTTCTCAATCAGCGTCACAACCAACGAAGGAAGGCGTGGGACGAGCTGATTGTACCTTGGACGGTCCGCCGTTATGCCCTTATTTGCTAGTTCGATCTCGAATATCTTAAACCAAACTTCTGGACTGTGTTCCATGAAACTTGTAACAGCCAAAGAAAGCACGGTTACGCTGTGAAACGACTCAGGTGCCACCCTCGAAATTGAGTCGAAAGATAAAAAACGAACAAAATACGATAAAAGTACTACAATTACGCAAGAAACAAATGAATATAGGTATATACTGGAGAAAAAAACGAACTCACCAAAATATACAAACGAGAAAAAAGTTGAATTCGCGCGTGCGAATCGGGGTCACCAATTTTGTAGGACTAGTTAATACTAGTCCGAGACGGTGCGCGAAAGTAGCGCGGATATCAGAAGGCAATGGGAGTCGGACACAGCGGATTGTATTCGATGGGGCTACAATAAGAAGCGGACGGATGAAGCGAGGCAAGAGCGTACACGTGAGCGCGGGAACTTACAAGGCAGTTGTGTGTAGCCGGTTGTAAGGACGATTAAAACAAGAAGGAATAATGTACAATCGGTCAACAAGTAAATTGTACATGAAAGATAAGAGTTATCATTTTGGGCGCTACAGTCTTCGTAGTAATCCAAGAAAGCTGCGCAAGTCCCGGCATAAACTGGTCGGGGAATAACTCTGCTACATATATAAAGACTTAAGTCGTAAAATGCCCACTTTGAAAACTTTGGGATGGTACACATTATAGAAAAAACCGAGCGCCAATAAAATAATTATAATATCGCTAACTGTAACACATGTTATTAATTAATAATACTCCCGGTTTACTATGGTTAGACTATGTAGCTTGCCAATCATTTTAACTTTATGTTAACTAATGATCCATCAAGTATTTTTCATTATTCGCGCCAACGAAACCGTGGGAACAACCTACACGGCACAATGGCGTGTATCAATACAACATAGGATACATTATATACAACACAACTTAGTGATATCAATGCCTACATGGAATACATGCAAAGACATATGCAGCACCCACCTGGCCACGGGTTCAACACAGATCAATGAAGGGGTCCACATCTCGCAATCCTGATACACCAAAAGAATTGGAGAGAAATTTACGAAACACAAGCCTGAATCGCTTGACTTTACCAGCTGCAATCAACCACGTTTGGCTCCAGAAAAGCCACCCAAGCAAGCAGGAGACACAATTGATATATGTGACCGCGAATAAGCTCAAAATATCAGTAACAAAACAGCCCCCCAGATACACAAAACCTGTCGGCAGCGTTCCAGGGCGTGGTGGCTGTTTGCCTGGCAAACGTTCCCATACAAAAACAACAAAAGTGTTTAATCAAACTGCGACGTGGCTGATGTGATTCTCTACTGAGTAAATTCACTGCTTACTACAACGTATCGACAAGTAGAGGGGTAACGAATTTCGCACACACTATGCATATACCTACTCCAGTACAAATACATGTACTTGCATTTTGTCAGCGTCATGTCACTATGCTTAAAACTGTTATACAGATTTTTACTTATGCTGCAATCAACTACCCTGCATTGTGTATACCAACTCATCGGACCACTCTCTCACCAACACCTACTCCATTCCAACGTTCCCTGTAATGCTTATCAGTACATTGTATTCTGTGAACAAGATGGCCTATACAATTCTGAATGTGTCAGCAAAGGCGTGTCCCGATACTCTCGAGGATAAACTTCATTCGCTGCTCGGTTCATATGAGCCCAAATAACTTAATGCACCAAGTCAATCCTGCACTTGGAGTTGCACAGTAGGTTATTTGGTACAGAGATGCATTGTTCTGGTCGCGCTTAAAACACATGCCTTGGTTTGTTAAGAATTATTTCTTAAGTGTTTGCTTGCAGCATGTTCATTTAGATGGCAACTCAGAATGCACTTGTCACATCAACCCAAGGTAGTGAGCTTATTTATTCTTATTACTAGTAATATTATTATTATCATACAACACTTGAACAACCACCGCGCTCCATGCTGTTTGCGTGTTAGTCAATATAATTTTATTTAGCACTATCGTTATTGAGCACGACAATTAACTTGTGTACGCCAAAATAGATGATTTGGAAATGGCTAATATACAACTTTTCTTGAAACCTCATGCTGGGTTTCCAAATACCTGCTTCTTTATCCGTGATACCTTAGAGTGCGCCGTTCCGCCATACATCCAAATCCTACCATCCAAGTGGTCTAACGAATAAAAACTGTGTATAGGGTCATAATAATGGCTAGGGCCTGGGTAATACTTCGTATAAGACCTTAGTCATTTTCTCATGGTGGCGCATTTACTTAACTGCAAACCTGCTTATATCACATGAAAACGATTGATGTATTTAAAAGGCGATAAAATATTTGAGGGCATTTGAATAGAGCACTTGAAATTAAAGCATATGAAATTAAATCTTGAAGGCCTTTGAAAGCTATTGAACTCACATGACGCAAATTAATGCGCCAGTGCAAAGGACGAAGAGGTTTAGTTGTGATTAACCTAGGTTGTTTGCCGCGGTGGACCAAAACTATAGCGACAGGCTATTTAATATCTACCATTCATAAATTCTGGGTTGCATCTAGCTCCCTCATTTTCGATTAAAATATTAGCAATTGGATGCAAGTTAGTCGATGCAATTAACAGCACATAATAACAAAAATAAAGCACGGTTGTCAAAATCTTAAACTAAAGCGGAGCACGCTCTTGCATTAAGTCGTATGGTCCCGGACCTAGGATTTACGTTTTATTTACTACATCTACCGCCTGTTAAACACCTGGTTTTGACTTAAATTCAAGCTATCATTCCGGAAAATATAGCCCAAATAGTGAGCCGTAAATACACTAACAGAACCATAGTCCTTAGCCATAGGCACCTTACGGTCCAATCGTAGTTCGCTGGCTTACGAATAAGTTAACTTTTATTTGTGTAGAGCAATCGCCAACCACTAATGGAAAAACTGGTAGCCTGGCAGGAGCTTGAACCACCTCCCTTTGTAAAGCCGTTTATGACAAGCCAACATTCAATAACCAGTATTCCATCAGGCTGACACGAAAGCAATCCACGTGTTCAAGTGTCATTCGTCACCTCGACCAGCTGGACCGAGAACTTTATAACTACCACTGTAGCCTGCCTTGGGCACTTGTGCAGAGTTTTGTCTCTACTTGGCTAAAGCCACCTAAAGCGTTGTGCGTACTGGTGAGGGAACCACCAGCTCCTACCTTTGATACATACTTCATTGCTCCTGGCGTACACTATGATTCATTTAGTTCGCCTATTGTACATAAACGGTTTCTGCCAAACTTATCGTCAGTGTGCTACATGGTGTGAAGCTTAAGCCATATTCTAGATAGTTGGCCCGGCTTTTATACTTGCACCTGCATCCGAACTCTAAACTAAAGACGGTTGACCTAAAAGGGGTCGAGAAAGGCTCTGAACTCCACATACCCAGTTGTTGTGACACCACACCGCAAGCCGCAAGGCATCTTACGTTCAGAAGCATTTCAACAAACCTCCTAAACCTCATATGCTGTTTCTCAGCATTAGGCCTCCCTTTGTTTATCAGTAGAGTGGGGGCAACGTCTGCCGCTGTATTAAGCATGCACAAAAACACAGGCATTGCACTATCCGTTGGATATAAGCAAGGTTGTTAGGCTAATATAGGCCAAAGGAATACTGAGACTGGGAAAGCTGCAACAAGAATGTTGGCGTGCTGCGTAGGACCTTCTAGTGCTTTGGCTTACTAAATTTCAGTTGATGTAGACTAGTTACGTGTGACCTTGCCAGGAATACGCTGCCTAAGCTTGCACGTGAAATAGTCGCGACATAAGGGCTAGAAAGTAACAGTGAGGGGCAACGCCTTTGTCGACTGACTACGCAGGTACGTTACTTAACGAAATTATGTCTACTTGGAGTGTTCAGCAGATGTTACCAACAGTTAGCTGGCGCTATCGTACAAGGGTACATAATACTGGGCTTACTGACTGAAATTGAATAGATAATACAACTGCCTGAGCTATTGACGGCGATAAGGCTCTCGTCGGTTTTGCAAACCTTGAAACTATCTGCGATTGGGTGTTTCCAGACCCACAATCTGGAACTTTTAACAAACTCTACGTTGTTTCTTTTAACGCACAGCGTTATCTTACGTTACTTTTCTTCTTTACTAAGTGATACCATAACCCACATGGAACACAGGCAACGACATACATGCAACGCCTATCTGGCCACGGGTTCAGCACAGGTTAATGAAAATGCCCGCAACCCACTATCCTGACACACCAAAAGAATTTGGAAAGCGGTTATGCAAAATACAAACCCGAATCGTCTGACCTCACCAGCTGCAGTCAACCACGTTCGGCTCCAGGAAAGCCAACTACGCAGGAAAGAGTCACAACTAGGAGTACATTAATGGGAATAACCGCGAAAAATCAGTCAAAATGCAGCTTTGCCAGCGTCGTATTGCCGGTCTGTGGTGTTCCAGGACGTCGTGGTTGTTCGCCAGGCAAGCGTTCCCATACAAAGAGCAACAATGGGGTTTAACCACACTGCGACGTGGCTGATATGACTCTCTACTGAATAAAGTCACTGCTTACTACCACGTATTAGCAAGTTGATCGATACCACATTTCACAATCTCTATGAATATACCGACTCCAGTACAAATACATGTACGTGGTTGATCAGCGTCATGCCACTATTCTTAAAACCGTTATACAGATTTTTACTTATGCTGCAATCAACTACACTGCATTGTGTAGACAAACTCATCGGACAACTCCCTCATCAACACCTACTCCATTCCAATGTTTTCTGTAATTCTTATCCTTACATTGTATCCTGTGAAAAAGTTGCCCTGTATAATTCTGAATGTGTCAGCGAAGGCGGGTTCCGAGACTCTCGAGGATAACCTTCATTTAATTTTTGTGCCATATAGGCCAAACCAATTTACTGCACCGGATTACTCCTGCTCCTGGATTTGCTCAGTGTGCTATTATTTACAGCGATGTATTATTTTGATCAGGCATAAATTTTGTGCCTTATGTTTGGCATTAAATATTTATTTCTTCGTGTTGTGCATCCCGGTTTGACTTATGTCTGGCAAATTGTTTTGTAATACTATTTCTTACATCTTCAGCACTCCTAACATATATCATATGTGATTCTCCACTTGTTTGTGATTTGTTTTACTATGAATTTTTCTTATGTTTTACCTTAATTTAACTTCGCCATATATCACTGCCGCGGACCAGCGTGGTGTGCATTTAACCATGCAATGGCACGGTTCACCTTCTGCTAACTTGACGATTACGGTCTTTTAATAAACAGTGGCTCGCCACAAGGGATAGGACCCTCCGCACAGCGCGGAACTACGACATAGGACACAGAGACTATACGGTTGGATTTCATGTTATCAATGATTCGTGGTCATACGGTATTTTATAATGCAGCTAATACAGCATCGTCAATCCTAAGCTAAAGGCTTCGGCTAGTGTGGAAATGCACCGGGCGCCATCATGTTAACTATCTGCGTCCAGTCAGTCCTGCGCACCCCAGCAACTCTTTGTCGGGTTTCTCCCTATAGGTTCAGCATGCCAACCGACAGTACCGCTTCATCACGAGTTACAGCCGCGGACCTGCATGATTGCCCGGCTCATAGCTTGGCTCATATTACGCTGCCGTGTCAGTTACGAACCATGCGGAGCACAGTGGAAGTCCACACGAGCTAGGAATATGCACGTGGCGCCTATGTACGACCTAGGAATTAGGAAGTATATTCACAGGTTTTATCATACTTATGAATTGTAGTGAGGGTTTGACCATAATTCAGGACTAATCAAGATCTCCCAAAAGCAGCAAAATTAGGCTAGGCTGGGAAAGCACCAGACGTCGGCATTGACTCCCCCGTGCCTCGCCAGTGGTGCGTCTTACAGCAGAACCCTGCTGGATTACGCGCACACGACATTAGGATGTCAGCATATAGTGCCACCTCCCATAAAAGACAACCGTGGTACTGCGTGATCCATAGTTGACCGTGATATAGCCCGAATCACTTTCCACTTCCATGCCGGCTATTATCTGTGCAGAGGAGAGAGGTTAGCCTCACAATTTAGGAATATCAGCCTAGCGCCTAGTACAACAATGGAATTAGAAACTATAAGAAGAGATTTCATACTTCTGAGGGTTATTAGGTAGGCTTTAACTATAATTCTGCTAATCCATATTTGTCGCTTCCAAGAAGCAGGGTAAGTATTGTTTAAAGTAGCAACGGACGCTGTCCTTACGATACTTTTTGTGTAGTCATTTGTTGCATCACGTAGCCGACCCCTGCAGGGTTGCGTCCCCATAAATCGCGGATGCAAGCAGCGAGTGCCAAGTCGAAATGGGTCACACCCGCAGACTTGTGTACTTACCAGTTGACTATGATATAGCCCGGCTTACCTCAATTAGCTTACCAGTTACAAACCGCGCAGAGTACAGCAGCAAAATAACATGCTACGACTGTCCGCATTGCATCCATGTACGACAAGGAACTTAGATGCATTACAGATAATTTTCATATTACTTATACATTCTCATAAGCATTTCCTTGGAACTCAGCTATTCATCATTGGCACTCTAAATCATTAAATTAACGCTAGTCCGGGAAGTCATCAGCGGCGGAAGTTTTGAACTTTTTCTCTCGTCATTGGCCCTCCCTTTAGCACGCTTCTGCTCTTGTGACATTAAGATGTCAGCCGCTGGAGATACTTCGCCATAGGTGACAGCCACCGACATGCATGATTCACAGTTGTATAGGAGGTAGCCCATCCTAACTTCCACTACCAATCTAGCTACGATCACTGCAGAGAAAGATGGCACGCCTTCCGATCTAGGGGTTTCCGCAAATCACCCATGTACGATATAGGACTCAAAAGCTATATGGGCCGATTTTATATTACTGATGAGTTGTAGTAAGGATTTTTATAACTCGGCTGATTCAGCAGCTTCAATCCCAAGCAGCAAGCAAAGGACAGTTTGGAAATCGCCAGACGCCGGAGTTTTGATTTTCTGGCTCTCGACAGTAGTGCGCCTCCAAGCGTTCCCTTGCCGTGTACCGCCCCCATGCTTTCAAGATGTTAACTTCTTGTGCCACTTCGCAATGGGAGACAGACGCGGTCCAGCAAGATTAACAGTTGACTTTGATATAGCCCGGCTCGTCTTCCACTCGTAAACATTGCCAATAGAAACGTAAGGAAACGCGCTTCCAAACAGACCGCTTCTCGATAACACTTCAGACAAAGACGTTTACAAGCACAACTGGGGTATGCAAAGCTAGTAAAAGCTGATGCAAAGTAAGAAAGCCTGCATTGCTCTGGCCAATTTTTTATAGGCTGAGTTTATCTGACCCCACTTGACACCGTTCGCTGATCACTTCGCGAATCAAATTGCGTCAGCCGAGAAGTGCTGCCAACTTTGATGTCAGCAACGTTCCATGCGGATGGACCCTTGTCACGACAAAGGCAGCGTGAGTTAATGCAGTAGCATCCACTGCTCTCATAGCTCCGATTGCGTTAACTCGATCGCTATCGATGCCGCAACCCTAGGGAGGCGTCTTTTAATCTCCATAGTATTTCGTTTTGCCACAGCGTAGCAAACCTTAAAACATCATTGGTCGGAATTTCGTGTCCACTTTTAACCAGATGTTTAAGGATGAAACGTTTTCTAATTTCGGAAATGCCTCTCCGGAAAGACCCGGAAGGGTGCTCGGCTATCATGGTCGACAGACGCCTAGTTGTGTGTTTGAGGTACTTAACACTACAAGTGCAAGTAAATGCCATGTGCGTTACCAAGAGTGCAGTGGACACTGGCTAGCTTTACGAGCTAGGACTCGCCATATAGCACCTATGTGCTACTCGGAACATAGAAGCTATACGGAGGGAGTTTTTATTCCTTTTTGCAGTGTTTGGGACGTAGATATAATCTAGCTAATTTATTATCGTCACGCACAATCAGCAGCCCAGTGCTAGTTTGGAAAATCACCAAACGCCGGCATTTCAACCACATGGGTGTTGCCAGTGTTGTGCATCCCAGTTGACTTTGATGTGCTTCGTCCACACAAACCCAGGATGCCAGCGCCCTGTACAATTTGGCCTTGGGTTACAGCCGCGGTCCTAGTGATGGACACTTGGCCGGGATACCGAAATGCACATCTTAAATTGCAATACCATTTACGAACTGTGCAGTGGACAATGGCTACCCTTATACGCTTGGAAATTGCGCGTGGCGCCTACGTACGACGTAGGACTTAGAAGCTACACCGACAAAGCTAGTATCATTGATGTTTGCAAGTAAAGATTTTGGTATACTTCAATTATTTTATCATCCCTACTAAATTCGGCCTTATTAGTCTAGTTTTGTAAAGCAACCGACATCGGCGTTTCGACCATCTTTGTCTCATCTGTTGCGCCTGCTAGCTGACACCTGCTGGGTTCAGCTCTAATGAATTCAGGATGCTAACAGCCAGTTTCAATTCGCCCTGGGTAACAGTTGCAGGTCTGCGTGATTGATAGTTGTCTATGATATAGCCGGCACACCATCCACCGTCACGCTCGTTAAGAACTGGGCAGACGACTGCGTCTAGCCTCAGGAGCCAGATGTTTCCGGATAGCGCTTATGTTCGGCGTATGTTATGGAAGCCCTGCGAACAGATTTTATATTGCTGGTAAGTAATTTTGAGGAGGTTAGTATAATTCAACTACTTTCTCCACGTCACTCATAATCAGCAGGCTTTGTGTAGTCTGGTAAAGCGGCAGACGCCGATGTTTTGAAGCTTCTGGGTCTCGTTTTCGGTGCGCAACCCAATTGACCTCTGCCGGTTTGCGCCGCAGTAATTTAGAATGTCAGTGGCTTGTGCGACTTTACCATTGGTACAGCCGTGGACCGGCGCGATCGACAGTTGACTAGAATATTGCATGGTTCAACGTAGGCTGCACTGTCAGTTACGAATTGTGTAGAGTACAGTGGCTGACCTCACGTACTAGCAACTTCTGCATAACGCCTATGTAGGATATAGGAGTTAAAAACTAAACGGTGAGGTTTTATATTTCTGCTGGGTAGTATTATAAATTTTGTTTAATTCAGCTGTCATGAGCTTCACACCCAATCAGCAGGCTTTGTCTAGTATAGAAAAGCATCAAACGCCCGCTTTTAAACACTAGGTCTCGTCAGTGGCGCGCATCCTAGCGAACCGCTGCCGGATTCCGCCCCCAGGGATTCAGGATGCCCGTATAAAGTGTCACATTGCCATCAGTGACAGCTTTGGACCTGCTTGAACGAGGGTTAACTATGACATAGCCCGTCTCGTCTTCCACTGCCATGCCAATTATGAACTGTGCAGAGGATAACGGCTGGTCGCATGAGGTAGCACATTCGGTTTAGCGCCTATTTAGGCTAAAGGACTTACCAACTATACGCAAAACTTTTATATTATTGACAGGACTTAGTGAGGCTTATGATATACTGCAGCTAAATTATTGTCATCACTCCCAGTCAACAGCCCTATGCGAGTTTAGAAAAGCACCAGCCGCCGGCGTGTCTACCTCCTGCGTCCCGTGAATGGTGCTCCTCTCAGCGCACCCCTGCCGGGTTCCGACCATATGACATCAGGATGTCAGCCGGTAGTGGCATTTCGTCACGGATGAACTTCGCGGACCTAAATGCGCAAAAGTTTCAAATGATATAGCCCGGCTCATATTCAATTGCTGTGCTAGTTTAGAACCGTGCATAGGACAGCGGCCAGTCTTACTAGTTGGCTAGCCGAACATGGCTGGCTAGCCGAACAACCTCCCCGTGGTGCTAGCTAGGTGGTTTGGATAAATCCCTTTCCAGCAAGTGGTTCGGCGGCAGTGTTTCAGGATGTGATGGGATTTCGCTTGGTAAGCGTCCTTCCTATAAAATCCACAGATATCCGTTTAACAACACTGTGACGTGGCGGATGTAACTCGCCACTAAATAAGGTCACTGCCCATTCTCTTTTCCGGAAGGTTATTCATACATCACGAACGGCATCCGATTCGAAGCCTTTCATCGATTTTCCCCCCTTTAATGGTGAACCCAGCGAATAAAACATACACAAAGTCACACAACATGATCACTTTCAAATACACATGTAAACATACTTCCACATGTCAACACACACAGTCACACATAAATTTCTTTGCTATTTATCAAACTGTACCAATTTGGGTAATTGCCGCTCACACGTGTCTGTATTACCATGAGCATGCCTTGATGGTGTGCCTCGCAATAACGTGAATAAATTCTTCATTTATTTATTTATTTAGCCAAGAGTTTTTCGCATTGCTCTCATGTACGTCATGGGACCTAGAAGCTGTACGGACAGAATTTATTTCACTGGTGAGTAGAGGTGATCAATTGGTATACTACAAGTGATTTATCATCAACGCTCCCAAACCGCGCTAGGGTAAGTCTGGAAGAGTAACAGACATTTGACTCATCACTGGTGTGTTTTTTAGCGGCCCGCTGCCGCGTTACGCCTAAATGGCTTCAGGATGACAGCAGCCAGTTCTAATTCGGCATAGCTGCTAGCCTCGAACCTGCGTGATTGAGAGTTGACTATGATATAGGCCTGTTGATCTGCCACTACCATGTCAGTCGGCCGGTGGCCGAGTGGTTGGCACGGTTGCTTTCCAACCATAAGGTCACCGGTTCGAATCCGCCTAGGGGTGGGCGTCCTCGCGGTATACTCAGCCCGCGCGCGACTCGTGGTGGTCGCGCGGCAGCGAAGCGCCGTTACGGCTTATAAGCTGACACATTTCATTTTTTCACTACCATGTCAGTTCCAATCTGTGCGGAGGGCAGTGGTTAGTAGTTACGAACTAGAACCTTCCGCAGGACGCCCGCATACGACTTGGAACACTGAATCTCTACGACCAGGTTTCCTAGCACTAATGATTAGTGGTGATTTGGGTTCTATAGTGCAACTAATTCATCCCCGTCACCCGTAATCAGCGAGCTTAAGCTAGCCTGGAAAAGCGCCAGACTCTTGCGGTTTGACTGAGTATCGACTGTAGTGCACCTTCCAGCGAAAGCTGCCGGGTCCATCCCCTGTGGATTCAGGTACCAGCAGTCAGTGCTACTTCGTCGGTGTTGTCGATTATTCTAGGTCTTATGAGTGGTGCGCCCCACAGCAACATCCTGACAATTTGTGCAGCCATGAGTGCAGGATGCCAGCTGGTAGTGCCAATTTGCCATTGGTGACGTTTGCACACCTGCGCGATTGCCAGTTAACTATAATAGAGCACGGATCCTCTTCCTCTGCAATGCCAATTACGATCTGTGCAGATAATATATGGCTAGCCTCACGAGTTGGGAATTCCCGCGTAGCAAAACTTACAGCCTAAAACACGGGCTATACGGAAAGACATCATATAATTTATACTCAGTAATACAGGATTTTTGTATAATTAAGCTAAGTTATCATCGTCGTTCCTAATCTACTAGTTGTACGGGCATCCAATAACGCAAATTAATTCCTTTCAACACCATTAGGTACCTTATAGTTAGTCATGTTTCTATTCGTTTAAACGTTCACAGAGTTTAGGACGAGCTATTGGATAATGGACCTGACCAAACGCAAGTGTCTTGTCCACCAGGTCTTAATTAACCCCAAGGAAAAAATGTTTGTCTACTAAGCG
Source organism: Dicrocoelium dendriticum (assembly GCA_944474145.2). Taxonomy (NCBI): domain Eukaryota; kingdom Metazoa; phylum Platyhelminthes; class Trematoda; order Plagiorchiida; family Dicrocoeliidae; genus Dicrocoelium; species Dicrocoelium dendriticum. The sequence goes on from OX104063.1 coordinate 87,239,031, forward strand.
TCGTTACAAATCTTCTCCCGCCGAATCTCTGCTTCTAAACTCGTGGCTTCCATCAGGCCTATGTAGCCACACTCCACTGTATGTCTCTCAAAACAGTTCTGTGTCATATTCCTTACATTGATTATACTTTCCAACCTTTTGCGAAAAAGCCGGCCTCTGCGAAGCATATGGCCTTTGACTCTAGTACAAAGGTAGCCAAATTCAAATCCTGCTTGCTTCCTAAACTTTAACGTATGCCTAGATTTTGCCTTACCGTTGTCTGCTCATCCGTCGACCATCAACTCTTTGCTAGCGGTCAAAATTATCTCATTTGACAGCGCAATATCTTATCCTAGTTTCCTCTTTCCAGCTGTTCAGTTTTCCCTCATTGGCCACAACGTCTTCGTCCCTTGCTAATGAAGGAGTCCAGCTCTCACACTGGCTTTTTCTGGCTCAGTCTACCCTAACACTATTCTCCTGATACACTGAAATGACCTGCATCCCAGAGCGCCGTTGCGCTTTTGTCTTATATGTGGCCTCGTCCCCAGCAAACTTAACTTATGCTTGCATTCCGCTCGCTCGCTGCCCTTTCTTCAATTAACTTTTCTTAGCTCTGTTCATGACATCAATCTTATCAGACCTGGTCAGCGAACAACCGCTCCCTACCCTCTCCTTGTTAGGTGTACCTTTAGCCATTACTCGTTGCATCGTCTGTGACCCTCGCTCATGTAGGCGTCCATGTCTCACACTGGTTTATTCCGGTTCCAGCTACCTTCGCACTATTCCGTTAACACCCTACTATGACTTCGGTACCTGCGCGCTTCTACGCTTCTGCCTTAAATGCTGCGACGTGCTCAGTAAACTTAATGTACGCATGCATTCTGCCTGTTTGTTGTCCTTTCTTTAGTTAACTATTTTAACGTTCTTCCGGTAATCATCCCCATCGCATACGATCAGCGCACAGCCGCTCAATAGCCTCTCCATTCTAAATCTTTAGCCACCCCTTACTAGTTGTAGAATCCTCGACTTTTCTACCTGCCGACAACCAGCTCTCTGACTAGATTGACCTAACTGTTTCCACGGTACTATCTTCCCAGCACCCTAACAAGAGTTGAGTATCTACACGCCGCTGCGCTTCTGTCTCATATGATGTGATTTCCACAGTAAACTTTATAAATAAATAAATAGTATATTCTCGAATTTCCGAGACTCACCTGACCAGGCGTGATCAACGTTTACAAGCAATTTATGTTTCGCAACAAACACGTTGCTATTTATGTAATCGGCAGTAAGCCGAAAGTTGTCCAAGCTTCGGAAATTGTAAAATTAATCTTGAGGCATAAATTCGTCAAAACATGACGACAAGTTGGATTCTAGTGGGCGTAGTGTAAACAGGCTGGGCATTCCGTTTGTAGAGAAAGCTGGTCAGGAAAATATTACATTAGGATTCTGGTCGGCTTTCCAGTATGTAGTTGTTTGCAGTGACTTTATTCAGTGGCGAGTCACATCCGCCACGTCGCAGTGTTGTTAAGCAGACATTTGTGGCTTTTTATAGGGAGAACGCTTGCCAGGCAAAAACCCACTACGTCCTGAAACACTCTCAGAACTCCGTTTATACACTAATGTAAAACTGGCAGAGCACCTCGTCGACTGATTTAACCCTCGGTTAACCGCCGTCAATTGCCTTCTAATTTCCTCTGTTAGCTGAACAGGTTATTTTTGCTCGGGGCGGCCATAATGGCTGAGGCCTATGGAGGGTTAGACCTTTGTCATCTTCGTGTCCAGGTGAGCAAAACTTCCGATTCTTGCGTCTAGATTTCTCAGGATTATGTATACTTCGCAGGAGTATGAAGGCGTCATGTCCAGCTGCCATTACTGGACGACGGTCATGGTAGTGAGTGCATTTTTATCCACTTGTTGTACAGACGTGTTCTATGTAAGTCCTTGGGGGTTCCTATGTCCTGTCCCAGGCACAAGCTCATTCACGTTCCGATCCCAGATCCCCAAGAAGCTCCAGACCTCGCAGAGAGGGAAGGTGAGAGACAATGAGGGCCGCAAAGAACAGGCGTGGGAACGAGCATTATTTATGTCCTATGGTCTAACATTTAGAGGAACCATATGGTGTACAATGTGTAACAATGATTATGCTAGAAGTGTCTTTTGAATATTCATCGGAAGCAAAGCCCTATAGGTTGGTTGCTACCGTATACCTTGGATGCAGAGCGTTGCGCCGTTAAGCAAAGAAAACACAGGATCAGTTTTCTATGATGCAACTGTTGCGTGGGAAGTTTCGCTGAGGAACGTAGAATATGCTGACCCAGGGAAAGCCAGGGAGTCTTTTGGCCTAATACATGGGTAAGTTTCGCAAAATTAGCAGCGAATAATTGAGGAATGAACACCTGTAAATGAGAAGCTAAGGGGCGTCTCTGTACTGACCAGGTGAGAGAGTGCCGAACTAAAAAGCTAAGAAGGGCTAATTGACGGAAGGACCGCGAATAGTCAGAATACATGCGTACATTAAGGTTGCTGAGGATATCAGAACCTGAGGCATAACCGCAGCAGCCAGAGTGCTAGGGTAATATTGCCAAGCTGGATAGAGCCATGGACTGCTAGCCCGAGTCTTGGAGTATTGCAGGTAAAAAATGCATAAGACAACACTGCAAGTAATGGGTAGATAAAGGTCTAGAAATGTGAGGCAGAAGAGCGGCTTACGCTGAATACCTGGATATGTTTGCACGACAGAAGAAAGCTAAGAGGTTTCGTGATAGAATGACAGCGGACAAGTAAAGTGCAAGCATACAAAGAGGTTGTTAGATAGTTAGAGCATAATAGACTACGACGCATCGACGTGCAGCAAATCAAATCATGCGGTGGTGCTAATGGAGTATAATTAAGGAGGCCTGAGCCGGGAGAAGCCAGTGAGAGAGCTGTACTACGGCCAATTAGGTGTCGCGGATGAGCAATGGCATTTAGGTGTGGCCTTATAATTGCTAGTGGACACCTGATTAGGGGAACAGACAGCAAGTGTATGTGATGCACGCAGTCCCAGGGATTAAAGCTTGGAGGGATAAAGTGTGGAGTTTGGCAGCTCAGTATATGCGCAAAGATGATAGTAGCTTATGCAGAAGGACTGTTGCTAAACACGGGAGCCAGTGGTAAGACGCGGAACAGTTAGGGTCGCTGTAAGTTTGCGTATCCGTGAGCAGCAATGGAATTTGCATGAAGCCTTTTAGTTGCTAGTGTATGCCCACATTTACCCATAATAAATCAGCAAAAAGCGGATGTATGTGAAGCAGATAGCCACAAAGTATGTTCGAGATAGAAGAGAGCAGCTCTTAGCAAGCTCCAGAAATGCGCGGAGCCTACCATTACTAGTTGCTGCTAAGCAGAAGTGCTTAGGTTTAAGCGGATCGACAGAACATGGCGCTGCGAGAAAATTTCGGTGGCCTGATATAGCCAATCCATTAGGTTATTTGGTTACAAGTGGATTGCTACAGTGTCACAAAACAAAGCAACAAGCCAGCGAAGGTAAGCGATACAGACAATCCGGGAGATTACAGGATGGAGAAACGAGGAATGTCTCCTAGTATCTCCGGAAAAGCTCAAGGATGTGTGGAGCCTACAATGAACCTCTGCAGTAAACGTAATGAAGATAAGAAGAATGAAGGGTAATTGTGCTAAGGGAGAGAACCGGCGGACAGCATCTGAATTCCACTGAACCTTCTAGTTATTTAGCAGATACAGTGACAGAAGAGGTCAACAACCCAGTGAAGTTATGGGATGCTAACAATTCAAGAGAGTAAGTGGGAGAGATACAGAGTGGCGACTAGCGTAGATATGTATGATAATTACTATGACTGGCTGCAGCTAAAAGTGGTGCCATAAGTAATACGAAGAAGTGATAATGATACAAGGTGAGATAGAAGTATCCGCAACTGACAATGGCATTGGGGTGTAGACTTCTAGTGACTAGTGGATACCTAAAGTGTCCCAGAATAAGTCAACGGTCAGCAAATGAATGTGACGCAGACAGTCACAAAGAATGAAGGTTGGGGATGCAAGAGAGTTGCACTTGGCAGGCTTCGGATATGTGCAGAGTTGCATAGAGCTTACGACCACTAGTTGCTACTAAGTGGAAGTGCTGAGGTGAAGAGGATCGACAGAAACTGACACTACGAGAGACATTCGGTGGCCAGAAGTAGCCATTCCATTGGACACTGGTCACAATTGGATTCCTACAGTGTCACAGAACACATCAACAAGCCAGCGAAGGTAAGTGATACAGACATTCTGAGAGATTACAGGATGAAGAAACGAAGCATGTATTCTAGTAGCTCCGGATAAGCGCAAAGATATATGGAGCCTACAATGAATCACTGCATTAAACGTAATGAAGATAAGAAGAACGAAGGATAATTGTGCTAAGAGAGAGAACCAGTGGGCAGCAACGGAATTCCATTGAACCTTTTAGCTTTTTATTAGATACTTACAGTGACAGAAGAAGTCAACAAACCAGCGAAGGTATGTTATGCTAACAATTCAAGAGAGTAAGTTGGAGAGATGCAGAGTGGCTCCTAGTCTAGATATGTATGCTACCTGCAATGACTAGCTGCAGCTGGAAAGTGGTGACGTAGGTAGCGCGAATAACTGATTATGATACACGGTGAGATCGAGAGTATCCGCAACTAGCAATGGCATCGGGGTGAAGCCTTCCAGTGGCTAGTGGATACCCTAAGTGTCCCAGGATAAGTCAACGGACTGCAAATGAATGTGAGCAGACAGTCAAGAAGATTGAAGGTTGGGGATGAAAGAGGGTAGCACTTAGCAAGCTCCGGATATGTGCAGAGTTGCATAGAGCCTACGACCACTAGTTGCTACTAAGTAGAAGTGCTGAGGTAAAGAGGATCGACAGAAAATGGCGCTACGAGAAGCTTTCAATGGCCTGATGTAGCCATTCCATTAGACACTTGGGTCACTAGTGGATTCCTACAGTGTCACAGAACACACGTATGCTTGCATCCTTCCTTTTTGCTGTCCTTGCTACCTTTACGCATTTGTAGCTCCCCTCAGGCAACCTTCCTTATCTCATCAGATCAGGGCGCAGCCGCTCCTTGCAAGCTGCTTAGTTATGCTTCACTCGCTGCAAACTCTGTGCTACCTACCAATATTGGAGTCCAGTTCTCTCACTGGCTTTTCCGGCTCAGTCTAACTTGGTAATATTTATTTGACACCCTAGCATGACCCTTTTACCTAAGAGCCGCAGAGCTTTTGCTTCATATGCTGTGACGTCCTCCGCAACCTTGAAGTAGACTTAACCTATGCCGGTTCGCTGTCCTTTCTTCAATTAACCCTGCTTGGACTTTAGTCCATCAATCCTATCGCATCTGGTCAGCGCACCAACGCCGTTTATCCTCTCATTTCTAGGGTTTCAGTTTACCCTTAGTCGCTGCTAACTCTGCTACACTATCTCATGTAGTAATGCAGCCAACGCTCTGGCTTTTCCTGGCTCAGCAAAAGGTGGCAACATTGCCTTAGCAACCTAGAATGACTTGTCGCTGTACGACGCTGCGATTAAGTCTCATAAGTTGTGACGTTTTCAACAACCATAATATATACTTTCGTTTCGCAAGGTTGCTTTCCTTCAATTGATCAGTTTAGTTTAATTTTGTCGACTAATCCTTGCTCCTCTAGTCAGCTCACATCCGTTCCTTAACCTCTTCTGTGTAGGTGTTCTGTTTTTCTTCTTAGCAACGGTTTCGGTACTTGCTAAGGTAGGAGTGCAGCTCTTTCACTGGCAGTTTCCAGCTCCGTTAGCCGTAGCATTACCCTCTTGGTAACTCCGGGCATACTTTATGTCGAGATCTCCCGGAGAATTTTACTCCCCGCTTGAGTTCTATCCTTCCGCAGCATTACCACCAATTGACGTTTGAATAAACAAATAAATAACTGAATATTTTATTCTCGAATTCATCGGGGCACACCAACTCAGGCATGACCAAAAGTTACAAGCAATTATGTTGCTCAATAAATAGGTTACAACGTACGTAGTTGGCTGTGCCAAACATTTGTGCAATTTGCAGCAAATTTCGAAGCACTCATAAGGTGCAAATTCGTCAGTGGGGTGCGGATAATATGGTTGTATGTGTGCGTTAAGCAAATAGAAAAAACATAGTAGGTGGAGTGCGTACAGTAGGTGAAACTTGAGAGTATCTTTGTTACACGTGTCAGCAAAAGCTTGAAATTGACTAGTAGATATCCAAGTGTCAAATTGGATGGTAACTTTATTCAGTGGCGAGTCACCTCCGCCACGTCACAGTGTTCCTAAACGGGCTTTTATTGCTTTTTATAGGGAGAACGCTTGCCAAGCAAAAACTTACCACGTCCCAGGCTATTCATATTTCCACCTACTTATTCTGCGCTCCCGATCGAATTAGGCTGGCTACCTGCTGTTTATACAACGTGCAATCGCCGCCAGTCTTCTAACTCTCTTTTCTCTCTTCCCACGCAATAGTTGCATCATTTGAACTGATAGTATGTGGATTGTATACTTGTACAACGCTCTGTTCTCTATGTAGATGGTGGCAATCCAGTCATACCCCCATTGCTTTTTGGAGCTTGTTTGAATAGCAGCTTCAGCATAGGCCTTTTTGCACCTTGTCTATCATTTTGTCTCAAATCTGAATGTTATAATATGACGTTAACAATTTTTAACTTCCAAGCAATGTTCTCCGAAGCCTTCACACGTTTGTCCCTCACGTTACATTTTCTCCGAGGTCTGGAACTACTTGGGTACCTGTGATTGTGCTGAGGAACAGCGTATACGCATGACAAACGTTTTCCTTATAAAACACCACAGCTATCCATTTAAAAACACTGTGAGGCTGTTGCATTGACTCGCCACTAATTTCAGTCACCCTATTTTCTTTTCTTGAAGATCGTTTACACATCATAAACGCTGTCCGATCCGATACGTTCCTTTGATTCCCCTCTTTGATGGCGGTCCTAGCGAGCAAAACACAAACAGCGTCGCATTTAATTATTCACACAACACGGCAACTTCCAACTACACACTTAACAATAATTATATATGTCAAAACACCCATAAATACCTATGCTATTGGGAAACATTTAATAAGTGGTGCAATAGCCGATCACACAGATCTATATTATCACGATCATGCCCATGATGGTGTGCAGCGCAATGACGGGAATAATTTATCTGTTTATTTATTTAAGCTAAAACAAGGATCTACGTGGGGCACGGCTGAACACCAAAGGGGCTCAACCGCACTCACCACCACGACTATCGTAGAGTATAGGTAGCTGGACACGATGATTTCACACGCCCGAAACACACGTACTCTAAAAAATCCAGACACCAGCAACTTTGTAGTTTTTCTCAGTTGGACACTCATCAAGCTGACACTTCTTGACCGTTCCGTCCCCCACCGGCCTCAGCGAGAATGACGGCCTTGAATACGCTATATTTTCCGCCAACAAAGGAAGTCGAAGTAGTTTGACTGCGAATAACCAAGTGCGCAATCAGTCGGCAACCTGCTTTGCTAGTTGTACAGTTGTGTTCAAAAGGAATTACGGCAGTGTTTCAGAAGGTGGCGGGATTTCGCCTGGCTAGCGTTTTTTCCATAAAAGCCATAAAGTTCCACTTAACAACACTGCGGCGTGGCGGATGTGACTCGCCACTGGATAACGTCGCTGCTCACAACTATATGCTAGCTGCCAGTTCCAATCCGACATGCAAGACAGCAGCTGGCCTGCCTGTTTGACACTTATTTGTGAAATAGCCCGGCTTATTTTGCACTGGGTTGTGCACCACTGACGAAACCCAGACCGACTAAACGCCGGCGTCTAGAGCTTTTCCTGACAAGCAAACTCCTGTTGCTTTGACACTACAGTGATGAGTTAGCCAAATTGAAACAAAGAGCCCTCTACTATTATTTAGTATATTAAAATCCTTCCGTCTTGCTACTAAAGTTTCTGTCGGCCATAGGTACTATGTGGAAAGTACTAGCTCGTGAGGCCTGTCACTCTCATGCGCATACATCGTAAATTGCATCGCAGTGGAAGGTGATCCGGCTGTATGCTAATCAACTGTCAATCACACAGGTTCGCTGCTGCCATCCATGGCAAGGTGGCAATAGCTGCTGGCATCCTGATGTCATGGGGTGGAGTCCGGCAGAGGTGCGCTTGGCGGCGCACCACTGACTAGACACCAAAGATCGAGACGCCGGCGTCCGGTGCTTTTACCGAGTAGACAAAGCCTGCTGATTGGGAGTGACGTTAATGAACCAGCTAAATTATATCAAATTCTCATTATGACTCATAACTACTATAAAGTCTGTTCGAATGGCTTCTAAGCACTATGTTGTACATAGGTTCTAGGGGAAAGTGCTAGCATGCGAGGCTAGAAACTGTCCATTGCACAGTTAGTAACTGGCATTACCGTCCAGCTTGAGCCGGGTTATAGTATATTCAACTGTCGTTCACGCAGGTACGCAAAAGTCATTCATAGCAAAGTGGCAATACCTGCAGGCATCCTGAACTCATGGTGGCGGAGCGCGGTAGGTTTGCGCTGGGAGGCACACCAATGTCAAGACACGTAAGGTCAAAGCGCCTGCGTCAGTTGATTTTGCAGAAGAGACTCAGCCAACTGATTGGGAGTGCCGTTTGTGAATGAGTTGAATTACACAAATTTTCACTACAACTCATAAATAATATAATATTTGTTTCGTATGTCTTCTAAGCCCTACGTCGTATATAGGTGTAATGCGGAGTGCTAGCTCGTGAGGCTAGAAACTGTCCTCTGCCCAGTTCGTGACTGACATGGCGGTGGAAGATGAGCCGGGCTGAATCATAAGCTACTGTCAATCACGCAGGTTCGACAGCTGTCACCCATGGCGAAATGACACTTGTTGCATGCATCCTGAAATCATGGGGCGGAACCCGGCAACGACCCTCTGAGAAGTACGCTACTGACCAGCAACAGATAGTCGAAACGCCGAAGTCTGGTGCTTTACGAGACTAGCCTAAACCTGCCGATTGCAAGTGACTATGTCGAATAAACTGACGTATACCAAACTCTTTGCTGGTAGTAGGTGAGCTACAACTTCATTATTGATTAGAGTGCGAAATGCCTGGTGGCAAGCATACAGTATGGTTAGTGCTGACGTCAGATCATATGAGGCTAAATTGCAGCGGAGCGCAGGTAATTACGTTATGCTAGTGGGCTAAGATAATAGTGCTATGGAAAACATTGAGATAACTGGACGGCTACTTGAGCGTACGTCGAAGACTATGCAGCGAGTAAAGGACAAATTAACACCTGGAAAAATGTGGACATGCTCTGACCAACTTTGTTCATTGCTTGCTAGAATAGCTAAGGCAGGTTAGAAGATGAACTGACAGCAAACTGGCAAGCCTGGCAATACCCAAGCGTCGTCTGACCAGTCTCCAACTTTCTGACTACCTCCAAACATTCCAAATGTTAACGAACTAAGCTTTGCTGTCCCAGTACACTCTCTCTTCTTCTGAGGCCGCTGCTGGGCATGCAACTGCCTTTTCATATAGCCGGTTTCCTCCCAGCTGCTTCGTTTCTGATGACACACATTACTTTACTCTCACCTTAAGTTGGAGGCCTAGCTTCACCTTACTGACTTAGCTGGTTTTGGCTATATGATCTCCTGTTTTCTGAGCTCTCTCGGATTCCTGGGATCTAAATGGTCTAGGCGCTGCCAATGAAAGACTGTTACCCACACCGCAAGGACATTGCTGGTCCTGCTTCAACGTTATTATCATGTCCTGTTTCTTCATTAACATGTTTATTTCTGCAGATGCTCTCCGGCAGCATTCAGCCTTTACTAATACGAATTTAACTCTATGAGCTAACATTCTAGTCTCGTCTTAATGATCTACCTTCCGATCTCTATGCCCCTAAGTTTCAGGAAGCGGCAGATCCAACGGTCTGCTCACATCACCTAAAGCATACCGTTGGATTTTTTCTGCTCACCAATTTAGCCTTATTTACGCACTTTATGTCTGACTTATCTGCTTCTGTATGAAACGTCATCTGCCTTCAGACCTCTCTCGGACTTCGGAGATCTAAATGATCTAGTCTGTGCAAACGCAACGCTCTATGACCCTCGCCTCCAGAGCACAGCTGCTCATGGTTCATCATGAGCATATCCCCTTTCCTCCCTAACACCTATTCTGTTGCCTCTGTGTTAGCCTTCCGACATTTATAATACGGCTTTCTCTATGAGCCAATACCCTCCTTTCATCTTCATGATCTCCTGCTTTCTGACTACAGAGCCCATACAGTTGATCCATCAACAGATACAAAGGCCTACACAAAACCCCGATATTTTTGTAAGCTTTTCCACCTCCTTAATAGTCTCCTCCTTCCCGACCGCATGCTTGCATTTTCTCGCTCTCTGTATGCATTCCTTTATCATTTGGACTGATAAGTCTTCAAGCCTAGCTATTATATAGCCTTGTCTGACTAGGCTCCTACTTTCTGACTGCTTCCAGACATCGGAGACGGAAACGACCTAGACTGCGCAGGCACAACACACTCTGTCCCTCAGCCTGAGAGCTTCTTTTGGCATGCTAACTGGAATTTCCTATAACTGCCTTCCCGCAATTTTTCTTTTCTTATGACCCACATTATCATTTTACCCACTTTAATTTGGCGGCCTAGCCGCATTTTGCTGACTTATCCGGTCTCGTCCAAACGGTCACTGCTTTCTGATCCCTCTCGGACGCCTGAGATCTAAATGATCTAGACTCTGCCGACGTAGCGCTCTGTGGCTCGCACCAAAAGAGCATTACTGGTCACGATTTATCTTTTAACTTCTTTTCTCCTTACAAGCTTAACCTATCTATTTCTGCCGACGCACTCTGTTAACATTCCGGCAATAATAATATTGCCTTCTCCCTATGAGCCGACATTCTAGTCTTGTTTCAATAGTCTCCCTTCGGACCACCGCGGCTTTCTCGATGAAACACCGACGGATCTAACCGTCTGTTCACAACACCGCGAGATCATTGTAGGCTTTGCACTTCGCATCAATATTCTTTGCCTTTCAGATATCATTCATTCCTTTCCGCGCCCCCTGTTTGCATTCCTTTTTCAAATGGACAGAGAAATTATCTGGCTTGGCTCTACACTATCCTAGGCTGTCCAATTTCCTCCTTGCTGATTGCTTCCAAACATCCGAGACATAAACGGTTTAGGCTGCGTAGTGCCAACACACACTACCTACCTATTCCGGCGCAACGCTGTGCCATCCTTACCTCTGTTACATCGCTGGGCAGTATTCATCCTATTTGTTATTAACAAGTATGAAACATCACCTGAAGAACGTCGACGACGTTTCAACTTCGCCCCAAAAGACCTGTTTTACGGCTTTTTTCTTTCCTTGCTGTGCGTTCTGTTGCATTTCTTCTTTAATCGGCGCGACCTTATATGCATTCGTCAGCCCTGACTTCTTAACTTCCTACCACTTTGGGACTGAGGCAACGCGTCCCTGTCTTTTCTTCTGAGTGCTATTCTTTTCCATAATATGCACACCGCGTCCTTCACTCTCTGGTCCCCACAGATTGGACATATGCGCATTAGGACCCCTCAAGCTCTCTTTCCTTCAGATTTCTTCCCAATTTGGAATAATATTTCATACGCTGCTGATCCGTGTTCCGTTTGCTTCTCGTCGTATTTCGCCACTTATGATACATGTGTATACGCGATGTTTAATTAACAATTACATGCATAGGGTACAATAGGTCAGTCATCGTTGCAATTGATCGACTGCGCTCCTGCTGCATTCCTTTCTTCTGTCTGTGTGGCTGTCTGTTCGCTGTCTTCTTTCCCAGGCTATCACACGTACGGCGACACGCACCCAAGTAATTATCCATTGTTTCGGAAACAATACGAGGCACACAGTTCCTTTATCAGGACATGAGCGGAAGTTTATCAACCGTATTTACAACTTATTAACCCGACCAATTATTCATAATCTTACGCGGATACAATTTCTCCGAGGCTTGAACCATTGAGTTGAGTTTGCCTAACACTATCTCTTCCACATACCTCTTGCGTGGAGCACTCCCTTTGACTTCTGGAGGCACATTTTCCTGCCAATCCAAAGCCAGAACAGTGGTCATCCTGAGCCCATCAATCCGCTTTGACTGCTCAATTGGCCGTGGTTTCCTATATTTCCAACCAATTTTACAACATATCCCTGGGGAGCTGCGAGTTGCTTTTCGGAACCATATCCTATCCTTCAAAACATCAACGACACTTCAACATATTTCAATGTATATCCCTCGGAGACATCATATGGTTCTGCAGATGATCAACCCAAAATTTTCAAAAAGAATAATTAGTTCCTGACATAGCAATCGGACCCAGCCATTCTTACAAAACAGCACAGGACCCAGGAATGCAATAGGCACTCGCCTAACACATCAGTCAACAGAAAATGGGACGCAACTTCACTGCGAATAACCAAGCAAACAAACGCTCAGCAAGCACCTCAGTCAGTTACAACTTGCCATTTAATGGAACGGCGGCAGCGGTTAAGGACGTGGTAGGTTTTCGCTTGCCAAGAGTTCTCCTTATCATAACCACATATGTCCGTGTAGTAACACTGCAACGTAACGAATGTGACTAGCCACGGAAAAATGTCACAGCCCATAACTCCACACTGGCAGGTCAACTAGCGTCACTATGCTAGCTGGGTTCGGTACACTGGAACTTCTTCCTAGGATTTCACGCGCATACTCTCCTCTCTTTACTTTCTAAGATCTCGCCTTGATCTTTGCTTTACTTCTGCACGAACTAAATGTACTGTCATAGTTCACTCGAGCGTGCTCTTCATTTATCTTTTAATAAATAAATAAATAAATAGTATATTCTCGAATTTCCGAGACACACCAGACCAGGCATGATCAACGTTTACAAGCAACTATGTTTCGCAACAAACACGTTGCTATTTATGTAATCGGCAGTAAGCCGAAAGTTGTGCAGGCTTTGGAAATTGTAAAATTAATCTTGAGGTATAAATTGGGTTCTAGTGTGCGTAGTGTAAACAGGCTGAGCATTTCGTTTGTAGTGGAAACTTGTCAGGAAAATATTACATTAGGATGCTGGACGGCTTGCCAGTATGTATTATTCAGGAACCTCAATCTATTATTAACCGAAATATGACTGCAATATGTGGCAGACTGATTACGTCCTAACAAACGGGTCCCGATCTCATGACAGGCAAATTATTGTTTCTCATTTCTACCATTGTACAGTTTCAATAATGAACATATGAACAATTTTCTACCGTCACTGTTACAGTTGCCATAAAATGTCTGTACAATTGCACATACTTGAGCGTGCCTCTATGGGCTTGCTCGCATAGTAGTGAATTTAATATGTTTTTATTTATTTATTTAGAAGGGATGTGGAATAAATAAATAAATAACTAAATAGTATATTCTCTGTAAAACGAGACATACCTCTAAAAGGCATGATCAAATAAAATAGGTAAATGCAAGGCGGGCTACAACACAGCAGCGCGCAGATGGTCAAGTCAATTTGGGTGCTAAGATAAAAATGCTGGGGTAGCCTGAGCCAATGAAAACGTGTGAGATAGCGGAAATCTTACATGAGTCTGTGTCAAAGAGGTTGCATCTCGTAGGGGCTAACTAAACACTAAGTAAAATGCGGCTGTGTGCTGAGCAGATGAGATAATATTGCTCGCTAGAAGGGAGCTAAGAAAGGTTAATTGATAAAGATACTGCGAACGGGTGGAATTTAATCGAATAGTAAGGTTGTTACAGACGTCAGCGCAAAGGAGACTAAGTAGCACCAGCGCGCCGACACTTAAGTCAGGGTACGGTACTGGCTAGCCGGACAACCTTCTCGTTGTGCCAGCTGGATGGTTTTGGTTTAACCCGTTCCAGCAAATTTTTCGGCGGCAGGGTTCCAGGATGTGGTATGCTCCCCCCCGGCAAGCATTCCCCTATAAAAAGCCACAAATGTCTGCTTATAAACACTGTGACGTGGCGGATGCGACTCGTCACAAGCTAAAGTCAATGGCCCGTGGACATCCGGAAAATGGTGTCAAACCCACGGACATCAATCGCTTATTCTCACATTCCTGCTGATAACAAACAGTCAAAAATGCTGCTGCTCATTCAAAAATACAGGCTACATTCCTAAACAATTACACACGTATATACACCCATACACTTACATTCACTGTTATGCCAAACATGTACTTTCTGTACATGGTTGATCACACTATGTTAGCTAAACATGAGCATGCCTGTAAAGGTGTGCCTCGCATCGTCGAGCATATAAGTTTATTTATTTATTTAATAGTGCCAAGGTAGACGGATTCATGAGAGGGCCGTCGGAGAGCCAGACTCATGCGTTGGAAAAGTCGAAAAGGTTGCAGGGCATAAGCGATAACCGAACACCCTGACCACAAGTGGCTAGGAAGCGCCATGCGCAGACTAACGGATAAGAATGTTCGCTAGAAGTGAGCTTAGGAAGGTTAAATTATGAAAAGACAGCAAACGGACTGAATGCAAGTCTACAGTAAGGTCGCGGAGGACGCCAGATGTATGATGCAAAAGCGCAGGGACGCGCAGGAAATCAAGTCATCCTACAGTGCTAAGATAACAGTGCTAAGATAGACGGAGCCCAATAAGGCTTGTCGGAGCGCTGAACGTTTACGTCAGTAAGCCTCGAAGAATTTGTAGCGGACAAAGTATAACTAAACATCACGTAAGGGGAGGATAAGAAACGGAGTGCGCTGAGAAAATGAGATATGACTGCCCGCTAATTGTGAGCTCAGGTAGGTTACCAGATGTAAAACAGCAAGCTGGTGGAATGCGTGCATAGAGTAACGTTGCTACAGGGCGTATAAGGCTAAAGCGCAGTGGTGCTCAGATAATTAAGTCACGATGCAACGCTAAGGATATAGTGCAACGGTAGCCAGAGCAGGGAAAGGGCAGTCATATATCTGGATACTTGCAGGAGAAAAGTCAAAGGCGTTGCAGCGCATATGGGATAACTGGAAACCCAGAAAGAAAAGGCTAAGAAGCGGCGGTGCGCTGAACAAGTGAGATAAGATTGCTCGCCAGAAGCGACTTACGAAACGTTGCATGGCTCAAGGACACTGGAGGCTCGAAATGCAAACGTATTTTAAGCTTGCAGGGGACGTCACAGGGGCGCACTGGTAAGCAACTCATGCTACAACGGTAGTGGAAAAGGGCTAAGATAGACTGGGCCAGAAAATGCCAGTCATGTAGCTAGAATATTGTAGGGAACGGGCTGACGGTGTTGCAGCGGATAAAGGCTATCTGCACATCCAGAAAGTGGAGAGAAGTTGCATTACAAGACGAGCAAAGCAGGTTATAAATAAATGAATAAATACGTTTATTCTCGAATGCATTTGTGCACACCAAATATGGCGTTATCACAATTAACAAAATATTGTGTTTCGCCACAGACATGTTGCCATGCATGTAATCGGCTGTGGCCGTTGAACAAGTTGCATAAATGGAGGAGGTACTCACGAGGTGCAAAGCCTTCAGTGAGCCGACGTCAATATGGATGCATGTGAGCAAAGAGCAAACATTAGTGGCAAAGGAACTGAAGTGGTGAGGGTATGTGCAGCAAGAGAGCAGCATTATTATGTGTCGAAAAAGTAATAGGACTCAAGGTTACTTGACGGTGTGTACTTGTTGTCATTAACTTTGTTCATTGGCAAATCACCTCCGCTATGTCGCAGTGTAGTTAAACGGACGTTTGTGAATTCTTCTAAGGAAAGTGCTTGCCAGCTGAAAACCCACCGAGTCCTAGAACACTTTCGTCGCTAATTCAGAACATCTACGTACAACTGAAAAATTATCACATAGACCGAAATTCCACTCGATTTGTCCCAGTCGTACGTTTCGGAATTTCTTCTTTTGGCTGACTGACTAGCTTAGTCAGGGGCAAACACATTCTTTGGGGCTGGTCAAGAAATGGCGAATCATGGGGTGTCAGGCGATTAATTTTCCAGTTAAGTAGAAATGTCAAAGCATCTGTGGCCTGATAACTTGAGTTTGTGTGCTTTCTAATTTGTGCTTAATTCGCGTCCAGCCGGCCATCAGGCATGGTGGTGGGTGCAGGTGGATTGTTATTATGTAAAGCTATGGTCCAAGGAAGTGCTTGTTTAGCTTTGTCCTCCGAGCTCAGGCAAAAGGCAGTTCCTAGCTCCAATCACGGAGCTCTGGGGATCACGACTTCCAACAAGAGGAAGAAAGGAACAACGAAGAGAAGACGGTAAGGAAAAATCCTGAAACCCACCTTATGGATTTAGACTTCAGAGAGACTACTGTACAGGGTGTAACAAATAATATCGTGAAGGTGTTTTCTGATCGTGTAACAAATAACGTAGACTTGTGCAGCGTACTACTTTCCTATACAAAGGAATCATGAGCCTAGTCCCTGAAAGCAAGCCAAGAAGTATTAGTTTCCGGTCCCGGATCTAATGTGTGCGAAGAGAGGGGAGGGCGGGTTCGAAAACTTGGCTGCGGTTATGTGGTGCTTGTACAGCGTGAGGTCAGCCTGATTTGCTACGGGGCGCAGAATAGGTAACCATCAATACTCTGAAGCCAGAGAAACAAAGGAGGTTCACCGATAAAATGAAATAAATGTTTATTCTCTACTAAACAAGGCACGTATACATAGGCATGAGCACGGCAACAGTAAAAAACGTAATCACAATATAGACAAATAAAAAAATATTTTATTCTCGGCAAAGCCGGGCACGCCTTTTGTGCATAATCAGCATATTGCAATATTGTACATGATAGCAGGATTAGCACCACCAAGAGCGAGTGTAGTACAACTGGAGATAATACTGTGTGCCCATATGGCCGAAAGGTTGTACGAAGTCTATGTCCACAGAATGCGAGATGTAGAGATAAGAATCAGGTCGCTAATGTGGAGTATGTTGATGAGGAACTAGTCCGATGAGGTTGTGTACACAGTGTGGGTCAGGTGCATGAAGCATGAGGAAAAAGCGGCAAAAATATTTAAGAATAGTAGCACGTAAATGCCCAAATATGTAAGCTTGTTCTTAAGACAGCAGACATATGAACAGAATTTATAAATGTGGTATCGGACAACATGCTTACGTGTGCTCAGGCCGGTGACTTTATTGAGTGCCGAGTCACATCCGCCACATCGCAGTGTTGTTAAACAGACGTTTGCGTCATTTTGTAAGGAAAACGCTCGACGAACGTAAACCCACTACATCCTGGCACACTACCGACTGGTTATATGACATTGACAAGATTGCGCCTGACTGATTACCACCGCGGATATTCGCAGTCACGTTGCTCCTATTTGTTTCCCATGGTTGTGTGGTCTCCTTCGGAGATGACCGCATGTGGTTGGAGCTATTAAAAGCGGATTACTACGGTAAATTGTATTGATTTGATTAGTTTTCTAGGTTCTTTTAGTGTGTCAGGATTGCCAAGTGCAAGTGATTTCTTTTTTCTGTGTTGAGGCCGTGTCCAGGTGAGTATCGCAGGTATGTCCTCAGTGGTGTTCCGGGCAGGTAATCTTATCCTTTAGAACAATGGAGAAAAGAAACACGGACCGAGCAAACTGCCAAAGAAATTGCACAGGACTACGTTAATGCAAAAACAAACATTTATGGTAACGTTGTGCTGGAATGACCGAATATGCTGTACATCCCATCCGTAGTTTCGTATGCAAGCACGAGGCCCGGTATTTGCTGAATGTGAGAGACAAATGCTATCCAAAGTGGCCTAGCGTACGCAAATTTGTCCACTGTGGAAACCATAAGTATCAGGCGTCGTTAACTATTAAGTGAGTTGATGGAATCAGAGGAACATACTGTGTGGTTTTATATGCGATTAATATATATGTTGAGCGATCGGTTGACACTGGTAGAGCCCATCGTTTCGACATGTATGAGAGCTAGTAGAGTTACTACGCCGGGTTTGCGACCCATGAAAATAATAACGTAAAATGTTCAGTAATCTGATGCTAGAGAAAAAGTTAGGCGAAGGAGTGAGACGGAGTGTCAAAGTTGTGACGAGAATGCGATTTATATACCACAGCTGTAGCGAGTATACGGTTGCAAAGTCAGCCCTAAGGCACCTGGAACAGCAGAAAAAGACTGAGTTCTGCAGTGCAGCATACAGTCAAGTAGCCGGCAGAAAGCGGCGATACTGGGAGTCGGGTTAATTATGAGTAAGAAACTGGTAGGTTAGCAATGCGTTAAGGATATAGGTGGGAAACATAGCCTGCTACTTAAGTTCACATGCACAGAAGTTCGAAACTACAGTGTAGAAGATGAGTTGGTGGAACACCAGAGGTAGGTGGTACATAAGTGGAGAGGAGAGCCTGGGTCAAAGAGATAAGTGAAGTAGGACCAGATCAAGTTATATGTAGGCATCGTAGCTAGATGTTTCCGGTCTATCGCACAAACGTGCGCAGCTACAGTGTGAGAGGTAAGTCGTTGGAGGACCGTATATAGGAGTTGCCTAGGAGGAGAGGAAAGCCAGAACCAAACATGTAAGAAAAGCAGTAGGAGTATGCCGTAGATGGAAGCGGGATTAGAAGAGAATATTCAATGGTGTTGATGTTTTTGGGGTAACAATTCTAAGAAAGAACGATGTCAGCTTAGCGATAAGTATACACTTGGGCAATATAGACTGTTACTTTTGGCTCTACGCAGAAAGTAGCGGCGCTACAGTGTGGAAGGTAAATCGGTGGAGCATCGGTGCTTGGTGGTTCGTAAGACGTAATGAGCCAAAGCAAGAGTGATAAGCTAAGGATTAGGACGAGACAAGGGATGGTCAGGCAGCATGGCCAGATGCTTGAGGTCTTACTCACCAAAGTGCGGAGCTGCCTTATGGAAGGTAAGTCGGTGAAACAACATAGGTAGGTGGTCCATAGTGGGGAGGAAAGCCAGAGCCAAACAGGTAAGAGAAGTAGTAAATAAATAAACAGTTTATTCTCAAATTCATCGCGTCATACCACGTCAGGTATGATCAACATTTGCAAGCAATTATGTGGCTCAGAAAATGCGTTACAAGGCATGTAATTGGCTGGGGCCAAACCTTGTACAATTTGCAGGAACAATCGAAGCACTCACGAGGAGCAAACGCAACTGTGGTGCTAATAAAATGGTTTCAAGTGTACGTAAACTAAGTACAATAGCTCGATAAGTGGAGTTGGGACAGGAGCTGAATGCGGAGAGAATCTTTGTTGTACGTGACAGTAAAATATTGGATAATGACTATCGGTATTCCAGGGTGTAACAGAGGGCAGTGACTTTATTCAGTGGCAAGTCACGTTCGCCACGTCACAGTGTTGATAAACGGACTTGTGTGGTCTTTTATAGGGAGAAGACTTGTCAGGCAAAATCCCACCACGTCTTGGAACACTGTCGTCGATTGTTTATGAACCGTCCTGTACATCTAGCAAAGCTTCTTATAAAGCATTTGTTCAAGCAGTCATTTGCAGTCGATTGACTCTTCTGTTGGCTAGACAAATGGCACAGTCAGAGCCTAACATGGACGTTGAAGTCAGTCTAGGGGAAAGAGTGAATTTAAAGGTAATTAGAATTTCCAGTGTATGAGGTCTCACCTTCTCTGCTTATGTATATTTGCTGCGGTGTGAAAAATTTGTGTCCAGCTACCCTCACTGGACATCGGTGGTTGCAGCGTTGGGTGCAGGTGGTTGGTTTTGAAGTGAAGCCATGGTCCAAGTAAGTCCTTGTTGGTTATTTCGTCCCATCTCAGACGGAGGCAATTTCTCAGTTCGATCCCGGATCTCGAAGATGCTCACGACCTCAGAGAAACGGGGAAAGATGGGAACAATCCGAGCGAAGACCAGGAAGGACAGTCAGGGTACCAAGCATTGGAGAAATCCTACTTCGAGACATTTACTTGAGACCACTGGTGTACAATTTGTAACAGATATTACGCTGAAACTGCTTTTTATTGCGCAGCAGAAGGCATGGCCCAATGGATAAATTACCTTCATGAGGATGAAGAGCAGAGTTCCACTAAGAGATTCACTAGGTATTAGCTCACTGCCTTACAATTTAACCGGAGACCAGAAGGTGGCTATATGATCACGGTTAGTTGCAAGCCGAACAACCTCCTCGTTGTGCCAGCTGGGTGGGTCGGGTTTAACCTGCTCCAGCAAATAGTTCGGCGGCAGTGTTCCCTGACGTGGTGGGTTTTTGCCTGGCAAGCGTTCTCCCTATAAAGAGCCACAAATGTCTGTTTAACAACACTGCGACGTGGCGGATGTGACTCGCCACAAACTAAAGTCACTGGCCCGTGGATATCCGGAAAGTGCTATCCAACCCACAGACAGCAATCGCTTATACTCACATTCCTGAGGATAACAAACAGTCAAAAATGCTGTGGGACATTCAAAGACACAAGCTACATTCATGCACCATTACATACGTAAATACACCCATACACGCTGGATATCCGGAAAGTGCTATCCAACCCGCAGACATCAATTGTTTATGCTTACAAAACTGAGGACCACAAACAGTCAAAAATGCTGCGCCATATTCAAAGACACAAGCTACATTCGTAAAATCTTACATACGTATTTACACCCATACACTTACATACACTGTTATGCCAAACATGTACATTTTATACATTTTTGATCACCCTATGTTAGCTAAACATGCTCATGCCTGTAAAGGTGTGCCTCGCCTTGTCGAGAACAAAAGTCTATTTATTTATTTATTTATAGAAACAGTGAGGAGGTGGCGATAGTTAAATATACTCCACGGCATAGGGCTTATAAAAGACCAAATAGTACCTATTATGTACATAGGTATATGAGGATCGGAGGCTGAGCATAATGAAAGCCGGCCAGGATTAAATGGAAATGTATGGAGGTCTTAGTGTCGAAGGTGAGATGATCGAGAAATGGCGCTAATGGACTGGGTTTCAGTGGACAAAAGTGCTAGTTTTATTAAGCATTCCAGTTATTAATGGATAACTACCGTGTCAAGGAATAGGTTAACCAACCAGCAAAAATATGTGATGCAAACAGTATACGAGAAAACCGTTGAAAAGAGAAGCAGTGCACCTGGCGAGCCTCGAATATGCGCAGAGATGCGAGGAGAGTACGCCAAAGCGCTGAAGCTAGAGGTGTTGAAGTTGAGATAAAGAGATGGAAGCTTTGGTGGACAGATCATTAGCGGCCGATTGTAGCCACTTGATTAAGAAATTCATTCACATGTGGATACCTACATTAGGAATATACGATGAATATGTAGATATACGTATGTAGGTAGATCTGTGGAATCGAAGCAGTTGTCCGGGTAAAGCAGCCGAAAGCTAGAACTGAAGCGCAGGGTGTAAATGTTCAAGGGATCTAGATATATGAAGACGAAAAGCAGCGGTGCATGGGAGAGTTGCACCGAAGTTAGTTTCAGGGAGAAATAATGCAGTGGGAGATGCCACATATAGCAAGTCCAACAGTCACGGGTAGTTACCCGAAATGCCAAAAGAAGAATCTATTAAGAAGAGAAAGTAAATGATGATTAGAAGAGAATAGACGCCATAGCAAATATACAAGAGAACAAGCGCAACCGGCCTCGGTGATTAAGCGGCGCGGGAAAGCAACACCTTGTCGTTGCGCTATTCGGGAGTACAAAACACACAAACAACTGGAGTTTGTTCTAGCGAGAAAACGAGGAGTGGGCACCATTACTACATCCAACGAGCTAGCTAGTTATAAGTGCAGAAAGAATATTGTCCTCTACGGTGGCTGAAACTGGTTGGAATGGACCAAAGTTTCAGGGGAAGGTAGAGCTAAAGGGTCTCCGTGGATTAAACGTCTTAATCATTGGTAGAGTTATACGCTGATGAGATAAGTCAATCGGACAGCATAGTAGAGTGGCTAAAGGATCGGGATAATTCGCGAAGCAGAAGGCGCTGGCCATCGTAAGCGGAAGTCGTGGACTCATGAGAATTCTAGGTTAAGCTAAAGTGCTGTACGGAAAGAGCCTAAAGATGACAGTTGCAGCTGAATTAGAGGTGCGGTGCCAACACTAAAATGAACTTCGTGTGACAGATTGAATAGAGCAGCAACACAAAATATACTCTGAGCTCCACACCTAAGTAGACTTATACAGTTTAACCGACAAGCCGCATCGATGGCGATGAGTGCGGGTGGGATTTGGATTAACGTGTAAACGGGAGCCGCTCACTGTCGTGAGATGAATGATAGACGAATAGACGTTCAATGTTAAGAACAGCAGCAATGAAAGTTGGAATTGAAGAACACAGCTACAGATAAAAAAGGGTTGCAGTACCAGTTTTGGAATGGACCTGGGGTTTCGGAAAAAGATTTTTAGCAGGGCCAAAACAACTTTGTTACACTACAAACTGGAATGCTACTGTGTAACCGGCAAGTGAACTAGACAGCAGAGGGGAGTGAGAGTGTGCCGCTCAATTGCAATGCAGGAGCCGCTCGCTGTCGTGGGATGCTTATTAGAATACTAGGCATTCCAAGTAAAGAACGGAAACGGGGAGAGGATGGAAAACTACCTCAGCTGTAGCTCATATAGTTTTGAAGCAGCACCTCTGAAATGCACCTGGGAATGCAGAATAAGATAGGCAGCAACGTTAATGCCAAAGCGTGTTGAACGAAGATACGCACGAACGAAAAACAGGTGGAGTTCGTTGCCTCCATTGCGCGAGACCATTAATATATTTTTCCAGTTAAAAATTTGTAAGAGAAATAATGCAACGTTTATCCGCTATTATGAAAAATGGGAAGAGTTTACAGCAATTTACATGTTACCGCAAGCCGAAAAAGCCGTCCATATACAAGTGAGCTTAAAACTTATGTTGTCTAGGTACGTGTATACTCTGTACAGGAGTAATTGGGCAAATAGAGGTATGCTTTGGGAAGGGTGTTTTATACTTGCGTAAAGAGTAAAGATACATGAAATATCGCTGGGCTAGCTCCAGCTGAATGATAAATAAATAAATAAATAAATGTTATATTCTCGGTAAAACGAGACACACCTGTAAAGGCGTGATCAAATATGCATACAAGCATAGCTTCTATGAAATGTTAAAACGTTTCGTTTCAATGAAAGATAAAAAGGTGTAGTTCATATGAGCGTGCATCTTGTCAGATAATAGTCAGACCAAGGAACGTGATGGCACTGTGGTGCGCAAAAACCCGTCAAGACACAAGTTGGGGTAATTTCGCCAGGTGGTGACCCGTGAGCACAGGAGCCCAAGCAAGGTTTTGGCGCAACCAACGCCCATTACAAAATAGGGATGGTCTGTGCTCCATCAAAGCATTCTTCATAGAAGGATTGGTTGCACAAGTTGGATGTGAAAGGCTGAGAACTGCGACCGTGTGAAAGGTTTAGCTGTGACTTTATTTTGTGGCGAGTCACACCCGCCACGTTGCAGTGCTGTTAAGCGGACATTTGTGGCTTTTTATAGGAAGATGGCTTGCCAGGCAAAAACCTACCACGTCCTGGGACACTGCCGTAGCTTGCGTTGAACGGTAGCGCTAATCAACTATGTATCGTATAGACCGAATTTGCACCCTATTATTCGCAGTCGGTTGACAGCCAAAATTATTCGTTGGTTAGCCGAGTGGCTTAGAACTGATACAGCAGCAATCGTTGAAGCCGGTCAGTGATGCAAAAGATTCAAAGAGTCGAATGATAATGATGCAGTTAAGTAAATACATTGTTAATAGAGGCCGGCTTTTCTATTATATTCCGGTTCTGCTCGCAAACCGTATCCAGCTATCCACGCTGGACTTGTCATGGGGTCGATGAGTGAAGTTGCCTCTTGTGGCTGAATATGTCCAAAACAGGTAAAAATGCCATTCTCCGCTAAGTGGATTCGGGATTCCTTCAATGTAAGTAAGTTTAACTGTCTCCATAGCCAAGTGAAAATTCCATGAAGGGCCATCGGAAAAGCCACGTATACGGGCGCAACGCTGTCCGTGAAATGACACCAGAATAGCTCCAGGTGACTGGCGAATAGGAATGTTTGAGGCAGTGAAGGTAATCACGCCAGAGTTGTTTGTCATGAGTTGTGGAACGGGGATCCATGTAAATATATTATTCCAGGTGAGTAAATGGTTTTCTCTGAGTACGAGGTGAGGCCCCGTGAATGTAGCGTCTCCAGAATGGCGGAAAGGGCTCCATTTGGAACGATGTGCGGGTTCTTCAATTTCCGGAGAAAGGACCAGGCGTTTGAAGATGGGTCGACCAGTTCCAGTGGATAAACTTCCTTGTTTTGGCGGAAGTAACTGTGGGAATCTCGGGAGAAACGGGCAACGGACAAGTAGCAGCCAAACAGCGACAGCAATGAATCAAAAAGCACTAACACAGACTGGCGGCGCACACCGGTGCCAATGATACACTAAAACTTATATAATCTTGTTTACTATACATGATTTGCATGCGCGTTCTATACATTACGTCGCTGGTGTGACTCAGACTACAACTATTAGGTAGGAAGAATTTTCTGCACGCGCAGGGTCAGAAGACCGAAATAACATGCGTTAAGCGAATGTTGCGATGTTTGGAGAGAAACAGGTAAACCGATGATGATGGCAGCAATCCGAATACGAGAGGCATTTTAGGTGAGGCTAAGGACAACTAGGTTGAGACGAAATGCGGGAGCAAAATAGGTAAAGCAAGGTTCCAAGAGGAAATTCAAGGAATCGGCTAGGATCGGATGAATGCTGACGGCAGTGCGAGGAGTAGTTCATAAGAGTACTTACGCTAAAGCGCGCATGATTCCACAATCCAAAAGCCGTCAGAATCTCGAAAGAGATCAGAGGGGCCAAAGCTGCCATGTATTTTGAGTCGTTATGACACGTACGGTGTCAGCTATAGACAAATGCGAGCATAAAGTAAAGAGCATTGGAATAGGAACAGTGGTAATTTGAGCACAATAATTGAGGTACTAGTCGAGAAATATTTAGCAATTGTCCAAATGCCTCCAATAATCAGTAGCGAGGTCGGAGCGAAGGAGACAATGCGCACGAGGATAACTTGGCTAACCGCAATGAGTGTAAGACGTGGGAATAAAGTAATGGAGCGTGTAAGCGACAATTCGCTTTGAAGGGCCTTGAGCCAACGTGTATCCAGTCAGTCGAAGAACAAGAACACTGGAACAGTTGACGGTACTCTTAACAAACAATCAGGAAGCAAATAGAATACAAACCACAATAGTAGCGCTTCCACTCAACGCAGTTCCAACGAAATACAATCCGGTCCGAGACCAACAAGAAAAGGTTCAGATCGTCAATGCGATACAGAATACAGAACACTGGTTATATGGAACAAGTGAAGTCCATGCGATTGGTCAAACACAGACCGGCTGAAGGCCGGATGCGTGAAATGAGAGTGTGGAAGGATGATAAGTACATTGCTCATAATCAGTGCGAGAAAGCATGTAAACACCTGTAGCTTGGGCACGAGCGGAGATAATTGAGGTGAAGGTCGTGTTGAAAACGCGAAGATAATTGAGCCAAAGGTCGCGCTGGTAACGCGATAATTGGGGTAAAAGTGCAGTGATAATGGCGAAGATAAGGGAAGATAATTGCACTCGGAGTAGTCCACTCTCGATTGTTGACAGATGGCTGAGTTGAACACAAAGCATCAAGAATTCTTCTACACTCCCCCCAAATTTCGGACAGAAATTTCATTTTCGTGATCTTGAGGTACTCTGGTTCACCCTAACCTGCTCCATCCACTATGGAGAAGAGTAGGACTTACAACGGTATGCCTAAACTTCTCCACTTCTGTCTGTTGAACTCGCGGTGGTCCTCCCTGAGGCAGCAGGTCAGAAAACCCACCTCCCACTTGCGGTGCTTCAACAGCCGGGACTGACCCCTTTCCCCATTCGCTGCTTTCGATAACGCGGATCTTTATAACATCGCGCGCAAACGCCCCCTTTATTCTAACCGACATTGTCCTTACTAGGCCGTCCTGGGTGGTCTTACAACTCTCAACCACTGCCAAAGGCCAACTGTCCCGACAGTGAGAATCCGAAGTAACTAAATCCACGTCCTTTTGTCTAATGTTGCGTTGTAATTTCGGCCACCATTGCTTCAGGTGCATTAATGTGAGATACTCCTTGCTCCACCGTTTCCAAATTAGTGTGGCCAAGTAGTTAGTTTGCCTACAACATTGTGTAGACCCGTTACAAATCTTCGCTGGCGTTATTCTCTCTGTATTCTTTCTGAGTATCAGCAGAGCATTAGGCATGAGAACTGTTTGATCAAGAGCGTCTGTCGTCAGCAGGTTAAGAGGCCTACTGTTACTGATGAGCTCTGCTTCGGCGAGGAACAGAGGGGGCACTGCCGAGACTGCAACAACGTGGGCTATCGTGCGTTTATTTTCCACACTACCTGGTGTAGGGAAAGATTTTATAGATGCAGGCCACTGGAGTTCGCAACCCCACAGGAATTCAGGTCCAGCCAACCAGTACTTCAGCCGAAGGCATGAAAAAACTTCTCGCGACAACAGGTCGGCTGTATTGTCTTCCGACTTTACGTGCTCCATGGATTTGGTGATGACATTTCGTGGATAGCCGACAGGCGATTCGCGATAAACGTGCTGGATCTAGTGGACAGTTTATTTGTGTAAAACAATACAACATGGCACTCTGACTTGGAATTTCTCCAAGGGAGACCCATCTCAATATGACCCTTTACCAAATGCACCGAATTCTGCGCAATAGGCAAGGGGACGTTATCTTCTACTGAAAGTGCATGATCGCCTGTGTCTAAACGAGCAAAGTCGTTGTTGTACAATCTCCCTAACTGTTCTGCAACTGTCGGCCTACTAATATGGCAATCATGTACGGAATCAACGGCAGCTGTACCTTCTCCAACTGGGCCTAGCAACGTCCAACCGAGTAAGGTTCCCACAGCAAAAGGATGATTTCTACCCCCCAGACGTTGCTCTAAACGCCAGTGTGCCTCTGGCACGTTAACACCTAAGAGTATTCGGATCCGACTATCCCGGATTTCCTCAAATGGGATATCCACCATGTGTGGCCACTGGCACGCCAACTCCCCCTTCGGGGTTATAACGGATTCCAAGTGCAGTCTTGGCAAGCAGTAGGCATGCCTAACGGAAATCGAACCAGTGCCATCTAGGGATGACAAAGTGAAACCTACGCAACCCGCTTCGATCGAGGATGTGCCCGACATCGTCGTGAATTCCAAACGAGTTGGAGTGACCCCGATGCCGACCTCTTCCATAAGTCCTTCTTCTACCAAAGTTACATTCAAACCTGTATCTTCTAGGGCATATGTTTCCAATAATCCTCTTTGGCTTTCTATACGCACTGGTAGCACTCCCAAACACACCTGCTGCTGTGCAGTGGAGGTAGCAGTGCATGTGTTCGCCACGGTCGGTGAAGTCACTGGTCTGGACTCTGAGTGAAGCAATGGAGGATGATGCCCTCGGCAGTCAGACACATCACATTCTTTGCTATTTTGATAGGTGGCAGATCTGTGACTTGTTTCTAGACACCTGAAGCACCCATCTCTGGACTTCATGAGTCCCCACCTGCTAGGAACGTCCAAAGACAGAAAACTACGGCACGAGGCCGTGGCATGTTCACCACCACAATTCAAACACGCTGTTTTAGGAGAGGCATTTGACCAAGTGAAGAGGAAGTGGTTACGATCGTTTCGTCTGTTCTCTACTCGCGGTGGTCTGGCATCTAAATGCTGTCGAGACGCATTTGAAAAAGCGATTTGGCCGAATCTACTACGCGCAACTCGAGATTCCGTGGCAACGAAATCAGCCAAGTCCTTGAAATAGACCTCCCGCCCATCATGCGTGATCGAATCTGCTACTCTTGCCCACCGGGCCTGAAGGTTGCCCGGCAAAACAGGCACTACTCGTTCAATTGTTGCAATGGAATTCAAGTCCGCAGTAAAGTACATCTGCGACAGAGCGATATAGCAATTTTCCATTTTCAAGGACAATTTCGACAATTCTTCTAGATTGGCAGAGAGTGGCTTCAAGCCAGTCATGAGACCATCTATTAACGTTCTGGCCACAATATGACTTTCTCCGAAGAGTTCACGAAGGACGTTTCTAGCTCTATCGTAGGCCACAGAGGGAGGCAACATCACACACTCACTGATGGCCTCTTTGGCATAGCCACGACAATAAGGAACCAAATAAAGTACTCGCTGGCCACTATCCAACACGCGGCTTTCGATGTAGTATTCGAACTGCTTTACAAATTTCCAATACTTTGCAAGATTACCATCGAAATACTCTAGTTCAACCTTTGGCAGATCTAGATGTAAGCACTGCTGTGACACTAAACTACCCCGATTGGCTCTGTGATCGTACACCTCAGTTGCAGATAACTGACACTGATCAATAATAGGAAGAAAGGCCACGGATAGTAAGAAAATAAAAGCAGGCAGAAAGCGACAGACGTGTCAGGAGAGACAAGATAACGGCTGGACAGTAAAGCCGGTCGTCCGATTTAAAAAGGAATGAAAACAGAAAGCGATGGAAGAGGTTATGGTCTAGATGAGAAGGGATAATTGGTAAAGAGTGGAAAAGCCCACGAGGCTCTCCAAGTAACGTGAACAGAACCCTTATGTCAGCCGAACCAATAGAATTAATGTCTCGGAAGTCTAAATGTATTCATTGAGTATGAGACCGGCTAAGCAGGACTAGATTAATCCGCCATGTAGCAAAGTTAAGAAAAGTGCCTGCAGTAGATGGAAGTCCAGCAGCCTCTAGATTTAAGGGAAACATCATGTTTAGACTGCGGGGCGTATACCGCGTTAGTCTCAGTAGCATAGTAGCCGACTGAGAGAAACAGACTAGGCAGGTGAGCCAAGGTCACGGCAATGCAGTAAAGCCGGACGTCCGATTAAATAAGGATTGAAAACAGAAGGCGAGAGATGAAAAGGTTAGGGTCGGAGTGAGAAGGGTTTATTGGTAAAGAGTGGAAAGCTCACGAGGCTCTCCAAGTAATGTACACAGAACCATTAGGTCAACCGAGTCAATAGGAGTGATGTCTCAGAAGTCCAAATGAATTCAGTGAATAAGAGGCCGACTAAGCGGTACTGGATTAATCGGCGCTTTGGGACTAGTTCGTATAATGCAGTTAAGTAAGAGGCTATAACAATAACGGTAGGTGGACCAAGCATACAGATAATGTATCGGACGGAGACAAGTATCATGAGGCTGTTACTTTTACCAATGAGAAAATTATTTGATGGCAGCCGATGCTCAAATTGTTTTCGTGTAATATTAACAGATGATCTATTTATTTGGGATTCAGCGATAATTAAGGTGCCGTAATACAGCTGTTTGCGTGGCTGAACATATTCATTTTAGTTTATCAAGGCTCACAACTGACCTGCGGGTCTGCAACCAGATGAACCTACAAAGAGAAAAGTAGTTCATATCAGACCACCAAGACACTTACCCCATTCCTGCTCTACTAACATTGGTCAGTTAAATGAATAAATAAATATTTTAATCTCGGCAATGCTGGGCACGCTTTTTTGGCATGAGCAGCATATTGCAATATTGTACATGATAGCAGGATTAGCAGCACCAAGAGCGGGTGTAGTACAACTGGAGATAATACTGTGTGCCCATATGGCCGAAAGGTTGTACGAAGTCTATGTCCACAGAATGCGAGATGTAGAGATAAGAATCAGATCGCTAATGTGGAGTATGTTGATGAGGAACTAGTCCGATGAGGTTGTGTACACAGTGTGGGTCAGGTGCATGAAGCATGAGGAAAAAGCGGCAAAAGTATTTAAGGATATTGGCATGTAAATGATCAAATATGTAGGCGTGTCCTTCCGAGAGCAGATATATGAACAGAATTTGTAAATGTGGTATCGGTCAACTTGCCGAAGTGTGATTGTGGCGGTGACTTTATTGAGTGCCGAGTCACATCCGCCATATCGCAGTGTTGTTAAACAAACATTTGTGGCATTTTGAAGGGAAAACGCTTGCCTGACGAAGACCCACCACGTCCGGATGCCCGTATCAATGGGATTGGTACAACCTTGGTCTGCCTACAAAACGAGCCTTCAAAACAAATAGCTACCACGACTTACCTGAATCAAGCCCTAACTGGTTAACTTGTGATCCCGAATGTCTAGCGTCCAACTACGTCTTTTTGTCTTGTCAGCAACCTCAAGCCACTAAATCGAGAACGCAAATATGATTTCCTGTGGCACTAGCTGGTAGGTTCTTGTCTACTCCGTTCAAGCAAACGTTTGGCGACAGTGCTCCAGGACGTGGCTGCTTTTCGCCTGACCAGCTTTCACCCTATCAAAATCCATTAACCCCTGTTTAAAAGCACTGTGACGGGCGGATGTGATTCGTCTCCAGCCTAGTTCGCGGTTACAGGATTAGCCAACCAACTACACCCCACCAAAGACGTCACTCAAGCTTTCTTACACTATCCAGACGATCAGTCACAACTGCAGTGGTCCGTACTCAACTCGAATGACAGCTACGCACATGTATTCCCACATACATGCATGAACTCACAGCTGCAATGTTCGCGGCTAACTTGCACCATTTTTACCTTCCCCGACATGTAGATTTACATTTAACATGCTCATGTCTACATGGACTTGCATCGCAAGACCGCGGAATAAAGAATTTATCCATTTATATGGCTTGATGGGGTCCCCAGAACATTGGCTTCAATGAGTTCCAGGTTAGTGAGTTTGAGGATAACTCAGAAAAAATTGATAGTACCAGCATCATGCTATTAGACAAACGCTGGAAGCCACGCGGCAACTATTGGCAGGAAAGTAGAATGGCAACCATAGGGTGCTTGGTAGACGCAAAAGAACAGGAGAGAGCCGTTCTGTAGAAATTCTAACTAACCTATACCTATTCCATGTTGTTTCTTAAAAGCAAGTTAGCGGTACATGCTGTGCGTTTAGGGACGACAGTAAGAAGAGACAGGTTACTGGAATATGAATGGCGCATGAAGATGCCGACGAGCCATTACCCCAGTCGAAGACCCTAGAAACCGTAAGCATGATTCACATCAATACAGTCAACGATTTGCAGGTGATTCATGCGAAAGATGATAGTTAAACGGCGCATTTCAGCTGGTTATCCGAAAACCTCCAAGTGGTGTCAGCTGGGTGTTT
This sequence comes from Dicrocoelium dendriticum, assembly GCA_944474145.2. NCBI lineage: Eukaryota > Metazoa > Platyhelminthes > Trematoda > Plagiorchiida > Dicrocoeliidae > Dicrocoelium > Dicrocoelium dendriticum. The sequence continues at coordinate 87,270,259 of OX104063.1, forward strand.
CGGGTTTAGCACGTCCCAGCGAATAATTAGGTGGCAGCGTTCCGGGCTTTGGTGTATTTTCGCCCGGCAAGCGTGCTCCACACAAAAGATCACAAAGGTCCGTTTGACAACATATAGAGGTGGTGGATGTTACTCGCCCCTAAATAAAGTCACTGCCTCTTCCTCCTCTTCCGGTGGATCCTGACTTCACGAAAGTCATCCGGTTCGAAGCACACCTTTGATCCCTTCATAAGATGGCGAACACAGCAAACAAACTCACACACTCAGTCATACTTACAAGTTCACTTAACATGCCTACCAACACACACTCATACCCATATCCAGACATACAAAGCCATTAGTTTACTGGTTAGCTGGCTATATTTTTATATAACTACCAACCATACTTGTGTGTACTATCGTGGTAATGCCGAGAGTAAAACAGTTATTAATTAATTAATGAAGTCCTCTGGTAGATGGAATACTAACTTGTCACGATTTGTATGCGCAGCAGGGCATAGTGATGCCTCGTCGGGAATAAAAGGCTTGGGGTGTAGGAATAGCCCTCGGTGGCTGGCGGGTTGAGGGTAAAAGATTGTGAGGTTGGTTAACATACGGGCAATGTGCTAACAATAAACAATTGGTTTTGTTCATAACTCAGTCCGTTTAGGTAAAGGCAATCACTGCATGTCGGAAGGCGCTGGAATACGAGTACTTCCCGGCGGATAGTGCAGAGCAATCAAAGCGATAGATCGTAGTCATTTATGCAAAGCTCATAGTACCGAGAAAACACCACATTGACCCACGAAGCAGACAAGAGTCAGGGTGCGGAACAGAATTCAAAGAAGGGTTTATCGTCTGTGTTAATCAATGCGCACTGCTGCATGTGGTGTGCCTCGAGGAATTTGAGAATAAAGTAGCTACCCATTTATTAATAAATGTATGGATAGGAACATAAAGTAGGATTGTATATGTTATCTGCAATTGATGCCTGATTGCTGCCTAAAGCGTATCTCGAAGGGTATATCGCTGAATAGTCATAGTCTTCGTAATTCAAAAGCTTAGAAGGGAAGGCCACTGAACGTCAGGAGCGCGTACTCTTGGCTACATCGGTGTTGTCGACAAGTGCAGGTTACGGAGGAGAATAGATTGGGGTTGCCCATCGGCTGAGCGCGGAGGTGTGCTTTGTAAGGAAGCAAGTTCACGGATACAATAATGTTCAGCTTTTCGAGATGGTTGTAGTTCAAGATAGGTATGCTTTTTGCGATCAACGTTAGCGGTAACTTCACAACAATTCCTGTCCCAAAAGATGTGCTTTAGGTCAGCAGCTGGGACGTGGAAGTGCCATCTTAAGGTTTTACTGTTTTACTGACAGTGACGATTCGTAGGAAAACAAACGGGCAGGGGTGCAATTAGGGGTGAAGCCACTGAATGCGTGAGTTATATCGAGGTGGCTGTGAACGAACCTCATTAAAGTGTCCTTCCAAGCTGGCAACATACGAAGTTGGGTACACTTCAGCAGTAAATTGCATCCAGTGAGTTTTCCCGGGAAAGTCTGTGTTTGGCAACACACTTATTCTGTTTGCCAGCAACCGAAATCTTCTTTTATATTGTTAACAACATCATGGGGGATATGCGTACTTGCTCGGCAAACTAGGCATTTGACTGTGTAGCAGGAAGGGCAGCATGGAAGTGTAAGTAGAAGTGTTCAACTTGCTCGTTAGTTGCGGGTTTTAAGTCAATGTGCGTAGATGCGAAGAACTGCGTGTGCCGTTGTGATCGCGGTAAAAGTGTGTGTTGAACTAATGCCTCCTGTCCCTGGTGACGGTGGTGGGCATGCCATTCTCTGCCAGCTACCTTTCTGTAAAGCTACTGACTCCTGTTTCGGCTAAAACATTCCGCAGTGGCCCACGAGTGACCAACGCATGAAGCGATGAACACCTATCAATATAATAAGTTAAAACGTTGGATGAAATATGTCCAACAATGTCAACATGGGCATGTTTTGAGCAGGCATTCGGAAACGACGACGGTACTGTGGTGATTCTGAGCCTCGGTATGCTGGTAAGTATCACAGTGTTTCGCCCGCTGTCAATATACAACTGCATGTTTTACAAGTTGCAACTATCCGTAATCCGTTTTATAGTGCACGATGTAAAACGCCGTGTTTTCTCGAATGCGACGTGTCGATAGTACAATGGGATGATTTATTGAGATTTTCCGATGTACGCGTCACAGTAACTGCGGTAACCCGAGTTGTTTGGGCTGCTGCAACCTCAGCTGCTCTAACCCGGTATCTACCTGTTGATAATCCATGAGAGCTGCAAGGTCAACTGTCTTGCGCGAAATTTGCTGCAGCTAAGCACGGTATATGACGTCAGGGACGATGTTCGTGCTTGCATTAACAATTCAAATATTTGTGGCGAATTGTGATATAAAATGGAGATGCGGAGTTCTGCGAGGGGAGAAACGATCGGGTTATCCGCGATAAGTAAAATTGAGCGTTTTGTGATCGGTAGGATAGTAAATGGACATCCTCAACACAACATCGTGACTCTCGCGTGATGGTTTGTCTTTATTTGTTCCAGTAAATCATACGGCTGAAATATTCCTGGATGTGGTGGGTTTTCGCCCGGCAAGCGTTCTCCCTATAATAATACCACAACTTTCTGATTAACTACACTGTGAAGTGGCGGTTGTGGTTCGGTACCAGCTAAAGCTATCCTCTGCCTATCCGAACAACCACCTCAAGCCCACAAACATGAAGCATCTCTTTAGCACTGGCGATGGTACAAACACGACAAAAAGTGCAAAAAACCAATTCAAACATATAATCACAGCTTCACACGCCTACATGCACACATACGTATATTCCAAAATCAACATATTTGTTAATCCTCTTGTTCTAGTGTAGGTTACCTGAACACCTTTTGCGCACCTGCCAAGAGCACGCCTGTGAAGACCTGCCACGTGTATTCAAGAATAAAGATTTATTTATTTATTTGTAGACGCCAGACTTCTTTCTCAAATAGACAATTGTTAAGGATCACGGTAGAAAGCACCTCTCTTTTAGCCTGGTCGTAGATAACGATAAAAGAGGGTAAGGGCTCGGACTAAGCGAGTGCTAGTTGCTGCAATGTTGCCAAATTTACCAGCTGCAAAGTATCGGTTTTGAAATCAAGAGATCTTGTCACCTCGATCTCTACATGCGCTGCTGGGCTTCCACGCCACATGTAAAAGCCAAAAATAAAATCAAAACGGGGTCGCAAATTTGAAGCGCATTAGGTAACAATAAAATATGGTTAAAATATAAAGGCTTATTATCGGTTTTACAAGAAAAATCAAACATTGGGTTGCAAGCTTCCGGAGGCCCGTTGTTCAAATTATATATGGGCTAGCCATGTAGCGTGAACCACGCCGGGCGAAGTCATTACCGAACCACCATTTTGGTTCGCAACTGCTTTGAGTTCCGATTGTTAGCGGTGTTCCAGGACGTAGTGGAATTTCGCCTGGTACGTGTACTACTTATATAAAGCCACAATTGGGTGCTTGCCAAGACTGCGACTTTGGGGATGTGAAGCCCACCGAATAGTCAATAATTTTCGCATCAAACTAACAAGCCACCCTGCTTTATATACCGCTAATTCAGATGCATACGCTCAAATGTCTAATTACCCTCATTGAGCATATTCGATACAGCATTATCAGCACAGCACTAACCATGCTTTTGCACACAACCATAAGTCACATTATTACCTTGCTGAGCGTAACCTATTCTGACGTTTGCGTAACGCCATGGCTGGTTCAATTTGTACCATGGTCTATTGGGCGTGGCACGAAATACTCAAAAATAAAAGTGCTGTTTATTTATTTATTTACAGTTTATTGCCCTCGAACCATGTAAACAAAGCTCCCATCCTGCTGCTCTCAGGTCCTCCTACGCACGGTTAACCTTATGTGAGCCCGTCGCGCATTGTAGTAACTAGTTAATACTCCCGCGCTCTACGCATACCGTCATCCCTTATCCCAACACATGCCTCCCCTTGGGTGTTTACATGCTTACCCGCACAGCTTACGATCACTGTAAACCTTCTCCTTCACAATGTCATTGCACTTATCCGCCCTACAGTCGGTTTGTGCTTACGCAGTCGCATGAACTTCACCTATCTTATAACATCCCATGTCCTGTACTTTATATCGTATTGACGTTCTGCAACTTCTCCCGTTTGGCTCGGACCAGATTGCATGTCATTGCAATCGTGTTCAGTGCAAGCGTCAAGAAAGCAAGACAAGATGCTCATAAACCTAGCCTTATTAGATGCTGGTTCGAATCACACTTTGGGAGAAGCAGGTCTAATGAAAGAAGTCGGTATCAGACCACAACGGCTCGTGAGAGACGCCGAAAGATGTCCGGCCCTTCCGCAATTGAAGCGGGTTGAGCAGGTTTTGCTTTGTCATCTCTAAATGACACTAGTTTGCGTTCCGTTAGGCATGCTTACTGCTTGCCAAGACTGCCGTTGGAAACTGTTATAACCCCAGCGAAACAGTGGTTGTTCCCGTAGCCACACATGACGGATATATCATTAGACGTAATCAGGGAAGCCCGTATCAAAATACTCCTATGTGCTAACGTGCCAGAGGCACACTGACATTTAGAGTAAATCCTGGGGGATAGGAATCAGCCTTCGCCCTGAAAACCTGGTCCCGTTGCCTTTCGCTACTCCTAGTTTGGTAAGTAAGAACAGCCATTGATTCTGTGCAGTATTGCGGAATCAATCGGCGGACAATTGAAGAGCAGCTCGTGAGGTCATACAACAGCGCCGTTGCTCGTGTAGATACAGAGGACCACGCAACTACAGCGGAAGAAGATGACACATTGTCCATTGCGCAGAATTCTGGGTATATGGTAAACAGGCATTGTGTGATCGGTCTGCATTGGCGAAATTCTCAGTTCTGGATACAGAAAAAGCTAAGAGTTGGTGCTGCGGCGTTTGCCGTATTTGCGAAAACCTTTGTAAACTAAGTGCCTATTTGATGACAGGTACACCGCGGTTGTCGAGGTTACCATCAGTGAAGGTTATGGCATGCCTGTTTCGTCAAACCTCTTGGAACCCAGTTGCCCTCCCAGGTGATATAGAAATTAAAAACAAATGCAGTACTCTCACTCAATGCGAGACACGCCAATATATAAAGTAAAGATATAATTAAATGTCGTGGGACGGATAAAAATTGTGTAAGTTCGTCATGTACATTGGAGCTGTGAGTTCAAACGGGTAAATGGAAGTGCATGTGCACAGCTGTCATTCGAGTTGAATATGGGCCACAATGCTTGTGGTTTATCGCGTGGATAGTGTAAGAAAGATTAATGGTCGTCGTTGCAGGGTTGTGGTTTGTTGGAGTATCATGGGACCATGATTTTAGTTAAAGCCGAGTCACATCCGCATCGTTGCAGTGCTGTCAAATGGACATTAGTGGATTGTATAGGGAGAAAACATGCCAGGCAAACACTTACCACGTCTCGGAACACCGTCGCTAAACGTTTGTTGGAACGAGGTAAATGCGAACCACTCAGCAGTGCCACAGGGAAGTCATATTTGCGTTGTCTGTTTAGGAGCCTGTAGTTGCTGACAAGCCTTAAGCTAGTGCTTGGATGAATGACATTCAGGGTCAAAAGCTCCGTGGTTATCGATTGCTTTAGGCATGCTGTGGTAATCATTTGTCTCTGTTAGTTTCGTAGGCCGATCACGGCTGTTGCAATCTCCTGGATTTGTGTATCCGGATCCAGTTACCTAGTGTTAGTAGACCAGAAAGGAAGCAAATACGCTGGAGGTACTTATGATCCACCTTATCTTTTTAGGTTCTCTTGGTGGCAGACCCATAGGCCATGTAAAGCTCATGTATACGTTCCTGGTGATATATCCAGACCTCGGAAAAGCGAAGAGAGAAGGAGATAAACGGACCAACAAGAACAGTTGTGCCAGCATGCACTGTGAATTTAATAGTCTTATAGTTTACAACATGTTTAAAATAGCAAATGGAGAGAAAAGACAAATATTGTGTAGGTTGTGCATGCGACCACATAAAAAAGCTATAGGGGTGTGGGTGGCTAGGGTCAGAAATGTGCGGCTGCACTAGTACCAACGGCGAGACGAGCAATACTAAGAACGAAAATTTAAATAGGAAGCTTGAACTACAGCTAAGTTGAGATGAACTTATTTCACCGAAAGGATGTGTAGAACGTTCCAGGTGGCTTATGTTAGTAGCAACGAAGCATTTTATACCGACGGGTTACGGCATAATGTGAAGTAATGAAATAGAATGCATGCGGAGACGTGCAACGCCAAGTTAGCAGGAACATTGTGAGGAGGAGTAACCAATATAGCTAAGGTAGACAAAAGGTGTGGTATATCAACCTATGCTGGGGTGTTTAAGTCTCAGAGTAGTTTCAGGGTAGTCAGAAGGTAGGAGAAACATGTCCCACTGGGCCAGTCCAGAGCGGTTTACAATGATTAATAGGTTATGGTGACGCGGACTTAAGAGAAGAGTAAACAGACAAGTAAGCATAGGTGCAAGAGGATAGGGCTTGCCAAGGCAGTGAGAAAGTGACTTGTCCAGGTTAGGGAAGCGAAGGTAGTAGGAGGTCTGCCGTAAACCAAGCCTTCAAGCCTGGAAAAACTGGGAAGCAGGAGACGCTCGCACTCGTGAGACTGGGTGGGACAAACGCATTCAAATTTAAGCGGAGGAGCTTTAAGAGCAAGGACTAACTACCACCTCTGTAGTGTGCTCCATTTACGTCCCCTTGTTTTGGTTGCTCCTGGTGTCATGACCGCCAAGCTTCTCTTACAGAAACAGTGCACGAATAAACTCGGCTTGGACAAGCCGATCTACCGAATGATGTCTATGTGTGTTATTGGTTCACAAGACTGCGAAGATAAGGTAAATAAAATCCCCATGTGTACGTGGATGCTACTAGGGTACACAGTCACCACAATCACTCATATTCTGCAACGCTTCAGAGAATGGTTAGATGCCGTCGACTATGCACCATTCATCAACCCAGGAACAGGTGGACATTACAGGTTACTGTTTGCGAACGCTGTAGTGACACCCCACAAATCCACCCTTTCCCAGCTTAGGGCTAACTGCGGCCAAGCTCCCGAGCCTCTTGTTTGCATATGTGATCCTAGGGTGAAAGATAAACTTCAAGCAGTCTTTCGTGAAGCTCCGCGTCATGGCAGATGTCAAATGGGCTAAGGGGTCAGACCCTGCTGTTGACGCTCCATAAGTGGGACGTAGGCTTTCTCACCCACCACCTGGGGGACCACCGTGGATTTTACAGACCGAAGTGGAGAAGTTTAGGTGTACCGTTCTGAGCCCTACTCTGCTCCCAAGCAAATGGAGCCGGTTTGGGTAAACCAGGAAAACTCAAGTTTCCGAAGCTGAAATTTATGTCCGAAATTGGTGGGAGTGCTGAAAGATCCCTGATGCTATGTTTCCAATACATATATCTGCTAACCAGCGAGCATGGACTGCTCGTTGCGAAAATGTTACCACCCACTACTGTGATGTGGCATGGCGGTTCAGATGATTTATTGAATCCGAACTGTGCAAACAGTTCACATCCTGCTGATTTCTTGTCCTCCTACGCACGTTTAATCTTATGTGAGCCCGTACCTCTTTGAAGTACGTTGACCCCACAATTTACGATCTCGGTAAAACTTCTCCTTCACTCATCCGCCCTACAGTCGGTTTGTGCTTAACCAATCGCATTAACTTTACCTGTCCTATAACATCCCATGTCCTGTACCCTCTAGCGTATGGACTCTCTGAAACTACTCCTGTTGGCCTAGGACCGAATTGCATGTCATTGCAACAGCGTTGAGTGCAAGAGTCATTGGCTAGTTCTGTATTGTTATCGCTACCTAACCGTTCGGAAATAGTACCGTCACCCTGTTCCCGTGTGCCTATTCATTTAACCGGCTGGATACGCTTTAGCGCAACGCCCTGCTACATAATTTACGCTCAGTAATGAAGAAGCATGTATGCGTCGGTTATAAGTTGATCACAGCTTAACCTAAGCACATTTTATGACAGGATTCAGGAGTTTTTAGCAATGCGATATGGTTGTAGTAAAGGTTGGAAATCGCGCGTTATTTTCGTATTGTTACACGAGTGCAACAATAGCAATAGGCACGATATGTTATATTAACTAAATAACTAAAGTAAATAAAATGTTTGTGTTCGTCTACGCGAGGCAAGTCTGCAAAGACATGACCACGGTAAGAGTATAAATGGTGCTCAGTTAATGTGAAATGGAACAATGGAGCTGTCACTTATTTTGATATATGAATGGATGTTTGTGGGCGTGTAGGCGCGTTTAGCCTTGTTAATGCGAATCGTAAATGCTTTCCTGCACTATTGTTGGCGTCGCCAGTGCTAAAGGGATGCTTGCGGTTTGCAGAATTGTAGCGGTTGTCCGAAGAAGCAAAGCTGTGGCTTTAGTTGGTGGCGCGTCACAACCGCCACGTCACAGTGGTGTCTTCAGACATTTTTGGCTTTTATAGAGGAAACACTTGCCAGGCGAAGACACACTACCTCCTGGCACACTTCAGCGGAACTATTCGCTGGAAAGGGGTAAACCCGATCCACCCAGCGGGCACCACGAGTAGGTTTTTCCGCTAGCCGGTCGTAATGTAAGTTCTTTCAGTTGGTCAAATTAATTTGTTGTTTGACCTGGATAACACGGTTATTGGCAGCCATATGTCGCATTTTTGCCGTTTGCTTGTCGGGTCTTCAGTAGTTGCATCTCCTTGGCCAATCCTTTTGCAGTTCAGTTTTATCAAATCCTGTGGTCCGAAGCAATTGCTGGTCAGAGAAGTTTAGAGACAGGACTCGGTACGTTTATGATTCCGACTTCGAGTATCTTCCAAACCAGTCGTAGTAAAATTTGGACAGCATAGCACGAGCAAAGGTAATTTGCAGCTATTTGGGCGAGGATCGAGCACCTTGAAAACACCGCAAATACGCACGGAGCAGACCGGGCCGACAATGCGGAACGGAGTTCGGAGAAGCTCATAGTGATAGGTTTGCTCACCGCAAAATTACAATACATGTGCTAATAAGAATAAGGAAGTACAATTGTAAATATTTAGGTCGAAACGGTACAGAAGTAGGGTCGTTATGGCGTACCGGGAATACTATTTGGCAGACGCGAGTATGATGCATAGGGTGATGCAGCGCTAAATCTTGGAGGTATGATGAACACTGACATCCAAGTGATTTTGTACCGATTCAAGCGACAGCTCAGGAATTGGACTTGATGAACAGCGTAGCTGCCATGGCTCAAACAACGTCTAAAAAGGATGCGAGTCAAACTGCGGCACCTACACTAAAGACTGGGAAGTGAGACAACGCATGGAATTTGCATCTCATTCGTCACCTTCAAACACCTTTACAACACAAGGGCGAAGGACATACAACATGGAAGTCGTGGCTGCGTTGTAAGTGGTATCCACCTAGGTTGCACAACCATACCTAACGAATGAAGAAAAATGTATCCTTGCTATCGTAACCTCGCTACTTATGTTAAAGTTAGCCCTAACAACTGGCAAATGACCCAGCGTTTTGCACGGACGTTGCTTCGCTTGCTGTGGAAGCGGCGGTATACCACGCATTGGCAGACGCCCCGGCCAGGCTGCTCCTTTCCACACCTACCATGTCGCTACAAGCCTCTCGCGACAGAAAAGTTAAATATGATCCCGCTTTCGCCAGTTAGACTTATTCACAACATCCTCAAATTCTTTACGGTCCCGTAATTAGGATGCACCGTGGGGCCAAAGCAGTGTTATACTCCACCAGTGTTATCCTCCTCATATCTGCTTCATTTCACTTCGCTAAGGGTATAATGTAGCGGGAAGGATCCATCGTAGAACCCCAGGTTTGTTTCTTCGTGCCTTTAATTGAAATGATGCATCGAGGCGTTTATGGAGCTAAAAGGAAACACCCAAACCACACCGTGGTCAATTAGTTATTGCACACGTCTGAACTAGCATATCATGTTGTGTCCATCATGTGAACTAGTCAAGGCATGGGGAGAATATATCGGGTGAAAAACGAGAAGTATATTTACATGCACGATAATAGCGATAAGTGAAGCAAAACACCGAAAAATGGCATCAAAGTATGGTGATGATGATAAGGAGAAAGCAGCTTTTTTGCTACCGCCAACGGCGTCGTAATGGTACTTAAAACCCTCAACCGTAGTTTCCCTGACCCCATTTTCTGGGAGCGCGTTGGAGCGCTCGATTGCTCTACGTGATACCCGAGATTCCGCAAGCAGAGTCCACCAAACGTAAGAGTGCCAAGGGCTCTAATTTGATTGCCGGCACAGTAAGCAGGGCACTCAGTAAGCCAAAGTCTCTATCGCCTTGGCTCTTGACCTGACTTGCCCTGACCTGCAACTGGACTTGGTGGCACATTCAAACGATTTTTCTGGATGAACCACTTATCCGGGTAGTTTTGCAAGAATTTGCATTTTATGCTTTTTCTAAAGTGACTTTTCCTCTCTATTTCTCAAAGTGACCAAAAAAAAGCTGCCGTACCCAGCTGCACACACCAATTTAGCCCACTTACTTCACTGTGGTTGCTCCGCGCCGTTCTGTTGTCGCATGGATCATTTTGTGTCTGTCAAAGAGCAAGTCAATCAGAAGCTCTGCTCTGTTACCTTGTGCTCCAAGCACGTAAAGGACGCTTCGTCGTTTATTTTGACACTTCCTGAACATGCTGAGAGCATTGCGAGATTGTGGTCAGAGATTTTTCAGCGGGGTAAGCCCAAACCGTTTCGTACGATCCTTGGTGCACCATGCAACTCACTTCTTTTAACTATCGATGACTAGTTTGCACAACGTATATAACGAAGGCATTATGTGAGTAGCTTTTCAAATACAGTATTCTATTTATATTTCCCCTCGATTCAATTGGCTGTGAAAGTCAGCTTTTCGCATCTCATGTTATAGGTGGCTCGTCTGTTTGCTCGTAATTGTGTTTTATTCCACCTCTCACCGCCTTGTCGACAAAGATGGACGTCTAGCTGTTCCGCATAGGTGGTCACGACCGGAACAATGAGATTCTCCCCTTGATAGCACGTGTTCGTCAAATGACCGATTTCCGCCCGGTTCCAATCCGGTAACCGTCCTATATCTATCCAAACGGCTACGCGGAACAAATTTCGGACGGAAATCGGACAATCCAAACAAAACTTGGCAACACTTCTAATACCATTTTCCGTTAATTCCCACTCCCCATTCCTGTTTGTTTCTGCTTCTTAACGATTGTTCAGGCTGCACCCACTATTAAAAAAACCTACGGAACTCTTTTGCAATACTCTAAAATACTATTTTGAGGTCGGAAACATGTATTGTGTAGGAGCTACACACACAGGATAATAATGAAACAGTGTTTATTTGCGCAACCCTTTTCTCTCCGATTTCAAAGTCCTCGTTTCCACACACCGATTTCACCCCCATATCGGATGGATATCGGACACCCGTAACAACGCAAACTTACCCATGTTCAGGTCAGATCAGGTAAAGATCCAAGGATGACACAAGCTTCCGCCTAGCGAGCGTCCACCTTGTACCGGTAAGGGGATCAAAGCCCTTGGCACTTCGTCTTTTGATCGCCTCCTTGCTCCTGCAAAAAATGAAGCAAGAACAAGAGCAATCCCTGCATTTTCGTGTATGTAGTATCAACACTACTAAATTTGTATAACATCCACTATCCCTCCTGTGCACATTCTGCTAGACCCGTCGCAGCACTTCCCCTTTATCCCCGGCTTCTACAACCTGACTTCCGTCTTCCATGGTTAGACAACCAACTTTCTCTCTTAAGAAGGCTCTAGACTAGACATAGCTATAATAACTGTATTTGTTTTTGCATACTGGGCCAGCCTAAGCTCATATAAGTATTTAGCCTGCCGTTGCAATTTGATAGCCGTATTCCGGCATTTTGTGTACTGCATCCATCGTCAACAGCCGTTGGATTGATTGGATCTCTTCTACTTCTAATAACGCCTCTTTAGTGCTCTATCGATTCTCCTCTACCACCGAAGCTTACTGAATTGCCTCACGACGGAAATGAGCAAACTCGTTCAGTAGTTTTTCAATACGGTTTCAAGCATTAACCACCTCTGTTCCAAAGTTGCCTGTTGCTAGTCAGGAATCCAGTTGACCTGGAGGGCCCTGTCCCACAGTTTCATGCAATCAATTCGACCGAAGCTACTCGCGAATCGAGGAATCCTTATAAGTTTCGGTGTGTTTAAGGAAAAGGTAAGGATGCAACGATCACTCTTACCTATAGGTGCTTCCATTTGCAGCTCTGCTAATCGACCATGTTTGGTGATCATAACATCTAACGTGGAGTGTACACTCCCGATGCGACTTCGCGTCGGTACATTGACGAATTCATCAGGTCATCACAGCAGTACATCAGCCATTTGAACTGATGCTTCGCTGCCATACAACCATGAGGACCTATGAAATAAAGAATAAGAAGAGGGAGAGAAGGGGGGCTTACCTGAAAACCTTAATGCCCTAAGCAAACATTCAGGGTCAAGGCGCCTACATCTTGTGTAGACAACATAACGTCACAAACAGATGGCTATCGTGCAAAGATAAGGCGGCATCGGCGAGACAGCTTCCTTGCGGCTTTCACTGCCCCGCGTCATAATCAGCCATTACCCCGCAGATAACTCAGCAACAAACACATTATAAACAGGCAATCGGATTAGGAGACAACGGCAGATGCGCCACTGGTGTGGGTTGCGAGCCATGTCCTGTAAATTCTCGAACCAAGCACAAGGCGAGTTACGTGGACCCCAGCCCGGTAGACGAGACGGACCAACGGCACCCAGTTTAGTCATCAGTGACTTCATTTCCCACTGCCACATCAACTTCTGTCCACCTCGAGCCTTGCGCCACCAGGCAGACTAAACAAGGCCGTCCTAGGTAAGCAGTGAGCAGGCATGCGTAGCACGTGCCCGAGCCAACGCAACTTATTCAGTGTTATCTGTTGTTCTAGGGAGCTAGCATGATTATCACCACCTAGTACTCGCCTACACACATCATCGTTGCGGACACGTTGGTGCCATCCGACTCCAGCAATGCTTCACAGACAACGGTGATCAAAGACCTGAAGACGCCTCAGATCTTCAGACCGAAGGGGCCAAGTCTCACTCCCATAGAGCAGAACGGCCCTCACTGTGGCCTTGTATACGCGGCTTTTCAGACGTAGAGAAACTCCCTTCTGTCGCCAAAGATGCCTTGGGTTCAAGAAGGCAGCTCTGGCCTTTGCAATGCGTGAGCTCACGTCAGTTTCTATACGCCCATCATTGCTGATGCATCTGCCGAGATAAGTACAATGATCAACCATCTCGGGTTCCTCGTTAGCAAGCGTCAAGGGGTCATCAAGTGGCTGGTGGTCCTGCAGCAACACTTTGCATTTTGAAGGTGCGAAGTGCATACCAAATAATGGGACCACTCTGGACAGGCTATTCAGGGTTGGTTGGGCCGCCGCAACATCCTCGAAAAGCAAGACGATATCGTCCGCATAATCAAGATCAACTAATCTTTCACCAAGCAACACTTCAACGCATACATCGTGAGATTCCCCAAGGGAACACTCCATGATAGAATCCACAACGAAATTCAACAGAAATGGGGAAATTGGATAACTCTGACGAACGCCACTTGTCGTCGGAAAGCTATCCGCTAGGCCACTGTAGACCCTGACGCGGCCTGTAGTGTTCGAGTACAGAGCACGAAGGATGTTCACATATTTCGTGGGAATGCCTTTCCGCGCAAGTATTTCGAACAGAATCGATCGATCGACTGAATCGAAGGCACTCTTGATATGGAGGGACACAACTATTGTGGATCTGCGGTATGCGTGGTGCTGCTCTAGCACCTGCCGCGAAGCGAATATATAGTCTACACAGCCGCGTCCTGGGCGGAAACCGGCCTTCTCTTCCCTAATCCGAGCTTCCCGTTCCGCAGTGAGGTGACGAACAAGAATCGAGGTCAGTACTTTTGTCACAACTGGCGTTAGGCTAATACCCCACTGGTTATAACAGTCTGTGCGACTGCCCTTCTTGCATATCGCCATTATAATCGATTCGCTCCACTTAGCCAGGACACTTCCTTCCGGATACGTTCGAATAGGGAGGTCAGTGCTTTGCAGATGGCCTCACCTCCATCCTTAAATAGTGCAGGTGGTAGGGAATCCGGGCCAGCGGCACGAAAACGATTAAGGGCTGTGATCGCGCTTCGGTCCTGGGCCTCCGACGGAGGCTCTAAACTAACCGTCCATGGCACGTCCTGCATCACCTGAGTAGGAAGAGGTCCGGGAGCAGGGGGCCAGCTGAACTGATCTTGAAAGTGTTCCGCCTAACGAGCCATACGGCGCTCCTTATTGTGTATCAGCGTACCCGCGCTGTCTCTGATTTTTTCACTGACGCCTGGTTTTCTGGGATCCGTGTTCGGATTAGCTGGAAAAGCTTGCGGTAATTACCTACTGCTCCTGCCTCCTCCATTTCTTGAGCCCTACTGGTCCACCAGGCTTCCTTGTCAGGACGTAGGCTCCGCTTTAGTTCGCGCCTAATAGCCCGTCTGGTCACATTGTGTTCAGATTCAGCAGGGAGGTGTCTTCTAGCTTCCAACAGGTTCACCGCCCTCTCGGATATCCACTAACTGGTGCGGTGACGATGGATAGTGCTACAAGCAGATGCTCGTGTGTCGTGCATGGCGGCCGAGATCCTATTCCACTGAAGCTCAGTGTTACTAGAACAACACAGCGGAAGTTCGGTATGCAGTGTGTCTTGATAGGCTTGCCTGACCGAAGGTTGAGACAATTTCTCAGTTGCCAATCGGAGGGGACACTTGGTGCGCTTCCCGGTAAAGTTCATGGAGAAACGACGACGTACCAAGGCATGAACAAAGTCGACACAGGTACTCCAGTATGAGCGGCGATCCAGGATGGAACCACGCCACCTGTCACTTATGGCTATGTGGTCAATTTGGGTCCATCGCTGGCCAGCTACAGGAGGACGCCAAGTGGCACTTCGGCGCCCACTGTGTCTAAAAGCAGTGCTACTAAGAAACAACTGGTGCTCCGCACATAGTTGCAGCAGACACTCACCGTTGTCAGTCCGTTTGGAGTTAAGTCTATACTTTCCACCCAGCTGAGCTTCTGAAGCGCTCAGACGCCCTAGCTGTGCGTCCATATCCCCTGCAAGTACTATAATATCTGAACTAGTAGCACTGCGTAGTAGAGCGTTCAGTTCGTGATAGAATGTGTCCTTGACTGCATTAGAACTGCAGTCGGTGGGAGCATAAGCAGAAATCACAAACAAACAGCGTTTTGTACTGCTTCGTAAATCAATCTTGGCTGATGTAATCAAACGGGCTGCACATAAACGGCTGTTCACCGGAATCCAGTCAATCGACGATGGCTTAGCTTTGAAGGTTAGAACCATACCTACACCAGCTTGACCCGTGAGTGCTGCATCGGCGTCTCCGGATGTGTGCAACCAATAACGAGAGGACAAGCCGGGTGCAGTTAGTTCAATAATCCCGTTAGGGTCATTGATCCTAGTTTCGGACACACATGGTTGGCGGCATCCGGTTTCGGATTTTCCTGTCACTATGGCCAACCACAGGACGCCTGCGTCTACAGAGGGACCATGGGTGGCTTGCGCTGCACCATCCACAGCTCCACCCACACACCCCATATCCAGTGTAAACCCGAAGGAATAAGACCGGGAGGCATGCGGATGGGAACCACGTTTCATCAACGGAGCCGGCCCACACTCCTTCACAGGCAAACAAAAGGACGCTGTAATTTGGGAAACAAGCGCACACAAGGCGGTGGCTGGACCGTAGTCCGCTCCACACTGAGTGCATGGAACCGCTCTTCGAGCCTAAAACGGCCAAAAGGACCGTGCACCCCGTCCCCTCCAGCAACAACAAACTGTCTCCTGGAGCCAGTATGAACGATGTAGTGGGTAATAGACAGCTAGGCACCTTGTCAACATGCACATCAAGCGCAGCCACACCAGGGATATCAAGCAACAGCCAATCACTTGAAACGACAAGATGAAATAAAACAAATCCAATAATGCTACACATACGGTGGCATAACTCTTCGCTAAATTAGCATATGAAGTAAGTTGGTTAGCAACGAACCCGCAGTAAGGAAAAAATGCCCACAAGTTACTTAAGCATGCTACAAACGCAACAAAGTTATCGAAGATAATCGCAATTAGCGGATCAGCCTGGCCAGTTAATAGAAGATTATTCAGGTAGGCAGGATAAAGCAAATAAACTGGAATGAACTTTAGCCAGCTTAGAAAGACCTAGTTTAAGTGTAAGTTGGTTTGGCCCAACTGCGGTGAAGAAGCATCAAGAATGCAACATCAGCCTCAGCATGGGCCATCGAACACACTACACACATCAATACCCAGGGTGCGTGCGAGTGCAGCCTGTCGACCTGTTTGTCTTAGAGTGCGAACGTTGAATGTCGCCATGGAAACGGGATAGCATGGCCTTTTAGGGGACGTTTGCCGATAGGCGTCCGCTAGGCGCGGTGGGATGGTGGCTGCAGATGGTTCTACTTTAGTGGGACTTCGGTTGCTGTCAATTAAGCTGGGAATTATAGAAGGAAGGTTAGTAATGGGGGCCGGGATGGGAGTAAGAGAAAAGGGTGGAAAAGGAAGAAGGGAGGCGCCAGCAGTAACATATTTTCGTTTATCCGCCCTGCTGTATGCAGCAGATAAGGCGACCCTTGATAATCTGCGCGACGGCCGATGCAGGATGAAGTTTGTGTTTGAAGAAAAACTCATGGTTGTATGTGGGCTGAGGTATTGCCAGGGCGCCCAGACCTAGACAGGAGAACGATTAGTTTCTTCATCCAAAGCCTTTGGCTCAAAAGCATGTCCGCAAGGCGGCGGGGAGGTGGCATTGATTTAGTTTTAAAGAAATAGACTCCATCCCATTTCAAACCTTAATCTGGAGGACAAGGAGACTGAGTTTGTCTGACCTCTCACCACTGACCAACATGTTAGGAGTAGCTCTCAAGATGCCCGGAGGCATTACCCAGTATAGCTTAATGGGTCAATGAGATACCAAACCGTCGCACCACGTTAAAGTCCAGTCTTGTTGCGACGGAGTCCAGTCTCGTTGCGACGGTCTGGTCTCGTTGCGGTAGACAGACCAAGATCTTCAATTTTCTTGTCCTCGTTCTTAAGTAACAAGATACTAGCTGAACGTTCGCCTTACTGACTGTAAACGGAGCCTCCTAATGACTACTGGCTTTTTATAAGCAATAGCGCTCCTCCATCAGTTTGATGGTCAGGCTTGTCTGCTCGATAGTCCACAAAATCCACCAGCAAGTCGCTAATCATGTCGCTCGGAGAAAGCTGTCACAGCAGCAACATCAGCGCGCTCACAGCGCCTCATCAACTCTCCCCGTTTGTTGATCACACTGCAGCAATTGGTATACCATACGCTTAGTCCTTCCTGGCGTGCTTGTTTCCCCGAGGGGACAACCCATTTTTTGACGCCACTTCATCAGCAATTGCCGTCTGAAAGGCTGGATCAAGATTGTGCCGTTGTAGATCAACATGAAAACCCTTTTTGTGTTTCAACCGACTTGACTTGTGTAGACACCCGACTGGCTTCTTTCTCTTTAACTTGGTAGGTCCAGCCACGCTAGCTTTCGAGTTTTCTGCAAGGTTCACCTCAAGAGTTTCAGTGTTTGTTTCCCATACCGATTCGCGAGACGTACGTAGTCGCCATGGGCTCTGGTGCAGCTGCTATTATACTTGAGACTTCAACAAATCCTAGATGCTCCACCTGTAAACTTGTCTCCGCACTCTCTCTTCTTTCCTTGGGCAGCAAGCTGAGAGTCGTGCTGCCATCTGGTGCAGCATTTATCGTGGTCACCTGCAAGTCATAACTTATTCCCCTTGCAACCCGTATCGTTCGAAAACGAGCCGATGACCGCCGCTGTGATAGGAGTGCAGTCACAACAGGTTACATCTGATGCAAGCGTAACATGTTGTTGACTGACATTAGCCCCAGTGGCCGGAAACGCAGGGTATACAGACAATTGGCTGTTAGTACCTCCGGGTGAAATTGCTTGTGCAGAAGTAACTGTTGCATTAAATGCGTCCGGTGCTACCTTTGTAGTATGGTTGCTCGAACGGATGACCACCTCTGTAGTAGAGCAATCATCTATGGTGGGTACTAATGCAATGTTAAGATCACATAAACGAGTAATCTCCGCCAAGATCGCAGACTCATCAACTAAGTCGTTATTAGTGTCTTCCGATCGACTTAATCGTGGGACCTTAGCTTGTGAGCTAAGTGGGTCCGGTGCCACCTGATACCGACCATTAGTCTAACTCGCAACTAAGCCGGCCCTGTTAAGCAGTTGGTCCCGATGAACAGGATCCCTAAACTCAACCAGAATTGGCCTGCCAAATCCTTGCTGACGCAGTGAACCAGTTTCTCTCCATCTACCAACACGATGCACTCTTTTTATGTTAACATGTAACGGCTGGCCTGATCTAACCGAGAGCAATTGTTGTGATACTATAAACTGTCACACTGTATTCCCTGCTTAACTGCAATACCACAACTATGCTCACATTTATCGCTAAAATCTAATGCCATGGTTATTTGCATGATGTAACTAGTAAAAAACGAAAAACAAGATGGTTAATAGATGCAGGAGGAATACTGCAAAGAACGGACTCACGGGGTGACAATGCCTTCGGAACAGGTATAGTCCTGGTCCGATTAGACTCAAATGGGCAGTAGCAAAGACAGCAACTCCAAATTCGCGATGTCGAAAAGCCTTGGTTTGCTTGATGATAGAAGGGCCAGATGTAGAAAGACGGATTGTAGTGACGTCCCGTAGGATTTGTTTATGATTGGAGTAGGATCCAGAAGATCCAAAGTCGATTTGGCGAGGGAAATTGCTCCAGCTGTCTGCAGGTTTTTGATGGCAAGGACGGTCGGATCACACGGCTGGTAGTTAAAGTGCGACGAGCAAACGGTGTCCAAGGAGTAACAACGGCTCAGGAAGGTCAGCATCAAAAGGATCAGAAACGAATTTCATTGCAGGAAATGTCTTTAAAGTTGGTTTCCGGAAATGCTTTTTGCCACGAAGATCAGAGACGGGGCAGCAATCGAAAATTGCATATAAGCGGCAGCAAGCGAAAATTTCCTTTTCCAGGATAACGAGATCCTTAATTAGTAGATTTCAAGGAGCAAGTAAACCGGCCTTGGCCAAATGAAAAGCCTCACACGAGAGGTGAGCCGGATAACGTCCATATGTCAAAAAGGCAGCTAACGATTCAAAGCCCCAACAACAACGGATAAAAAAAAACAAATTTCTTTGCTGAAAATTTCGCCCAAAGCTAGTTTCTAGCGATGTTTTGACACGAGAATTAGCGACAGGGCAGCAATCCCAAATTTCGCACCGCTCGCCGAGGAGGTCGACATCTATAGTCATGTACCTGCAAACCCTCTTGTTATACGCTGATGCGTAGGTAGCATTCGGTACAGCTGTTAATAGTGTCAAGTGCTTTCTGTTTTCCACACATCGGTTTCTATCTGGAAGCGAACGGATACCGGACAGTTGACGTTTCGGCGGTGCTATCACTGTCTCGTGATTGTTCCTTCTTCAGCGGGTCGTTGAACCAGGAGTTGACAAGCAGTGATTCCATCACGTGTGTAGCGGACTGCGACTCAGCCATCATCATTTGTACGTCTTTTACTCATGATTCCCAATTATACAGGAATTTTGCTGCCGCTCTGCATGTTAAAGCACAGTGTTCTGGCCCCGTTGATGAAACGGCTCCCATCCACATGCATCTTCCGTCCAGTGGCCGAGCAGTCTGCGCGCTTGGCTTGCAACCATAAGGTCGCCGGTTCGAATCAGTGTAGGGGTGGGTGTCCTCTCGGTATACACAGTCCGCGCCTGACTGGTGGTGGTCGCGTGGCAGCGATGCGCCGTTACGGCGTACAGCTAGTCCTTTAGTTAAACCGGCCCGTAGCCTAAAGGTAACGAGCTTGTTTTGTAGTCTGGCGGCTCGGGTTCGAGCCTGCGTAGGGGCAGGGCGACCCTCGCAATATCCTTGGCCCACGTGCGACCGGTGGTGGTTTCGCGGCAGCGAAGCATCGGTACTGCGTATCAGCGTGCTGCTGATGCCTTTTATTCCTCCGTGTTTACAGTAGATGTGGGGTGTGTGCATGGAGCTGTGGTGCGGCGCAAGCCACCTACGGTACCTCAGTGGACGCAGGCGTACTATGACTGTCCTGTGGAGGCAACAGTGGCGTGCAAATCTAGAACCGGATGCAGACAACCACACATATTTGCAAGTCTGAGTACAAGCAACGTGCCATCTAAACAACAACAAAAATGTGAAACAACTGTACAACAACAACAATCTTTTGTTTCGCACAAGCCGGTTTGTGTTTTTTGCAAATTTTGGAACAATGTTCTACCTTGGGCTAGGGTGAAGTAAAGGCTTTACTTCAATACCTCCATCGCTAGACGGACTGCGTATGGATCATCCCCGAGCAAGGCGATGTCATCCGCATAATCTAGGGGTGTCCAAGCTTTTCGCAAGGAGGGCAACATTTTGTGGGCAAAAATATGTCGAGCTATATTCAGTCTGACACTGAGAAAGTAACGACAATTACCTATTATAAATTTTTATTGCAAGTTTTTAATGTGAATGTTGAAGCTGAGCTCTTGAGATCTTTTTCATTTTAATATTTACTTTAAGATACCTCTAGTAAAGGCACTAAATTGGCTTTTCCTAGTTGATTAAAAATGAATAATACTACATTAGTTTTGCCAACTTATGACCCCACTGCCTTTTGTACTCATAACCTCATTAATTTTTGTTATCTACATATCATGTGTACGCAGAAATCCAAGCCTGAATTTCTTATTGTATGATGAGGCCGCGGGCCAGTTGAAATGTGAACGCGGGCCGCATTTGGCCTGCGGGCCGGACTTCGGCGATTCCTGGCGTAATCTAACACTGCAATCCTGCCTTCAGCGCAAAGCTCAGCGCTGCAGTTCTGAACGCTTACTGCTTTTTGCAAAACGTCCTTGATGACGAAACCGAAGAGCAGAGGTGAAATAGGGCGTTTGCGAACGACGCTGGTGACCGCAAGCAAAAGGGTAAGCCTGTCATAAGCCTTAACGTTTGAATGTACAGTTCCCACAGAATGGTTACAAACTTGACAGTCACACCTTTTCTTAAGAACAACTTCCACAGATCAAACGCTGCCCGGATCTCCGAGAACAATATTATTCTTGGTCGTTGGTGCTCTGGCCGTCGCAGATGATAATCAGTGATGAGACTGGACCTTAACGTAGTTTGACGGTTTGAGTACCTCGTCGACCCTTTGAGCTATACTGTGTGGAGCCCTTGAGCATTTTAAAGGCTACCCCTACCAGGTTGGTCAATAGTTAAAGGTCAGACAAACTCAGTCCCCTGGTCCTCCAGGTTGGAGGTTTAAAATGGGATGGCGTCCATTTCTGTAAAACTGTATCGCTCCATACCTGGACTAGCTTTTGAGCCAAAGGCTTTGATTGAGGACCCTAATCGTTCTCCTGTCTATAGCTGGGCGTGCTGACATTATCTCAGCACACGTACAACCATGACTATTTTTTAAACTTAAAGACAAAAGCATCAGCGGTACGATAATACGCAGTACCGACGCTTTGCTGCCGCGTAACTACCACCGGTTGTACGTGGGCTAGGATACTGCGAGGGTCGCCCTGCGCCTACGCAGGCTTGAACCAGCGTCCTCAGGATTACAAGACAGGTTTGTGATCCTTAAGGCCACGGGTCGGAAAGCTGTTGAAGGAGAGAGATTTGGAGAGGAGTGATAAGGCTGAAGTTGGTAGGCGACGACAAGGATAAAGGCATATAAGGTTGGGAATACATAGACGGGAAGGCTTGCGCAATAGCATCGTCATCCTTTTCCACCCTGCTCGATGCATCAGAGAGGGCACCGTTGATTAATCTCTGCGATTGCCAGAACATCAAGAAATTGCTTGAAGACTGTGTGACGCCTAGTAATAAGCGTACATATGGGGCGCAAATCCTCGGACATATTTAATGATACCACCCTCATTCTCAATCTTCTTTGGGCAGTTGCATACATTTCGGTTGGTTTAATTTCTCATGTTTTTCTCGCACGTTGTTTTGGAACACTTCGTCCCATCTGCCGGTATGTTGTTTGTTTTACTGAGTTGGTCCGCTTTGTTAATACTGAGAATACCTTAGTCCTTATCTGGTCGAGAAGGCATGATTTTGTCATTATTAGAAAGACGACTCAAGACTCCTACGTGTTCGTGTTTCACAGGTATCTTGTGTCATCAGGGCACGACGATATTCATAACCGGAACGCACTAGTGACTTGCCGAGTTTCGCTGAGGTCGGGGTTGCATCGGCCACATCACTTTGCGTAAGATGTTGGAGCACCACCATGTTTACTGGCGACTCACCGTTGTCGTGTTTCTCGGCATCAGAGGTGCCCTCAATTCGGTGGATCGATGTGCCCTTTGGGGCTGTCTGTTGAGGAAAGGTATGCCCGATAAACTGTTAGTCATTATCAGAGTGCTGTACGCGCGTAGTTCTGGAAAACTAAGGTTTACGACAAGCTGTCGCTGCTTTTCATTAGCACCAGCAATGGAAGACAAGGTTGTCCGCTGTCACCCTTCCTCTTTAACTTCGACATTGATAAAGTCATGGAAGTAGCGTTAGCTGGACACGACCTACGGGGTGTGGAGCTACTTCCTGGTGAGCGACTTCTTGACTTGTAGTATTCGGACGACATTACACTTATCTGTGATAGCGCCCAAACGTGCCGAGCAATACTGGACAGGTTATCACTGGTTGTTAATCGTTTTGGGTTATGCTTCGCTCCCTCAAAATGCAAAGTCCTCGAAGGTTGGCAGAGACCCAACCCTGAAACTACCCGTTTCAATGATCAGTTAGAAGTCGTTAGGAGTTCAAGTACCTGGACAGAAATATTAGCGCCCGTGGGATCGAAGATGATGTTACTTGCCGTATAGTAAAAGCTCGGGGTGCTTTTGCCAGTCTCCGCCACTTGTGGCGCTGACACGATATCACTCGCCCTGAAGGGCAGAGTTTACAATACATCATCATCATCATCATCATCATCATCATCATCATCATCATCATCATCATCATCATCATCATCATCATCATCATCATCATCATCATCATCATCATCATCATCATCATCATCATCATCATCATCATCATCATCATC
Source organism: Dicrocoelium dendriticum (assembly GCA_944474145.2). Lineage (NCBI taxonomy): Eukaryota > Metazoa > Platyhelminthes > Trematoda > Plagiorchiida > Dicrocoeliidae > Dicrocoelium > Dicrocoelium dendriticum. The sequence goes on from OX104063.1 coordinate 87,293,619, forward strand.
ATCATCATCATCATCATCATCATCATCATCATCATCATCATCATCATCATCATCATCATCATCATCATCATCATCATCATCATCATCATCATCATCATCATCATCATCATCATCATCATCATCATCATCATCATCATCATCATCATCATCATCATCATCATCATCATCATCATCATCATCATCATCATCATCATCATCATCATCATCATCATCATCATCATCATCATCATCATCATCATCATCATCATCATCATCATCATCATCATCATCATCATCATCATCATCATCATCATCATCATCATCATCATCATCATCATCATCATCATCATCATCATCATCATCATCATCATCATCATCATCATCATCATCATCATCATCATCATCATCATCATCATCATCATCATCATCATCATCATCATCATCATCATCATCATCATCATCATCATCATCATCATCATCATCATCATCATCATCATCATCATCATCATCATCATCATCATCATCATCATCATCATCATCATCAACAGCAGTACATCAGCCATTTGAACTGATGCTTCGCTGCCATACAACCATGAGGACCTATGAAATAAAGAATAAGAGGGAGAGAAGAGGGACTTACCTGAAAACCTTAATGCCCTAAGCAAACATTCAGGGTCAAGGGGCCTACACCTTGTGTAGACAACATACCATCACAAACAGCTGGCTATTGTGCAAAGATAAGGCGGCATCGGCGAGACAGCTTCCTTGCGGCTTTCACTGCCCCGCGTCATAATCAGCCATTACTCCGCAGATAATTCAGCACCAAACACACTTGAAACAGGCAATCCAATTAGGAGACGGCAGCAGACGCGCCACTGGTGTCGGTTGCGAGCCATGTCCTGTAAAGTTTCGAACCAAGCACAAGGTGAGTCACGTGGACTCCAGCCCGGTAGACGAGACGGACCAACGGCACCCAGTTTGGTCGTCAGTGACTTCATTTCCCACTGCCAAGTCAACTTCTGTCCACCTCGAGCCTTGCGCCATCCGACACCTGGTAGACTGAACAAGGCTCTCCTAGGTAAGCGGTGACCAGGCATGCGTAGCACGTGCCCGAGCCAACGCAACTTATTCAGTGCTATCTGTTGTTGTAGGGAGCTAGCATGATTATCACCACCTAGTACTCGCCTACACACGTCATCGTTGCGGACACGCTGGTACCATCCGACACCAGCAATGCTTCGCAAACAACGATGATCAAAGAGTTGAAGACGCCTCAGATTTTCAGACCGAAGGGGCCAAGTTTCACTACCATAGAGCGGAACGGCCCTCACTGTGGCCTTGTATACGCGGCCTTTCAGACGGAGGGAAACTGCCTTCTGTCGCCAAAGATGCCTTGGGTTCAAGAAGGCAGCTCTGGCCTTTGCAATGCGTGAGCTCACGTCAGTTTCTATGCGCCCATCATTGCTGATGCAGCTGCCAAGATAAGTGAATTGATCAACCACCTCGAGTTCCTCGTTATCAAGCGTCAAGGGGTCATCAAGTGGCTGGTGGTCCTGCAGCAACTCTTTGCACTTTGAAGGTGCGAAGTGCATACCAAATAATGGGACCACTCTGGATACGCTATTTAGGGTTGACTGTGCCGCCTCAACATTGTCGAAAAGCAAGATGAAATCGTCCGCATCATCTAGGTCAACTAACCTTTCACCAGGCAGTAATTCAACGCCTACATAATGAGATTCCGCAAGGGAACACTCCATGATAGAATCCATGACAAATTGAACAAAAACGGGGAAATCGGACAACCCTGACGAACGCCACTTGTCGTCGGAAAGCTATCCGATAGGACACCATAGACCCTGACGCGGCCTGTAGTGTTCGAGTATAGAGCACGAAGGATGTTCACATATTTTGCGGGAACACCTTTTCGCGCAAGTAATTCGAACAGAATCGATCGATCGACTGAACGAACGCACCCTTGAAGTCAAGGAACACAGCTATTGTCGGTCTGCGGTATGCGTGGTGCTGCTCTAGCACCTGCCGCAAAGTAAATATATGGTCTATACAGCCACGTCCTGGGCGAAAACCGGCCTGCTCTTCCCTAATCCGGGATTCCCGTTCTGCAGTGAGGCGACGAACGATAATCGAGGCCAGTAATTTTGTCACAACTGGCGTTAGGCTAATACCTCTGTGGTTAGGACAGTCTGTGCGACTGCCCTTCTTGTATATTGCCACTATAATCGATTCGCTCCAATTAGCTGGCACACTTCGTTCCAGATACGTTCGAATAGGGAGGTCAGTGCCCTGCAGAGGACCTCACCTCCATCCTTAAATAGTGCAGGTGGGAGGGAATCCGGGCCAGCGGCACGAAAACGATTAAGAGCTGTGATCACGTTTCGGACCTCGGCCTCCGACGGAGGCTCTAAGCTAACCGTCCATGGCACGTCCTGCATCACTTGAGTAGGAAGAGGTCCGGGAGCAGGAGGCCAGCTGAACTGATCTTGAAAGTGTTCCGCCTAACGAGCCATACGGCGCTCCTTATTGTGTATCAGCGCACCCGCGCTGTCTCTGATTGTCTCACTGACGCCTGGTTTTAGGGGACCAGTGGTGCCGATAAGCTAGAAGAACCTGCGGTAATTGCCTACTGCTCCTGCCTCCTCCATTTCTTGAGCCCTACTGGTCCACCAGGCTTCCTTGTCAGGACGTAGGCTCCGCTTTAGTTCGCGCCTAATAGCCCGTCTGGTCACATTGTGTTCAGATTCAGCAGGGAGGTGTCTTCTAGCTTCCAACAGGTTCACGGACCTCTCGGATATCCAGTGACTGGTGCGATGACGACTGATATTGCCACAAACAGATGCTCCTGCGTCGTGCATGGCGGCCGAGATTCTATTCCACTGAAGTTCAGTGTCGTTGGGACAAGACAGCGAGAGTTCGCTATGCAGTGCTTCTTGATAGGCTTGCCTGACAGAGGGCTGGGACAGTTTCTCCGTTGCCAATCGGGGGAGACACTTTGTGCGCCTTCCGCTAAAGTTCATGGAGAAAGGACGGCGCACCAAGGCATGATCAGAGTAGACACAAGTACTCCAGTACGAGCGCCAATTCAGGATGGAACCACGCCATCTGTAACTTATGGCTATGTAGTCAATTTGGGTCCATCGCTGGCCAGCTGCAGGAGGACCCCAAGTGGCACTTCGGCGCCCACTGTGTCTAAAAGCAGTGCTGCTAAAAAACAACTGGTGTTCCGCACACAGTTGCAGCAGACGCTCACCGTTGTCAGTCCGTTCGGCGTTAAGCCCATAATTACCATCCAGCTGAGCTTCTGAAGAGCTCAGACGCCCTACTTGTGCGTCCATATCCCCTGCAAGTACTATAATATCTGAACTAGTAGTACTGCGTAGCAGCGTGTTCAGTTCGTGATAGAATGTGTCCTTGACTGCATCAGAACTGCAGTCGGTGGGAGCATAAGCAGAAATCACAAACAAACAGCGTTTTGTACTGCTTCGTAAATCAATCTTGGCTGATGTAATCAAACGGGCTGCACATAAACGGCTGTTCACCGGAATCCAATCAACCAACGATGACTCAGCTTTGGAGCTGAGAATGATACCTACACCAGCTTGACCCGTGAGTGCTGCATCGGCGTCTCCGGATGCGTGCAACCAATAACGAGAGGATAAGCCGGGTGCAGTTACTTCATTAACCCCGTTAGGGTCATTGATCCTAGTTTCGGACACACAACACAGATTAATACCCAGTAGGTCCAAGGTGCGTGCGAGTGCAGCCTGTGGACCTGTTTGTCTTAGAGTGCGAACGTTGAATGTCGCCATGGAAACGGGATAGCGTGGCCTTATAAGGGACGTTTACCGATAGGCGTCCGATAGGTGTTGTGGGATGGTGGCTGCAGACGGTACTACTCCAGTAGCACTTCGGTTGCTGTCAATTAAGCTGGGAATTATAGAAGGAAGGTTAGTAATAGGGACTGGGACGCGAGTAAGAGAAAGAGGTGGAAAAGAAAGAAGGGAGGCGCCAGCAGTGGCATGTTTTCGCTTATCCACCCTGCTGTATGCAGCAGATAAGGCGACCCTTGATAATCTGCGCGACGGCCGATGCAGGATGAAGTTTGTGTTTGAAGAAAATGTCATGGTTGTATGGCCGGTGGCCGAGTGGTTGGCAGGCCGGTGGCCGAGTGGTTGGCACGTTTGCTTTCCAACCATAAGGCCACCGGTTCGAATCCGCGTAGGAGTGGGCGTCCTCGCGGTATACTCAGCCCGCGCGTGACTAGTGGTGGTCGCGCGGCAGCGAAGCGTCGTTACGGCGTATAAGCTGACACGTTTCGTTTTTTCATGGTTGTATGTGGGCTGGGATACTGCCAGGGCACCCAGACCTAGACAGGAGAACGATTAGGGTCCTCATCCAAAGCCTTTGGCTCAAAAGCCTGTCCGCAAGGCAGCGGGGTGGCAGTGATTTAGTGTTACAGAATTGGACGCCATCCCATTTCATACCCCCCAACCTGTAGAACCAGGAGACTGTGTTTGTCTGATCTCTCACTATTGACCAACCTGGTAGGAGTAGCTCTCAAGATGCTCGGAGGCATCACCCAGTATAGCTCAATGGGTCATTGAGGTACGCAAACCGTCGCGCCAAGTTAAGGTCCAGTCTCGTTGCGACGGGAGTTTACAGTACAGCCGTCCGTTCAACCCTCGTATACAGCTGTGAAATCAGGCCCATCAAACCGATAGTTGTAAATGGGCTAGTCACGTTCGATCATCGTTGCCTTCGCAGCGTAGCTCATGTCTGGTGAGCAATGAATGTGTTCGGCGTCGCGTAATTGATGCAGGAAGAGCGAGTGAACGGCTCAGCACAGTTATTTCACGCACCCGACTCCGGTGGCTGGCCCACATGTTCGCATGCCAAGCACACCGACTTCCGCAACGTGAATTGTTTGCGCGCCGGGTGTGCGGTTGGAAAAGGAGGAGGGAAGGCTAAGCGAATGACTTGGTTAAGAAAAATGAAAATCCTCACTTCAAAGTTGGCGTCGGTTGATGTGTCCCGATTGCCTGGCTACAATTCATAGGGCAATGAACACGTTTGGTTGGATACACTTGTTGATATGGTGAACAGCCGGCCCCAATAGCATTTGTGTTGTGTTACTTGGTCCATCCGTCTTCCCATTAGATTCCCCCTAAAGCTGCGATCTCATACGAAATACATAACATGCTATTTAGCATTATGTTGCTTTTCGAATTCTTTATGGTGTATTTTTTTGTTTCTTATCTTTGGACTGCTGCACATTAGCTGAGGTGTGTTTCTCATCCTCAGCTAATCTGTGTTGAAGTTGATGCTGATGACAATTGACGACTGAAACCCCTTTACATGCCCACCGCGCATAACCCAAACCAGCTGACTTATTAAAAGTTGATGGTGGTGTCATTGTTTACTTATTTTTAGATGCCGGTGATTTTCCAATGCATCGTTACTCTTGAGTTCATTCTTTTATGCTATGCGGCATTGTGTTACATCTCTTTAATTCTTGGCAAACTATCGCTTTGCCTTTGAGCTTTCCGAATGTTTCTTGCACCTTTTTCACTCGTAGCATACATCTTAAAACTGTTTATTAACGATGTTGCATTTCATTGTTACGTATTGACGCGCAAGACCTTCGGACACACTTTGTTCTTTTCCACTTCTGTGACCCACTTTGTACCAAGTTGAAAGCTGCATTGATGCAACCAACCTGTCTCCCTTGATTATTACGGTCTTTCTTCCTCCTCTTCTGTATTTTCACGAAGTTGGGTCATCTGATTCCGCCATGAGGCTTTGCTAGTGAACTTTTTATGCTAGACAAATCCGTTGTCTAACCGTCACTGTAATGTGTCGTCATCTTAAGGGTTGCATTTGAATAACAAGTATGTTGTTATTTTCTTTTATTGCAGCAGAAAGTCCCCCAGTCCAGTTAGCCCTACTCTACGTAGCAAATGAGGTGCTACTCAAATGTTCAAAGTACGGCGTCCCAGAGCTGAGGGATGTGTTTCGCCCACATGTAACCGAGGCAGTGAAATCACTTAGGTAATTGATTTGAACTTCTTTTGCCAACTCAGACCCGGTAATTTGATATCGAAATTGGAAAAGTTGTTCAACTACTGGCTACATTATAAACTTTTCGATCAGAAGTTTATACAACAGTTATTGCGCAACTTGAGTAATTATACCGATTATTTTACTACAGTGCCTTGTTTGTCAGCTCTTTCGGAAACATCAGGAGTAAAGCACTTGACTACTGGAGAGTTGGTTTCAGTTGAAGAGACGATAAAATCTTTCCAAGTTAGTCTTTTCTCGTATGTGAATTCTGTCCTACACGTTCTATCAGCTTACGATTTCAAATTTCTTTTCATCAAAATTGTTTCGTTACATTTTTATGCTACATTTTTACCGGCTGTCGGCTGTCTTAACTCCAGTGACCACTTGCCATCGTTTGTTCAGAGCACTCCATCATTGCAGTCACAGAACATAGAGCATGAAGCTATACTTTTTTAAAGCTACCGTCTCTCATATGTCTCGCGATGTTTTACATCTTCACAGAATTTCCCTCGCTAGTGGCTCTGTGCCGTACTTCGTGCTGTGACTGCTCACGACAATAACACTCTTGTGACCTCACGTAGGATTAGTGTTTGTCGACAGCATGCCTTTATACTTATGGCTGTCCTTGTGTGATTGAATCTCGGCGAACAAAAGAGTACATGTTATAGGATGCGTTCACTTCACAGTGATCCGATTGCGTTCATGTCATTTTTCAGTATTACTCAGCTCAAAAGTGAGCAAGTCTGCGAATTCGCGCTTAGCCTATCGTTATCAAAGCTATGTAAGCCTGTATTATCATGCGTTTGTTACCTTGTGGGTAGGCCTGACATTACCTTAACTCATATTCCTCGCTTGCACTGTTCTGGACGATCGTGCACGTGACTTAAGCATATATATGCAATTTATTCCACTGGCGGTTTTTGAGGTTGAGCTATTTTCCTTTGCTTGGTTGGCCACATCTTATTCATGTATGGTACACAGCATTACGAAAACACGGACGAACTTCTGCACAATATCGCTACTTTACTGTTTAAACCCCCACTGTGCTCATTAGTACCTGCTATTATTTTTGTCACAGTATTACTAGGCGACTGTAACCCGATATGCTTTAGAAAACCAACGCCTTAGTGCGATTTGTACAGTCCTTGTCGCATATAGGGGCGCGGCGATAACAATTACTTCATCCAATAACCTAAATGCTGGACTGGGAACTCAAGCTTCATTTCGCCTCCCTTTGGTTTTATGTACAACAAAATCAACTTTGAAGTTTTCTGCCACTTAAGCTAATGATAGTATTTTTCACTATTTTCTTGTGCTTTCTGTCGGCGAAAGAAATAGCGTATATTTAGTGATTTGTTTGGTAGTGCCTCGAGTTATAGATCGACGCGCATTGGTTTGATGCTTAGAAATACGCCGCAACCTGCATATGAGGTTTCTATTAACCTGCTCATTGATATAGTACAATATCTATCTGTTGCTTCGCTAATCAGGGTTTTGAGTCTAGTATTTCGAGAACGTCCACTAAACAAAATTCACTTGTTTCGTTAACTTACAGACATGTCGGGAATCCTAGAACTTAAATCCTTTCTCCTTAAGGAGCATCCTGTGATTAACATACACAAGGTTTTACGTCGTTTACGTTTAGGATCCCTCTTTGTCTTTTATTTTCAGCGAATCCTTTTCCTTCTCAAGATTTTATCCTTCTTACTAAGGGCCAAACGAAGTCTTCTTTCGAACCAATCATCATCAATACACGTTAGCTGAGAGTGATAAACACCTCAGCTAAAGTGCAGCAGTCCATAGAAAATACTAAAAATTACAGACTACGAAAGGTTCACAAAACATGTAATCTAAAGTTAACTATCATATTACGCATTTCGTATGAGGTCGAAATTTTAGGGGGAATCTAATGGGGCGAGGAATGAACAAAAAAGCTCACAACAAAATGGCCATTGAGACCGGCTCCTAACCATATCAGCAAGTGTATTCAACCAAGCGTGTTCGTTGCCCTGTGAATTGTAGCCAGGCAATCGGGACACATCAACCGACGCCAACTTTGAAGTGAGGATTTTCATTTTTCTTAACCAAGTCATTCGCTTAGCCTTCCCTCCTCCTTTTCCAACCGCACACCCGGCGCGCAAACAATTCACGTTGCGGAAGTCGGTGTGCTTGGCATGCGAACATGTGGGGCCAGCCTCACCGGAGTCCGGGTGCGTGAAATAACTGTGCTGAGCCGTTCACTCGCTCTTCTTCCTGCATCAAGTACGCTGACGCCCGTACACACATTCATTGCTCACGCGGTGCTCCCACCAGACATGAGCTACGCTGCGAAGGCAGCGATGATCGAACGTGACTAGCCCCTTTACAACTATCGGTTTGATGGGCCAGGTTTCACAGCTGTATACGAGGGTTGAACGGACGGCTGTATTGTAAACTCTGCCCTTCATGGCGAGTGATGCTACATGGGCGCTACAGGTGGCGGAGATCGGCAAAGACACCTGGATCTTTTGCTCTGCGGTTGCTGATCTTATTTTCGATCCCACAGGCTTTAACATAGCTGCCTAGATACTTGAGTTCCTGTACAACTACCAGCTGATGCCCACCAAGGAGCAGTGCAGGAGTGGGTCCTTGTAAATCTTGCAGAAGGACATTGCATTTCGTGGTAGCGAAGCATAGCGCGAAACGATTGACGTTCAGTGATAACTTGTTCAGTGCTGTTTGGCATGCTTAGGAGCTGTCGCAGATTAGGGCAGTGTCATCGATATACTGTAAGTTAGGAGTCGCTTAACTGGAGGCAGCTCCACGCTTTGTACGTGTCTAGTGAACGCCGTTTTCATGACCTTAACTGTGGTGAAGTTAACAAGGAAATGTGACAGCAACAGTACTCGTGTTTCTCCACATCAAAGCTGCCTTCCATCCAGGGGATCGATGTGCAGATTACTTTCTTTACTTTACCATCGCAAAGTGGCTGGACCTGACCGTGGTGCGATGGTTTGTGTGCGTCAGTGATCCACTGAGCTATGCTGGGTGGTGCTTTTTTTGCACCTTTGGAGCCACTCATACCAGATTGGTCAATGCTTGGGGGCCAGACAAACTTAGCCTCCAGATTGGGGGTTGGAATGAGGATGGCTCCTTATTCCTTAAAACGGACTCCTTGTGGCCCAAAACCAAACCCGCTGCCTTGCGGTCCGGTTTTTGAACCAAAGGCTTTGGTTGAGAACCCTAATCGTTCTCCTGTCTAGGCCTTGGCAACCTGGCAGTATCCTGCCCACGCAATACACCATGACTTTTCTTCCTAACAATCCCTTAATGATCTGGCCACCGCAGAGGATAATCAACGGTACTCTGTATGCTGCATCGAGCATGGTGGATAGAGGTTTGGATGCTACTGCTCAAGCCTTGTCGCCTTCTTATTCCCCCTCTTACGCTTTTACTCTCTTACGGTCCCGTTCCAGCTTCACTTTTATCCCCCTAGTTTTCAACCCCCCGATTCTTGGCCCTCCCCCAACATGCTTTGCTAGGCTTTTATCTTCTAGTTTCAACTCACATGTGAACGCGGAGCGTCACTCCTCTCCTGTCGACAAGCCCATGTCCAACCAAGCTGTCAAGCCCAGTTCATCGGCTTCCATTTGGAGCCCTCGATCATCCTTCAGATTGGCATGCCTCAATGTACGCACATTACTACAGATCGGTCAACAGCCAGCACTTCCCCGAACTTCCGAGACCCTCTCGATCGATATCTGCTGCTTATCGGAGACCTGCCTGCAAGACTCGAACTCTGGGCTTACTCTTCGATCCCCTTCAGGTGACACCAGCAACAGTTTCTCATTGCGCCTTTCCGGTGACGATGCAGCTTCGAGGACCGGCCAAGCTGATGTTGGCATTGCCCAGAGTTTCCGGGCCGAAGCTGCTCTGATTGGCTGGATTCCAATCGGTAGCCGGTTTTGTGCGGTCCGATTGGGTGGCTCGTTCAAAGCTTCGAAGTCGCGCGGGACTATCAGGTGTCTGTTCGTCGTCGTTGCCTACACGCCGACAAACTGTAGCGATGATTCGCTAAAGAACGACTTCTACCGCCAACTGACCCAGCTCTTTCGCCACAGATGAAGGTCGGACACTGTTGAGCTGGCGGGGGATCTGAATGCTCAAGTTGGAAAATTATCCACTGATGAACTGCATCTGGGCGGTCAGCACGGTGTAGGCTCCCGTAATGATAACGGTGAGCAGTTACTTCATTTGTGTCAAGATGCTCGCTTATTTCTTGCGAATACTAATTTCCGATACAGCACCCGTCGGAGAGTGACTTGGCGCCCACCAGCCTCGAATCACTCTTGAACGCAAATCGATCACATTGCGATAAGTTAGCGATGGAGAGGCTGAGTCCAGAACGGTCGCTCGATATGGAGTATATGTGTGAACACCGACCATGCACTTGTTTGTGCTGACATGCGGATGCGTTTTCTCGGATACCCACGATGACGTAGTGAGCGCATTGACACCAGTCAACTCGCGAAACCAGCTGTTCTGAATGCCTATCAAAGTACGCTGTCAGCGAGTTGAGTAAGCACTCACTGGAGACAATTGAAGGTCACTGTTCACATCTGCACCAGATCTTACTGGTAGCAAGCAAATCCTCATTTGGTCAGTCTAATCGCCAACATGGATATTGGGTCTCTTCGCAGTTCCTGGAACTTATCGATGCTCGCCGACATATTCCGGCTGGTAGCGAACACAATGAAACTCGCAAAATCTCCGGGCAAGACTCCGTGCTAGCTTGAAGTGAGACCGCGAATCTTGGTGGTCTCTTCGTGCATCAGAGATGGAAATGGCCGCTGCGCTTGGGAAACGCGCAGCAGAAGACCTGGTCTTAGTGAAACTATACGTGATGAGAGTGGACAGCCTATCCACAACTTGTCAAAACTCTTGGAGCGTTGGACCGAGCACTTTGAAAAGCAATTTAATCGATCGGCATTGTTAGATTTCTCGCCTGCCCCCGATAGCCCCGCTCCCTGGGCTGTCCCCTCGGATCCACCTTCGCTCAGAAGTCGAACATGAGATCGCACTGTTGAAGTCAAATAAAGCCGTGGGATCAGATGATCTACCTCTAACCCTCTTCAAATTCGGGGGACCTGTTCTTGTGGATGATTTATGCGAGTAACTAATGAAACTGTGGGAGCAGGCAACCTTCCCGACCTACTGGAGCCGCTCCGTCATAGTCACAATTTTCAAGGGAGGCTCACGATCAGAATGCGGCAACCATAGAGGAATCAGTCTGATTTCCATCGCCTCCAAATTGCTTGCCTCTGTCATCCTTCATGGACTGACTGGCACTTGTGAAAGTCAGATTCGTGAGGAGCAAGCCGGGTTTCGTCGAGGTCGTGGCTGCATTGACCACGTCTTCACTTTGCGTCCATTGTCGGAGCATCGTCACATATATTAGCGGCCCACCGTTGTCATGTTACTCATTGGAAAATACAAACATCGAAGAAACCAAGAGCAGTGTCTAACGACCTGAGGCGCCGTAGCCTAATGATATTTCACGCACCTGAATCAAGTGATTCCAATCCTCAGGTGCGCTATGAGCACGACGTCGAGTTTTTACAATCATTGATTGATAGACAACTCGATGTAAATGAGGGTGGGCTCAAAGTTCAGCAGATCACCCGTCTAGGAAAAAGAATGGAGGGCAAAAGTCGGCCTATGAGGGTAACTTTTGTCGAGGACGCAAGTCCCAAGTTACTCTTGTCCCGTCTTCATAGGCTGAAGGGTCTAAAGATTCACGTGCGTGCTGACTTAGACCCAGCAGACAGAGAAAAGCTCAAGTCTGCTATGATTGAACTGAAACGACGCACGGAGGATGGAGAACCCGATTTGCGAATTGTAAATTTTCGGGTAGTTGCCCGGATTCCTCCACGAATCCGGATCAACAGGTCTCTAATGCTTCAGGCGCGCACAGCGGTTCCTACCGCGGTCTGCGCGTAGCCTTTATTAACGTATGCAGTCTGATGAACAAGCGCGATGTGCTGTACGACTTTGTAAGCTCTCAGCGACCAGACGTATTAGGCCTTGCTGAGACATGGTTAAACTCCGAGGTAACCGTCCAAGAAGTGGAAATCACCGGCTACTCATGCTTCCGCTGTGATAGACCATCAAATGATCGCGGTAGCGTTCTACCTTACATAAAGTCTTCCTTGTGTGGGAGACTAGTGAGCGCCTACCAAAGCGCTGATGGTCTATGTGAGCAGTTATGGTGTTCGATTCACCTCAGACGCTGCGAGTTGCTCGTGGGCATGGTATATCGCAGCCCACTGAGCCACAGTTTGGACTGGTTGCCGCATGTCCGCAACCACATGAGTCGTCAGATGTTCCTACTCATGGGCGATTTCAACTTGCCCCGAATACAGCGGCCTGAAGCTGAACTTCTCCCCGGCCACTGTGAAGTCGAGAGGAAGTTTACGGAGTTGATATTTGAAAATGGGGCCACACAGCACATCAACCAACCGACACGCATTACACCGCGCGCAACTCCATCATGCTTAGACCTGCTGTTGACTAGCTGTGAGCAACGTGTACATAACATTAAAGTCTTAGAGCCTCTGGGAGCGAGTGACCACTCAGTGATCATGGGCAGTTTAGAACTACCGCTACCGTATCCTCTCCCACTAGAGCCAACCTTCAACTATTGGAAGGCGGACTTTAATGGCCTCATTCGAGCAGCGAGCCAGACAGACTGGTCTTTACCACAGGATTCATCTATTGAAACCTGTTGGACCAACATTAAAGAGGGAGTAAAATCGTTGTGCGCCCGATTTGTACCCCTCAAATTTCGAAAAGTTGGGCCAATCAAACCACATTGGTTCGACAAAGAGTACAGCAAACTGGCCCGACGACGACGCAGACTATGGAACAAGTTCGTGTTATTTGGCTCTGATGAGGACTACAATGCGTATAATGTGCAGCGAAATCGCTGCAACCACGCGAAAACAAGAAAACGCAGAAGCTTCGAAGAGGAGCTTGCAGCCGCTACAAAAACTGCTCCCAAGAGGATCTTTGCGTACGTGAAGCGGCACCTGAGGCCTGTAGCCAATGTCCCAGTGTTAGAAGGCTCCGATGGACAGCCCCTAACCTCGAGTACAGATCGTGCGTCCGCATTGGCGACGCACTTCGCCTCCGTATTTGCAAGTGACCAGGTGTCTGTAACGAGTTCGACGAGTACCGCTCCAGCCGAACTTAACAGCCTGGACTGCAATATTGAGGATGTGCTTAAGCTTCTAGCAAATCTTGACGGGACGAAGCCTGCTGGGCCAGATGGTATACACCCACTGATTCTCAAGTCCCTATCGGCCATCACCGCGCCTTCTGTAACAGGTCACTATCTACTGGACTGTTACCAGACGACTAGAAATGCTCAGTCGTAAAGCCTATACCGAAAGGTGGTAACTTAAATAAAGTGGATAACTACCGGCCGATCTGCCTGACTGCTGTTTTGGCAAAGATGCTCGAGAAGATCGTGAAGAAAAACCTACTGCAGCTTCTCGAGTCGAAAAACCTGTTGACCTCCGCACAGCATGGTTTCATAAAAGGTCGCTTGTGCATCACCAACCTACTGTTGACAAGGCACGAGTGGTTACAAGCGATGAACCAAGGCCATTCTATCGATGTCATTTACATTGACTTCATTAAGGCTTTTGACAAGGTTAACCATGCAGTGCTCCTTGACAGGCCGAGGATGTGCGGTGTTGGTGGTTCGCTGCACAAATGGATCAGAAATTTCCTTGTGGATCGGAAGTGGAGAGTCCAGGTGGACAATCATCTAACGGACTGGTATCCATAGAGCAGCGGCGTGCCCCAAGGCACTGTACTGAGGCCGGTATCAAAGGTGCATTCGATTCAGTGGATAGACGTGCACTTTGGGACTGTCTACTCAGGAAAGGTGTACCTGAGAAATATGGAAATATTATCCGATCATTATACGCGCGTAGCTCAGGCAGAGTGAGGGCTTACGGCAAGTTGTCGCCGACCTTCAATATCCCCAGCGGTATAAGACAAGGATGCCCGCTGTCACCTTTCCTCTTCAACTTCGCAATTGACAAAGTCCTGGAGATTCCATCTACAGGACACGACTTAGGTGTGAATTTGCTCCCAGGATAACGACTTCTTGACTTGGAGTATGCTGACGATATTGCCCTAATCTGTGACTGCTCCCATACGTGCCAAGTTGCACTGGACAGATTAGCACTGGCTGTCAGCCGCTTCGGGCTTTGCTTTGCACCATCGAAGTACAAAGCTTTCCTCCAAGATTGGCCTGGATCGCCTCCTTCGCTGACCGTTGGTGGGGATCTGTTAGAAGCCGTTCAGAAATTCAACTACCTGGGAAGTTGTATCAGCGCCTTTGGGATCGAAGACGAGATCACGAACCGTATAGCAAAAGCTCGAAGTGCTTTTGCTAGTCTTCGCCACCTATGCCGACGGCGCGACGTCACTCTCCACCTGAAGGGCAAAGTGTACGAAGCAGAGGTACGTTCGATCCTGCTGGGCGGCTGTGAAACCTGGCCCCTTAGATCAACAGACATAAAGAGGCTAGTTACCTTCGGCCATCGGTGCCTACGCAGTTTGGCGCACATCTGGTGGGAACACCGCATGAGTAACGAGCTTGTTCGACGCCTTGTTTACGGCACAGGAAAAGGAACTGAAGCGCTCTATACAGTCATTTCACGTACCAGGCTTCGGTCGCTCGTCCAGGTGTTGCGCATGCCAGCTCACCGACTCCCGCGACGTGCGTTTTTTGCGCGCCGGGGTGTGGATGGAAGGAGAGGAAAGGTGGCCAAGCGATGACTTGATCGAGAGGAATAAAGGCCCTCACTTTGGTGCTGGCCTTGGTGCTTCACGGAGCTCTCATTGGAGTTCGAAAGACGATGAACACGTTTGGCTAGATACACTTGTTGAAATGGATAGGAGCCGACGTCAGTGGCGTTTCTGCTGTGAGTTCCTTTGGCCCTCTCCATCTCTTTTAGCCTCCCTTCCAACCACGATCTCATTTCGTTGCTTAATATCATTCTACATCATAATTTTTCTTGTTGCCTAGTGGCCGACTGGTAGCTTTCCTGAACGATTCCTATCCGTTGCTGGCAGCTCAGCTGGCTTACACCTGTTGCATTTTATTCCCTTTTTTAGGTTTTGCGGCACAGTAGCTGACGTGTTCACCACCTCTAGCCAACGTGTATAATAATGATGATAATGATCGTCTTTCCCGGTCAATTCGAAGGCCTCTAATCGAACGCCGTTTTAGGGCGTTAAGGATTCGCTGAAACACAGCACTCATCGGCACCTGTTTCCATGCTTATATCAAACTGATCGACGTTATAGGGATCCATTCACAGTTCGAACGCGTATAAACATTCTTCATGGCACATTTGAGGCGATCTCAGTCAGCGTTTGGCTCCGTCACCTCATTCATCATTGACAGTTTATGGGCCAGTTTGTCACGATAAGGTTGAATTGCGGAGTGAGAGTACGAACTACAAGTGAGAAGCTTTGGTGTTACGCGCTTCTTCGAAGCGGAAGAGTGAGCGCCAGGCGTGCACGCACTGCAGTATGACTGGAATCTAGGCACATGCTCCAAATTGACTGACAGTCTTGCACTGATGTGCGCCATTTGTAGGTAATGGCAATATGGTCAATCTGGGCGGAGGTCATTGATGAGCTCGGTTTGTGCCAGGTGACGCGAACGTTTGCGCTGGAAAGTAGTGCTGCTAGTATAATGATTGTGGTCCACGTACAGTTAGTTGCAGGAATAGATAACAGTTGTTTGTTCGGTATGTATTGACCTCGAAGCAGCCTCCCAGGTGTTTTTCAGAGTCAGACTAACTCCGTCTCCAAATCTTCTTCGGAAATTGGTGGGAGATCGATGGCGTATAAATCCTATCCATTACAAGAACAGTTGCTGTTTTATATGCTCATAGCTCGACTTTCGTATTGCCATGGCGTTGCGCGTTGCCTCTGACTGTGAGAAGCTACCGGATGAAGTCTTTCAAACGCATTTTTATGTTATGCCACTGTCTTGTGGGTCAAACTGTCGAATCAAAGTCTAAAGGTAGGGCAGCCGAAGAGTATTATCTGCAACGAGACTTGACCCCGTCGCAACGAGACTGGACCTTAACGTGGTGCGACGGTTTGCGTACCTCATTGACACATTGAGCTATACTGGGTAATGCCTCCGCGCACCTTGAGAGCTACTCCTACCAGGTTGGTCAATGGTGAGAGGTCAGGCAAACTCAGTCTCCTGGTCCTCCAGGTTGGGGGTTTGAAATGGGATGGCATCCATTTCATTTGAAATCAAATCATTGCAACCTCCCCGCTGCCTTGCGGACAGGCTTTTGAGCCAAAGACTTTGCATGAGGACCCTAATCGTCCTCCTGTCTAGGTCTGGGTGCCCTGGCAGTATCCCAGCCCACATACAACCATGACTTTTTCTTCAAACATCAACTTCATCCTACATCGGCCGTCGCGCAGATTATCAAAGGTCGTTTTATCTGCTGCATACAGCAGGGTGAATAAGCGAAAACATGCCACTGCTGGCGTCTCCCTTCTTTCTTTCCCACCTTTTCCTTTTACTCCCATCCCGACCCCTATTACTAATCTTCCTTCTATAATTCCCAGCTTAATTGACAACAACCGAAATGCCACTGGAGTAGAACCATCTGCAGCCACCATCCCGCAGCAACTATCGGCAAACGTCCCTTATAAGACCACGCTATCCCGTTTCCATGGCGACATTCAACGTTCGCACTCTAAGACAAACAGGTCCACAGGCTGCACTCGCACGCACCTTGGACCTACTGGGTATTAATCTGTGTTGTGTGTCCGAAACTAGGATCAATGACCCTAACGGGGTTAATGAAGTAACTGCACCCGGCTTATCCTCTCGTTATTGGTTGCACGCATCCGGAGACGCGGATGCAGCACTCGCGGGTCAAGCTGGTGTAGGTATCATTTTATGCTCCAAGGCTGAGCCATCGTTGGTTCATTGGGTCCCGGTGGACAGCCGTTTATGTGCAGCCCGTTTGATGACATCAGCTAAGGTTGATTCCCGAAGTAGTACAAAACGCTGTTTGTTTGTGATTTCCGCTTATGCTCCCACCGACTGCAGTTCTAATGCAGTCAAGGACACATTCTATCACGAACTGAATGCGCTGTTACGCAGTGCTACTAGTTCAGATATTATAGTACTTGCAGGGGATATGGACGCACAAATAGGGTGTCTGAGCTCTTCAGAAGATCAGCTGGATGGTAATTATGGGCTTAACGCCGAACGGACTGACAACGGTGAGCGTCTGCTGCAACTGTGTGCGGAACACCAGTTGTTTTTTAGCAGCACTGCTTTTAGACACAGTGGGCGCCGAAGTGCCACTTGGGGTCCTCCTGTAGCTGGCCAGCGATGGACCCAAATTGACTACATAGCCATAAGTTACAGATGGCGTGGTTCCATCCTGAATTGGCGCTCGTACTGGAGTACTTGTGTCTACTCTGATCATGCCTTGGTGCGCCGTCGTTTCTCCATGAACTTTAGCGGAAGGCGCACAAAGTGTCTCCCCCGATTGGCAACGGAGAAACTGTCCCAGCCCTCTGTCAGGCAAGCCTATCAAGAAGCACTGCATAGCGAACTCTCGCTGTCTTGTCCCAACGACACTGAACTTCAGTGGAATAGAATCTCGGCCGCCATGCACGACGCAGGAGCATCTGTTTGTGGCAATATCAGTCGTCATCGCACCAGTCACTGGATATCCGAGAGGTCCGTGAACCTGTTGGAAGCTAGAAGACACCTCCCTGCTGAATCTGGACACAATGTGACCAGACGGGCTATTAGGCGCGAACTAAAGCGGAGCCTACGTCCTGACAAGGAAGCCTGGTGGACCAGTAGGGCTCAAGAAATGGAGGAGGCAGGAGCAGTAGGCAATTACCGCAGGTTCTTCTAGCTTATCGGCACCACTGGTCCCCTAAAACCAGGCGTCAGTGAGACAATCAGAGACAGCGCGGGTGCGCTGATACACAATAAGGAGCGCCGTATGGTTCGTTGGGCGGAACACTTTGAAGATCAGTTCAGCTGGCCTCCTGCTCCCGGACCTCTTCCTACTCAGGTGATGCAGGACGAGCCATGGACGGTTAGCTTAGAGCCTCCGTCGGAGGCCGAGGACCGAAGCGTGATCACAGCCCTTAATCTTTTTCGTGCCGCTGGCCCGGATTCCCTCCCACCTGCACTATTTAAGGATGGAGGTGAGGTCCTCTGCAAGGCACTGACCTCCTTATTCGAATGTGTCTGGAATGAAGAGAGCGTCCCGGTTCATTGGAGCGAATCGATTATAGTGGCAATATACAAGAAGGACAGTCGCACAGACTGTCCTAATCACTGGGGTATTAGCCTAACGCCAGTTGTGACAAAATTACTGGCCTCGATTATCGTTCGTCGCCTCACTGCAGAACGGGAATCCCGGATTAGGGAAGAGCAGGCCGGTTTCCGCCCAGGACGTGGCTGTATAGACTATTTATTCACTTCGCAGCAGGTGCTAGAGCAGTGCCACGCATACCGCAGATCGATTCCAAGATTGTCGTCGATTCAGTCGATCGATCGATTCTGTTCAAAATACATGCGCGGAAATGTGTTCCTACGAAATATGTGAACATCGTACGTGCTCTATACTCGAACACTAGAGGCCGCGTCAGGGTCTACGGTGGTCTATCGGATAGCTTTCCGACGACAAGTGACGTTCGTCACGGTTGTCCGATTTCCCCATTTCTGTTAAATTTCGTCGTAGATTCTATCATGAAGTGTTTCCTTGGGGAATCTCACGATGTATGCGTTGAAGTGTTGCCTGGTGAAAAGTTAGTTGATCTAGATTATGCGGACGATTTCATCCTGCTTTTCGAGGATGTTGCGGCGGCCCAACCAACTTTGAATAGCCTGTCCAGAGTGGTCCCATTATTTGGTATGTACTTCGCACCTTCAAAGTGCAGTGTTGCTGCAGGACCACCAGCCACTTGATGACCCCTTGACGCTTGCTAACGAGGAACTCGAGGTGGTTGATCATTTCACTTATCTTGGCAGCTGCATCAGCAATGATGGGCGTATAGAAACTGACGTGAGCTCACGCATTGCAAAGGCCAGAGCTGCCTTCTTGAACCTGCGGCATCTTTGGCGACAGAAGGCAGTTTCGCTCCGTCTGAAAGGCCGCGTATACAAGGCCACAGTGAGGGCCATTCTGCTCTATGGTAGTGAGACTTGGCCTCTTCGGTCTGAAAATCTGAGGCGCCTTCAAGTCTTTGATCATCGTTGTCTGCGAAGCATTGCGTGTCCGCAACGATGATGTGCGTAGGCGAGTACTAGGTGGTGATAATCATGCTAGCTCCCTTGAACAACAGATAGCACTGAATAAGTTGCGTTGGCTCGGGCACGTGCTACGCATGCCTGATCACCGCTTACCTAGGAGGGCCTTGTTTAGTCTGCTAGGTGTAGGGTGGCGCAAGGCTCGCGGTGGACAGAAGTTGACTTGGCAACGGGAAATGAAGACACTGACGACCAAACTGGGTGCCGTTGGTCCGTCTCGCCTTCCGGGCTGGAGTCCAGGTGACTCGCTTTGTGCCTGGTTCGAGACTTTACAGGACCTGGCTCGCAGTAGACACTTGTGGCGCGTCTGCTGCCGTCTTCTACTCGGATTGTCTGTTTAAAGTGTGTTTGCTGCGGAGTTATCTGCGGGATAATGGCTGATTATGACGCGGGGCAGTGAAAACCGCAAGGAAGCTGTCTCGCCGATGCTGCCTTATCTTTGCACGATAGCCAACTGTTTGTGACGGTATGTTGTCTACACAAGGTGTAGGCGCCTTGACCCTGAATGTTTGCTTAGGGCATTAAGGTTTTCAGGTAAATCCCCCCCTCTCCCTCTTCTTTTCCTTATATCACAGGTCCTCATGGTTGTATGGCAGCGAAGCATCAGTTCAAATGGCTGATGTACTGCTGTTGTTGATGATGATGAATTGGTGCAGGAAGAGCTAGTGAACGGCTCAGCACAGTTATTTCACGCACCCGACTCCGGTGGCTGGACCTCGTGTTCGCATGCCAGCACACTGACTTTCGCATCGAGTGTGATGTCTTTTGGTGTCTCCTGATTGCCGGACTGAGCTCCTAAGGACGATATGCCGGTTTGGTTTGATACATTTTTTGTCATGGTGGACGCCGACTTCAATGGCGTTTATGTTGTGCATTTGTTTTTACCTCCCTTTCTCGCCTATCTTCCCCCTCCAACCACGTCCTCACACATCATGTGTATTACCTTTCTTTATATCGCGTTAATATTTTTGTTTAACTATTGTATTCTGTACTGCTTTTATCTCGATTTCCAGGTATCTTTTCTCTATGTTATGCCGCACAATATTTGGGGTGTACCTCTTACGTTAAGTTAGCCTATAATGGTGATCTTTATGGCTGCTTTAGCAACTATCGATCAATCATGCTAAGCGATGAATCCGGTCTCTCTCCTAGGCAGTTGGACTGTCTGTGCTGGTCACATCACTGAGCATTTCGGATTGCTTATCAACAATGTCCATGTGGCATTCCAGACTCTCAACCATCTACTAATACTGCGGGATATCAGTGTTAGTGGTAAGCAGGGTATTTGACGCTGTATGGGTCTGCGATTTAGCGAGTTCGCAGTGATAATATTAAGCAGTTTGCTGTGCGTGATCATCGGTGCTTGGGGAGTATTACTCAACTCTTGTGGCAACACTGGGTGACCACTGCGAAGGCCCACCAGTTGGTTTTTATCAGGAAGTTTTCTGGTGTCTAACTACTGTTTGCGAAGCTCAACTGCTTACTTTGGCTAGGCCATGTCCTCCGTATGGCTGCTGCTCGCCTTTACCGGTATACATTATATGCCATCGGTGCACCATTTTACGAAAAGCCTCGAGATGGGCAGTGGATGACGTTGCGCCGTGGCATGTATAGATTGACTGAGAGACTTGATCAGGCTGGTGCTTGTTCTCTTCGTGACAGAGCTTTGGGACGATCTACACCAGTGCTTGAAAACTGTCGGACATAGCGCAGTCGCGTAGTCATTGGCATTTTTGCATTCAGTTTCGTGTATCTAGCCCAGCCCGTAGCTTAGAGGTAACAAGCCTATCTTGTAATCTTGCGGCGCGGGTTCAAGTCTGCATAGGGGCAGGGCAATCCTCGCAGTACCTTTAGCCCACGTGCGACCGGTAGTAGTTTCGCGGCAGCGAATCGTGGGTACTGCGTACCGGCGTGCTTCTAGTGCCTTATCCAGCTGTTAAACTTCATTCCATCCCGACGAATTTAGCACGCTTCTTCCTTCATTCAATTTTTTTGTTTTTTCTTTCTGTTTAACCTCATTTGTAGCTCGGGATGCGGATGAGGGTATGCGGGTGTTCTCCGAGCTGGCTGGTTTGGTTGCAGACGTTTCATCGTCAGACTGGACGACATCGTCGTCTTTTCTCGTTACTAATTATTGTTATTTTTGCGACATGAGTTGTGGTAACTGGATCCACCGCATTTCGCCGCTCGGAGCGTAGTTGTTGAGTTGATCAGAACTTCGGTGATTTAGTGGCCGTTGATGATAAACTCCATCCAGTCGAATGGACTAATCCACTAGTTCCCGTGGGTGTAATCCGCGAACATACTGAAGGAAACCTCGGTGTCCAGTCCATGGCAATGCAAAGAGGCTTAGCGAATTTTCAAGTCTTGCTGCTTCTTGAGGCCCGCCATACATGACGGATACCACGTTGTCAGTTAAATCATTAGTTTGACACAACACATCTTGTGTGGCATTGGATGCGTCAGTGGCATTCAGTGGCATTTACTCATGTTCAAACTTACTTTTCCAATCGCTTATATGTCCGTGTCTTATAGTACTTTATTTCTGTGCCCTTTAGTTTTCCTTCGATTTTTACAGTGAGGCAAATTTAGTAAACTAACTCCTATGTACATCGAACGTTGTATCGCAGTTGCCGAACTTGACAGAACTGACATTTTTTCTTTAAACTTTTTCGTCCCTTATTTCATTGAATCGCTGATTGCTTGCTGGATCACTTTGTCCGGAAAACCTGTTGGTGCTTTGTAGCTTGCGGTTTTTATTACATTGCAGCTCTTTTGCTTATACGTTGTATTTCACGATTTTCGTTTGTTGTAATCCCATGTGGCACTCTTAACTTGCTCACCCAGTTTCTCTGCTTTCTATTTCCTTATTGTTGTGTTGTTTGGCACCATATGTATTAGCTACGTTCATATCTTTGCATTTTCAGCCGGAGAAACTAACCGAATCCGTTCAACGATTGAAACATCTTGAGAATGAGCTTGAGAACCACCCAAAACCAGATCTATCCGCGTTGTACATGAATGTTCCTATCTCAAATATAGTTAGTTCTCTAAAGAGCAAAAATGAGAGCAGTAATTTGTCTTATCAGGTAAGCTAGACACTTTTTCCTTTTCTTTATAAATTCGTCGGATTCTGTACCACATATTTCTTCCATTCCCTCTGCGGTTTCAAAAGCCATCATTTTTACTATTTATCCAATAGTTCTTGTTCTTGGTGGTTTCATCAATGTTCACCAACAATTTAAACATATGGTGTTCCGATATACCCGGCCTTTAGTTTCGAACTACGTAAGTATTGTTCGTTGTCTGCTGGCCAATGATTCTATCTATTCTCCTACTACCCAGCCAATTGCACTATCCGTATTTTTGGCTATACTAAGGTATTTACGATATTACTACTTCCCTCAGCAAACATGCTGAAAGTAATTTACTCGACTGGATGCCAGTGAACAGCCGATGTGTGCTGTTCTACCGCGAATTCCTACTGGATTTAGTAGGCATCTTTCTGAAGACATGGTGGGTTTTCATCGCCCCGTTTATGCTCCTACTGACTGCAGTTCGGAAGTACAAGAGACGATTTGTATCGCCATCTCTCCGTATGGCAAAAAATGCTGACATCGTAATTGTTCTGATGACTTGAATGTCCGATTGGGTCCTTTCTCAGATTCTGAACAGCATCTGTAAGGCCGTTTCGGGATCGATGCACACAGAACAGATAACCGTTATCGATTCCTGCAACTGTACATGGACCTCAATCTTTATATTGGCAGCATTACTTTCCAGCACAAACGTTCGCGTCACCTGGCACAAACCGAGCTCATCAACGACTTCCGCCCAGATTGACCATATTGCCATCACCTACAAATGGCGCACATCAGTGCAAGACTGTCAGTCAATTTGGAGCATGTGCCTAGATTCCGGTCATACTGCAGTGCGTGCACGCCTGGCGCTCACTGTTCCGCTTCGAAGAAGCGCGTAACACCAAAGCTTCTCACTTGTAGTTCGTACTCTAACTCCGCAATTCAACCTTATCGTGACAAACTGGCCCATAAACTGTCAATGATGAATGAGGTGACGGAGCCAAACGCTGACTGAGATCGCCTCAAGTGCGCCATGAAGAATGTTTATACGTGTCCGAACTGTGAATGGATCCCTATAACGTCGATCAGTTTGATATAAGCCTGGAAACAGGTGCCGATGAGTGCTGTGTTTCAGCTGATCCGTGACACCCTGAAACGACTTCTAGGAACGATTATCTACAGGGTGGCCACAAAGTCCCCCGACACTCCACGTTTATGCATATGCCTACTTAAATCAGTGTATAAATGTAAAGAAAAAATTATACATAATACTTGTCTAGGAAAAGAAGGGCTCTTCGCTGATCAGTGTACTTTTCAAACAAACATGTTTTGGCCGATGATCACACTGTCTTGGATCTAGTGTGTCTATGTATTCACCGTCATTCTCCTCCCATAGACAAATGCGTCTCCAAGTGCGTGCTGAGGTGCGTTGCAGAACATCAGGGTAAATCGAGTTCAATGAAGCACGGATTGCAGCTTCAAGTTTCTCTGTGTTGTTATAACGTGTTTTTCTGATCTATTTTTTCATCATGCCCCACAAGGCATTGTCGCATTGTGAGAGGTCAGGACTACGAGCTAACCACTGATGCTGTGATCCACGTCCACTCCACCGGCCAGTGAAATTCTCATCCAGGAACCGGCGCGCTGAGATAGCAAAATGTGCGGGAGCATCATCTTGCTGCAGAATGGCTACATGCATGATTCCAGTAGAAACCAATTGTGGAATCAACCAGGTCTCCAACGTTTCTCTTTAAGTGAACTGATTCACTGAGTTTTCAAAAAAAATGGCCCAATGATTTCGGTGGCTGACATTGCCGCCCACATCATGACGTGCGGCGGGTTGTGGGCGATTCCTTCAGCGTAGTATGGGTTAACCTTGCTCCAAATGTAAACATTTCGTGATCGTGAGCTGAGACAGCATGTAGTGACCTGGAGATTCCCCCGTATGACTGTAAACTATTCTAAAATATATTCAAACCATAGCTTTCTTATGTATTAGGGAACTAGACGGTTTGCCTGTTGGAACTTTGTCCCTGTTTGTTGGAAACACGCATACCTTCTCCGCCTTTGGCGCGCGACTCGACTGCGGACGACGCTCAGTCAACTACATTCTCCCTAACTAGCTCTTTTCGGGTGCCCTATTTTTAGCATTAGATAACTCTTTTCCCGTCCAACAAACTTTTTCCCTAGCTTACTTTTACGTGTTCTACCCATCGCTTTTGGTTGGCCGTCTAGTCTCGTACCGGATATATAGCGCACGATCATCGCGCTCTAAGCACATTCATCACTAAAGAAGACATTGTGACGACTGATTCTGGTGCGGCATTCCTGGCGAAGGTGTTGATACGCTTCCATTCGATTCTGTTGATCACAATCAAACAGTTCACTGACCTGCACTGGCCTGAATGCTGACATGCCTAGCTTAGTTTTGAGTGCCTTTTGGAGTGTGGAGCGGGGAATATTCAATTCAGCAGACCTCTTACGAGTCGATTTCTTTGGAGAAATGAAAACTGACTGCTGAATGATTTCCACGAGGTGCATGCAGCACAGATCCAGATGCAAATGTTTTTTTCGCATGCCAAAAATGTCCTTTTTGGTGCAGCCTTCTTAAAACGCCCCTGGAATTTGTGGAAACATCAATCATTGTTCTTTATTCTAGCACTCGATCATGTACCCAAACAGCAGCTATGAGTCTTCCTTCAATGGTTTAGGGACTTGTGTCAATCATTGTTCGAATGTATGCTTGAAATTAGAAAGGCAGAAGTATCGTACGTAGATGCTATAAATATTATGATAAATCTGCAAATATTAAATAGTATATGCTATTGCAAAAAACATCAGCTATGCACAATGGCCATATATATATATATGTATATATATATATATATATGGTTGGTTGGCGGCATCCGGTTTCGGATTTGCCTGTCACTGTGGCAAGCCACAGAACGCCTGCGCCTACAGAGGGACCATGGATGGCTTGCGCTGCACCACCCACAGCTCCAACCACATACCCCATATCCAGTGTAAACCCGAAGGAATAAGACCGGGAGGCATGCGGATGGGAACCACGTTTCATCAACGGAGCCGGCCCACACTCCTTCACAGGCAAACAAAAGGACGCTGTATTTTGGGAATCAAGCGCACACAAGGCGGTGGCTGGACCGTAGTCCGCTCCACACTGAGTGCATGGAACCACTCTTCGAGCCTAAAACGGCCAAAAGGACCGTGCACCCCGTCCCCCCCAGCAACAACAAACTGTCTCCTGGAGCCAGTATGGACGAGGTAGTGGGTAATAGACAGGTAGGCGCCTTGTCAACATGCACATCAAGCGCAGCCACACCGGGATATCAAACAACAGCCAAACACTTGAGAGAGAGAGAGAGAGAGGGAAAGAAAATAACTCGATTGATGCATACGGAAACGGTAACATAAACCTTAAGTGAATGAGCATATGAAGTAAGTTGTTTACAAACGAATCCTAGATATGTTCACGAGGTGAGAAAGTATACTATACGGAAATGCCACGAACACAAAAATGTTATGAAAATCGAATACAATTGGCTTAAGCGAGGTGTGCAAGTTAATGGAATAGCGTACATGTAGACATTTATATGAGAAAGAAAAGCATTTAGGCAAAATTGAAAACCCACCACCTGAAATACAGAGACTTAGCATGCAAGCACGCGGTTAGCAAAAAGAATGCAGCTTATCTACAAACGCTGCGCCGGTTTTGAATACTTCTCTGCAGGACCCGTCGTCGCTTCTGTAGTGGTCCCGAGTGGCCTCGCTCATGGCTCACTAGGAAAGGGTGACATATACCTTAAAGTAATGAGCATCTGAAGTAAGTTGTTTACTGAAGAATGCGAGATAAGTTCACGAGGTCAGAAGGCAAACTTTACGGAAATGCCACGAACACAAAAATGTTTTCAGAAAGGACTGGAATTGGCTTAAGTGACGTGTGCAAGTTTATAGTAGAAAGTACGGGTAAACATATATGTGAGAAAGCAAAGCATTGAGACAAAATTGAAAACCCACCACCTGAAATGGACAGACTTAGCACGCAAGCAAACGGTGACATAAATCTTAAATTACTGAGCATATGAAATAAGTTGTTTACGAAAGAATACGTTTTTACAGAAGAATACGAGGAAAGTTCACGAGGTCAGGAGGTTTATTTTACGGAAATGCTACAAACACGAAAATGTTATCGAAATAACTACAAGTGGCTTAAGCGACATGTGCAAGTGTATAGAAGTGAGTATAATTAGGCATTTATATGGGAAAGAAAAGCATTAGGGCAAAATTACAAACGCACCACCTGAAATAAATAGACTTAGCAAGCAAGCACGCGGTTAGTAAATCAAATGCAGCGTGCCTACAAACGCTGCGCCGGTTCTGCCTACGTTCTCTGCAGAACCCGTCGGCCCTTTGGTAGTAGTCCCGAGTGGCCTCGCTCATGGCTTACTAGGCCTGCCTGACTCAGGCACTCGCGACCGCATGTGCTACAGCACCATGCACTCGATGTCGATGAACTACAATCCATCGGTACTTGCCGCTTCTTCTCTGCATGCATGAGGTCTTTCTCCCGCACTTCAGCAACTGCCTTCGTGATGAGATCGCGCCATACGCGCCGATCAACCGCTTTCGATTCCCATGACCTGCAATCAAGATTAGAACGTGTGAGGCTCACTTTGATCATGTCCTGGTAACGTAACTTTTGTTTCCCCACATGCCGCTTCCCAATACTCAGCTGACCGTATAAGAGTTGTTTCGGTATCCGAGTCGAATCCATGCGCCACACATGACCGAGCCATCTCAGGTGTCTCAGTAAAAGTATGCAGTCCACTGCATACATCCCACTTCGGCGCAACACTTCCGTGTCTGCAACTCTGGCGCCCCAACCGATCCGCAAAATTCGTCGCAGACACTGCTGATGAAACCGCTCGAGATATCGCACATCCCGACGGTACATCGTCCACGTTTCACTGCCGTATAGAAGAACGGACAGTACCATGGATTTGTACACCATCAGCTTTGTGCCAATGCTAACCTGATGGTTGTTCCACACTCGGTACTCAAGCTTCCCGCATGCCGCTGCTGCCTTCGACACGCGATTACGCAACTCAACGTGTAGCTGCTGGTCAGTCGACATCACACTCCCAAGGTAGCTGAAACGGGAGGTGGTTTCCAATACTTCAGCACCAATGCTGATTTGCGGCAATATTGAAGATTGCACCTCCGGTGAAGGTTGAAAAAGACAGACAGTTTTGCTTGCGTTGATGGTGAGCCCGAATTGGGTCGATGTCTTAGCCAGAGCACTAGTCATGTGCTGCAACTCATCCACGCTGTGTGAAAACAACGCACAGTCGTCAGCAAACAGCAACATACGGATAGTTGTCTCACAGACTAGGGTTCTCGCACCAAAACGACGGATGTTCAGCAACCCACCACAATCCACATGAACACCGTAAGCACAAGCCGCATCCAAAGCACAAGACAACATTGCATGAAGATATATATTAAACAGGGCAGGAGCTAAGACACAGCCTTGCTTCACACCAGAGACAACTGCAAAGTCATCCGAGGTCTCTCCACTCAGATGCACCCTCGCTCGCATACCATTGTGCAGACATTCAATTAAACTTACAACCAAACGGACAACCAAACTTACCCAACACCAGCCACAATGCCTCGCGGTTCACCGTATCAAATGCTTGGTGAAAACAACAAAAATCGAGTACAATGGCTGGTGTTGTTCTCTGCACTTCTCTTGCAACTGATGAGCCACAAACACCATATCTATAGTGCTGCGACCCGGACGGAATCCACACTGCTCCTCCGCCACGTTAGGTTCCACAACCTGACTGACGAGGCGGTTGAGCAGGATTCGGGCAATCACCTTGCCCTCACAACTCAGCAAGTTGATGCCACGATAATTCGTGCGACATTGCTTGCTACCTTTGCCCTTGTACAGTGGTAGCACAAGGGCATCCTTCAGCTCAGCAGGCACCTCCTCCTCAATCCACACGCGTTGCACCAAGTGGTGCAGCGCAGTCAACAACGCGGGTCTGCCGCGTTTCCATACTTCAGGCGGGATCCCGTCGGCTCCGTCACACCTGCCGTTTCGCAGCTGAACAAGTGCTCTCTGCGTCTCATACAGTGTCGGCGTATCCGCCAGATCCGCCTTCACATCGTGCTGCTTCAGGCCGTTCAATGTAGGCCAGTCGATCTCTGAACGGTTGTTCAAGAGACAGTCAAAGTGTTTCCTCCAGATCTGCATTATGTCTGCAGTCTGTGTGCAGGTAGCGCCTGAACTACCATCGATCAGTGTCCTCAGCGGCTCCAATCTCGGTCCATACACCGCCTTCAAGAAGTCAAAGAATTCCTTGTGTTGCAGCGTTCGGCGCAGCATTCCATCTGCTTCGCCTTCTCCGTCCACCATGCATTTTTAATGCGACGGAGCCCTCGGGTCAGTCGCCGTCGAAGTTTGCGAAACTGACTACTCTTTCCCAAGTCACTGAGGTCTGCAACACGTGCAGCAAATGCTGCATTCTTCCTCGACACCAATGCGCCAATCGTCGCATTGTTGTCATCAAACCAATCAGGCCGTTTACATTTTGCGCGCCCGATCGTCTCCTCGGCAGCAGCTGTCACCTGATCGCGAATGTGGTGCCACAGGTCGCCCACTGTGGCTATGCAGTCCACATCATACAGGCGTGCAGCCATCGCCTTCTTCAGCTCAGTACATTTCGCCACAGTACCGAGGGAGAGAATGTTAAATTTACGCCGATTCACGGCGGGAGTGCAATACATAGATTTACGAAAATATATGTACAGTTTGGTCCGCACCAACTTGTGATCACTGCCACACTCAGCTCCACGCAGTACACGTGTCATGCGCACTTCACGCATATCACGCTGACGTACGATGACATAGTCGAGCAGGTGAGCGTGGCCACTCCGTGGGTGCGTCCAAGTTGCTATATCACTCGCACTCAGTGGAAACCGAGTGTTCGTGATCATCAGGCCGTGAGTGGCACACAGTGAGAGCAGCCTGTCACCGTTCTCATTCGCTGAACCAATGCCATGCGAACCGATAACATCTGTCCATGCTGATGCATCACGCCTAACGTGCGCGTTGAAATCACCCAGCAGATATAGTCGGTCGCTCCTCGGCACAGACCGTATCACGAAGGATAGCTCAGTGTAGAACTGATCTCGCGTGTCATCAGGATAACACATGGTCGGACCGTACGTGCTTATAAAAGTAGCAAACTTACCTCTTCCGAGTCGTAGGCGAACAGTCATCAGTCGCGCGCTGATGGCTGTTGGTTCACTCACCAGCTGACCATGGAGGTGGTCGGATATTGCAAATCCGACCCCATGATCACGTGGTGCTGAGGCGGCGTTTCCCACCCAGTAGAATGTGTAGCCAGCACCTGCTTCATGCAACTTACCTTGCTCAGCGAGCCGGGTTTCACTGAGCGCCGCAATATCGATGTTGTAGCGCGCCAGTTCCATCGCGACGAGGGCAGTGCGCTGCTCCTTGCGCTCGTTGGAGTTCCGGTCCAGTAGTGTGCGCACGTTCCAGCACCCGATGCTGAGTGCTTTGCGCGCAGGCATACGATTGCATTGGTGGGCAATCGCACGCGAGGTGGTCGTTGTGCTTCAGAGATTTGCTTGAGGGACTCCACCCGGAGCCTTTGGCTCAATAGCCTGACCCACAAGGCAGTGGGTGATTTGGAGGTTTGCTTGAGGGACTCCACCCGGAGCCTTTGGCTCAACAGCCTGACCCACAAGGCAGTGAGTGGTTTGGAGGTTTGCTTGAGGGACTCCGCTCGGAGCCTTTGGCTCAATAGTCTGACCCACAAGGCAGTGGGGAGCAGATCCAGCTCGGGAATGTGATTGCAGAGACAGATGGGGATCTGCTTGACGACCGTCACACGTAGCCTTTGAGGTACTGGGACAATTATTATGTTTTGCGACCGTAATTGGATACGCACCTGCGACCACGGTCAGACGCAGGTGGGTTTTTGGCGCGTTTGCACCAATTTGACCAGGGGCTGCCTGGCTTGAGGCGGGTAGTAGCAAACCAGTGAACACCCGGAGGTGTCCTCCCACCGTCAGAGACAATGCGTGGCACTCGTGCTCTACGCCAATCGAGCCGTGAGCTTATAACCCGTAAACCTGTTGTCTCCCATGGCTAGGTTTTACGGGAAGAGGGCCATCGACCACTTCCTAACCTCCGAAGAGGATGGACTAGGATACTGGCAGGACGTCCACACCTGACAGGAGAACGACTCGGGTCCTCAGCCAAAGCCTACGATTAAATGAACACCCGAAAGGCAGCGGGTCTAGCACATGGTCAGTTAGCCGACCCATGCGGATTGGTGTCCTGGATATTAACAGGGAGAAGGGCGAAACCCAACTCCCACCCAGCGGTCGCCACGTGGAGGCGCCCAGAACATGAGACTATGGCGCAACAGTAGCAGCAGTGGGTAGACCATCTGTCAGGATCTAGCCACCACCAGCCTCAGCGCACCATAGGCTCTCCCGCCATATATATATATATATATATATATATATATATATATATATATATATATATATATATATATATATATATATATATATATCATTCAACTCCCCCTACTACTCTTCTGTAATTAGTACACAGAACAAACTGCTTATAATGCCATAAGATAATTGGCGGCTTAAGTTTGTTAAGCTTGTCGCTTGGTCAGGGGGCTACCCTGTCCTCTGCACGGCAGTAACGTGTAAGTCAGTGGATAGTGAGCGGCGCTATATCACATCTAGTAACTTATTCACGATGGTCGTTGCCGTCCCCCGTAGCTCAGTTGTCTCAACCACGGACTGGCAACAGTCGAGTTGCGGTTTCGAGCCCTACCAAGGGTCCGATGGAATGCGCACTGCTGATGATTCCCGAAAGGATGAAACACGCGTACAGTGCTTTTCCGGGCTTGTGGCGGCTGTCTGAGTGAGCCTAGATGTGACGAAATTCTACCTATACCAATCAACTCCCCCTACTACTCTTCTGTAATATATATATATATGTGTGTATATATATGTATATACATATATGTATATATATATATATATATATATATATATATATATATATATATATATATATATATATATATATATGGTTGGTTGGCGGCATCCGGTTTCGGATTTGCCTGTCACTGTGGCCAGCCACAGGACGCCTGCGCCAACATAGGGACCATGGGTGGCTTGCGCTGCACCACCCACACCTCCAACCACATACCCCATATCCAGTGTAAACCCGAAGGAATAAGACCGGGAGGTATGTGGATGGGAGCCACGTTTCATCAACGGAGCCGGCCCACACTCCTTCACAGGCAAACACAAGTCCACTGTAGTTGGGAATCAAGCGCACACAAGGCGGTGGTTGGACCGTAGTCCGCTCCACAATGACTGCATGGAACTACTCTTTGGGCCTAACACGGCCACAAGGACCGTGCACCCCGTCCCCTCCAGCAACGACCAACTGTCTTCTGGAGCCAGTATGAACGATGTAGTGGGTAATAGACAGGTAGGCACCTTGTCAACATACACATCAAGCGCAACCACACCGGGATATCAAACAACAGCCATTCACTTTGAAACGACAAGTTGAAATAAAATAAATCCAACAATGCATACAGATACGGTGGCATAACTCTTCGCTAATTTACCATATGAAGTAAGTGCATTAACAACAAATCCGTGATAAGTAAGAAATGTCCACAAGTTACTTAAAAATGCTACAAAACGCAACAAAATTACCGAAGATAAGCGCAATTAGTGTAAGCAACGTGGCCAGTTAGTAGAACATTATTCAGGGAGGCAGAACAAACCAAATAAAGCGGAATGAAATTTATCCAGTTTAAAAAGACCTAGTTTGAGTGTAAGTTGGTTTAGCCCAACTGCGGTGAAGAAGCATCAAGAATGCAACATCAGCCTCAGCAAATATAAATATATATATATATATATATATATATATATATATATATATGTATTTATGGATGAAAGAAGAATAAAGGAAGCCAAGCGATGATTTGGTCAAGAGGAATGTGGGCCCTCAGTTCCAAGTTGGCCTCTCGGCTCCCTGGTTGGAGTCCGAAAGACCATGAACATGTTTGGCTGGATACACTTGTCATAGCTATTAGCCGACCTCAGTGACGTTTTTGAGGCGAGTTTCTTTGTCCCTCATTGTCCCGCTTTGCCTTTTTCACCAACAACAATATTATTTCTTACGCTTGCTATAATTATTGTTTTTGCAGCACAATAGCCGGCCTATAGCCCTTCGAAACGTTGCCCATCCGTTACTGGTGACTGAATTGGCGTATCTCTGTTGCAATTTTTGCCCTTTTCTTTTCTAATGTATTGCGGCACAATAGCTAAGGTGTTTTCCACCTGAAGCTAACGTGTATAGGGCTGCTATTGTTGTTGATGATAATAATAATAATACTGATAATAAATGTCAAGTGATGACGGACCAGCGGACGATGTGGCTGCACTTGCCGGTGTGATGCGTTGCGCCGTCTCACTGGTTGGCACGGTCGAAAGGGTGGCTATTAGCTTTGGGTTCTCGATCAATTTCATTTGAATGCTGGATGGGCAGCAACGTACGATGAACTACGAGGTGGTTACTGCAAATGGCCTGGGAGAAGAACTTTTTCCTTTGGCTTGATTACCTCAAGAATGCCCTTTCTAACGAGTTAAAAATCATTGAGAAGCCAAAGCTTATTTTGTACGCCTGTGTTTTAACGATAAAATCTGTCACACTGTTGTTAATTGGACTTTGAGGCCATACGAATATTCCGAAGGATAAGTGTGCTTCTTGGGGACCTGACAACTCCGTGTCGCTTGAATGTAAGCTTTATGATTTGCAGCAAAATGTTGAGAAATAGTCCACAAAAAGGCAGGAGCGTCGACTCAGTGCGATTGCACGGTGGATGGATATCACTTGTATGCAGCATAAAGGTACATCTAATTTCATCTGCCATCTCTCATCCCGTCGAGAGAAGGACGGAGCAATGCTCCGATGCCATCTCGAATGTTTGGCATCTATCTATGCAGTTGCCAACTTATTTCGAATAGCACGTCGCCACATTTTCCTTCGAGAGTTACCTTTCTGATGTGCTATCAGATGCAGACCATCGTACTTCGATTTCCCACTGTTAACAGGAAGTTTCCATTAGCTAGTTTTTCATGTCGTTTCTACTGCTGTATAAATGCGTGCTACTGCTATTCCGTCTGCTGGTTTGCACATTGGTCTGAACTGAGCCACACAATTTGGCACCGTCCATCCATTGTAGGATTGGTTCCGTTTACCCGTATCATATTTTCCATCGTGAACCGACCAGATAGCCAGTCCGAACCTTCTAGCTTGAGGAACGGAACATCACCTCCACTTAAATTTGTTACATTATTTTTATCTGCCCTGTTTTTATTCTTTGTCTACCTTTAGAACGTTTTTACACACCCGATGCCTTATTCGAGTTAATAGCTTCAGTCATTCAGACTATCTCAAACTGCTCTTACGGCGAATAAACCGAGGAACAATATGATCGGACGGTCGTTCGCACTCCTGGTTCTGCTTTGTCTACCGATGCCTTGCTGTCCATTGCTTAGTTATCCGCTTAAACGAGATACTGCAGAGTATCAAGGGTCGCCTTATCTGCTGCATACAGAAGGCCGGATAAGCGAACACATGTTACTGCTGGCGCCTCCTTTCTTTTCTTTCCAACCCTTTCTCTTACTCCCCTCCCAGTACCCATTACTAATATTCCACCCATAATTCCCAGTTTATTTGATACTAACCGCAATGTCACTGGAGTCTTACCACTCACTAGCGATTAATCAGCCACAGCTCCTTATAAGGCCACACTATCCCGTTTCCCTGACGGCGTTCAACCTTCGCACTCCATGACAAATAGGCTACACTCGTACACACCTTAGACTCGCTGGGTATTGTGGTGTGTTGTGTGTCCGAAGCTAGAGTCAGTGACGCTCTTGGGGTTTTTGAATGAGCTGCACCCCTTCTGTCCTCTCGCTATTGGTTGCACGCATCCGACGACGCTGATGCGGCAACCACTGGTCAAGCTGGGTTTGATATCGTTCTCAGCTTCAAGGCCGAGTCATCGTTGGTCGATTGGATTCCCCGTGAATAGCCGTTTGTGTGCAGTCCGTTTGACGACATCATCTAAGGTTGATTCACATAGTAGCACTAGACACTGTTTTTGTGGTTCCCGCTTATGCTCCCACCGTTTGTAGCTCTGATGCTACGAAAGACGCCTTCTACCACGAATTGTACACGCTACTACGCAGTTACTAGTACGGATATCATAGTTCTTGCAGGGGATATGGATGCACAGGTAGATTGTCTGAGCTCTTCAGAAGCTTTGCTAGGTGGTACATATGGACTTAACTCCGAACGGACGGACAACGGCGAGCGTCTGTTACAGCTGTGTGCGGAGCACCAGTTGTTTCTTAGTGGTACCGCGTTTAGACACAGTGGACACCCACTTACCACTTAACGTGGTGCTGTAGCTGTCCAGTGACGGACTCAAATAGATCACATCGCCATAAGTTATTTGTGACATGGTCCCATCCTGGATTGTCGCTCATTCTAGAGTACTTGCGTCGACTCTGGTCATGCCTTGCTACGCTGTCGCTTTTCCATGACCTTTACTGTGATCTGTACCAAGCGCCTCCCACGATCGGCAACTGAGAAGTTATCTCAGCCCTCGGTCTGGATGCACTGCGTACATCACTTTCGCTCTTTTTTCCTAATAGCTTCATTGGAATAGTATCTCGGTCGCCATGCAGAATGCAGGAGCCTCCGCTTGAGGCACTATCAATCGCGACCGCATCAGTCACTAGATATCCGGGAGGTCGGTGAACCTGTTAGACTCCAGAAGAAATCTCCCGGTTCGCTCTGAGCATAATGTTCCCAATCGGACTATTAGGCGCGGATTAAAGCGGAGCCTGTGTGCTGACAAGGAAGCCTGGTGGATCAGTCGGGCTCAAGAAATGAAGTAGGTAGGAGCAGTAAGGGAACTATACTAAGCTCTTCCGCACTACTTGTCCCTAAGAACCAGGCTTCATTGAAACAATCAGAAACAGCGCGAGTGCCCTGATTCACCATAAGGAGCGCCGAATGGCTTGTTAGGCGGTGCACTTTCAGAGCAGTTCAGTTGTCCTCCCTGTTTCTGGAACTCTTCCCACTCAGGTTTTGCAGGCTGAGCTGTGGCCGGTCAGTTCGGAGACTCAATCAGAAGTTGAGGTCCGAAATGCGATCGCAGCCCTTAATCGTTTTCGTGTTGCTTGCCCGGATTCCATCGCACCCCGCAGTGTCTAAGGATGGAGGTGAGGCCCTCTGCAAAGCACGGACTTCCTTGTTCGAACATGTCTGGAATGCAGAGGACATCCCAGCTAACTGGAGTGAATCCATTATAGTAGCGATATACAAGAAGTGCAGTCGCAGCGACTGTATGAACCACAGGTGTATTAGCCTAATACCGGTTGTGACAAAATTACTGGCCACAATTCTCCTTCGTTGCCTCACTGGGGAACGAGAATCCCGTATTAAGGAATAGCAGACAAACTTACGCCCTGGAGAGGGCTGTGTGAACCAGGTATCTACTATGCGGCAGGTGCTGGAACTGCGCCACGTGTACCGCATATCGACTATACCTGTGTTCCTCGATTCCAAGCGTGTGTTCGATTCAGTTGATCGATCGATTTTGTTTGAAATACTTGTGCGGAAAGGTGTTCCAATGAAATGTGAACATTTTACATGCTTCTTACCGGGATTTCACAGGCCGCGTCTCGATTTACGGTGATTTGTCGGACGCCTTTCTGATAACAAGTGGCGTTCGCCAGGGTTGCTAATTTCCCCATTTTTGTTCAACTTCCTTTTTGGATCCATCATGGAGTGTTCCCTTGCGGAGCGTCTCGATAGCGGTACCAAAGTGCTGCCTGGTGAAAAGTTAGTTGATCCTGATTATTCGGACTATATGGTCCTGCTTTTTAACGATGTTGAGGTGGCGCAATCAACGCTGAATAACCTCTCTAGAGTAGTGCCATCATTTGGTATGCACTTCGCACCTTCGAAGTGTTGTTACAGGACCACCAGCCACTCCATGTCCTCTTGATGCTTGATGGCATGGAAGTCGAGGCAGTTGGTCTGTTCAGCTATCTTAGCAGCTGCATCAGCAATGATAGGCACATAGCAACTGAAGTCAGTACACGCATTGCAAAATCCAGAACTGCCATCTTGAACCTGCGAACTCTTCGGCATCGGATAAGGGGTTTCCCCGTCTAAAATGCCGTTTATACAAGGTCACAGTGAAGGCCGTTCTACTTTATGGAAGCGAGTCTTGATGCCTCCGATCTGAGGACCTGTGGTGCCTTCATTTCTTTGACCATGGTGGTCTGCGAAGTATTGCTGTGGTCGGATATCACCAGCGTGTTCGCAACGATGATGTGCGTAAGCGAATACTAGGCAATAATAATCAGGCTAGTTCCTTAAAAAAACAAGTAGCACTGAATAGGTTGCGTTGGCTTTACCACGTACTACATATGCGTGGTCACCGCTTACCTAGGAGGGCCTTGATTTTAGTCTGCCAGATATTGGGTGGCACAAGGCTCGAGGTGGGCGAAAGTTGACTTGGCAGCGGGAAATGAACTCATTGACCATCAAACTGGGTGCCGTCCGTGCGTCTCGCCTTCCGGGCTGGAGCCGACGTGACTTGTCTTGTGCGTGGCTTGAGACGTTAGAGGACGACTCGTACTCGACACCAGTGGCGTGTTTGCTTTCGTCTCCTAGTTGGATTGCCTGTTTAAAGTGTGTTGCTTGCTGAGTTATTCGTGGGATAATGGCTGATTATGACGCGAGTCAGTGAAAGCCTCAAGGAAGCTGTCTCGTTGATGCCACCTTATCTTTTTATGATAGCCAGCTGTTTGTAATGGTTGGTTGTTGACAAGGTGTAGGCGCCTTGACCCAGTGTTTTTTAGGACATTAAGGTTTTACCGTGGGTTTCCTTCTTTCCCTCCTATTGTTCTTAGTTCCATAGACCACCGTGGTCGTACGGCAGCGATGCATCAATTCAAGTGGCTAATGTACTGCTGTTGTTGATGATGATGATGATGAACGAGATGCTTGCCATTATAGACTTTAAAAGTTTGTGCATGCCAGCTTACCATCACCTCATTAGATCTTGCTTATCTATCCTGACACCTACTGCAGCGTGGTGGTTTATGTCCCTTTTTGTTTTCCCTTTTTATGACAGCATTTTTGTATGCCCTTATTTTTGTCACTAGGTTGGACAGTGTTGCCGCAATTTAGAAAAACTTATCAAGAAGCAGTCAGATCGCTTGGCGCAGTTGAATGCTGTCAACGAATTGTTAGATGCTGCAGAAATCTTCTATGAGACACAATACAAAGAAGTGCTTTTGGTGGTTAACGTAAGCTCTTTTTTTGGCCTTTTCTGGTCTTTATACAGGCCTCCGTTTTCGTTCATTTGTATGCACTCTCCCTGTCTCATTCTTCGTATGCGCCTTCACTTTTCAGGCCTACAGTATGTATGGTAAGCGGGTATCGAAAACCCTAGAAGAAGCAGAAAATTGTATCGGAATGAGCCCAACTGTTTCACGACCACTAAAACCAGAACTCCCCGTACCAGTATCTATAGCGGTCTCCTGTTCCGAGTCCAGTCCCGACGATGGAGACGTAGAGGATGAGACGAAACCTTTGACTTTTACTGACGATGATAAGGATACTGATGAGAGTGACTTCGAATCATTGCCATTTTCAGCTTATGATTCTGGCTTCAAAAGTGTTGGATACCAGCCATCTGTTCCTTCCTTGAAGGAATCCGATGTGCGAAGTGCAAGCCCTAGATCACCTGCTGCGCAATCTGATACCGTCGCAAAGTTTGACTCAATTTTCGGTGACAGCAATAAGAGTGTGAAATCTCCAGATCAGTCGAAATTTGCCTTGAATTTTAAACTTCATGATATCCCCGTTTTCGAAGATCCTGCGCTGGACGCTATTCGGGATGCTTCTGGCGATGTTGACTATAGATTACTGTTGGATCCTGGTCGTAGACTCGCCTCTGAGTCTTCTTTCATCAGGTATTTTTGCATCTTGGTTTTTTGGTATTCACTTATTCAGTTTTTCTGTGTAGCTGTAAGCCAACTTTGTACACGTTTGTTTATTTTGTATTCCTGCAGTCACCGCGACTGGCTGTCTTGGTCCTCGAGTTGCTTTGAATTTGCAGTTGAAAAGACTAGACATTCGGTATCAGTTTAATAGCTACGTAAGGCGGTGTACACATGACACTGATTTGTATTATTTATAGAGCCACGCTGCATTTATTAAATATTCATTTTACTTCACTCATTAAAACAGTATTAGATCGTGAATCTTCTTTAAATCAGCCAATGAAATTACTTTGTTACTTAGTTTCTGTAAAGATACTAGGTTTTGTTCCGCAAAACACACTCATCGAAGTACTCTCCTAACAGTTCATTGATTCTGCTTGCTAGCTTTTCCGTGCTTCGATGAATCGCGTTTGTTTGACCCACTTGTGCTATTTCTCATTTGCCTAACAACGAACACACGCGTCACTTGTCAGTGTTGCTTCTGCATTTTCTTTCTTTTTCATTTTTATAAATCACTACTGCAAGTGTAGCAGAAATTAATCATGCCAGTTACTTTCATAAATTAACCGTCTATCTTGGCCATGCCTCCATCTTTTACGCCATTTTGTCTACGCATTCTGCGTTATCTCCTCGTGCAGCAATTCGGTAACATTTACAGGCCTAACAATGCTGCTGTTACTTAACGGCACTGCCCCCACTTACTTGCGACTAGTAGATGTTTTGATCACTCCATCACACGATCAACGCCTTCCTGTTCGTTTTGGGAATAATCCCGTTGTACACCAGCTGTTTTTGACCACAACAACTGCCTCTGTATGCACATAGGGTACTTCAGTAGGCTTATTCGTTGTTGTGCATCCCATCATTACCTGATCACACGCAATCCGTTCGCTTAATGCATGTTTTTAGTGCACCTTACGCAGGAGCATACACTAAACATGTTGTTCTTTATGATGCCTTCATACAGAAGTGCTTCATTTGACGGTGCAGCCCGTACAAACGTTTCCCTAGTGATGTTGCCCACTTTATCTCGACTGTCTGCTCCTTGATCTCTTCTTATCGCATTTCTCCGCTGTCTTACTTTCTCACGTGATCATGTATTTCAACTCCACTTTCTGTTTCTTCTACGAGTGGCCCTACTGGTATCCACCTGATTAATTCACTTGTCACTAATTTGATGTCATCACTACGTCAACACTTTGTGCCGATGCTGCGCTACCACACAGCGACGCTCGGCCGTACGCAGGTTTGGATGTTGCTCAAGAGCCTAAATCCACGGCAGAGCTGGGACTGGAATTCGGAGCGCATAGATTCTATGCTAGGCGCCTGCACGGTAATGCTGAGGATCCCTCATTCTCGACCTCCAAGGAGTATACATAGATCGTAAGATTTTTGAGCTCTTCACTTTATTTTCCTGCCGAAGTACCGTGACGCACGGGATGCAATCGCCATGACTCACAGACGACCTGTTTATTTAAAGGGATTGAGTACATAATTCTTCGAAATTTCGGACCACGTCCCACTATTCATTGGTTCTAATCAGGGCTATGCAACTTTACCCTCTGACTGGAAAGTAAACCGGACTATATGGAGGATTTGTAAGCTGTTTGATT
Organism: Dicrocoelium dendriticum; assembly: GCA_944474145.2. NCBI lineage: Eukaryota > Metazoa > Platyhelminthes > Trematoda > Plagiorchiida > Dicrocoeliidae > Dicrocoelium > Dicrocoelium dendriticum. The sequence goes on from OX104063.1 coordinate 87,333,941, forward strand.
ATCACGACTGTGAGTGATTGGGAGGCAATACTGATGATGCCGTAGTCCCTGTGCCCTTTACAAGTGAAGATGACAGCTGTTAACAGCCATGTGTTGATCACACTATACGAGCCGATAGTTCCTGAATACTGTATTATGGAGCAACTAGAAATGAATTCTGTACAACTCTTTCGAAATATGGTGAAAAACGTTATAAAAGTTGTCAACCGTGAATATCCTTGTCGTTCTCATGTAACATTTAACATATCCGACTCACGATATTTCAGGACTCATAAATGTGATATGTCATCGTAAGTATGCATTCGTTCTTTGAATCGAATAGTGGTAAAATATAAATCTAACAATGTTTTGAACTGCTACACAGATGTTGCCTCCATCACATGTTTAGGTAAACTGTTCCAAATGTTTACCACTCTCCGTTCGGAGCACAGTGGGTGGGGAACACATTTCACATCCGGCACTACAAGTATGTATCTGTGTCCGCGTGTGCTGCATGGCCCTCGTAAGTGCACCACTGGCCTTAGCATTGGGAAGTTACCGAGATGTAGAATACCGTACGTCATAATGAGGTCGACTCGCACCCGGCGGTAGGACAAGGTGTAGAGTCCTAGTTTCTCGCACTGGTCTCCATACCCCAAGCCACGTAAACTCGGGATCAGCCTGGTAGCAACGTGTTGGACCCGTTCGATCTTTTGTGCCTCGCCTCGGGTAATCGGAAAGTAGGCGGACGAACCGTACTCTAGCATTGGTCTAATGATAGAAGAGAACAGGCGAGTGGCAACCTCTTCAGACCATGTGCCAAAGCTACGTTTGAGCGCCCAAAGCATGCGCAGTCCGTTATGATATAGCCTGTTTGTGTTGTCCACGGACTTCAAATCGTAGCGTGTGAGTACACCTTGGTCTTTCACGGAGGGTGTGGGATATAGCGTTTGGCCGTCAAGGGTGTAGATTCGGCCGCTGACACCCTTCCCCAGGCTCATAACTACAGACTTGGCTGGGTTGACCGGGAGAAGAACTTCTGCAGACTATGTGGATAGGCGGTTGAGGTCTTGCTGAAGTAGGCCACAGTCATCTGGAGCATCAATTTCTCTCAAAATCTTCATGTCGTCCGCAAACAAGGCACATGGCGACTGGAGAAGCTGCGGTAGGTCGTTGATGTGCATCAGGAACAGAGTGGGCCCCATCGCAGTGCCTTGAGGCACGCCACTTGTAGAGGGGTACCAGTCAGTTAGATGGTCGTCGACCTGTACCCTTTACTTTCGTTCAACAAGAAAGTCGCGGATCCACCGGTGCAGTGAGCCACCGACGCCACACATGCTGAGTTTGTGTAGGAGAACCTCATGACTGACCTTGTCAAACGCTTTACTGAAATCGATGAATATCACGTTGACAGACTTCCCCTTGTTTATTGCCTTCAACCACTCATGCCTCGTCACAAGCAGGTTAGTAGTGCATGAGCGGCCTTGCATAAAACCGTGCTGTGCGGGCGTCAGGACCTCGTTTGACTGTAGCAGCTGCACTAATCCCTTTTTCACGATTTTCTCAGCAACCTTAGCCAAAAGTAGGTGTCAGACAAATTGGCCTGTAATTGTCTACTTTGCCAGGGTCGCCGCCTTTCGGAATAGGCTTCACCACCGAACATTTCCAGTCAACCGGCAACGAACCTTCGGAGAGCGACCTGTTGAAAAGGTCAGTCACGACAGGAGAGACGATGGTCGAAAGTGACTTGAGAACCAGGGGGTGAAGCCCATCAGGTCCTGCAGGTTTGGTGCCATCAAGGTTGGCGAGTAGTTGAGCTACCTCTTCAACGCCGCAATCCAGACTATCGAGTTCGGTAAAAACGGTACACCTCGAACTCGGAACCGACACTTGGTTATTCGCAAATACAGAAGCGAAGTGCGCCGCCAATGCGGACGCACGCTCAGTGCTGGAGGTTAGGGGCTGTCCATCCGTGCCATCCAGCACTGACACGTCACCTGCCGGCTTCAGGCGTCGCTTCACATATGCAAAGATTCTCTTTGGGGCGGTCTTCACGGCTACTGCGAGCTGCTCTTCGAAATTTCGGTGTTTATTCTTTTTTGCACTGTTGCAGAGATTACGCTGACATTTATACCCTTCGTAATCATTGGCAGAGCCAGAGAGGAGGAATTTGTCCCACAGTCTGCGCCGCCTCCGAGCCAGGTTTCTATATTCTTTGTCAAACCAATGAGGTTTAATCGGTCCAGCCTTCCGACCTTTCAATGGCACAAATTGGGAACACAATGATGTCAATCTCACTTTTATACTTATCCAACAGTCTTCCACAGATGCAGTTTGTGACAGAGACCAATCCAGTTGGCTCGCGGCTCGAGCTAGTCTATCGAAGTCCGTTTTCCAGTAGTTGGGAGCTGGTTCCAGCAGACGTGAATACGGCTAAGATAATTCCATATCAGCTATGAGCACTGAGTGGTCGCTTGTAGCCATGGGCTCCAGGATCCTAACGTGATGCATTCGTTGTTCGAAGCTCGTTAACGTCAGGTCGAGATAGGATGGGATTGAACGTGTTGATATGCGTGTTGACTGGCATATGTGTCGCGATGCACCAGTTTCAAGTACCAACTCCGCGAACTTCGCTTCAACCTCACTATGTCCAAGCATCAAATGCACATCAGGCCATCGTATTCGAGGACAGTTAAAATCGCCCATAAGTAGAAAGTGTGGACGGCTCATGTGGGTTCGAAGAATGGGCAGCCAATCCAAACAACGACTCAGGGGACTGTGATAAACTGCGCCCACAAGCAGTTCTCCGCGGCTGAGGCGGATGGAGCAACACAGAAGCTCACAAACCTATCCAACTAATGCTTCCCCATTTGTGATTAGGAGTTTTCCTTATGACTGGTTGCGTTTTGAACAACCCAAGCCCTCAATCTCTCTCTCTCTCTCACTAATCAGGAACTTTTTCCAGTTGTGTTCCAAGTCATTTCAGTGTAAACTGTATGTACCCCAATGGGTGTATTTTCAGCATTTTACATTATCAAGTGTAGATGGACTAAATTAGCATCATCGAAAAAGCAAAATTTTACAATCGAGTAGACAAAAATTACAAAGGTACACTATCATAACTTCTTGAAACCGTCTGGCTTTCCAGAGCAACGGGTGTACAGTGTTGAATGGAATCCTCAAGATTCGCAAAACAATTTTTATTAACATTTTTCTTAACTGGCTTCTGTTAACCTAAAGCTTCATGTCCAAAAGCAATAAACCAGTAATAGCACACAGTGTCTCAGCATTTGTATTCAATCAGTGAATAGAATAGGACCATCTCAGAGACTTTAGAAATAAAACAAACAATTTGTCATACTGTTCTTGCAAAATGGATATATCTACAGTAGATAAAGTAAAAAGGATGTTCGATGAAAAAGGCAACGGCCTGATTCAAAGACCATGTGGGACGTGCCACCAAGTCTCAGTGATTCGTACACTAATGACCCTACCACATTGTGGTGCAGTCTCGTCGTGACTAGATTGCTTTATTGACACACGGTCGACGAGTCACTTTATTAGTGATAACTTTTAAAAATGTATGATACCAGACAACTGGGGTGCGTTTTCAGCATAAGCAACGATCAACTGTACATGTCGGCAGTAGTGCGATTATTACATCCTCTGCTACATCACAGGCTGGATTGTGATGACAGTTGAGTTTCACTACGAGTTCACGTGAATTTGTGTTCCGCTGAGTCTGCCTCACACCATTTTTTTCTGATTACAGCTTAATAAGTATGCAAGTTTCGTAGTAGCATATTCTTCTGATTTCCTTCAATTTAGCTCTCACCGTTCTCACACCTTATCGAAATCCTTTATTCGGTTTACAAATTCGACACGGTTCAGTGTGATCGTCGGATCACTTCCGCGATACAACACGCTGTGCTCTTTTTACCTCGAGAATGCAACGATGCTTTCATTTTTCTTCTGCCTTGAGCACTGTAACCTATTCACCCATCTGCGAATTATTTCTCATTGAAAACATCTGGTATCTGATGCCTAACTTCTCACGAGACTGAACTACTGCCACTGCTTGGTTAAGCATTGCACATGTCCGCTGCTTACACTGTTGGCTCACTGACACGCTTCTTGTATTTTAGTCCCCTTCAAAAAATCTCGCGTTCACCAGACCAGTTGGAGAGATTCGTTGATCTCAACAACAAATGCTCCGTGGATGCCACTTCATCTGCTGCTACTGCTGCAACAGTCTATTCTGCGGACTTTTCAAGTCATAAATCCAGTCCCACTCCTCCTCCAAATCCTACAATTGATAATGCAGATGGGGATAGCATGGAAATGTCCGATGGAGACGCACCTGAAGATGAGCCTGTTATCGATGCTCGGCTGGACATCGGACCCTTGGATCCCTCTGCTGTTGAGACTGGGGACCATGACTATCGCTTACTCCATAAAGTGACCCTCACTGGCTCCGAAGTATGTACTCTATTTATTGGTCGTTATCCTCCCTATGTGTCATAGCGCCGTACTCTTTTGCGCTGTTAATCAACATAAGCGCCTTATGCATCCGAACAGCAGATGCACTAAATTGAGGTCATCAAAAATGCAACATTTTTTCTAACGTTTAAGCAATAATGAAAACAGTGCACTTTCACTCGAGTAAACACTCGCGCAATGATAAACAGAATCTTCGGGATTTGCATGGAATAGACAGAGCAGTTTTGTTAAAAATTATCTCCATTACTACACCATTTCCCGGCCAAGTTATCCTCTTGGGTAGCAGAAATAATCTGAGGGGGCATTCAATATGAGTCTACTCAATTAATTTTTTCCGTGCGTAGGAGCTGAAGCGTCCCATCTGCACCTCTGTGACTTAGTGCATCTGAGGTCCAATTGGCTGAAAGCGACGGGCTATACACGCACACCTGCACAAGTGACTGGCGTACGCACGGAACAAATTAATTGAGTAGACTCATGTTGAATGCCCCTCAGATTATTTCTGTTGCCCAAGAGGACAACTTGGCCGGGAAATGGTATAGTTTCAGTAGATGTAAAATTTCGATCAGAGTATCTCAGCTTTTATATGCAAGATATAGCCAGAGTGGGACGGTCTCAGTGATCTCAGAAATGGCTTGAATAACGATGCTGTCAGAATATTGTTGCAATACTGCTATATCTGCAGTGGATAAGGTGAAAATGATGTTCGGCGAAAAATGGAGCGATCGATTTAAAGGCTACACCACGGGTGGACATACTGAAAAGCACCGACAGTTTGCTCGAGAAATTTCTTGGCCACACTTTTCCTTATAACGGTAATAATAATAATAATAATGATAATAATAATACGGGCATTTCTCATGATCTGAGAGGCTGTGGCGGCACATATTGATATGTGCAAAGGTAACCATGCCCTTGCATCGACGATACGTATATGTGGCATATTGAGTCATGCGATTCATATAACAGTGATTTAGTATCTGGTTGAGGTGAAAGCTAAGGTTTGAAAACGTGCGTGTTTAGACATTTTCCGACCTCTTTTGGAATATTTCCTCGAATAATTTTTCCCAAGTCAATATAGTCATTCAAAAGGCACATCGATTCACGGAATCTAAGTTATCTTCGATATCGAAGAATACGACTAGGGTAGATTACCCATAAACCTGTCGTTCTCAAGTAGCTCACCTAAGCTGTAGATGTGCCCAATGCAGCTCCAGTTTCGACGAAACCTGGTGTCGTCTTCGCGGACGCCAGCCATTTTATCCATAAGGAGAGGAGCAACCAGCTTATAGGCTATGGTGACCAGACCCGTACATCTACGACTGCCGCACTCCGAACGTGACTCTCCCTGAAACTTGGACTATAACAGTACAGCTCCAGTCGGTTACGAAACAGTTCATTGCTCCCACTGTTTTCTTACTAAGTTGTGCAACTCTTCTACAAAGCACGTCCTCCTAATTTGTAGGTGCCTAGAGGAATTACACTCGGTTCTGCGGATTTGTTCAATTTCATCTGCCTGATCTCTCGCACGGCCTCAGCGCTAGATGGCTTATCTAAAGAGACGGTACAGGGAGGTGAATGATTGCTGATCTGCAGAGGTGATAATTCTGGTCTATCGAATTAACGGTTGCTCGACCTGTCCGTCGCATGTCTCATTTCGAACTTCGGTTTTCGACTCACAGTCAATCTTTCTTTCTCAGTTGTTGGTACATGCGGTCAATGCCAGTGCGCATGTTTATCGAATTATTGGAAGAGAACCTTGCTTCTAGGAATTTCCTCCCAGTTTGTAATTCTTCTTTATCCATAATCTCTGTTTTGTTCTAGTTGAAGTTATGTCGCTCCACATCAACTTGAACTGAGAATAGTTAAGGTGCATAATGTCTTTTACAGGCCCTTTGATATTCTTGTATCCTACTCGATAATCTCTTTTCTGTCTGTCCCACATAGTTCTCACTACTACTGCAATTTATTGTATATGCTTCGTTTGTTTGTTCCTGTGCTTCGCAGTTGTCTTTTGGGTTTGGCAGTGTCCTTTTCAAGGTAACAGTTGGCTTTGGATAACCATGTTATGTTTTTATTTAAACAATTTAGCCATCATTTTAGATATGTTCTTTATCTACGGCAAAACGATCCGCTTGCTTGCTTTTGTCAGTGGCTCGGTCTTCAGGGGTTGGTGTCTTGAACATCTGCGGATGAAGTCGTGTGAGTACCCATTGCGTTAAAATGCACAAAACAGTCGATTCTCTTCTCTCTGTTTTGCTTCCGCAGTACTGCATTGTGTTTTAATTATGCGAAACAGCATCAGTACGCAACTTATCTTTTGACCCTTTGGATGGTTACTGTTAAAGTTCAAAATTTGGTCCCTATGTGTGCCTTTTCGGTAAACGGATCTTCGAAGTCCACCGTCCATTGTTCTGGTCTCCAGTACATCCAAGAATGGGAGCATATTTTCCGTCCGCGATTCCATTGTAAACAGATTATCGACTGGGACACAAGAACATCAAAAGGTATGCACCTTCACTGTTTTCAGCGCATGTTGATGAGTAGAGACGTAGCTTTGACTGGAACAAAACAGAGATTATGGATAAAGAAGAATTACAAACTGGGAGGAAATTCCTAGAAGCAAGGTTCTCTTCCAATAATTCGATAAACATGCGCATTGGCATTGACCGCATGTACCAACAACTGAGAAAGAAAGATCGACTGTGAGTCGAAAACCGAAGTTCAAAATGGGACATGCGACGGACAGGTCGAGCAACCGTTTTAGTCGCCGGAGAAAATGAGCAAAGGTTACGGGACGCAAGTCGAAGGTGTCACTTTCAAAAATCACCTGCCCGCCGATCACCGAAGGACGATTCAATAGACAAGATTGCCCAACGTATATAACTGCACGGACTATGCCACCCCGTGTGGTGGCGAAATATATGTTACTGTTTAATCAGGCTTGGCGACCCAGTCAGCAAATGAACAACCAACACGGGACGCCAGTGTCTTAAATCACATCCAAAAAGCAACATTCTGCGCTGCTTGGTCCCACAAAAGGCAGCAATACGCGCCACAACAAATGCAACCGTTGAAAAGCGAGCCGCGTTGCTTTACATAAACGGAATCTCCGATTTAGCAGCAAGACTTTTTTTGCTTTTTGGAGTCGATTGCCCACCACCGAACATCGATAGTTCGTAGTAAGCTCTTTAATGTTAGAGGTACACTTAGCAAATGAAAACATCGGGTATAGTCTACAAGACCTGTTACCGAAATTTTGGCAAAGTCTACCTAGGACAAATAGGAACATTGTGTAGCCATTCGCCGTCATGATCAGAACTCTTTGCTGTTTGTGCATATGGATGCCGAAAACCACCACTTCGTTCTCAGAAGAGCTGTAAGCTGGAAAACACATGTGTTTATTGAAGTCTAGTATTAGCGCAGAACTCCATTAGGCACTTAGATCTCGAATTCACTTACGAGGCTCTGCGCAACCGGCCCTCGGAGCTTCACTGACGATGTTGCTTAGTCTGGCAACAAATGTCTACAAACTAATCATTCAACTCGGAGGGCAGTGCAAACCCACTTCCTCCACCTTGGCTGTAAGATAGACGTGACTTTTTTTACACTGGGTTTGCCTCTCTATTCAACACTACATGGGACACTGAAGAGGTGTGTTCAGGCTGGCAGCTATCAACTTGTTCCCATCTTCGATAAGAGTCAATAGACTGCAAAAATCATGGGGGCTTTCGCCTCCAAACTTCCCAAGGGTGTCATTCTTCGACTTGTCCTCGTTAGAGTGGAATGATCGAAATCCAGGCTGGCTCCTGCCCTTGTCGTGGCTGCATCGATCACATGAAGATGACCGACTATGCTGTTTTCATTGATTTGAATACCTTCTTCGGCTCTGTTGGTCGGGATAGCTTGTGGCATTACTTATCCGTGAACTACATGTATTCACTCAACTGTGACCCTTGGGTCTACGAAAACTGTCTCCTGAGTTCCCACGGGTTATCTTATATCCCCTCCTCTTCAACTTTGTGATAGAAAAGAGCATGAATGTCTTTGTTCTGTGGACTCTTCCGGACTGGAAGTTCTGCTGTGTGGTCGACTGACAACCTTGGAGTATGGGGATGATATAGCTCTCCTTGGATTTTACGCAGGGGCTATGCAAACCCTGCTGGACAGGCTGTTGCGTAGCGCCACATCTTTCGGCATGCACTTTGCACTTTCAAAGTGCAAAGTACTGTGGCAGGACTGGACTGATGCGCCATCGGTTCTAGCTATCCGCCAAGGGCCAATGACAGTGTCGGATCGATTCTCGTGCTTTGGTTGCTGTGTCACCTCTGGTGGTCACATCACCGAGGAACTTATCATTCGTATCATCAAGACCCGTGTGGCATTTCATATGGTCAACCATCTATGGACACAATGGGATCTCTACTTGTCACTGATAGCTAAGGTGTATAGCACTTCGATAAGCCTGTGCGGATCAGAGACCTGGCCAGTTTGCAGTAAAGACATTAAACGCCGGTAGTTGGGGAGTATTGCTCACGTATGTTGGGAACACCGGTCCTCGGTCCCTTGTCGGAGTTTGGCAAGAAACTTTCTGGTGCATCACTCGAGTATTTGTTAGTTTAACTATTTACGCATGCAAGATCATGTCCCGTATGCCCGTTGGCCACGTTCCTTGGCTTGAATTATACGCTGTGTCTGCACCAAATTGGGCGAAATTGCCATGTGACCGCGTGGCACTAGTGCACGTAGAAATTGACTGAGATGTTTGATCAGTCTGGCACGTACTGTATTCGCGAATGCGTGCTCCGGAATGGTCCACACCGGTGGTTGAAAACCATGTGACATAAGACAATCACATACTCGTTCGCTACTCGGTTTCCTGAACCTGGCTTTTAATTTTTGTTCCATCCCGATTACTTTAACGCGCTTCCTTGTTCATTTGTTTTTCTACACGTTCTATTTGCATTCAACCTCATTTTCTTTTCACTATATTTCTGGCGATATGACTTGTGGCAACTGGACGCGGATGGTTATTGTTCAACTGCAATGAACTAGACTGAACCGTTGCAACCGTTCATCGATACTCGCTTCCTGGAGATCTGCAGTAACTTCATGCCTGATGGACCCCAATATGCCACTTGGGGTTCCTAACAGCTGGTTAGCGATGAGCACAGACTGATCGCATTGTTACGATCTTCAGGCGGCGTATTTCTTCTCTCGTTTAACGACAGTATTTTAGTCCGATCTTGCCGGTGTACACTAATGTGTTTCATTTAAATTTACAAAAAATGCAGTCGTTGAGGTTCGCGGTATACAACAGAGCTTTTCAGCCCACTGTTTGAAATCGCAACGAAAATGCCCTGCACACTGAAGTGTCGAATAATTGCTCTGGGGGTATCGAGTTTCGGTCTCATAGAATCTACCACAGTGCATGAAATGGGAACTTCTGCTCGGTGCACTGTCGTTCACCACCTCATTTAACACTGGATATTTGCTTTTTATATGAAGCTATTGATGTTCAAAACAGTCCTGCTGAAATCGAGGCCATTGCAACCTTACGGATAATCAGGCACGGACCCTAGTGCTTTAGGATACGACTACGAGTCCCATTGGATTTAGGTGGCTCAAGAAGTGGAGTATTACCAGGTCTACTGACTTCCACTCTTACCTGCCCCCTTCCAGTGAATCAGTGGATTTATATTAGAGTAGAGCAAGCATGTGCTCACCACCGGAGTCGTGTCACACACACAGTAAACCGTCTATGCTTGTGTTCCTTCACCTTCTGAGCGGGTTCAGCTTGTTCAGTTCTGCATGTTATACTTACCTACATGGTGCCATGTATGTTACGTAAATTGTGCTTTGGTTGTTGTCAACGCTTATCGTGTTCTCATTAACATTTTACGTGTCTAAGTAAAAACCTCAAGTCACATTGGAGCCTACTGCGCCAGCCTATTTCCCTTCTTTCCGACCACGTGCTGAGTTCAGAGTTGTCGCATTTCGCGCATCAAGAAGTGGTTTCCTGCAGTGTCCAAGTGCAGTGTTTGTTCCCGAGGGTAATGGTTGATGTGTATAATACATCCAACATCGGCTCATCATTATAACACGCTAGCTGGAGGTAAGAAATGCACTTCAACTATTGTCGCAGTACAAAAGGATAATATATGTGAAGAAGCGAGATAGTAAACATTACAAAATACAAAAAACTGAACAACGAGTAGTATTCTGCTAAGTATCATAGTATGCATGGAGTGTGAGATCGTGGTTGGAGAGGAGGCTAAGCTGGATAGAGGTGGACCGGGAAACTCACCACACAGACATCAATGAGGTCTGCACTTCGCCATATCAACAAGTGTATCCAATCAAACACGTTCCTCATCCTTAGGAGCCCACGTCAGCAGTTAGAAGACCAACCGACACCGTTCATTCCTCTTGAACAATCCACCGCTTCATCTACCCTCCCATCCACATCTCGGTCGCGCAGAAAACGCACGTCGCAGGAGTCGGTGTGCTGCAATGGGTAACACAGCCCATTTATCAGAGACTGCTGCGTGACATAACGGTGCTAAGTAATTCACTCACTCTTCCTGCACGATATTCGAGACGCCGAACACGCGCATTGCGCACGCGGTGCTCACACCAGACATGAGTTAAGCTGCGAAGGCAGCGATGATCGAAGGTAACCATCTTCTTTACATCTGTTGATCTGGTGGGTCACGTTTCACAACCTTACATCATGGTTTAACAGACAACTGCATTGTAAACTGTGCCCTTCAGCGCGGGTGATATCGCGCCGGTGACAGAAGTGGCGGTGATTGACAAGAGCTCCTTGTGCTTTTGCTATATATATATATATATATATATATATATATATATATATATATTCAACAATATACCAATTGCAATATAATTGTCTGAGTGTCACAACACCTAAGAAGCAAAAAGAATCGCGTGAAAGCGCAAACAACTGTTATGGTAGAAGAGTCGCACAGCAAGTGCGCCATTGCGTACAATCTTTGGCCATATCCTCCTGTGTTTGCAACCAGGTATGCTCGGGGTCCTTTGGCTCCCCAGCTGAGAGTCGGAAACGCCAGACAAAAGCCAGCTTCAACGTTTGCGCCTTAACGCATTGGATCTAAGTCTCACATTACCCTCTTTTTCGTCGCTCCCACTCCACGCCTGTGCTCGCATATAGGGTTTGTCATATTAGCCTCTGGGTAGGCATGCGGAGCACATGCGCCAGCCAGCGTAGCCTCCGCAGTGAAATGATGCTATCAATCGGTCGGCCTAGTTAGACCTGGAGACTCGCCGACGTATTGCCTCATTTCTGATGTGATGCTGCCATCGAACACCAGCAATGATTCACAGGCAGCGGTGATCTGAGACAGATAACCGCTGAACATCGCTTTTGCGAACGGGCCAAATCTCACAGCCATACAGCAGAATCGCTCGTACCGTAGCATTATAGACTCGCCCCTTGAGAGCGAGGCTGAGGTCACGACGAAGCCACAGGTGACAAAGGTTAGCGAAAGCGACTCTGGCCTTGGAGACACACAGGGAGATCTCATCTGTCAAACCGCCAATACTAAGACAACTCCCAAGATAAATGAATTTGTCGACCACTTCCAGCGGATGCCCCGAAAGGGTGAGAGAAGGACATGCACTTAGTCAGTCCTGTAACAGGACCTTACATTTAGAAGGGATAAAGCTCAACCGAAATTGGGCGGAGGACATCTTTACTCTGAGCAGCAGATGCTGGGCGGCTTGGGAGGACTGGCAAATCACGGCGATGTCATCGGCGTACTCTAAGTCCCGAAGGCGGTCACCAGGGAGCAGTTCAACACCGCAGGACTCAGAGTTATCCAGGGCAGTATTTGGGATCTCGTCCATGGGGAAGTCGAACAAGAATGGAGAGGCTGGACAACTGTCTAACACCGTCAGTGATGCTGAAGAGGGGCGAAATTTCTCTGTATGTTCGCACGCGGCCCGAAGTTTGATGGTAAATAGCACGGAGAATGTTGATGTACTTCTCAGGTACTGCCCTCTTCAGTAAGCTGTGCCAAAGAGCCACTCTGTTAACAGAGTCAAAAGCGGCTCGATTATCCAAAAATATGACTATATTTGGTCGACTGAACGTATGGCGATGTTCAAGTATTTGGCGGATCGTAAAGATATGCTCGTCGAATTTGCGACCCAGGCGAAATCCAGCTTGTTGTTCACGCAGATGCTTTTGCTATACGGTTCGAGATCTCATCTTCCATTCTACGGGCACCAGTACAGCTGCGCAGATAATTGAATTTCTGAACGACTACCCACCAAGGATCAGTGCAGGAGTGGATCTCTGCCAATCTTGGAAAATTATTTTGTATTTAGATGGTGCACAGCATTACTGGAAACGATTAACAGCTAGTGCTAATTTGTCCAGTGTTGTTTGCCACGCTTAGGAGCTGTCACAGATTAGGGCTGTCGTCACTCTAAGTCAAAAGGTCGATCACCATGTAGCAATTCCAAACTTTGTATGTCGTGTCCGGTGAACGCCATTTCCATGGTTTCGTTAATTTCGATGTTAAAAAGGAAGGGTGGTAGTGAGCATCGCTGGAAATATTGAAGGACGGCAGCAGTTTTCCGGATGCCCCCACTCAGCCCTAATTGTGCGCGTACAGCGCTTTTGTGACATTACGTATTTATCGGTCACACATTTTCTTAGGAGACAGTCCTAAAGAGCACATCGATTCACGGAATCAAACACAATTTTACTGCCGATGAACACGAACACGACTACCGTGGGTTCTCAGTTAGTATGGTGATGTTTCCACAATTGACGTTAAGTGAAAGTGTGGTCATAACAGCCTCGGTTTCGACGAAACTTAGCCTGCTCTTCGCGATTCTCGCTTTCACAGATGCCCATCAGTCTATGGCAAGTAACTTAGAGACATTGGGGATCAAACTGATACCTCCATAATTGTTGAATTCCGAGCGTAATCATCCCACAAAAATTAGGATTACCATGGAGCGGCTACATTCTCCTGCTCCCATGGCTTTACTGCGTTGTGTAACTGATTCACAAGAGCAGGTTCCTTGATTTTGAAGGGGTTGGTGAAAGTCTGCCTGTTCCTAAGGTTTTAAACAATTTCAACAGCGTGGTCTCACCTTCGATTTCTTCGCGTGTGGGCTTATGCTAGCGGATGTCTCAGGGAGACGGGCGGTCAATGGCTGATAGAGAAGTTGGTAACTCCGGCGGATGTAGGATGTTCACATATTTCGTGGGAACACCTTGCCGCGCAAGTCGTTTGAACAGAATGCATCGATCGACTGAATGGAAGGCACTCTTGAAATCAAGGAACACAGTTGTTGTCGGTCTGCGATATGCGTGCCGTTGCTATACCATCTGCCGCAGAGTGAATATATGATTTATGCAGCCCCGTCCTGGGCAAGAGCCTGCCTGCTCTTCCCTAATCCGAGATTCTCGTTCCACAGTGAGGGGACGAACGAGAATCGAAGCCAGTAATTTTATCACAACTGGCCTGTGGTTAGGACAGTCTGTGCAACTGCCCTACTTGTATATTGTCACTATAATCGATTCACTCCAGTTAGCCGGGACACCTTCCAGATACATCCGCGAATAGGGAGGAGAGTGATTTGTAGAGGACCTCACTTACACCCTTATTAATGCATACAGAAGGGAATCCGGGCCAGCGGCACGAAAACGATTGAGAGCTGTGATCCCGTTTCGAACCTCGGCCTCTGACGGGGGCTCTAAACTAACCGTCCAGAGCTCGTCCTCCATCACCAGAATAGGAAGAGATCCGGGAACAGTAGGCCAGCTGAAGTGATGTTGAAAATGTTCTGCCCAACGCGCTCCTGATTGTGTATCAGTGCACTCGCGCCGTCTCTAATTGTTTCACTGACGTATGTTTTCCTGCGACCGTTGGTGCGGATCAGCTAGAAGAGCTTTCGGTAATTGCCTACTGTTTCTGCTCCTCCAATTCTTGTGCCTTACTGGTCCAGCAGGCTTTCTTATAAGCACGCAGACTCTGCTTTAGTTCGCGCCTAATATTCCGTCTGCTCACATTGTGCTCAGAGCCAGCCGGGAGGTTTCTCAGCGATTCCAACAGGTTCAACGACCTTTCGGATATCCAGGGACGTGCGATGATGATTGATAGGGCCACAAGCAGATTCTTCTGCGCCGTGCATTGCGGTCGAGATCCTATTCCATTGAACTATAGTCATTAGGGCAAGAAATCGAAAGTTCAGAATGCAGTGCGTCTTGGTAGGCTTGCCTGAGCAAGGGATGAGACTATTTCTCGGTGGCCAATCGGGGCAGACGCTTGGTGCGCCTCCCGGTAAAGTTCATGGAGAAACGACAGCGTACCAAGGCATGACCAGAGTCAATGCAGGTATTCCAGTCCGAGCGGCAATGCATGATGGAACCACGCCATCTGTAACTTGTGGCAATGTGGTCAATTTGGGTCCATCGCTGGCCAGCTACAGCATCGGGCATTGTAGTAATGAACAGGCTTGACTACATTTCGAAGATGGAATCCATTCTGGGAGACACGCGAAACTTCCAGCTAGATAATAAACAGGAAAACAACATCCTGGTGGAGAAGCATGTGGCAAGGAAGCTCCAGATCCTCCTGCTACATGGTTACATCAGCAAGTTGCAGTACAGGCACTTAAAACCGACTGGGACACAGACACCTGGAATGAGAGGCGCTCCCAAGTTACACAAATCAGGATTTCTGCTACGTCCGATTATGTGCATGAACTATTCACCTTATCACAATGTCGCGCGGTGGCTGGCTAAACTATTAGATCCGGTGCGTAAATTCCTCCCTACTTATTGCCTGAACTACTTCTTTGAACTTGCTGAGACACTGGAACACTTGTCACTGAGTACAGAGCTTATACACTCACTAGTTGTGGACTCCTTATTCACAAACGTGCCTTTACTTGGGATGGTCGATCATTTATGTGATTTTATCCTGAACCAAAATATATCTGTGTGCCTACCAGTGGAGTATTTGTAGGATATGATTCTATTGTGCACCGAGAACATACGGTTTGAGTTTGAGGGGACCGCATACAAACAAGTCGACGGGGTCCCTATGGGCAGCCCTCTGGGATCCGTTTTAGCCGACATCTTTCTCGGCCTGATGGAAAGGCAAATTGATGCCAGTATTGGTGAAGCGAAATTGTACAGACGATATGTGGACGACATTTACCCGCTTGCTGATCATCCTGAATTCGATTAACCCTAATCTGTCGGTATCCCATGAAATGGAACAACACAGTTGCCCTGTGTTTTTGGTTATACTCATTAAGAGACGGGCTGAAGGTACGTTGCGGCGCACTGTTCACCGCAAATCGATTTGGAGTGGGCAGTATCTACCTTTTTCAAGCTTCGCCCCGATCACATACAAACGCGGCTTAGTGAAAACTCTCTACTACCGGGCTAGACGTATTTTCAGCCCCGAAACGTTAAAAGCCGAAGAAGAAATTCTACGCAAGACTTTAATTTCTAATGGATATCCTGAAAAGTTTATTCAAGTACACAGCTGACTTTCAAGCGTAAAGACACCGTTGCTGACGGCTGAGAAAAAGGAATGTTTATTTGTTCGTGCCGTTCAAGGCGGATCATATGGCAAATGATATCGGACGCAAGCTCCCGTTCGCCCTAACGCGCACCTACATGACAGTCCAGTTGCGACTCAAGTATACCACGCGAGGACTTGTTCTTCATAACCGTCAGAGCATCTCGTCGGGTAGTTCGGCGTCTCACGTTGTTTATAAGTTCACCTGTGGTTGCGGTGACATTTTGATAGACAAAACAAACCGTCAGTTAGCTCAGAGGGTAGCTGAGTATTTGCCAAAGTGGTTAGGACAAGTGATTACCCAACAAAATGGGACGGATCTGAGAACTAATCGGAGCCTGGCATCGTCTGTCACCAAGCACTTCATGGCAACCGGTTATCACGTGAACTCTGAGACAGCGTCCAACGTGTTCTTACGTGACAAAACCCCGATAATTCTGGCAATTAGTGAGGTCTTGTTAATTAAGGCCTATCAACCTGTGCTATATGCACAGAAACTCTTGTAATCAATTCGGTTACCATGGTCTTGACTGTGACATTTTGATTGGTGTTGCCTACTTTTTCCATGTATATAATTCTTTGTGTGTTTCTGCTCGTATTGTATTTGCGACTAAAGAGCACAATTGAAATGTTGACATATCACAACATCTGTCTTCTCTTTGCCTTGATCAAATGATCAGGTATGTTCATACGTTATAGAATGTTGATCACATGTGAATTAGGAAAATCCTATATCAAATCAAATAAGGACCATTGGGATGATAAGGAATAGATAACATACACTTTACTGAGTTGAAATTATGTTGGCTGGCTGTTACTATTCTCTCACATATAAGGCAGTTGAACCACGAGAGACAGTATGCTGGTGAAACATGCACCAGATCATATACAACCTAAACCCTGCTCGTACGCTTGGCTTGTTGTTATGGGACAATCAAACAGTTTGATCACGTTTTGTGGTGAAAAGAACTTACTGATGCTTTTTCGAAATTCATGTTCAAGAGTGCAAGCACGTATTCCGGGTGGTAGCTTGATCCCGACCCTGGCATATCTGTTGAGGAAAATATTCGCAAACCTGCTGGTTCTGTACTTGAGTTCCGCCACTGAGTTCTGTTTGTTTCGTGTGTTATAGACTGCTGATTGCATTAATGTTATATTGAAGTTGGAAACATGAATTTATGTGCAAAATGTTAAAGAATATGACTAGGTTGTGCTTCATGCGCCGTAGCCAGAGCGGGTCAAACTTGAGCTTATCACATCGTGCAGATTATTCCAGTTTTGGGGAAATACCAAGCACGCGCTTTGTGCATGCCCTCTGCACTTGTTCTAGTGTAACGCGATCGCGCCATTTTGTGCTGCCATGCAGCATTCAACAATCTTCGAACGTGGGTCGAACAACTGATTTGTATGACTGAAGTATTTATTCATGTAGGGAAAAAGTCCTGAATACCATGCCAATTCTTTGTATTGCTGTCGCGGTGGCATATCCGACATGCTCTTGAAAGTTAAGTGAGCATGAAATCTCAATCCCAACTCTCTAATTGTAGGGCACAGCTTAAGTGGTTTTCCATCAGGAGTTAGGCCACTATGAGTGAAATCGCATTTGTCGGACATTGCACAACGTTTGTTACCAGAGAAAGACATTTTCCACTTTCAGCACCAAGTTTCAAGTGCATGGACGTCGCGTTAGATCAGGTTGACAGCATCATTGGAAGCTTCCGTACTGAAAGTGTATACGATTTTAATGTCATCGGCAAACAGTTATGGTATACCGAATTTTACCACGTGGAAACTGTCGTGGACAGAAATTAGGAATGGTAGCGACCCACTTACACCTCTACTAGTGACAGATTTCTTTAATTAGCATGTTAGACTGATCGTGTTGCGTTGTTTAGATACTTTGGTTGCTTCCCGGTCACCGGAACATGTTTCGTTCTGTTTAGGTGGCACTGGATTCTAAAAGGCAATAGTTTGGCTGATAGTGAATGTTAAGCCACCGACCAATAGATTTGATCCGTCTCATTTTTCTGACCAATGTCCATGCGGCTCACTTCAGCTTAACATTGGATACTTCAGAACATTGTTTGCCACCGTCATTAGTAGCACGTTTATCGTGTTCCCTTAGTTAAAATGCACGTTCACTGTCCGTGGCAGCGAAAAACCTTAAGGAAATCGTCTCACCTGTACCCTCGCATCTTGTGACACCTGGCTGTTTGTGATCGTGCGTTGTTGGCGTTTTGGCCCCGAAAGGTTACTTTTGGTTTTGTAGGTTATTCCTTCGTTCCTCCCTGTTCGTTTTCCCTATTGACAGTCTCCGCGTAGATGCAGGCGATCTCACTGTCTTCTCAGCTTGTGCGCTCCTGTTGGTGGTCGCGTGACAACGAAACCTCTGCACAGTATACCACCAAACTGATGATAGCTTCTTTATTATTCGTATTAGCTGCGTTGCTGTGTGCCGAAGCCGCGATACTATCGTAAATCTGTCTACCCATCACTGAACCATCAGAATCTCATCCTTGTGATCTACCGCATCTCCGTTTTTTTACAGCTGTTCGCTCCCCCGCCTGTCCCTGACGTCACGTCGCTTTCGCAGGATCTTTGGAGCTCTTCGTCTCTCCATCCGCCCAGCAATAAGCCTGAACTGCTATCTCACCCACCGGATCCATTTCAAATATCTTGCTCTATACAACTTCCCCCTCCCCCTCCTCCTCCCCCGCCCCCACCCCCTTCTCCTATTACTCCATTTTCCTCAGTGATAAGCTCCTGTCCCACATGTACTTCCAGCGTTTTGGACTCCTGCCCACCTCCACCTCCACCCCCTCTACCACCGCTGTCTTCAGGGCCGAATTTCACGATCCCGTTCAGTTTTCGACTTCCGGGTGGTGGAATACCTTCGTTCCCCACACCACCCGTTGATCTTTGTCTTCAGTTTCCACGTCCGCCCACCAGTCAAACGGAATCCGTAATCATGCCCTCGAGTAGTTCGCGCTTTCCAGAGCCGCTGCAGTTACAACCGTCTTTAACGTCCGCAGTATCGGTTGCTTCACCGGAGCAGAAAGCTGCAAACCAAACGGCACAACCCATTGTTCCGAACTCTCTACTAGTTCGTCTGCTCAACACAGTTGGGGAAAATAAAAGGCCTGAGACGAGTGAGTGGTCTCTGGTAGACCCCCTCTGTCAGCCATCAGAAAACAACACGAAACTCACTGAAGACCCATTTTCAGTTATATCCAGGTTGACGGGTCTGTCGAATCTGATCAAGAAGTATGTTGTCTACTTACATGACTTAGTAGCGCCTCTATCTCATTCCTGTTTCACCTCATTGTCTCACATATGGATTTGTGGTTTGCGTGTTTGCGGAATCCATAGAGTTACACTTGATGGCGCTTCCACCCACCCATATTTTAAATTCATACTCCCATAATACTATCACGCTGCGTTGGAACATTCGATGTGAATAAGCCATGAGGAGGGCATTTACAGTCTCTTATCCATCTGGCGAATTAATTTCTTGGCTTTGAGTAGAACCCCAGATGAAAGCACAGAAGATGATTCTGTTGGGTAATCAGTTCCAAAGTGTGCTTCACACCGAATCGATATCCAACAAGAATGTTCAGATCAAGTCAAGTCAGTATAAGCTTTATGTACCCAAATGGATGCATTTTCAGCATTTTACATTATTAACAGTAAATATATCAGAGGGTTACCAACAAAAATGTGAAGTTTTTAAATGAGTAGAAAAATGAGAGGAGTGTATTGTCATAACTCGAGTTGTGATCGATCGATCAAGCAACGATTCCATAGTGCTGCACTAAATCTTCGGAATTTGCATCCAATCAAAATCGGACAAGCTTTCTTTGAAATCTTTCTTCATACTTCGTTTCAGTTGAAGTGAAATTTTGTATCCAAAGACGGTAGATCTGGGATCGTGCGCGATCCCTGGGCGTTTATATTCAAAAGATGGATAGAGTAGGTTGATTGCAGTGACCTTGGAAGTTGATTGAACAAAATATCCGTCAGCTTATTCTTGCAAAACTGATATATCTACAGTAGATAGTGTAAAATATGGTGTTCGAGGAAAAAGGCAACAGCCGATTTAAAGGCCCCGTCAGTGGGTGATCAATCATTGCCCACACCATGAATAAAGCCGATTTTCTCTAGATTGTCTCAATTGTGTTCCATTTCATTCGGATCACATGTCTGAAAACGATCTCTATGAATGAATCAGTTATTGAGAAAAATGGGCATTCGACATGCTTTCGGACTTGCAAGCTTTAACAGTGGAACATTTTAAAATTATTCCCAGCAAACCCACTGTACTGCCATCTACTCTTGAACCGGCTGAATCCCCTTGCGATCTCAATGTATCATACCTTCGATGAAATCAAACACGACCTGGCAGGGTTGAAACCTAACAACATACCATGACCCGATGATCCTCTCATGATCATGATCATGATCATCATCGTCATCTCTGAACAACAGTGACTACTCATTAGTTAGCGATCTAGGCGTTGTACGAGCACGATGTGGTTTTCCATATGGTATCGATCAACTGTCGTCTCATCTTTAGACTAGTCATGTTTATTTCTCATCGTGTAAGTAGGTGCGTTCACCATTGACAGGTATCATATTTGTGCGGTTAATGTTCTGTTTTTGCATGGATAACGTATGATTATCCGATTGTGCGTGTTCATGATACTGTATACTCTTACAAGATTTTGTCAAGTTGGGGCACTGTTTGGATTTGAAGACATCACAACCACTCAAGGTTGCCTAATTTCTGTTAAATCTTTCTACTTACACTTGTTTAATATCATCGTCTATCAGAGGGCTTCCCCCTGAGAACTAGGCCATATCCACTTTCAAGTCAACGTAACTTATGAGCTTATTGCTGAATGTTATTGTGCTCTAACGCGACCTATTTGTGATTGGTAGACCATTCCACAGGACGGCATATCTGAGTAGGAAGAAATTAGGTCGTAAACTTGTCCTAAACTTTTGTGTATTCTTTGTTATGAAGTTTCCGGTCCAAACAATGCTACGCGTCTATCGTAGGTACGTTGGAGTAGGCTTTCTGGTGAATCAGATGGTGCAGCAGTACGAATTTATTATACTTCACGTAGGCAAAGCTGATGGCGCTGAAGTTGTTGACCCTCATCCCGATATTTCTCGCAAAATGGGCCATTCTATTAGTTTCCCTTATGCTGCCGCAAATTGTGCTGCGATACTCAAGAATGGATCGGATACAGATTTTAGAATGTCTTTGACTAGGATATTTTGGATATATTGTCCACAGATTATCCGGTACTCGGTCTACTCATAAAAGCTGAACGTACAGATATTCTCAATTCCGAGATCGCAAGTAGATAGCTTTACACAAATAAGCTCGTCGTTGAACATAATAAATCTTTTAGGCATCGAACGACCGTGGGACATAATACTTGATTTTCGATGGGAAATTACGCATTTCACACTGTCTCAACGGAGTGTAGATCACCCAGAGTGGCCAATAGTGTTTTCCGAATCTCACCTCATCGGAGATGCTAGACATTCTGAACTTTGTTGACTCATTGCCAAGACCATATGTACGTTCTTGAATCCGCGAAATCCGTGGTGTTAGAAGGGATAACGCTCTTGTCTGAAAGATCTTGTGTACAAGGTCAAACTGAGAACCATCCTACTCTATGTGAGTGAGGCTTGGGCCCTGGGGCGCCTTAAAGTCTTTGATCACCGCTGTCTGCTGAGCATTGCTGGTGCCGAATGACACAAGCGTATTCGCAACGATCATATGCGTATACGAGTACTAGGCTGCAATAAGCATACTAGTTTCTTAGCATAACAAATAACATTGGATAAGTTACCTTGACTTGTTCACGTGCCACGCATACCGCCGTCACCGCTTACCGGGGAGGACCTTATTTTGTTTGCCCGATGCAGGATGATGTATTTTTGTAAGATGTATTTTGTAAGATAGGCAAATCTGATGTGGTAGCGGGAGGCGAACTCACTGGTGACCAACCTGGGTGCTATTGATTCGTCTCACCTTCCAGGCTGGAGTTTACGCAACCCACCCTGTGTTTGGATCCAGACGTCACATGATATGGTTCGCAGTCTGCACCAAAATCGCATCTGCTGTCGTCTAGTATTCGGATTTCCCTCTTAGGTTGTGTCTGATGCTGTTATCTTCGGAGTACTGTCAGATTATGGTACAGGACATTAAAAGCCGCAAGGACTGTTTGGCCGATGCCGCCGGTCGCTTGAGCCCTGTGTTGTTCATGTACATACCTTGGACATGTTTGTTAGGGCATTTAGGTTTTACACCAGGTTGCCCTTCTCTTCCACGTATTCTTCCTTAGTCGTTAAGCCAGCCTTGTTGTACCGCAGTGAAGTATAAATTTAAATGATTGATCTCCTACTACTGATACCGGTGATCTTCATATCATAAACGAATACGATTGGCAGGAACGGTAACGGGCGGAGTATATTTTTCTGACTAACACCACTGGGGTTTATATGTTGGAAGGAGTAACGACCACCTACAGTGACTACGTGAGAGCGACTGCCAACCAAATATTATATGCTCGATTCCAAAAAGAACTATCCACCTCAAGTGACCACCTGTGAGGCACTCAATCTAACGCCTTTCAAGCCTAGAAATAGTGATATAGTTGCACAGCTATTATCACTGAAATCAGACTCGTAGTTTCGATAATACCGTGGGCTGATTGTGCTAGGTCGTAAAAAACCATCAAGTATTTGGCTTTATTGCTAGTATTCCTAACCTTCCCAGATGCTTCTCCTACACGGACTCGCTCTTCCTCAGTGAATACCAGACCGGATTCCATCTTGACAGAGGATGCATTTACGATAAATTTACACCGTGTCAGGTGTTGAAGCACCGCAGACACAATAGGCGACCTACCGTAATTGTCTTACTGTTGTTTTTCAGTCACAAAATGTCTAGCTCCACAGTAGTTTGAACTGCCTACTTTGTCTCCGCTACAATTTTAACTACCTGTCAGCCGCTTACCTCGTTGCGTGTTCTTTGCGGTTTGTATGTCTTGTTTGTTGAAGCCTCACATTTGCCGGGTGATTGCTTCGCAAAGGGATCCAACGACTTGGCTACAAGTGCTGGCACATGCCATCACTCTGAATGAAAGTCAGGATTCCTCTGCCTCAGTGGTTTAGTACTCTTCCCAACATACACAGTCGTGGGGCCAGAGTATTTTCTCGCTCGGTTTATCATTTATGTGCCTAACATTCCGACTCACATCCTTACTTTCTTCCTCTCACTTTGTATTCCAATCCGTACGTTTGTTCTAACCCCATCTACATCAGTTGTCCATTAATAATAATAATAGTAATAATAATAATAATATCATTATGGTGGCATAGATCATGGCAACTGGGGCCGTCTCAGTTATGTGCCATGGTTGCATCATACTTACAAAACGGCATTAGTCAGAACATTTTCACAACTGTCAGACCTTCACCCCTCTCAATCCTTGTAACTACCTCGGGTTATAGCCCATTTACCAAGCTACAGGAGTGCTTGCCTTATTCCTCGAGTAATTCATCTACCGTTTCTCATGGTGTTTGGTGAAGAATTCAGAGCCTTTTCAGTGATATCTCTTTCTTCTCTGATTACAGCCTTGAAGCTAGATCGGAGAAACCCGATCATCCAGGTAGCACGACGAGCTCAGTTGATATGATAACGAAATCCTATACCGTCACCCCGCCTTCCCAAGCACCGATACCGTACAGCACCACTCCTGCCACCGAACCGTCGCCATCAGCTATAACTGTTGAACCTGATGGGTGGAAGCGAGACCATGCAACAAAATTTGGGCCTTTATACATGGATTCGACGATTAGAGATTCTGACAATCGGACGACAGTTGCTTGTTACTCTGAGTACGAGCCGCAAACTAAAACTTCGAAAGTGGATTCTCAGGATCCGTTTGCTTTGGGAGAGGTTGAGGTTCTAGAATCGCTCTCCCAGTCAGTCAATGATACAACAAGCTCGCCCGGTGGAGAAACTCCGACTCAGGATGAGCATCAAACGGATCGGACAGATTTGCACCTGTCACGCATATTCCCCCCTGGTATGTCTCTCTTCGTGGGACCTTGTTCCAGTTTACACGTGTAAATATGTATGTCATTGTGTGTGCTGCCTACACTGACTTACAATGAAAGTATATCTTCTTAACCTGAAAAAAGGTATTCATGTTTATTTGATTTGCTCGGTTCTGTTATTTTGCTGCCTATTCCGTGCCAATTTTGCACATTACTTTTTCGATATCTCCCGTGTGGCTGCGCTTGATGTGAATGTTGACAAGGTGCCTACCTGTCTAACGCCCTCCACCTCGATTGTTGGTTCCAGGAGACCATGAATCATTGCTAAGGGTGCGGGATGCATGGTCCTCTTGGACGTGCTAGGCTCATAGAGTGGTTCCATGCATCCACTGTGGGACGGACTACGGTCTAGCCACCGTCTTATGTACGTCTGGTGCGCATAATTCCCAAATTAGATAAGCAGGAATGCTGTTGGTGCGCATGTAGGAGTTTGGGCTGGCTCTACCGATGAAACGTGGCTTCCGTCCACATGCATCCTGGTCTTATTCCTTCAGGTTTACTCTGGATATGGGATGTGTGGGTGGTGCAGCGCAAGCCATCCATGGTCCTTCTGTAGGCACAGGTGTCCTGTGGCTGTCCTATAGAAACCACCAACCATGTGTGTTGCCCTCTTGATTTTGGGACTATGTTCTAATTGCAGTTTATGCGTGCACTGTAACCCTGTTTGATCTATGCATCGAATGTAATATCCATTGCCATATTCTAGCTCAAAACCGAAAATAAAGTCATTCAGATAGACCGTGCGAAGTACATTCAGCTCGTCCCATGCCTTCGAAGTTTGTAACACTGGTTCAGGGCATTCTACTCTCCATCGAATGAGGCAAATAATGAAACAATGAGCAAGCGAGTTTAAAGGAGTTACAGCCCAGCACATGGGCTCAATTTGAACAGCGCAATGGTCTCAAGCTGAGAGATTGCAGGCCGTCGACGTTGATACGCGCAATTCAGCGCATCGCTGGTCTATTATTCTTAAGCGAAGAAGTGATAAAGAAGTTGTGTTCTGCACCTCTCCCAGAGCCATTGCGCTAAGGCTGTCCATGTTTCCAGACACGCCCCTGAATGAACTAACTACTAAAACAGATGCTGCGTTCCAACGTCTTCCGCAGCGGACGACCAGTAGCTTCCATGGCGTGTTATCACCGATGAAAACCGCGCCTCATATTTGTTCCAAGTGATCAGACCGATGTGACCCGTAAGACAAGAAAATTGCGCTACTTCACAGAAGCATAGCAGCAGTGAAGGCTTCGAAGCAGCGTGTGCCATGTTCAGACGCTACTCACGTTTTGCCTGCCGTTCATTGCGGCTCCTCAACAAAATCACTCATTTCGTGCACGCACCCGCTCCCATATTCACCATTGAAGATGTACGACTTGAATAGACTGATCGTTTCGTCTATCTGAAGCACTTATGGTGTCGACGTGATGTCTTATACCCGACAAAAGACCGTGTTTATTGTGCCTCTGTTCGTTCGGTGTTGTTGTATGGAAGCGGGTCCTGACGAAATCGCGTGGAGGAGATGCATCGTCTTTATGTCTTCGACAACAGTTGCTTCAGGAGGATCACAGTGATGACATTAAACTTCGTTTCCTGGAGAATGCGAGTATTCCCTTTAACTACCTGGTTTTGATGCGCCAGTTGAGACTGCTTGGCCACGTCCAGCCCATGACGCCTGAGCGTTTTCCGCAGCGCGCTCTTTCCGCTAGTCCAGGACCGGGCTGGAGGCGACTTCGTGGTGATCAGCCTTTCACTTGACGACAGCATCTGGAAACGTTGATATCAAATCTACCCTTCATTTGACCTGTCACAATGAAACTGGAGCTTAACGTGGTGCGACGGTTTGCATACCTCATCGACCCATTGAGCTATACTGTGTGGTGTCCCCGGCCCGCTTGAGAGTTACTCCTACCAGGTTGGTCAATGGCCAGTAGTCAAACAAACTCAGCCCCCTGCTCCTCCAGGTTAGAGGTTCGAAATGCGATGGCATCTATTTTCGTAAAACTAAATCATTGCCACATCCGCTGTCTTACGGACAGGCGTTTACGTCAAAGTCTTTGGTTGCGGACCCTAATTGTCCTCCTTTCTAGGTAACTCTGTAACTCAGCCCACGTACAACCATAACTTATTCAATCTTTAATCACATCCGGCATCGGTCGCCGCCCAGCTTATCAATTCGCCTTATCTACTGCATAGAACAGGGCCAATTAGCGGAAGCATGCTACTGCTGTCGCCTGCCTTCTTTTTTCCACCTGTTTCTCTTACTCCCATCCCAACCCCCATTACTAATCTTCCTTCTATAATTCTCAGCTTAATTGACAGCAACCGATGTGCCACTAGAGTAGAAACATCTGCAGCCACCTTCCCGCAATACCCAATGGATCCCAATCGGCAACCGTCCCTTATAAGATCACACTATCCCGTTTCCCTTACCACGTTCATCGTTCGCACTCTATGACAAACAGGTCAACAGGCTGCACTCGCACGCACTCTTGCATACCTTAGATATTGACGTGTGTGTGACGTATCCCAAACTAACATCAATGACACTTACGGGGTTGTGTAATTAACTACGCACGGCTTTTCCTCCTGCTCTTGATTGCACGTTTCCGGCGACACTGATGCTGCACTCACTGGTCAAGCTGGAGTTGGCATGGCTCGTAGATCCAAGGCTGAGCCTTTCTTGGTTAATTGGATTCCGATGAACAGCCGTTTATGTGCAGCCCGTTTGGCGACATCAACTAAGGTCAAATCACGAAGCAGCACAAGACGCTGTTTGTTTGCGGTTTCCGTTTATGGTCTTATGGACCAGTTCTAATTATGCCAAAGACAAATTCTACCACTTATGGAACACACTTCTACGCAGTGCTACTAGTTCAGCTGCCGTAGTATTAGTATTGGATACGAATGCACAAGTAGGTCGCCTGTACTCTTTAGAAGCTCAGGTATGTGGTGATTTTGAGCTTAACTCCGGACGGGCGGATAGCGGCGAGCGTCTGTTGCAACTGTGTGCAAGGCACTTGCTGTTTCTTACTTGCACCGCTTCGAGACAGTGGGCATCGTAGTGCCACTTGGTGTCTTCCTGTTGGTTGCCAGTGATGGACAGAATAGATAACATTGCCATAAATGACAGATGGCATGATTCCATCCTGGATTGTCGCTCATTCTGGAGTACTTGCGTGGACTCTGATCATGCCTTGTTACGCTGTCGCTTTTCCATGACCTTTACTATGATGCGTACTAACACCTCCCACGATCGGCACCTGAGTAGTTGTCTCAGTCCTCGGTCTGGCTAGTCTACCAGAATGCACTGCGTACATCCATTTTGCTCTCTTGTCCTAATGTCTGCTTCAGTGGAATAAGATCTCGGCCGCAATGCAGAATGCAAGAGGCTCCACTTGAGGTACTATTAATCGTTACCGCATCAGTCACTAAATATCAGAGATCGGTGAACGTGTTAGAATCCAAAAGAAATCTCCCGGTTCACTCTGAGCATGTTGTTCCCCCGCGGAGTATTAGACACTAACTAAAGCGGAGTCTGCGTGCTGACAAGGAAGCCTGGTGGACCAATCGGGCCAAACAATTGGAGGCGGCAGGAGCAGTAGGCAATTATCGCAAGCTCTTTCAATTGTTCTGCGCCATTTGTTCCATCAAACCAGGTGTCAGTGAGACAATCAGATGGCGCGGGTGTCCTGATTCACCATAAGGAGCGCCGTATGGGTTGTTGGGCGGAAGGCTTTCAAGATCAGTTCAGCTGGCCACCCGTTCCGGGACCTCTTCCTACTCAGATGATGCAGGACGAGCCATGGACGGTTATTTTTGAGCCTCCGTTGAAGGCCGAGGTCCAAGACACGATCAAAGCCCTGAATCGTTTTTGTGTTGCTTGTCCCGATTCCTTCCCACCTGCACTATTTAAGGATGGAGGTGGGGTCCCTGCGAAGCACTGACCTCCCTATTCGAATGCATCTGGAAGGAGGAGAGTGGCCGGGCTAGCTGGAGTGAATCGATTATAGTGACGATATACAAGAAGGGCAGTCGTAGCGTCTGTATGGACCACAGCGGTATTAGCCTAACGCCAGTTGTGACAACATTACTGGGCTCAATTCTCCTTCGTCGCCTCACTGCGGAACGGGAGTCTCGGATTAGGGAAGAGAAAGCAGCTTTCCGCCCAGGACGTGGCTGTATAGACCATATATTCACTCTGCGTCGATTGCTATAGCAGCGCCACACATACCGCAAACCGACAATAGCTGTGTCCCTCGATTCAGTCGATCGATGCAATCCCTTTGAGTTACTTGTGCGGAAAGGTCTTTCAATGAAATGTGTACATATATGTGCTCTATACTCGAACACTACAGATCGCCTCAGGTTCTACGGTGATTTATCCGATGTAACGTTCGTCTGGGTTGTCCCATCTCCCCATTTTTGTTCCATTTCTTCTTGGACTCCACATGGAATGTTATCTTGCGAAGTCGCTCGATGGAGCCGTTGAGGTGTTGCCTGCTAGTTGATCTTTATTATGCGGACGATAATGTCTTACTGTTTAACGATGTTGCAGCAGCGCATTCAACCCTGAATAACTTATTTAGATTGTTCCATTTATTCGGTATGCGCTTCGCACCTTCGAATTGCATATAGTTGTTGCAGGACCACCAGCCACTTGATGAATCCTTGACCGTTGATGTCAAGGAACTTGAGGTGGTTGGTCAATTCACTTACCTTGGCAGCTGCATCAGCAACGATAGGCGCATCACAACCGAAGTCAGTCCACGTAATGCAGACGCCAAAACTGCATTCCTGAAGCTGTAACATCTTTGGTGACAAAAAGTAGTTTCACTTCGTTTGGAAGGCCGCGTGTGAGGGCCGTCCTGTTCTTTGAGAGTGAGACTTGACCCTTCGGTCGGAGTATTTGATCATCGTTGTCTACGAAACATTGCTCGTGTCGGATGGCACCAATGTGTCCGCAACAATGATGTGCGTAGGCGAGTACTAGGTATTGATAATCATGGTAGCTTGAGCAACAGATAGCACTGATTAATTTGCGTTGGTTTGGGCACGTGCTACGGATGCCTAGTCACCGCTTACCTAGGAGAGCTTTGTTTAGTCGGCCAGGTGTAGGGTGGCACTGTGATTTTATGGCAGCGAAGCACCAGTTCATATGGGTGATATGCTGCTGTTGATGCTGATGATATCCCGGGATGGATGAAGTGCTATTGGCTCATCACGCTCGAAGACATGCCGCACAATCGTAATCATTAGAAAAGCTGTGTATAGAATGGTTTTGATATGCATGTGTGATACCTCAAATTTTGAAAATGGCAGAAAAGGGAATATTCGGCTTGTGAAGAACAAGCAACGAATTTTGTCTTATGTTTCGTTCTATAAATATATATATACCCTTTTTACGTTTAATAAAACTGAGGATATTGTGTTTACATGTTGCTCTACAGTCTTGTCAATAGCGCCTCTTTAACCCTTCACAGCAGCATACTGGTATGCTGGACCTCAGCTACCTCTCACTGCACTGTAGGTCAATACATCTGGCTACAGTTCACGTTTTCTTCAAGCTACTTTCTTTAAGCTACTCCCATGTAACCTCGCCATAAAATCACCTTAACCAAGCTTTCCAGCCAGATTTTGCTTCGGGCTCATCGGTTTTCGGCGTCCATGCATTGTATTGATTTTCCAACTCACAAAATCTGCATATCACTGGTAAACCTTTTGGTCTAGTGGTACGTTTCCATGCATGTCACAGACTGATGCGCTTAGCCAGTATCTCGAGTGGTCCTTTACCGAGTTCACATTGACCGGAGCAACGTCGCCTCGTCAACACATGACAGCCAATAGTCATCTGTCGCGGTCACCTATCTACCCTGCGAGTCGTTATCACATTGTTCTGGTTCACATGAGAATGTGTTGGTGGTCATCCCATTCTTACGGGACAATGTTACCCTTGGCGTGGCCTTCATTCACTTTCCCGATTCCTCAAATACTTTTCGGAGAATCCTTCCGCGTATTGGTCAGCCTTTTCTTCCTTCATCTTAATCTGAGCGCGTACCACTGTTTTATTTTAACCATTGCATTCGGCTTGATTCAACTCCGTTCCAATATGTGTTCCATGTAATGTTATTTTTGATATGCATCGCAACGAAGTAGGTTGTCACGTATTTGCAAGGGATTGTGACCAGAAGCTCGGTTCCTTAATCACTTACATCCAGCGTAGCTGTCATGGAGCCATAACTACTTGGGCCACAGGCTTTTTCTTTTACTCTTTCACTGATTTGGTCGCGTAGAACACGTTGACAACCATCACTAAAGATGCTGACGACGCTATGTGATCAGCGAGAGTGATTCTTGACTGTGCTCATTTAACTTTTAGTGTGTTTATCATTTCACAGCAGGCATATCGGGTCTTCTAATTCCGAAGGATGTCTCCCCTCCTGGAAGCTTCGAATCTGCGTCTCTGCCCAGTCCATTGATACCTCTAAGCGACGCTGCATCTCGGCACATTGCTCCACATACGGCTGGCGTACGATCATCATTCAATGCACAGGTGGTTTCCTGCACCACTGTGACCGACACTCGGTTCAGTCCTCGTATGACCGCGCCACCGCATCCTGACTGCAGTACCATGCCACCCAGTTGGATGCGTTCTCCTCTGCTTCCTACTTCAAACCCCACACCAATTATTCAGGTCAGCGCGGTCCACAGGCTACACTCATATCCTGGCCGGTGGTCATCATTTGTTTTCACATTCTAACCGATTCACTAAGTTGATCGTTAGTTTGGAAATGTGTGGACATGATGCATCTGGTGGTTTGTCTGAATTTCTAGTTGCTTATGTGTCGTTAACACAACTATCCCCCGTCGAGGCAGATTTTCGTGTGGAGTTTAATCGTGAATTCTGCCTTCTACGAGACTTCACATTTGTTTAAAAACCGATGTTAGCTGTTTCCAGTTGGTTAGTCAGCATTTCGAGTATTCACTCTTCTGAGTGCAAAAAGTTCTTCGGGGAATTAAATATTCAATGGCTTTATTCGTTCGTGTTCGTTTACTTGTGCTTGGCACTTTGCAATTTATGACCCACGTGGGGATGACGAAACTTACAGAGTTCACATCGACTCGGTACCGTTTTGTTCGATGCTAGATTTTTGCGGCCGTGAACTTGTAATTGTTTTAGTGATATAGGTTTTCCAGCAAATTGACTAGGGTACTTGAGTATGGTGCATAAATCTGATGGATGCCTTCGCTTTTTGTCTTGATTTTCCGCGCCGATTACCACTTCGGTCGTTAC
Organism: Dicrocoelium dendriticum; assembly: GCA_944474145.2. NCBI lineage: Eukaryota > Metazoa > Platyhelminthes > Trematoda > Plagiorchiida > Dicrocoeliidae > Dicrocoelium > Dicrocoelium dendriticum. The sequence goes on from OX104063.1 coordinate 87,365,438, forward strand.
ATTTAAAACTACCTGTTTCTTCTGTCCTCATTGTTCCTGTTTTTTTTAAATTCCAAATCAGGTGTCTGGGGCAATGCCTGCCTATCCATGCGGGACCCAGTTACCTGGCTTTCCGCCGCCTTTCCATCCCATTTCGTCGACCGCCCAGTGCCAACAAATATACATGTTCCCGTCCATGCCACATCTTCCTGCAACTGGGCTCCCGAATTCACTTCCGTCTTGGCATCGCTTGCCTAACTTTCAGCCTTCCCCACCTCCTCTAATGAACTCGATGCCATCCGGTCCGTCAAATTTTATCCCCTTCTTCAACCGATGTGGTGCGCTTAGACCTCCGGGAACACAACCACCGAATCGCTGAGGGTTGCACGCTCGCTCTTCTCTGCACTCCCTCTTTCCACATTGGTACAACACATGCCTACTCCTTTCATAGTGTTTCCATTTTGGTCGGAAAAGAGCATTTTAAAGGCGACATACTGTGTCTCCACTTTGACTCTAATCCATCATGTATAGTATCGTACGAGCGTGTACACATGTACTGAGTTATAGCCAAGCATTGTGCTCCATTCCTCGCTCCGTTGATCCGATCGACTTAGATGCAACATTCGGAACTCCAGTTATTCTTGTTATTCCGTCCTTCTTGTCCTGTACATCTATGCACAACGCCAACGAAGGCCATGTATCACACATTCTTACTTCTCTTTTCAAATATCTGCTTAGGTTGGAGATGCCTTGCGAATTTATTCGTCCTCACAATCTTAGTGGTGTCTTCATCCGGTTGTTCATAACACCGGTACGATTTTGTGTGGGCGCAGACGCCCTAGTCCACACGCGACCAGTGGTGTTCGTGGAACAGCAAAGCATCTGTACGCAGTATTGGGGTGCTACTGATGCAATGCGACCTTCAAGATTCGCTTGCGAGTGACATGGTACTGGATCCACTGGGAAGTCGATTTTTATACCTGTTCCCACTGTGTCTCCAAATCAGCGATGGTTGGATGCCATTAGTGCGTCAAGGCAGCGATTGGAACGAACAACGGACTTTGTACTGAGTAGTCAGTTCTACATACTGAGCACAATATAACCACCATGCAAATGAACACTCTTTTGCCTCAGAATCATATGTTAGGGGCAACCTCGAACCGTAAGTGTCGTCAGATAATGACATGATGCTTTGTGAAGCCAATCTCACGCAACCGAATTTCCAGAACAGGTTAGGTGAAATTATGTGAAGGCGGCATTTGATTATATGGAAAGATCATCATCATCAACAGCAGTACATCAGTCATTTGAACTGATGCTTCGCTGCCATACAACCATGAGGACCTATGAAATAAAGAAATAAGAGGGAGAGAAAGGGGACTTACCCGAAAACCTTAATGCCCTAAGCAAACATTCAGGGTCAAGGCGCCTACACCTTGTGTAGACAACATTCCGTCACAAACAGCTGGCTATCGTGCAAAGATAAGGCGGCATCGGCGAGACAGCTTCCTTGCGGCTTTCACTGCCCTGCGTCATAATCAGCTATTACCCCGCAGATAACTCAGCACCAAACACACTTTAAACAGACAATCCGATTAGGAGACGGCAGCAGACGCGCCACTGGTGTCGGTTGCGAGCCATGTCCTGTAAAGTCTCAAGCCAAGCACAACGCAAGTCACATGGACTCCAACCCGGAAGGCGAGACGGACCAACGGCACCCAGTTTAGTTGTCAGTAACTTCATTTCCCGCTGCCAAGTCAACTTCTGTCTACCTCGAGCTTTGCGCCATCCTACACCTGGTAGACTGAACAAGGCCCTCCTAGGTAAGCGGTGACCAGGCATGCGTAGCACGTGCCCGAGCCAACGCAACTTATTCAGTGCTATCTGTTGTTGTAGGGAGCTAGCATGATTATCACCACCTAGTACTCGCCTACACACATCATCGTTGCGGACACGCTGGTGCCATCCGACACCAGCAATGCTTCGCAAACAACGATGATCAAAGACTTGAAGGCGCCTCAGATCTTCAGACCGAAGAGGCCAAGTTCCACTACCATAGAGCAGAATGGCCCTCACTGTGGCCTTGTATACACGGCCTTTCAGACGGAGAGAAACTCCTTTCTGTCGCCAAAGATGCCGCAGGTTCAAGAAGGCAGCTCTGGCCTTTGCAATGCGTGAGCTGACGTCAGTTTCTATGCGCCCATCATTGCTGATGCAGCTGCCAAGATAAGTGAATTGATCAACCACCTCGAGCTCCTCGTTAGCAAGCGTCAAGGGGTCATCAAGTGGCTGGTGGTCCTGCAGCAACACTGCACTTTGAAGGTGCGAAGTGCATACCAAATAATGGGACCACTCTGGATAGGCTATTCAGGGTTGACTGTGCCGCCTCAACATTGTCGAAAAGCAAGACGATATCGTCCGCATAAGCTAGATCAACTAACCTTTCACCAGGCGACACTTCAACGCCTACATAATGAGATTCCGCAAGGGAACACTCCATGATAGAATCCACAACGAACTTGAACAAATACGGGAAATCGGACAACCCTGACGAACGCCACTTGTAGTCGAAAAGCTATCCGATAGGACACCATAGACCCTGACGCGGCCTCTAGTGTTCGAGTATAAAGCACGAAGGATGTTCACATACTTCGTGGGAACACCTTTTCACGCAAGTAATTCGAACAGAATCGATCGAACACAGCTATTGTCGGTCTGCGGTATGCGTGGCGCTGCTCTAGCACCTGCTGCAAAGTAAATATATGGTCTATACAGCCACGTCCTGGGCGAAAACCAGCCTGCTCTTCCCTAATCCGAGATTTCCGTTCTGCAGTGAGGCGACGAACGATAATCGAGGCCAGTAATTTTGTCACAACTGGCGTTAGGCTAATACCTCTGTGGTTCGCACAGTCTGTGCGACTGCCCTTCTTGTATATTGCCATTATAATCGACTCGCTCCAGTTAGCTGGCACACTCTTCGTTCCAGATACGTTCGAATAGGGAGGTCAGTGCCCTGCAGAGGACCTCACCTCCATCCTTAAATAGTGCAGGTAGGAGGGAATCCGGGCCAGCGGCACGAAAACGATTGAGGGCTGTATTCGCGTTTCGGACCTCGGCCTCCGACGGAGGCTCTCAACTAACCGTCCATGGCACGTCCTGCATCACCTGAGTAGGAAGAGGTCCGGGAGCAGGGGGCCAACTGAACTGATCTTGAAAGTGTTCAGCCCAACTAGCCATACTGCGCTCGTTATTGTGTATCAGCGCACCCGCGCTGTCCCTGATTGTCTCACTGACGCCTGGTTTTCTGGGACCAGTGGTGCGGATTAGCTGGAAGAGCTTGTGGTAATTGCCTACTGCTCCTGCCTCCTCCATTTCTTGAGCCCTACTGGTCCACCAGGCTTCCTTGTCAGCACGCAGGCTCTGCTTTAGTTCACGCCTAATAGCCCGTCTGGTCACATTGTGTTCAGAACCAGCCGGGAGGTGTCTTCTGGCTTCCAACAGGTTCACGGACCTCTCGGATATCCAGTGACTGGTGCGGTGACGACTGATAGTGCCACAAACAGATGCTCCTGCGTCGTGCATAGCGGCCAAGATTCTATTCCACTGAAGTTCAGTGTCATTAGGACAAGACAGCGAGAGTTCGCTATGCAGTGCTTCTTGATAGGCTTGTCTGACAGAGGGCTGGGACAATTTCTCCGTTGCCAATCGGGGGAGACGCTTTGTGCGCCTTCCGTTAAAGTTCATGGAGAAAGGACAGCGCACCAAGTCATGATCAGAGTCGACACAGGTACGACAGTACGAGCGGCAATCCAGCATGGAACCAAGCCATCTGTAACTTATGGCTATGTGGTCAATTTGGGTGCTCCGCACACAGTTGCAACAGACGCTCGCCGTTGTCAGTCCGTTCTGCGTTAAGTCCATACTTACCACCCAGCTGAGCTTCTGAAGAGCTCAGACGCCCTACTTGTGCGTCCATATCCCCTGCAAGTGCTATAATATCTGAACTGGTAGTACTGCGTAGCAGCGTGTGCAGTTCGTGATAGAGAGTGTCCTTGACAGCATTAGAACTGCAGTCGGTGGGAGCATAACCAGAAATCACAAACAAACAACGTTTTGTACTGCTTCGTGAATCAACCTTGGCTGATGTCGTCAAACGGGCTGCACATAAACGGCTGTTCACCGGAATCCAATCAACCAACGATGACTCAGCTTTGGAGCTGAGAATGATACCTACACCAGCTTGACCCGTGAGTGCCACATCGGCGTCTCCGGATGTGTGCAACCAATAACGAGAGGATAAGCCGGGTGCAGTCAATTCAATAACTCCGTTAGGGTCATTAATCCTAGTTTCGGACACACATCAACACCCAGTGTATCCAAGGTGCGTGCGAGTGCAGCCTGCTGACCTGTTTGTCTTAGAGTGCGGACGTTGAATGTCGCCATGGAAACGGGACGGGGTGGCCTTATAATTGAATTTTGCCGATAGGTGCTGCGGGATGGTGGCTGCTGACGGTACTACTCCAGTAGCACTGGGAATTATAGAAGGAATGTTAGTAATAGGGGCCGGGATGGGAGTAAGAGAAAAAGGTGGAAAAGGAAGAAGGGAGGCGCCAGCAGTAGCATGTTTTCGCTTATCTGCCCTGCTGTATGCAGCAGATAAGGCGACCCTTGATAATCTGCGCGACGGCCGATGCAGGATGAAGTTTATGTTTGAAGAAAAAGTCATGGTTATATTTGGGCTGGGATACTGCCAGGGCGCCCAGACCTAGACAGGAGAACGATTAGGGTCCTCATCCAAAGCCTTTGGCTCAAAAGCTTGTCCGCAAGACAGCGGAGTGGCAGTGATTTAGTTTTACAGAAATGGACGCCATCCCATTTTAAACCCCCAACCTGGATGACCAGGAGACTGAGTTTGTCTGACCTCTCACCATTGACCAACCTGGTAGGAGTAGCTCTCAAGATGCTCGGAGGCATTACCCAGTATAGCTCAATGGGTCATTGAGGTACTCAAACCGTCGCACCACGTTAAGGTCCAGTCTCGTTGCGACGGTATATGGAAAAATAGCTTCTGATGTATCTTGAAGTTCCCCAAACACTAAGCAGTGGCAACTGATGTGGTGTAAACCGCATCGGTGAGTTAGTGGAGGTTAAAAACAGAAGCGGACAACTGTGTATGGCAAAGGACAGTGAAGGATAATGGTTGGTATTCGCGTGGGCGACTCAGTCAGTTATGGTAGTTCAACCATAGATCGGCCAGTAATGTATTATGTTGTGCGTGCCGAAATGCGAGTAATCGGATGTAGATCGAGCACCAATTTTCCAACAGTGACATGGGTGTCGTTTAGTTCCCGACGGAAGCGTTGAGCTGCACACTTCCGTTTACTGGGAAAGTGAGCTAACCGACCGGTTAAACTACTGCAGTAACCACACAAAATCAGCAGCGTTTAATCGCACCGCGTTGCAAGACCGTGAAAGTAAAGCAGAAAGAAGAGAAGTTTCAGTTCAGAGCATTCTTCCCAAACGGATATCCACGCGCTTTTTTCCAGCTGTGTACGAACCACCAGACTACAACCATCACAGGCGTGGACGATGCAGATCGTCCCACCTTCCATGTGTAACACATCTGAGGTGACAGCCTAGTTGTTCAGACTACACGGTTTCACAATGGCTCACAAACCAATTGCTACTTTGGGGAGCGCTCTGTGGAAATCAAAATGCCACAACCAAGAAAAAGGCGAAAATTTTAGGAAAGCGATGTGTGCCAAACTAGAAAATCATCAGAAGGGACACAGAGGCACAAGAGCTTATAAGGTTTTTAACCGGAGCCCGGATAGCGATTCCAGAAGGCAGATCGGATTGCAGGAAAGCTTTACTTTGTACAGCAAAAAGTTTCCTGTTAGTCTAGCTATCAAAAACGACACCGTTGCATGTTGCTAGCTAGGGGAACGAAAAATGCAGAACACACAAGGCGCTTGTGCGTTGCAACCGAAGCGAGCACCAAGCAAAATGGCGATGCTCAACTCAAGTGGTCGAACAGCAACCAGTGCTACAATCCGCACCGGTCGCCTAAGTGTATGTGAGATGATAATTTTAGTTCGCATTTTGCGCAGGCAAACCGGGGAATCTCCAGACTTCTACAGACTCACTGCGCGCTCTGCTTAGTTTCAGCGCATATGGGCGGATTGGGATATGGCTTTGATTGGATCAAAACAGGGAACATCTACTGTGAAACATGGAAATGAATGAAGTTCTTCAAGACGGTGTGCTTCAGGAAGCATTCACTAAGCATGCCCATGAATATCGACTTAGCATGCCAACCGCTCAGATCTAAAGAGATCAACCGATCTAAAACTATCAGTTGCAACCAAATGATCCGTCGATAAAACCGTACGGAACAATCTGAATAAACTTGCTTCACTGAGCATACGCCTATTGAAGCGAGAGAACTGCTTGTTCCGCACCATAAGGATGCTGCGGAGCTAGCCGTAAGACCAATTTCAACCATTAAATTCTACTGGAGATCACAACTGAGTGAGCAATTAAGATGATTTGCACTAGGTCATGACATTCACCATAATCACTGATTGTTGACAATAGTGATATTATATCGCCTAGTGACGAAATGTTCCCAACCGAATTGTCAATGTCGGTGGGCACATAAACGCCGGCCTCTCAACTTGCTTCGGCTGGTAAGCTGCGATGGTGCGGTCGGTCTGGCCACGTTAGATTGGGGGCTACAAGCCGGAACGCGCTACCTTGATTATCATCAGAGGCGTGCGAATTTGACAGTCGGTCATTTAACAAAAGTTTACCACTTTAGAAGTGGAGTAACAGGAGGGAGTACATTCCTTTCGTTAGAGTTAACGAGACATAAAGAGAGAGATGCTTCACTTGTCATGGCAGAAGCGGAGAATCGTTTCCCCGTGATCAATGCACCGCCCCAGTACTCCGTACCGACGGTTCGCTGCAACGTGACTACCATTAGTCGCTCGCGGACCAGTGATTCTGCGGGCTCACCCGCACCTATGCACGCTCCAACCCGTGACCTTGGAGTTGCAAGGTAGACGTACTCCTTTCAGTCACTGATTTGGGTGGCACAATAACGACAGCGCGACCACCGGCTAAATATCGCAAAGGACGTAACATTCACTTCGCATTCCGTGAATTCATAGTGGATGTGGCACAGGCACTTGGTCGATCACCGTCCAGAAATCTAATGGGACTTGTACAGGCTGTAACAGCAGCGGCGTGAAAGACGCACATGCGAAGCGCAGACAGCGAGGTGGTAATCTGCTGTTCTTAGTAGAACACTAAGTACAAAGTTCCATCAACTGTAAATAACACTAGTGATCCACTGCTTCGCGAAACACGTGATGGTAGGGAATAAATATCTCGAACTGAAAAATGTCACTGTTACCTATGCACAACGGTGGGTGATACACAAGTAATTATCGCGGCGATCTTTTCACTCCAGATCCTGTCCACCAACTTCGTTGTTCACCTACTTGGTCTCAGTGGGGCAGAATGACAGGGGAGGTTTCACTCAAGTTTCAACACAATTGACCTAGTGTTCATAACCTTCAGTTACGGGAAAATTTCGTGTATGAAACCAACGGTTGTGTACATATTTCGTAGGTTGCGTTACTTGCCAGGGATCAACGCGCGTGGCTTGTAATCAACAGATCACCGGTGCGTGTACAGGCGACCTTGCACGCGACCGTAGACCGTTGGGCGACAGCGAAGCGAAGTGCCCGCGTACTGTGAACAGCTCTCTCCTGTATGTCAAATACAGTACAGTTGTGTGAAAACTTCGTATGATATCTAGATTTCGAAGTATTCCCATAATGTAGATTCTAACCAGTGCAGCTAAGTGCCATGCTATCTTGTACATACATAAATACGAAGATAGTGTCCTCCTTGAGCGCCACATATACGGTGGATTATTGAACATATGCCACTTCAGAGGGAAGCGTACTAGACGAAAAGCGGACTTTGTATTTTCAGGCGAATATGTGTCCTCAGCAGTGAGAGCGAGCTGCAGCAAACAGCGAGGTTGATCGTTTCGCTGGCGGCCGAGTCTAGACATGCCGTTAATAGGACCAAGGCTATGTCCCTTTGTTATCTCTCAACAGCAATGGTGCTTCCAGTTCAGTTCAGTTGAACAACTGTGATCGGGGCACCAATTGCACTGCATCCAGTTACCACTACTCATGAGGCAAGAACGACAATTGATAACAACGGTAAGAGAAGGAGGTTGAGTGCGAAAAAATACAAATAAAATGGGATAGTGAAGGAAGCGCGTTAAACCAATCGGAATGGAATGAAAGGTAACAGCTAGGTGCCAGAAAATTAATGCAGTAGCGTCACAGACTTTGCCACGTCTGATAGTCTCCAATCACTGATGTGTACCATCACGGGGCTCCCATATTTACGAAGATGGCACGCGCCACTGACCAAGCATCAGTCAATTTCTACGTGCATTTATGCCAAGTCATCGAGTGGCCACTTCGCAGTTTCGCCCAACTAGGTGCAGCGACGGCGTATAATCCACGCCGAAGAAGCCGGTCAAGGTGTATGCAGAGGACATGGCCTAGCCAGCGTGAGCGTTTAAGATTCACCAAGCACTTGGGTGAGGCACCAGAAGGCTTTTTGTCGACATCCGACAGTGGATCTAGGTATTGCTCATCCTGTTTTCCTACCATAATTGAGCAATACTCCGCAAACCCCGGTGGTCAAATACGACAAAGCGTTTAATGCGTTCACTGCAAACTGGCCAGGTCTCTGATCCACACGGTAACACCAGTTTTATCGCCGCGCTACTCACCCTACTAATCACTGACAACTGATATCTCGCCGTCTCCATAGGTGCTTGAGCCTTTGGAAAGCCACGCACGACGTGCGGATGTGAGCAAAAGAGATGACAAAGTAAGTTCACCGATCCACCATTTCCAGTGATAGCTAGAACCGCGGAGGTGTGTCGATCCAGTCCTGCAGCAACACTTTGCAATTTGAAGATGCGAAGCACATGCCGAAGCGTACAGCGTCACGCAACAGTTTGTCCAGCAGTGTTTGCACAGCCACTGTGTCCGACTCAGGTTTGTCATTCGATCACCTGGCGCGGTCAACAGAGTGGAAGTCCCTTTCAAGTCGAAAAACCACCATGATCGGTTGTCTGTAAGTGTGTCTCTGCACTAACACGGCGAAACGTTACTATCTGGTCGATGCAAACACGACCAGTGTAAACGGCAAATTCGCTTGGGGGCTCGAGTGACACGTAAAATCTCCCGGGTCCAACCAAGAAAAGAAAAGAAAAAGAGACGTTAACTACGGTATTATTCAAACCGTAATTAACATACAATTTGTACATACCTCGAAAATACCCGATCAGTTCCGCAACAACCGGCCTTCACAGTGTCCAAAAGGAGTGCAAATGGTACTTGCCACCGTACATAAAGTGTCACACGATACCGAGTCCACGATCGGACTATGACCTTTCTTTTATTAGGTCCGTTAACCCTTGGTTCATTGGTTCGCTATACAGTGTAGGAAACGGAATGCGATGAGCTGGGATCTTGAGGTGGGAGTGGGAGGACCATGAACGTGCGTCCCCCTGAAGTGGGCGGATGATTGAAGTCCGAGGTGTGGGTGGGTGGGGTAGTCTGGATGGGTTGCACAGTGTGAACAAACGGTCTCCACAGTGAGAGGTGAAGTTAAGTCATGGCAACATCGATATGTGTTCACATGGGGATAATGGGTAAGCCGGCGCTTATCCATTGGGGCAGGCGTCTGCTTTGGTCATCCAGACTGAAATCCCGACATGCGGCTTGCTACTTACCTAATAGGACCTTTGGTATGTCAAACGATATCTCACGTTGAATGAATAAGTGGAAGCCATTTAGAAACACTTATAAGCACCACACTTCAGACTGATGGCATATTCACTTGCGTAACACCATTATCTGCTGACTCGATGTCTAAATGGGACTCGGCTAAAGTACAAATCCCGCTAACATCTGTTCGTGTCTCGATACATTCCCACTTGACAGATGGATCTTATTACATTTCTTCTCGTGTGGCACCGTGGCTTATTAGGGGTTGCAATATGAGGTTAATGTATCCCATCTCAAGTGTCTCTATACGCCCCCTTGGACTGCTGCCGCCTTCAGGTAAACGCAATGAGATTCAGACAAGTCATCAAGGTTGATTCCCGGAACAGCGGCAAAAAGTTGTGACATCCGAATCGAAATGCATGGGCATGGGTAGTATTCTGGACACTGATGAATTGGTCGAGATATGCTAGCGGTCCGAAGGAATGACCAGGGGGAAATAAATATTAACACATGACAGACTGCCTGGTGGTTCTACCTCCCTGTTGATTCTCGCTCACCTCGGACAACAGAAGAGTATAACGGGTTCTGGTTTTATCTTACGACACGGATAGCCTGCAGTGGATATAATCGCACCATTTCCCTGCTAACTTGGAAACTTGCTTACGCCATCTCCGTCATTTTTTTGATGTTATCCTTATTCTATATGCCGCATGTAAGTCGCGCTTGGGTACAGTTGCATTCTAGAATGATTAACTACTGACTTGGTGCAATGTGGTATCTTTATTGCACCTGTCTAGAACGGATGAGCCACAGGTAACCTAACTTTTTTAGGCTTATTTAACTCGGTTGTATTTCGTGATGACTTCACATGTGTTGCCCATTACGATATTGTTCTCATCATGACCTATGCTATCCTATACTTGCTACCTACTCAAGCGGAGTCTAGTATGGTTACATACCGAGACAGTGAGCTACGGCATCTTCCTCTTCATAGTATTATTCGGCCGCGATTCACATCACTATGTAAGCTCCATGGTATTACTCACCATAACCGTAGCTTGACCAACTGCTCAATGCTAACTAGCATGACGCTTAGAGAGCCGGTGCATCCCAGAATAATGGTTCAGTCCATCCATGAGCTCATTCGTACTGTACATGTGGAGGGCAACACCTAAGTGCACACTATTTCACTGTACCAGTAGTTTAGTCATCATTCTACCTAGCAGTTGCTTCACTATTGCTACATCAGATTCCTTCAAATATGGATGCCAAAGATTTAAGGATGGCACGTCTAAATGTTGAAGAAAACATCAACAGTTCGTATTGGGTAGTTATTCTCATGCCTACGAAAGTGGTTGTTAGCCTGACCTCCAAACGAAACCCATACGCTTTTGTCGTACCATTGATGATGATGTCTAATGTGTCTCTATCCAGTTTGTGACAGATCACACTTAAGTTCGGATAAATGCATGTGCATATGTTGTATTCGAACTGCCATTGGACACGGATGACGCCAATCTATGTATATATGTATACCGAATGAATTCGACGAGGATACTTATACCGCTTTTGTACGGCTAACTTAGTGCAGGGAAACGTCACTCGAGCCAACCGGAAGTAACATTACCAGAACATGAAGAAGGTGAGATTATGACAAACTCATGTTGATTTCAGGTGTCGCGAGAATGCAAGGCAAATTTGATCGATGCGAACTCCGTGGACTGATCATAAGGGCGGTTGCTCAGGTGCAGGAAAAGGTACTATTGCACACGGAATAGAAGCACTATGAGTACGTTCCCATTCAATTTACTAAGCCAGGCCAATAAGGCGGCGTATGTGGTACGTTTGCTTGCGTGCTGAGTAATATTGCATTTCAGAAGTAGATGTCGTTTGAGGTCGCCGGTGTGGATGCGCTTGATGTGAATGTTGACAAGGTGCCTACCTGTCTATTACCCACTACCTCGTCCATACTGGCTCCAGGAGACAGTTGGTCGTCGCTGGAGGGGACGGAGTGCACCGTTCTCGTGACGGTGCTAGGCTCAAAGAGTGGTTCCATCCTGTGTGGAACGGGCTACGGTCCAGCCATCGCCATGGGTACGCCTGGTGTGCATGCTTTCCCAATTAGGCCGGAATGCTTCTGTTCTGCTTATTGAAGGAGTGTTGGCCGGCTCCGTTGGTGAAACGTGGCTCCCATCCACTGCCTCCCGGTCTTATTCTTTCGGGTTTACACCGGATATGGGGTATGTGGGTGGAACTATGGGTGGTGCAGCGCAAGCCACCCATGGTCCTGTTTCCTTTCAACAGGATGAGGTTAATGTCGAACCCCTTCCGAAGAGGGGTGTGATATCAACGTCGGCTCAGGTGATCCGGCAAGAGGCAGTGTCGCACCACGTCTGATTTAATGCCCTACAAAATTTTCCGCTTAACGGTTTAGTCGGTGAGTCTGAGGTGAACCAACCGCACGTCTTGATCGGCTGTTGTCTCACTAAGGATCAGCACTCCGATGTTTTCAATAGCCCTAGCTTTCTCTACCTCACGGGCCCTTGTAACCCAACGAGATCTCTGGTCGATTCAAGACTTCTTACTAGACGCAGTTTTTGGACGTTTCGGATACAATGAGGTTCAGTACCCAACAGAACCTGTTTTCGTGCTTCGATCAAACTGATCGACACTTCGTAAATCCATCCACATTTCGAACGTCTCAAGTTAGGCGTACAGCAGGTCTCGAAAGTACTCATTGCACAATTATGGCGATTCCAGTCGGTATTCGGCTCCTTAGCCTCATTCATCTTTGCTAATTGGTGGGTAAGTTCGTCATGATATCGTTGCTTTGTGGAATAAGAGTTCAAGTTACAATTGAAAAGCTCATAAACTCATTTGTAGCTGCTTGGAAGAGTGGGCGCGAGGTGTGCGTGCACTAGAGCACGGTCCGAATCCAGTACCGTGATCCAAATCGGGAGAAAGTCTTGAATCGATGTGCGTCATCTGTAGCTAATGTCAGTAATTTTTACTATGTGGAGACCTAATGAGGGGTTTACTATAATAGTAACCTTCGATACCTGTTGTGTCCGACCGCTCATTTGACCTTGCAACCACTACGTTCGCCTGACCGGTGTGCTCCGCTCTCAAAGCTGTAAAAGTACAGAACGCTAACCAACCCACTGGGTCAGGTAACGACACCAAATTGAATGGCAGAAAGGCGAAACCGAAAAGACTCCCATCGAAAGGCATTTGCGGGTTAGGAGAATGTCACCGGGTAGTAAAAATCGGTCTGGCTTGTTCGCACTGTTTGGAATGGTACCATACGAAATGTGCGAACGTGTCCCAACAACAGTTACGGGAGCGAAATAACTCCCAAGATGCATTTTGGTTCTGTACTGCGTGTTCCACCATCCCCCTCGTTAAGTGCTTGGTTATCCTAGCTGAGAAATGCGACCGGTTAATCGCAGAAGCAGAGCAGAGGATTAACAATAAGCTTACTTCAATGGAAGCGAGTATGGGCCACAGAGGCGTAGCGGCTGCTAAGCAACGGAATGTTGAACAATCCGCTTCCCCTGCACCGCAATCAGCCACGTCTCCATCTCCGTTGTCTTCTCCAACTTTGGTAGAACGCCGGGCGAAAACAGACTGTACCTACGTGAATCAAACAGTACTCACAGCAACGAAAATCAGGAACCATTCAAAACGTCTGGTTAAGCAAATTTTCACTAGATCTGACATCTAGTATTAACAAGGATGAAGCAGCCAAACACCAACGCTTGGTACCTGTAGCTCAAATATCTCTTGTCAAGACTAAGCCTCCCAGAACATCGGTTACATATGCAGAGATTGCTGCAAGGGTCCACCGAGAGGCCGCCGTTGCGTCCTCTGCCATTGTAAACACTGTTAACGCAAATAGAGAGAAAAAGAGCAAACAATCACTTGTCAACAAGTCAAGACAAATGAGTACCATACCTTGTAGATCGATTAAAAAGGGATCCAACAACAGTGCCCGGACTGTTGTATGCTCAAATGTCCCTGAATCTACCGCCATCACATTGCGGGATAAGTTATCAGACGACCAAGACCAATGGAACTCATTGTGTATGCAGATGAGTATCAAAGCCAAGCCCATAAACTTGTTACGAATTACTCGTCATCCGAACTCGCCACACTATGGTGAACCCAGGCTTATTCGAGTAACTCTAGAATCCTCCACCGACGTAGAAAACGTTTTGCTCTCCGAAAGTGCGCTAAAACACGAATCCTGTGGGATACGTATCTATCCTGATGTCCCTTGGAGCGCGCGACAACCAAAACGAAACACCGAAGAGGGGCATAGCAAGCAAGACCGTCTAAACACAATCTTCATACATGGCGTGCCAGAACATCCTTCTAACGATGTTCAAGAGACCGGAAAGCACGATTTAGAACAGTGGCGGTTCATTCACGAAACACTTTTTTTGGATAATGTTGTGGCACTATCGCTCACCAGGATACCTCTCTCATCGAATTATAGAGGATGCGGCCCTAGAATCCTAAAACTTGTGGTCCAGTCAGAGCAACAAGCAAAGGATGTTTTGGATCGATGGCGGAGAAATCGGAAACATCTTCCTTCCGAAATCCGGTTAAAGGTCGCAAACACTTTGCACAGCTCAACTACTAAAGCAACTGAAGCAGCAAGCATACTGACGAATGTACAGAAGTGTAACTTGACTGCTGCTTTAATTGACTCTGACGTAGGTCTAAACGAAGGTTGGGACGCACCTTGGCCGAATCAAGTTGCAAACGAGGTATCATTGACCCATCAAAAAAACGAATAACTGCCGACCTCCCATCAGTCGGCATTCTCCCACACTTGACAGCTTCACCACTCTGCGGGCTCCTAGAGACCGAGAAACTGGCCTGCTTGTATACAAATGCTCAGGGACTTTCTAACAAACCGGCTGAGCTGAAAGATCGCCAAGCTTCCGGCTCGTATGATGTCATTGGTATCACCGAGACATGGTTGCAAACGGGAATGACGGACGCTGAAGTTTCGCTACCCGGCATGTCGCTGATCCGGAACGACAGGCTCACAAGAGGAGGGGTAATCCTGTACTACCGAAACGACTTACAGTGCGAAGCCGTGGAGGATTCAGACTCGCAGTTCTCCGAAACACTGTGATGCCGGTTGCAGTTAAAAGGCAGGGACGTCTGCCTTATTGTCTTGGTGTACCGCGCCCCTAACTCAACACCCGAAACCGACTACCACCTAACGGCTGCTTTAAGGTGCAGTTTACAACAAAAGTACACTCACATTCTTAGCATGGGTGATTTCAACGTACATTGTTTAGAAGCCCCTGCCACGATCGGAGAACAATTCAAAACCGATCTACAAGATCTAGTAACTATTGTTCCTCTTTACAACCACATCACTTTGCCCACTCGGTTCAGAACTGGTAACACGCCATCTGTGCTAGATCTTGTGCTTACCAACGAGGAGCATATGATTGATGCGTTGGTTTTAGACTGCCCGTTGGGTCGCAGTGATCACGCAGTCATCAGTTTCAACTTTGTCTGCTATGCGGAATATCTGAATGATAACGATGATACTGTGCGAACCATCACAAGTTACGACCGACTCGCCCAGCTAGTCAGCGCCACAACATGGTCTTTCCTCGAAGAAGAACCCTCGGAAGTCGCCTGGCTCGAGTTCGTCAACACATTCAGTCAGCTGATTGTACAGGCTTCAGAGATAAAAGCTTGCAATATGTGCAAATCAGTTTCTTTCGTTAGGAGCAGAACCCGAAAATGGATGACAGTACGCAACGCAGCATGGCGAGTGTACAAAGTAGCTCCAGCACCAGCAACTTGGGACAACTACGTAGCCCAACGTAACCACTGCACTCAACTGTTAAGAGAAGACAAAGCCGCCTATCAGCAGAACATCGCAAAAACCTTCAGTGCTAACCACAAACTGCTGTACAAGCACGTTAATAGCCTACGAAAGGTGAGGCAAGGATTTCCTCCACTCAAGACGGCTGATGGCCCAACAAGAACGGCTATGGAAGCTGCAAACGCGCTGCAGATGCAATACGCCCCCACGTTTCAAGGAGTCTTGCCACCAAGCGATCTACCAAGCTTTGTATTCTGCTCACCAGGACTAACCCACATCAATTTTACCGCAGAGGCTGTATTGCAAAAGCTGACTTCTCTACGCAAACACAGCTCGCCGGGTGTCGACACCATTCGTCCAGAGGCATTGGGAGCAGCAGCAAACCAACTGGCAGGACCTTTAGCTCAGTTTTTCCAGCGCTGCTTAGACCAGAACCAAGTTCCCGCCATGTGGAAGCTTGGAATAATAACCCCGATTCACAAAGGTGGAAGCAGAACTGATCCCTCCAACTACCGCCCAGTAACCCTTCTTCCTATACTCTCCAAGGTCATGGAATCCATAGTTGCCGATGCACTGGTGTGTTATCTGGAAAACTGCAACCTCATCACCCCTGAACAGCACGGTTTCCGTCGATAGCGGTCATGTACAACTAATTTACTAATTGCACGCAGTAGTTGGACCGAGGCAGCCGACGCTGGAGAAGGTGTTGATGTGATCTACCTGGATTTTTCCAAGGCTTTCGATCGTCTAGACCATCGGATACTACTATCCAAGCTGCAGCATTACGGGATCGGAGACCCTCTTTTAAGCTGGATCGCCAACTTTCTATTTCAACGGCAATTAGTGGTCAGAGTTCGGAGCTCTTTATCGGACCCCATACAAGTGGAGTGTGGTGTGCCGCAAGGCTCGGTTCTAGGTCCACGTTTGTTTTTGGTGTTTATTAATGACCTTGCACAGGGAATCGCTTCAAACTTCCTAATGTTTGCCGACGATATCAAGATCTGGCGCAGGATCCAGGCGAACACCGACCAACATGTGCTTCAGAGTGATTTAGATACAGTGTATCAATGGTCGACCCAAAACTTATTGCATTTCAACGTCAGTAAATGCAAGGTGCTTTCCATCCGACATCAAAGCAGCTACTCATACCGACTCGGAACGAATATACTACAACAATCAACTCTCGAACGTGACTTGGGTGTCCTGGTTCAAGATGACTTGGGTTGTTCCAGGCAATCCGAAAAGGCCTCGAAAACCGGGAACCAACACGTCGGGCTGTTGAGGCGGGCGTTTGGACAAATAAACAGCTCCATATTTCGACAAATGCTCAGTGCGCATGTTCGCCCCCATGTCGAATATGCAATTCAAGCCTGGCATCCATGGCTGAAACACGACCTTAATGCACTGGAGCAGCCACAACGCCGGGCATCTAAGAACGTAATTGGAATGCGCAATCTTTCCTACCAGGAGAGGCTGCGACGACTGGGATTGTTCAGTGGAAGCTATCGCAGACTACGAGGCGACCTGATTATGGCATACTTGATTCTGCGAGACCCACATCATGTGTGCCGCCCTTTACTGCAACTCAGCAGCAATACAAACCTGAGGGGCCACTCATTAAAACTCGCAGAACAATACAGTCGTCTGGAGTGCCGCAGAAATTTCTTTTCCATTCGTGTCTGTCACCCGTGGAATGCTCTCCCAGAATCGGTCGTCTCTGCACCGACACTAACAATATTTAAAAGACGGTTGGACGATGCACTCATCCACTTACACTTTGTTACTTAACACTACGTCTCCATCCTACACCTGGAGTTTACCATGGAATTATTTGTTGTTAACTGTGGATGCTGTGAATCTAAGAGGATCGCAGGACTGCAGCGAAGCAAACGATAAGTCCTTATTTTCATATTTAAAGTATTAACTATTTTACTATCCTTATCATCATTATTGTTATGTTGATATCCCCTGCAACTATCCAACGGGACTTGTAAAGCAACGCTTCTTAACCCGTATAAATTCATTGTTCCTTGTTCAAGACCAAAGTAGCACTGGAACGTGGTTATGAGCCTGTCTGCATATGCACGAGTTACAGTAGTATAAGTGGACGTGTTTAAAAGCAACCAATCAGTCGCAAAAGCACATGGCTGGTCAAATGAATCTTTAATACACGGTGTGAGTGGTCTAAAGAAAACCACATTATCCCTTCCACTGATCGAAAAAAACTATAAGCACTACTTGTCTTTGTACCATTTATTTTGACGTTTGCACCACGTAGAAGTATCGTGTGTGTTACTTATTAAAGTGTATCGATAGACAGGGCGAGGTATCCGATCGGATCTTTGTAGGTTGATATTTGTTTGTTCCAAACGCTGTGCTGTAGGCATGTTTGTCTGTTCAACAGCACCTTGGGAAAACGCTGTATGCAGCTGTCTTGCATTCACCCTTGTTCCATCAGCCAACTTGTAATTTCCTGGAGTACACACAGACTCCACATGGGTCGGTGATCCCATCACTTTACTTTCTTTCCGGGAATAAGGTAACCCCACAGGAACAAATATTCCTGGGTGATAGGTTTTCCCAAAGCGTCTATATTTAGTCTGCTAAACATCCCATCTTTCGTATTCTCTCTTATCGGCGCTTTCGTCTGATGTAAAGGCTGCATTAAACGGAGTTGGAACTGTTCGCTCTAGCGTTAGCTTTGCTGGGTTTCTTGTCGTTGCAGTATATGGAGTAGTTCTGTACACCTCAAAGGCAGATACAAACGAATCATCACAGGATACTCCCGAAAGCTAAAGGACTTGTAAAGATTCTTTCAAAATACGATTAGGTAGTTCGACAAGCCTATTCGTGCATGGTCATAAGGTGCAGTCCTCGAGTGTCTGATACCACTGCGCTTTAAGAATTCGGCGTACTCGTTACCTCGAAACTGTGGGCCGTTTACAGTGACTATTCCTTCTGGCAACCCGTACTTTGCAAACAAACAACAGAGCCACTTTATGATGACGGCTGTAGTTACGTTCCCGCACAGAATAACCTCTGGCCATTTGCTGTAGAAGCAGGTAGCTACTGGCACGTTTCACTTGCGTGGAGGTGCACTGACAAACCGGCCCATATTGTGGAAGGCGATTTTTACTCATGACTTCAGTGGGCACACGGTAGGTTGTACTGGAGCATTCAGTGGCCTCGCACTGTTATAGGACTGCTGGCAGGCATAACACACGAATAACCATCTCGACTCTGGAATTCGACTTCGGCCACCAATGGTAGTGTCATATCCGGGTTTTTGTACGCACAATCCCTGGATGACCTTCATGCGCACATTCAAGCACCAGGCGAACAAGGGTTTCAGGGACAACAAACTGCTCGCCTCTAATAATGCGGTTGCTCACAGTAGAAGGCTCGTGCCGCAGGGCGTAGTATGGAAAGAACTCAGTTTGGTATATACTTTAGATTTAATTGCTGTTAACTGTGGGTGTGTGAAAGTACCCGGGTTGCAGGACTACAGCGGAAGAAACGATAGGTGCTGCTTTTCATACTTAACCTATTAACTGTTTTATTAATATTTTTCGATTACCCTACCAAACTACCCAACGGGATTTGTAAAGCAGTGCTGTTTAACCCGTATAAATTCTTTGTTCATTGTATACGCCATAAAATGAATATATACTCCCGATTCTTCGCTACTACAGGGTCTTTGTTAGTGTGCACCCGTAACAGGTCAAATGTCAGCAGAAGGCATTCCGTCTGAGAGATGCGATATCATTTTACTTCCTATGTCCTCGGTTCCTCCTTCTTTGGTTAGTGAAAGTCTCGCTAAGTCATCTACAAGTTGGTTAAAACAACCTGGCATGTATTTAATTTCATAAATAATAAAGGTGAGTAACATCGACTCAAGCGTATTGGCTTTTGGCCTTCGTTACCGCGGCTTATTAGCGTTGTAAGATCAGAATGATCGGTGCTCAAAGTGAATCGACATCCGAATAGGTAAAAATGCCATTTCTCACACGCCCAGATGCATGCAAGGTCCTCCTTCTCGCTGGTAGAACAATTTCTTTCAGTATCGGGCAAGGTATGCGATACTTACACAATTATTTTCTCCTTGCCACTGTGCAGCTGCGACAGAACTCATCATCATCATCATTATCATCATCATTATACACGTTAGCTAGAGATGAGAAACACCTCAGCTGCTGTGCCGCAATACATAAAGGAAAAGAAAAATTAAAAACAACAGTTGCAGGCCAACTGAGCTACCAGCAACGGATAGGCATCATTCAGAAAAGCTACCAGCCGGCTACTAAGCAAAAAGAAAAATTATTATGTAAAATCAGATTACGCTACGAAATGAGATCGTGGTTGGAGGGGGAGGCTAAAAGGGATGGTGAGAGACAAAGAAATTCACAGCAGGAACGCCACTGATGTCGGCTCTTAGCCATGTCAGCAAGTGTATCTAGCCAAACGTATTCATAGTCTTTTGGACCCCCAACCAGGGAGCCGTGAAGCTCCAACTGAGGCCAGCTCCGAAGTGAGGGCCTACATTCCTCTGGACCAAGTCATCGCTTGGCCACCTTTCCTCTTCTTCCATCCACACCCCTGCTGAGCAAGCAACGCACGTAGCGCATGCGCAAAACTTGGCCCAACCATCGGAGCCTGGTGCGTGAAATGACGGTGCTGAGCGGTTCAGTTCCTTTTTCTATGCCATAAACAAGGCATCGAACAAGCTCGATACTCACGCGGTGTTCCCACCAGATGTGAGCCAAACAGCGAAGGCACCGATGATCGAAGGTAACTAGCCTCTTTATGTCTGCTGAACTAAGGGGCCAGGTTTCGCAACCGTACAATAAGGTCGAATGTACCGCTGCATTGTACTCTCTACCCTTCAGGACAAGAGTAATGTCACGCCGCCGTCATAGGTGGCGAACGTTAGCAAAAGCACTTCGAGATTTTGATATATGGTTCGTGATCTCACCTTTAATTCCAAGGGCGCTGATACAAATTCCCAGGTAGTTGAATTTCTGAACTACTTCTAGCAAATCTTCATCAAGGCTCAGCGCAGGAGGCGATCGCTGCCAATCTTGGAGGAAAACTTTGCACTTCGATGTTGCAAAGCATAGCCCGAAGCTGCTGACAGCCAGTGCTAATCTGTCCAGCGCGGCTTGACACGTCTGGGAGCTGGCACAGATGAGGGCAATGTCGTCTGCATACTCCATGTCAAGAAGTGGTTCTCCTGGGAGTAGCTCCATACCTTCCAACTCATGTTCTGTGAACGCGATTTCCATGACTTCTTCAATAGCGAAGTTGAAGAGGAAAAGTGACAGCGGGCATCCTTGTCTCACACCGCTGGAGATATTGAAGGGTGGCGACAGTTTGCCGTAAGCCATCACTCTGCCCGTGCTACGTGCGTATAATGCTCGGATAATATTTACATATTTCTCGGGCACACCTTTCCTCAGTAGACAATTCCAAAGAGAAAATCGATCAACCGAATCGAAGGCACTTTTGATGTCGAGAAACACGACTACGGTGGGCCGCCAATATGTGTGACGGTGCTCCAACAACTGCCGCAAGGTGCAGACGTGGTCGATGCAGCCACGACCCCGACGAAACCCGGCTTGCTCCTCACGAATCTGGCATTCACGAGCACCAGTCAGTGTGTGACGGATTATGGAGGCGAGAAATTTGGAGGCAATGGAGATCAGACTGATTCCTCTATGGTTGCCGCATTCCGAACGCGAGCCTCTTTTGAAGATGGGAACAATAACGGAGCGGCTCCAGTCGGTTGGGACAATCTCCTTCTCCCACAATTTCACTAGTAATTTGTGTAAAGCATCAACAAGAGTAGAGCCTCCGAATTTGAAGACGGCTGGAGGAAGATCATCTGGTCCCGCGACTTTGTTCAACTTCAACAGTCCGATCTCACGTTCGACTTCCGAGCGAAACGATGGATTCAAAGGGACAGGCCACGGAGCAGGGCGATCACTGGTCGGCGAAGAATCGTACAATTTCGGCCGATTAAATTGCTTTCAAAATGTTCAGCCCAACGCTCCAAACGTTTTGACAAAATGTGGATAGGCTGTCCACTCTCGTCACGTATAGTTTCACTAACACCAAGTCTTCTGCTGCCCGTTTCCTGTATCAGACGAGAAAACTTTCGATGATTACCAAGGGCAGCGGCTACTTCCATCTCTGACGCACGATGAAACCACCAAGATTCGCGGTCTCTCTTCAGGCTAGCACGATGTCTTGCCCGGAGCTCTGCGATTTTCATTGTGTTCGCTTCCAATCGGGGTATGCCGGCGAGCATCGATAAGTTCCAGAGATCGCGTTGAGACCCAATGTCCATGTTGGCTATTAGACATACCACATGAGGATTTGCCTGCGGCAAGTAAGTTCTGGTGAACTATTGCCCAGTGACTTCAATTGCATCCAGTGAGCAATTACTTAACTCTCATGTCAGCGTACTTTGATAGGCATTCAGAACAGCTGGCTTTGTCAGTTGGCTGGTGTTAATGCGCTCACAGCGTCGTCGTGGGCGTCCGCCAAAGCGCATCCGCACGTCAGCACTTACAAGTGCATGGTCAGTGTCCACACATATACTCCAAATCGAGCGACAGTTCTGGATGTAGCCTCTTCAGCGGTAACCGATTGCAATGTGATCGATTTGCGTTCAACGCTGTTTCGAGGCTGGTGGGCGCCAAATTACCCTCCGGCGAATGCTGTGTCGGAAGTTAGTGCACGCAAGAAATAAGCGGGCATCTTCACACAAATGATGTAACCGCTCACCGCTATCATTACGGGAGCCTACACCGTGCTGACCTTCCAGATGCATTTCATCAGTGGACAACTTTCCAACCTGTGAGTTCAGATCCCCCGCCAGAACAACAGTGTCCGTGCTTTTTCTGTGGCGAAGGAGCTCGGTCAGTTGGCGGTAGAAGAATTTCTTCACCTAATCATCGCTACAGTTTGTGGGCGCGTAGGCAGAGCTGATGAATAGACACCTATTAGTAACGCGCGACTTCGACGTTTTGAAAGAGCCAGCCAATCGAACCGCACCCATCCGGTTACTAATTGGAATCCAATCAACCAGAGCAGCTTCAGCTCGGGGACTCAGGGCAATGCCAACACCAGCTTGACCGGTGCTCGAAGCTGCATCGTCACCGGATGGACGCAATGAGAAAATACTGCTTGCGTCATCTAAAGTGGATCGCAAAGTGAGCACAGAGCTTGAGTCGTGCAGGCGGGTCTCCGATAAGCAGCAGGTATCGATCGACAGGGTCTCCAATGTTCGGGCAACTGCTGTTTGTTGACTGATCTGTAGCAATGTGCGTACATTGAGACATGCCAATCTGGAGGATGGATGGCTCCAAATGGAAGCCAATGAACTGGAGTGGACCGCTTGTTTGGACATGGGCTTGTCGACAGGAGAGGTAGATATTCGGCGTTAGCATGTGAGTTGAAATCAGTAGTTAAACGCCTAGCGAAGCATGTTGGGAAAGGGCCAAGAATTTGGGGTTGAAATCTGGGGGGATAAAAGTGAAGTTGGAACGGGACGGTAAGAGTGAAAACACGTAAGAGGAGGAATAAGAAGACGGGAAGGCTTGAGCAGTAGCATCCAAACCCCTATACACATTGCTCCATGCAGCAGATAGGGCACCGTAGATAATCCTCTGCATCAGAAATTTTTTTGAAGAGAGATTCATTGTACAATGGGAACAATGGAACAATGGTATATGACGGGTAAAAAAGCATACACTTAACGAGTCCCGCAGGTTGGCAATAGAAATACTGACAAATTGGCAAACCACATAAGTGGTTGAAGTAAGGAGCGTCAGTGAGATAAAAGGTAGAAGTATAACAGTTTTAGGGGGATAAAGTGGAACGACGCAAAACTGGCTAAGAAATTGTTATCGTTGGTGATGGTAGCAAATCAAAATGAAGTACTCACCGGTTCGCACAGATTTACGACCGCGAATTTGGGGTATAAATCCAATGAGGCTGGTCAGCCTAAATATATACAAGCGTTTTCGTTCATAAAACAAAGCGCAGGGCACTCAGTGCAACGTCCAATCGTTTTTTAAACGTATCTAATGTGGGGGCACAAACAACTGAGTATTGCGTAGGCAGGATACTGTCAGGTTGCCCAGGCCTAAACAGGAGAACGATTAGGGTTCTCAAGCAGCCTTTGGTTCAGAAACCTGACCGCAAGACAGCGGGTTTGGCAGTGGGCTACAAAGAGTCCGTTTTAAGGAATAAGGTGCCACCCTCATTCCAGCACCCAACCTGGAGGATCAGGAGGCTGAGTTTGTCTGGCGACAGAACTGCAGATAAACCAACATCTGAAGCATCCGTTGAAACAAATATTGGGCAGGGCTCATTGAACATCCAACTGTGTGAATGAACGCGATCATAGCTCGTATGGTGATCTATGCATCGTCTTGTTCAGTGGTCCAACGAAACTCCTGCTTTTGGCGCGTCAGCCTCCGCAACGGCTCGGCAATAAGCACAAAATTCGGTAAATGCAGAAGGAAATAAGAACACAAACCCAAGAAAAATTTCATATATGTAACTTTGTATAGATTTGGACGATTGCGAACGGCTATGGTGTTCTGGACCTTAGGCTTAATACCCGAGGTAGAAATAACGTGCCCAATAAACTCCACCTCTATTACGTCAAACTGGCGTTCGCTGGTATTCAGGCGGAGATTTCGTTCATTCAGTCTATGCAGCACGTTATGAAGGTTTTTCTTATGTTCGGTGGGATTATTACCGAAGACACAAATGTCGTCCATCTGCATAACACATGATTTGAGATAAGCTAACGACAGAGTAATAAATTTCTGAAGGTTCTGGGGCAATACTAAGGCTCATTGGTAGCACTTTGTACTGATACAAACCGTTTTACATGAAGAAAGCAGTCAAATATCGGCGATCTGGAGTCAGTGCCATGTGGCAGTATGCACTGTGAGTATCCAGCTTTGAGAAAGGTTTGGCGTTTGAAGCCCTAACCATCAACTCACCGTCGACAGTAGGCCGAGGGAATTTTTCCTATCCTTTTTGTACAGCAACTAGTGGATGGACTCATTCAGAACACAGTATTCGTTTTAGCAAATTTTCATTAACCATTTGCACCAAAGCTTGAGACAAAGCTTCACGTTTCGTCCGGTTAAAGGCTTAGGTGTGCAATGCTCAACGGCTTGTAATCCGCGCTCAAATGAATGCGGTGCGTTGCTTTTGGGACTCTACCAATTGGGTAATTGGACAGTAACAAATTAAGATTGATGCTGGCAATAGTCATCCGGCTGACGCATTCATTCAATAAAACTGTTATATTTGAGGGAACGCCGCCTCTGAGATAATTGCGTGACAAGATTGTCGCTCGCACGGTTGGAGCACGCCTACGATGACGACTTGTAACGCTGGCCACTCGAACGGAGTTGCGCTGACCTGGTGACGCTAGCTTAGCCGGTGAGACGGAAAATTGAGCGAGCGTGTGAACGATCCTAGCCGCACTTGTTCGGATAGACGCTGAGACCTCGGAAAACGGACGCACACGAGAGGGGGTTATGATAGACGCGCGCTAATGACTTAGACGCGAAGGCTGGCCAGCTAACGACTCACACGCAATCACGTGACCCGACCGACTCCCAACTAAGGCGAAGAGAAAGAAAAGACAAGTGGTCCTCTGTAGGCTCTTTTACGACCGACAAAGGGCGATCACAGCCAGTGCTATGGGTTATTAAGTTAGGGAAAACAGTCACCACGCAGAGGTGGTAGTTTGCAAATGAGCATTGTCGAAAGGTGCGCAGTTGGGACGCGGCTCGGAGTGGCTGAGCTCTGCTGCGTTGTGGGGAGGAATTGGACCTCGCTTTCCACAGCCATTCTGCCGGGGTTTCTGGCGCGTTTTTGCGGGGATTTTTGACGGACCCGCAACACCTCCCTTTGAAGAGAGAGCGTACCGCTTCTGGCGAGGATTGACCTGGAGGGATTTCGGTGACCTCCGGATTCTTTCTGTTCGTCGGCAAGGCAGGTTCTCCAGATGCGGCGACGATTGAGCGGCTTCGACCGTGCTCTGTCGTTGTGTGGCCAATCCGAAAGTATGCAGCAGGGTGTGCAACGGCAGGCGCACGGGATGGCTGGCTGGCATGGAGGTTTCTTCGTGGCGCGGACGAAGTTGGTTGCGATGGCGAACCCAGGTGTCATCACCTACGGAGACATCATGAAGCATGTCACCTCGCCTGGCTGTCACTGTTGCTTTGATCCAGCGAGGATGACCTGCTCGGTAATCGCGAGCGTAGACTGGGGCTCCGACGGCGAATTCTTTGTGCTTGGTGCCGGCACCAGTGAGTAGGTGGCTTCTCTGTCGGAATGAGCGCATCGTTTGTGGTGCGTAGCTTGCGGCCCATCAATGCTTCAGCTGGTGACTGGCATTCTGGCGTAGCTGGGTTCGGTGTGGACCGGTACGAGAGCAGGAACGCTTGAAGACACTCATCCACGGTCCCCTCCCCGCGAGATTTCAAAAGCGCCCTCTTGAATGTGTCGACAAATCGCTCCGCTTGACCATTGGATTGGGGATGGTAAGGCGGTGAGCGGAGGTGTTCGATGCACTGTCGGCGGCAAAAGTCTTCGAAGATAGAAGACGTGAACTGGGTACCATTGTCGGACACCAAGACCTCGGGAAGGCCATGTTGACTGAAGATTCGTTGGAGACAAGCCAGAGTGGCGGATGCGGTTGGTGGGTTGACGGCGACCATATCTGGCCATTTGGAATAGGCGTCGACCACGACCAGATAGAAAATGCCATCGATGGGACCAGCGTAATCGATGTGCACTCGAGACCACGGTTTTGCTGGCGGATGCAAAGAAACTGGCAATTGGTGTGGTGGCATCTTTGAGGCTTGTGGACAATCCTGGAACACGGGGACGGACTGACTGGCTTTGTCGTCGGTTCGGTCGTTTGGTACTGTCGGAGAATGTACCACGTTGCAGATGGCCCGAAGAGAGAGATCGGCCAAGCCAAGGGTTTCGAGCCAGTCGAGACCAAGCACGTTGAGCTTCGCCTTCGTGATGTAGCAGATCGCGTTGAACGTGGCGCCCCGGAAGGAGACGGAGCAGTGCAGCTGCCCAGTTAGCTGCACGCGACCACCACAGGCGCTGGTGGCAGATTGGAAGGTTGGTTCGTACGGTGGTTTGCCAAGGGATCGCCAGAGATCCTCGGAGATGATCGTGATGTCCGACGCAGTGTCCAACTGCAATCGGACCGACTGACCGTTGATCAGGACGTCGACGAACTTTCTCCGATCCGCAGCGTTGATTTGGAACGTGGCCAGCAGGCTCAGGGAGCTGCCAACCGGACCAGGTTTGGGTGTGCGTCTGGGTCGGGACCTCTTCTTTGGATCGCGGGTGGAGGCCAGCCCAGTTTTGGCCCCCTTGGGAGATGGAGGATGGCAGTAACCATCCCGGTGCCCCACCCTGCCACAACGTTGACAACGATGCTGGCGGAAATTGCAGTCCCGGTGGAAATGCCAAGCACCACAGAATCGACACGCGTAGGGTGGGGACTTCGCTCGGTCGGATTGGGTGGGGCGCGCGGACGATTGCGCCCTCGGTGCTGTGACTGCCCGGACCATACCAGGTGCGGCGGCGTTCTGGATCATTGCAGAATCGTGCTTCAAGTTGAGCAGCGTTTGACAATCCTCGGCCAGGTTCTGGAGTGTGACTGAGCTATCGTGTTGTAGCTTGGACAGGAGGTGCGTCCGGATATCGGCATCGTGTGGAGACCGGAAGCCAGAGACGTAGATCAGGCATTGGAATCGGTCCTCGGTTAGCGAGCCAAGTTGAAAACGTTAGCATTCACGGCTGACCACGTCCGCGTACGTGATGAAGCCGTCGGCATCACGTTTGGCCAGTTGCAGACACTGATAACGAGCATTGAACAGAGAGGACTGCTCGCCAAAAATCTGTGACAACGTCACAGGTAACGTCGCGTGGGTTCCTCAGTAAGATGAAGTTGGTGTAGCGCTGGTGTTCAAGCGTACCAAGTTTGCGAAGAAGCAGCCGGACCTTACACGCGTCGTCCTGGCAAGCCAAGTCAACGGTGAACTGGTCGTCGTACCGCATGTACTAAGATTCGAACGTTACTCCGGCCTTGGCGTCGTACAGGAATTCGCTGATGCCGCTAACCACACGGTCCATTGACTGAGAATTGGCGCTCGGACCTGCATGAAGGGAAGAACTGGAAAGCTTTTCGGTTAGCACGGATATCAATTTAAGCTGTTGCTGCAGCATCAGTTTTAAGTCGGCGTATTCGTCAGTCATGGTTCGTCAACTCTGTCGCCACTGTTATAGGTTGCGTCGCTACTGTTATAATTGAGGGAACGACGCCTCTGAGATAATTGCATGACAAGATTGTCGCTCACACCGTTGGAGCACGCCTATGATGACGACTTGTAACGCTGGCCACTCGAACGGAGTTGCGCTGACCTGATGACGCTAGCTTAGCCGGTGAGACGGAAAATTGGGCGAGCGTGTGAACGATCCTAGCCGCGCTTGTTCGGATAGACGCTGAGACCTCGAAAACGGACGCACACGAGAGGGGGTACGGTAGACGCGAAGGCTGGCCAGCTAACGACTCACACGCAATCACGTGACCCGACCGACTCCCAACTGAGGTGAAGAGAAAGAAAAGACAAGTGGTCCTCTGTCGGCTCTTTTACGACCGACAAAGGGCGATCACAGACGATGCTATGGGTTATTAAGTAAGGGAAAATTTCTACCATGACGAGGTGGTAGTTTCTAAAAGGCCATTGTCAAAAGGGGCGTAGTTGGGACGCGGCTCGGAGTGGCTGAGCTCTGCTGCTTTGTGGGGAGGAATTGGACCTCGCTTTCCACAGCCATTCTACCGGGGTTTCTGGCGCGTATTTGCGGGGATTTTTGACGGACCCGCAACAAAAACCATGGCGTTAGTTCCCAGAAGACGTTCTTTATTGTTATTAGGAACGTAAACGTGAACTGTACGCTTTCTGGTATTTCTGAGAAACACTGAATCTGTAAGAAGACCAGGTAGTTGGAGATCACTTGAGTAGCTGCTAAAATTGGAAGCGAATGGATGCACAGTTAACTAGCCAAAACGCTCTCTGTAAAAACAATATGGCATCACTGTGATGAGTGGTGCAGAATCCAGTTCCATGTCTAGACGGGTGGTTTTTGTTTCCAATTTCGAAAAACACAACGAATATCTGGTGAAGACAGTTTGGGTTCTGGAATGGGAAGAGAAAATTGGTGTTCACATTCACTATCGCCCTATATGGAATGTTCAGTGGCGACTGGACAAGCCGTGAAGTTATTTGCAGAATTAATATAATAAATGGCACGGGAACGACAATCTCGAGCAAAATGACTAGACTTACCGCAATTTCAGCAAGTTGCACTTTGCGGGACACGACTTATCATGTGCACGGTGTTCGGTATGTCCACGACAGTAGCCCTTATTTCATACTGAGGAATGCGTCAGAGAACGCGTCGAATCCAAACGGTCAATTTCTGACTACTGTGTTAGAGTGGAATATTTTGTTCTGTTCCGTGACTGCAACCTTCGCGTGAGCCAAGTCGGAGGCCCTTCCCAATTGAGTTTTTCTGCAGTCTCCGTTATCAAAAACTCTAATTCTTGATTCCGTCTGACCAGAAATTGATTGTTGTGTCAGCATCGTTTCCTCTATTTTCTTTGGAATACTATCGTAGTCACACTTTGGAACAGAACAAATGCGAAGAGAAATGAAAGTATCCAGTGATTCACCAGATGCTTGCTTCAGCTGCGAGGAATTTTGCCGTTATGTGTTCACTCGAACGCCTCAGATTTTTTAGAGGACTGATAACGCATCTTCTCTCGAGAGTTAAGAGCATAGAACATAGTTGACTCCGAGCTGAGGTGCAAGCGCAAAATCTGTAAAGTATCATTCGTATTTGAGCGTCAAGGATGGATTGAGAACTTGCAACGCAGAAATGAAATCCGCGAAACTGATTCTCCAGTCCTCCGAGCATTCCGCATTTGGAGGAACCGCAGGATGGTGTAATGGTTTATGACGTGTATAAAAGCGAACGATTGACATATCCCATAGGATAGTTTTAGTGATAGTTACATACTAAAGGTAGTGTCAGGAAAATAATGCGTGAAATTCAGGACTCACCAAGGGGTTTGGAGTAACTGATGTGCGACTAGGGTTATGAATACTTGCAATGTTTATTTCGCATTAATGTCAGCATCTGATGGTCATAGGCTATATCACGTGGTGCAGATGTGCCAGAGTATCGTCAAAGGCTTTTTTGAAAAGGAATAAGATGGATGCATTACTTTCATGTGCCGGGAGGGCGTTCCAGGGCGGTGACACGGTGGGAGCAAAAGTTTCGTCGACATTCCAGTCCGCTGTACTGAGTGACCAGGTTAAATTGATGACGCCTTAGTGCTGTGTCTTGACTGAGTTTCAATATAGGATGGTGTGTGTGATTAGGGTTTCTCGGGATCTGATGGACCATTATGCGATCGCTCCTTAGACGACGATAACGTCCGCTCTATATTTTGAGGGCTTTCAGTCTGAGCAGGTTGGGAAGGCGGGAAAAAACTTTGACGTTCTTTGTCGCCTTGCGTTGTACAGTATTGAGCGCGGCGAGATGGTGCTGCAGCTAGGGTTGCCACTCTTTAATAGCATATCCAAAGGGCGGCCTCACGTAAGCACCAAGCATTTTCGGAAAAATGCAGGCGTCAAACTACTCGAATGCCGTACGAAGGTGGCCAAAGTGCTGGTTTGCTTCCTTTGATGTCTTTTCAGTTTGCCTCAAACAACGGAAGTCATCCTGAACAAACACGTCGAGATCGCACACACGAAAACCCGCTGTAATATTTGTGGTCGTTGGCAGTAGTTTTGAATACTCTGATGCCGTTTGCTTAAAATTTTACACTTGGTGGAGTAAAATGCAGCATGTTCTCGATGGACTATGTGCACGTTGTAGCTAGGTCAGCTTGTAAAGCTATGTGATCCCCCACTGAAGCGGTAGCACACCATATCTAGATCATCGGCAAAAGGTAGAAATTTGAATACAACACACTCGCGCGATGATTTATGAAGATCAAGAACAAGCGGGGCTCGAGTACCGAGCCTTGAGGTACACCGCACCGGACATTGATTGGTTCGAATAGCTTTCTGCGATCCCTCACATTCAGGTGACGTTGAACGAGAAAATCTCCTATCCAGCTTAGAACGGGATCGCAGATTCCATATTTCTGGAGTTGGTGCAGTAGAATGCGATGATCTAGACGGTCGAACCTCTTTGCGAAATCTAGGTAGGCAGCGTCGACTCTTACACCAGAATCCACAGGTTCCGTCCAGCATGTACCAGCGATCAACAAGTTAGTAGTACAGGACCGATTTTGGTGAATCCGTGTTGCTCCGGAAGGAGAATTTTGTTGTTCTCCAGGTACCGCATTAAAGCTCCAGCTACAATGGATTCCATAACCTTGGAGACCACCGAAGCTGGTGTTATCGGGCGATAATTTGCTGGTTCAGCATGGCTACCGCTTTTGTAGATTGTAGCGATGATCCCGTGCTTCTACATCGGGGGACTGAGTCTTGTTAAGGCCTCGCGTACAGAGAATAGCTAGTGGTTTGGCTGGACTCATGCTGGCGACTTTAAACGCCTTCGGGCTAATGGCGTCCGCACCCGAGGAGCTGAATTCGCACAAGAATAGAAGCCTATTCCGTACAGCTGTGAAGGTAAATGATATGTGATTAAGTCCTAATGGTGACATGATCTGCGTAGGTAGGATGTAAGATGAGTGCACGCTTTGGAAGGCGTGGCCAAATTATTGTCCAGAAAGGTTGCACGCCTCGTGCTGTTTATGCCAACCCGCATGCTGTGTGCAGAGCAGGCACTCTGCACTTAACCCGGCGCAGTCTGTTTAGGTGTTTGTATAGCAGCTTGGGATTAGCGCATTTTATTACCAGGTCTCGTTGGTTCTCTACTTTCTCCTGCCGGACGACTTTGGCAAACTGGTTCCTATGTGTTATGTAGACATCTCAAGTGTCTCTGCTCAGGTAGGCTATCGTTGAGTCACGTTAAGTCCCACAAATGCCATGCATTAACGTGTCCTACTTCTTACGAAAGACTTCATCGTTGTAGGTCGATGGATTTTATAGAAAGTAGAAGCCACGATTAAACTTTGCACAATAATCTGCCTCGACGGAGAATCGAAATCCGGACGTAAGGATTACCGGTCCGCGGCTCTACCAACTTAGCTACCGAGGACTAACGAGCAGGTGCGCAACTTAAAACATGACTTCTGCTTGTTTCGTGACGTATTGCCAACAAGGTCACAGTATCTGTCTTGGTGTTGCAGATTGGCCCATTCATCCGTCACTTCCCAATGTACCGAAGAATCTGTCCTACAGATGTTCAAAGGGCGATGGTAAATTTAGATTATTGGTGGTTTGTGAGTAGTGTAATTTTTGTAGAAAGTAGAAGCCACGATTAAACGTTGCACAATAATCTGCCTCGATGGGGCATCGAACCCCGGAGGTGTGAATTACCTGTCCGTGGTTTCTACTTTCTACACAAATTACACTACTCACAAAACCGCCGATGGATTTTGGTTTCAGATGTACCTGCCACGAGTCTATTAAATCTCTTGTCAGATACTCCTCAGATCACCTCAGATCACTCTCGGCTAGGAACGAGCAGCTGATTACACCAGTGAGGTCGACCAGGTCATCATAGTTGGTTACCACATGAGATTCATCGGCATGCTCTTTAGGATACTCCGCGTAGCACATATAATGAACCACTAGTGTCGCATGATCGCTGCGGCCCAAAGGAGTGTAGGTTGTTATTACGTCGATCATGAGTTCCACGTTGGGTAAAACGAGATCCAAGATGGCCGGTTTGTTTCCTGTGCTGAAATGCGTTGGAGAAGTGGCATGGTTGTACTGTGGTAAACCAGTGTTTGGGTTGCAGTTCGGCCTTGAACTACTTACCGATTGTGACCGGGGTTTGTAAACAGTGCGGATTGAAGTCCCTTACCAGAGGAACGTGGTTGTAAGATGGTGCAAGTGGGATTTTCATTGCAGGGGCTAAGGTCATTTCTAAAATGGATATTGGTGGGCGGTATACAATGGCCACTTAGGTGTAGGCAGTACCATGTGTTCACTGTGTCAATCCCAGGGGAGTATACCCGGTCGATGAATAGGTCGGAACAGTAGTCAAGAAGTGCACTGCCTCTTTTTGTGAGTCGGTCGTTGCACCCGAGTGACATATCAGGTGTCGCGATCTCGGCATCCGTAATCATGCCCTTCAGTCATGTCTCGGTTACCATGATGAGGTCCAAACACATTGAGGCCTTAAAAAAATAAATGCTCGGCAAATTTACTGAGAAGACCTTATGCGTTTGTATACAAGCAATTTAGAGCAACGGATGCCAGAAGTGTGTGTGGATACATAAATGTTTTCCGTGAATTTACGCTGACCCTTGTGGGGCCGGCTGACAACCGTGTTTTTGATGTATTTCTTGCCTATCCAGCAGGGCGTTTGCTCTATGTTGCATAGACCAACCAATACCTAATCATCTAGAGAAGAATTGCGGCTGATCGCCTGTTCTTTCCTCTTTGGGTGGCTGTGAAGTTGCCTTGCGTTAGAATACGGAACTGCAGACGGCTAGGTTCGCGATAAAATCTCGTCGGTTTTGTGTTCTATCAGTCAACGGTAATCTGGTTTTGACCGCCTTCAGACCTATCTCTGATGGCAGTTTGGTGCATGAACTGTGCCTAATCCCTAACACCCTTACACTCATTTGTTTGGGGTATGGCAGGACTCAGGCCCCTTTGACCACCCTCTATAGTTTGATGATATGGATAGAATAAACGTTGGGTTGGCAGTCACCTCGTGTAGTGAGGGCTTCAAAGCTGTAGCGCCAGCCTTCCAAGTGATGAGCTTGGACTTCGGCCCTGTTGGAAGACTGCATTTCGAACTCCATGTGCAAAGATTGATCTCTTGTCGTTTTACCTTTGATATTCTCCTGGGTTTTGTTTTCTTTATTGACGCTCATTCCAAGGGATGCCAGGGAATATGCGAACGTCTTATGACGAGTTCCGAGTAAGGCTAGTTGATTAGAGAGCGGTCTTTGCTTCGGTAACCGACTGAAATGTCACCTGAAGTAGCCTTGCTTCGTCATAGTGAACTGAGTTTGGGTGGCGGAGGATGGGAAACAAACCAGTCTGTTTGGCCTCGATTCTCATTACTTGGCAGATTACTTCCCAGCGTTTCTGGTCGTTAAGTATTTTGTGTTTGATTGAGTTTGCCTTTGACTCAGGTACGTTAGAGCATACTTTCTGCATCGAGTTCTGCGTCTTCCTAGTGTTCATACGTTTGGATAAGCGAGTGCCTCTTTTTCCTGGCGGCGTAGTGGGCAGTCTTTGCACGGACGTATTGGTTTTTGTGTTGCTTCTAACAATCTTTGAAGTATTTGCAGACATGCCCATCAAGTTTGCCTTGAGTCTACATGCAGCGACGATAGATGTATATGTTTTCGGATTTTGGTATAGGAAAACCAGAATGCAATGGAGTACCATGTGACACAGTCTAGTACGGAGCCGAAGAAATAGGGGGAAATCAGATCTGCACCACGCGATGTCAATTTGTGTCCCGAAAACGCAGATCAGAATAGCAATGGAACCTAGGTATGAGCTTGTCGGCATTTACACGCTTTACAGTAAAATAGGTAGACGTATCTGGAGGCGATTAATCAGATGCAAAGCACATGACTGGTCCAGTAAATGTTAAGTACTCGGGGTGGGTGGTGTAAACAAATCGATAACAAGAGCAAAGCAAATTAGGGAAACTCGACAATATCCTCTGAACTGCGGTCGGTCGTGGGATGAACAGCAAGGATGAAAAGGCACCATGTCTTCAGACGGTGCATACTAACACCAAGGTAGGTCCGAATCCGAATTGCACACGTGACTGTTTACAGTTACCCAGTCGAGTAGATGGCCTCCAGCGTATTTGCTGAAGGCTATAACAACACCGTAGATAGCTTGAGCCAAAGACTCAGTATCGCCAGAGATGCGATGAGTTTACTCTCGTCCGCAGATTAAGGACAATGAGTCGCAGCTTCGTCGCGACACTGTGATCTGATATGCTTGTTTCGAGAACACAGCGTACATTAATTCCAAGAGTGATGGTCAGTGCTTCTTGTTGACCTATCTGCCCCAGCATGTAGAATGAGACCCTTAATTTGACGGATGGGTTACATATATTGAAGGCAGAAGTAGCGAGGTCAGGGACAGTTTCTTGATTAAAATAAGGTAATAAGAGAATTGAGAGTGAAGAGGTAAACTTGAGGAAGGAGAGGGAGTATATTCTATGGGGTCGAAGAGCGCAGATGATACTATGTTGCTGCGCATTCCGAGAGATGGGCTTTGTTCGAGATGCCCTCACTATAGCGTTTGACGCAGCATTCTTACACACAATGTCGTGCGGAACATGGGGATTCATTTGAGGGACACCATCCGGAGCCTTTCGCTCAATAGCTTGATCCACAATACAGCAGTAAAAATCCTGTGTATGGAGTGTGTTTGTACAAACGCATTTGGGTTGCATGATGCTTGTCACACACAGTCTCAGGCGATATAGAACAACGCGCATGTGTATTACGACCGATGTAGCCACGTTTGAAGTGAATGCTACATGGTGCCTAGCTGTTTAACTCTTCACCTTGATTACTGGCACCAGAAGACTATGAATCGTTGCTAGGAGCGACGAGATGCACAGTCCACGTGGGCGTGCTAGGTTCAAAGTTTGGTTACGTGCATCAAGTACAGAACGGAATAGGCCCAGGCACCATTTGTCGGCGCAGGCGTCCTGTGGCTCTCCCCGTGGAGGCGGCAGTGCCGGGCGTATCCGGAACCGGATGTCGACAACCATGTTACGGTTGATGTTGTATGCATCATGCTTCTTCAAATCGGTTGCGATACACCGACTTACACCTAAAGTATATCTTCTTAACCTGGATAAAAGTATTCCACTTTTTGATTTTCTCAGTTTTGTCATTCTGCTGCATAATCCGTATAAATAGAGCGTGCCTAGTTACATACAAATTATGTGTTGGTTGTTCGTATCCCCGGTGTAGTTGCGCGTGAAGAGGACGTTGACAAGGTGCCCACCTATCAAACGCCTCGCACCTCGATTGCTCGCTCCAGGAAACTGTGAATCGTTGCTGAGAGGGACGGGATGCACCGTCTCCGTGACCGTGTTAGGCTCATAGAGTGTTTCCATGCATCCTGTGTATGGCGGAACAGGCCTAGCCACCCACTTGTCCACGTCTGGTACGTATTATTATACAATTAGACTGACTGGAACGTTGCTGCTGTGCATGTTGAAGGAGTGTGGGCCGTCACCATTGATGAAATGTGGTTTCTACCCAATTGCCTCCTGGTCTTATTGCTTCGGGTTTACACTGGATATGGATGTGTGGATGGAGCTGTGTGTAGTGCAGCGCAAGTCCCCCATGGTCCCTCCGTAGGCGCAGGCGTCCTTTGGCTGTTCTACGTAGGCTGCAGTGACAAGCAAAACCGGAACCGGCTGCCGCCGACCATATGTGCCTCATTTCAGTCGAATCCATTTTACACTGAGGCTTGTGTTTGTCGTATCCCGACAAATTGACCCGCTCCTCCGATTGTATCGCCGTGGACTCATGTCCTTGACGCCCCCTCACAACGAGCACTCGGTGGGAGTTTGGTTACACCTTTCCTTTTGCTAAGAGCAAGGACACACACAATTCCGCGACGGTCCGTTCATCGACTCATGGCGCACGACCCGCTGCCATTTGGGTGTACATTGTATCGAAGGGTTTGGCTGAGAAAATGAGTCGTTCTCCTGTCAGGTGTGTACGCCCAGACAATATCCTAGTCCAACCCGATCTCTGAATCAGGTCAATAATTACAATAATTCCATGCTGTATCGGTCGCCCCGCGGTGAAACTAGGAAAAGAGTCCCCTATCTGCTACATACAGCGGTGCGTATAAGTAACAACGTGCTTCTGTTGACGCCTTCCTTCCTTCCTCTTCCACTGCACATGATCTCCCCATCCCCATTTCCCCTAATTCATCACTTTCTTCGACACAGGCCACCAAACGAGCGATTATCCGCAACCGCAATTGTTCGCCTCAGCCCAAAGCACTCAACATTGGGTGCTGGAACTTGCGCAAAATACTCGACCGGAACAAGTGAGCGACCCCAACGACGTACTGCACTGGTCGCAGTGTAACTCGCACGGTGCGGGATCGATATCGCTGCACTCAGTGAGACACGGATTGCGAACCATATGAAGCTGCATGAGGATGGTGCTAGTTCCAATTTTACTGGGCGGGGAACGTCACCACAGCGTCGCGTAAACATAGGATTGGATTTGCACTGTCTGACAGCCTGAATGGTTAGCTGGTGGTTGAGTCGAATGGCATGAGCCTAAGATTGATGACCCTATGCCTACACCTTGGAGGTTGCGAGTTTGCCATTAGCAGTTGTGTTCCCGCCATGTGTTATCTTGATGACATTAGGGATCAGTTTTAAACTCAGTTGTCCTCTGTGAATCGTCCTATGCCGAGGATCGACCGGCTATTGATTGAGTGATTTCAACGCGCGCGTTGGAAGTGATGCTGCGGTGTGGACATACGTTGTCAGTCCATATGGTATTGGCTCAGCCAACGGGAACAGGGACTGGCTGCTCACTGTTTGCCACTAACGGGCTGGTGATCACGAATATCCGGTACGTACGTGGTGCGAGTGCTATAGCTACTTGGATGCACCCACGGTGTGGTCAAGGTCACCTGCTTGACGGTGTTATCGTGCGCCAGAGTGACATGCATGAAGTGCGCACGATACGTGTAATGCGTAGGTCTAGGTGTGGCACTGATTACAAGTTGGTGGGGACGAAATTTTACGTATAGTTTGTAAATCCACGTATCACTCACTTGCCGTGAACCGGCGCAAATTAAACTTTCGTTCCTTAGGTACTATAGAGGATAGCATGGAGTTGGAGAAGGCGATATCTACCCGCCTTAGCGATTGTGACCCTGTCGCCCCAGAGAGCGATCCACAACACCACAGCAGAGAACTAGCGACGACTGCGGCCAAGGAAATGTTCGGGCACGCGAATGGTTGAATGACAACAGTGTGAGCATTGGTACAATGGTGTCAGAGAAGAATGCAGTTTTTGCTATGCATGTGTATGGCTCAATCGACTAAGAGAGGGAGATTCAGTTTATAATACTTCAGCAGCGAGTGACTCGAGAGCTCTGTCGCATCCAGAGTGCATAGTGGACGGGGAAGGTGAAACAGATGGAATGTCACACAGAGCGTCGTCAACATAAGGAATTTTTTCTCCTTGAAGGCTGTGTGTGGGCCGACCTTGAAGCGCCATCGCAGACTGTTGATAAAACATACCTGACGAAAGCACCTTGAGTCTCTTGAACAACCGTTCAGAGGATTTGCCAGTTGACTTAGAGGATGCCCTTGTGATGTTACTATACAAAACAAAGCGAGCAAGCAAAGGGCCACGAATTATCGTGGCATCAACCTGTGGAAGCAACAGGCGCTGTTGGTGTCTAGGCCATTGATGTTGATCGCACGGTGCTGTAGCACATGCGGTCGTCAGTGTTTCAGTCAAGCCACCCTGGTTAGCCATCGGCATGTCAAATGTCGAAGAGGCGACGAGTCAGCAGATTAGTTAAGCATTAGTGATGCGTTTGGTAAGTATGCTGCCTCCGCTTCCGTTTGCTTGTCCAGGCCTATAATGTGGTCTAGAAGTTATATGCGCTACATCATCATCGCAGTTCGTCTGTACGTGTCCCTGCGGTTATTTTCTGAATTGCAGCTCTTGATTGTTCTGTATCACACTAGGTCCGAAGCAAACCAATTCGATTTTATTTACCCAGTTCTGTTAATCTTCCTCATATCCACTGTTTTCACTTATGGTTGGCCAAGAACACGATTACACTAGATCAGACCTAACACACATTTACTTGATTTGCCTTGTTTTTTTTATTCTTTCGCACATCTACTGCACAGGTTGGGTGTGTATTTGCTTCCTTATTCTCTGATGGGTGTTTAGTGTCCTAGTATGACTGCGGGTGATACAAATATAGACACGGTACCTATGTGTAGAAAAACAGTTACCTAGATTATGCTGTCTCCTGGCAGTTGGTAAATGCTTCGAGAGAAGGCGTACATGGTCCTCGTGACCATGCTAGGATCCAAGAGTGGTTTCATGCATCCAGTGTAATGCGGAATAGGTCCAGCCGCCAACTTGTCTACGTCTGGTACTGATAGGATTGCTGCTGTGCATGTTGTAGGAGTGCGGGCCGGCTCCATTGATGAAAGGTGGTTTTCATCCACTTGACTCTCGGTATTATTGCTTCGGGTTTACCTTGGATCTAGGGAATGTGGTTGGAGCTGTGTGTAATGCAGCGCAAGCCACCTATGGTCCCTCTGTAGGCACAGTCGTCCTTTGGCTCTTATGGAGGCAGCAGTGCGACGCAAATGCGAAACGTGATGTCACCAAGGATGTTACGAACGTGCGACCAAGGCAAGGCGCAGATGGGGTTGACCGGTTCGTACCAATCTCATGAGGGGCTGCTTGGCTTGAGGCAGAGGGTAGCAAAATAATTAGCACCGTTAGGTGCCCCCACCGTGAGAAGTAATGCGTGGTGCTCTGCTCTACGTCAATCGCGCTGTGAGTTTATAACCCATAAACATATTGTCTCACATTGCTAGATTCTGAGAGAACAGTGCCATCGACCACTGCTTAACCTATGTTGAAGATAGTTATATTGATTTAGTCTTACCTCTAACCACTGACATGATTCTGAAGGCATTTGGAAAGTTTTACCCAAAGTAGCCCAATGACATGTTGGTACGAAAATCATCGCACTACGTTTAGGCGCAGTCTCGTCGCGATTGCAAAACCATATTGAGTGTGGAGCGATGTATAATAAACCGAGGTTTGCAATCTCTGAAATACACGGTCAGCAGACCCACACCGACTCTGTGATCTGCGCGTCAAAATACTCAGAATGAATGGAACCTCCCCAAAAGTTGGACTAGTGAATGTTTAAAAACCATCATCTGACCAAATCGACCACATGGATGGTGTACAAATCAATGGCGCTACTCGATATTTTGTGCAACAGCAAAAACGTGGATGATATGCGAAAAAAGAAATCACGACACTTTGCGTAACTCTATCGTCTTCCTGTAACTTGGAAATTGAATTACCCTCCGCTGACTGGTGGTGTCTCAAAGTTCACTGGTATCAGGTTCAGATGGCTGCCAATGCTAATCGCTTTATCCACGGCGTCATTTCTGGCTTAAACTATGCTTATCGCTACCTCAACGACATGCTTGTAACCAGCTCATGCGACGAAAAGCACAAGGGTCATCTTCCACTATTTTAACAGCGGTTGACCCAACATGGGGCAAACGTTAACCCGACTAATTGTGAACTTGGCGTGTGGTATCGAGATCCTTGCGGATACGTACCAAGCTAGGAAATACTTCACAGACCCGATTTCATTTTAGCATCTGCGTCGATTTTTAGTTTAGTCACTTAATATCGACGTTTCATTCCCAGCTGGCTGAAATCATGCAGCGCTTGACTGATAACTTGAGAACTAGACCTTGAGCTCAAGCGAACGTACGTGCAAATACTTCGCTTGTGCACTCATGGTTTTTTCACTGTGTCTCAGCGGCATTTTGTCGCACAACTTTCAATCTATACCTATTCGTCGTGCTTGTAAAAGCTCTACCATGAGATACTATTTTCTCGAGCACACTCCAGTGCATAATATATTTATCCTGAATTCTAAATTCCGGGCAGTGTTTCGCCGATATCCAAGCGCCAAAAGTTGCGTAACTCCAACCATCGGAGATATTGTTTGGTCTCACTCGATAGAACATTTCAACGGCTTTCGAACGAACTGTCACTCGTTCAAATCCAACATTACTTGGAGCAGCTACAGGTCTCAAGGCAAATTCACCCGGCGCGATCCATAGGCTTAAACACGAAAATTCTCAATCACACCCTCGTGTAATCTGCCCCAGGTTCACGCTGACACATTCGACTGGCACGCCAGAGAGGACAGTATGCAAGCACACAACTGCAACGTGCACACTGTGACCTTGACGACGACGTCAGTAACGGGACTACTTTTTATCATAAAGAGTGAGTCATTCAAATGGTTCATAACATTTCCTCACCAAGTGCGATGCCTAGTGTGCCACCGTCTAAAGACCTATGTGGATCATGTTCCAAACTTGTTAATGGGGCGTTTTGTGCATTAACTGTTGCAAGTTCTTCCATGCGAGATGCCTCCGAGTTAAATGTAGTCAGGCCAAGTTATTAAACAAACCAGATTCTCTATGGTTCTGATCGGAATGCACATCTATTTAACTGATAAAAAGCGCGCTCTTATTATCTCAGAAGTACGACCAGCTAGTAGTCAAGTTTGAGGAAATGGTGACCACCAAAATCACTACGGTTGGGGTAAGCATAGCGGACTGTGCAACCCAATCCTCCCCCGTAAGTGCTGCTCCTATCCCGAAGAGAACGGCTAGTAACACCGTAAGCAAAACGACACCAAGAGCCCAGAATATCAACTGCTGTTCCAATACCACACGTGGCTCACATTTGACTAATGCGGTTCCCAGTTCGATCGGAGTAACTACACGTAAGGCTACTTCCAATCTCCCGACGGAGTGCGTAGAAAAAGAGCAAGCCGGTACTATTGGAAGATGCGTTACGGTTGCTTCCAAGAAGAGCCATTATCTAAAATTAACATCACTCCCAAATGGATCGGAAACTGAGGAGCGTAGCGGACTTTTTCTAGTGTAAGCACCACCGGTTTCCTGCAGTACATCTCGGAGTACTTCAAACACTAACCACGACATGTAGAAAGGTGTAAATCAACAACTACCTGTACTGAGCGTACTTTGCTCCAATATCCCAGAATCAAAGTCGACATCAATAAGAGGCAGGCAGTTGGATGACCTCAACCAGTGCAACATTATTAGTAACCTAATCGGAGTTGTACTGAAACCTGTACAGGTAGTGCGTATTACGCGATACCCCAACTCTAAGCATTTCGGAGAGCCAAGACTTCTGTGTGTTGTGCTGAACTCCATCAGTGAACTAGAATCAGTACTACTGTCCACAGGTAGTCTCAAAAATGAACACTACTCCATCCGCATCTTTCCGGACATCCCATGGGGCGAGCGTTATCGATTTAACTGCACCTTAGATTACCGGAAGGAAACTTCGACCAGAACCATACTTCTTCACGGAGTTCCTGAAACTGAAACGTGATGAATATGAAATAATAATCGATGATAAGGAACAGTGGTGTTATATTCGTGAAACACTCTGATTGGATGATGTGAGCGAAATCCGTGTCATGGCTGCGTGCCTCACCTAACTACAAAGTAAGTGGTCCGAGCGTGTTGCAGGTGGTCCTACAGTCAAAACATATGGTAGCATGGCTGCTAAAGAGCTGGTACATGCTGCGTTGCAGTCTACCATCTGAGCTTCGGCTGAAGACAGTCAGCGATATGCCTCCTAGAGATGATATGTCACTCAAAGAAGCAAACGCGATGAGATATATAAAAGAACAGTGCCCCAGTAAAGTGTCTAATGAGCCCATGAAACCTGTAGAAGATGATATTGACCAGACACCTTACACTGTACGTAGAAGATTAGACACCGGACTAACTACCCGGACGATGAATAATAAGTTAAACCTTTCTCCAAGTACACACCGAAAAAACGGTTAGTCACCGGTCACTCACTGATCGGCGAAACTTCAAGTATGAGTTGCACAACCTCCGAAACATTGCTTAAATCTGGGAAACTTTCATGTATGTACACTAACGCCCAAGGGCTCCTCGGTAAACTTACCGAACTTCGGCTACCTCAGGTTGTGAATGCTTGGGACCTAATTGCCTATTACCAAAACTTGGTTACACCAAGAGGTGACTGATGCTGAGGCTAGACAGCCGGAATGTCAATCATCCGGGAAGACCAATCCAGCAGAGTAGGTGGGGTCCTACTCTACTACCGCAGCGACCTGCAATGTGCAATCGTTGATGATCTGGAAACTCACGTTAAAGACTCACCCCGTTGCCGTCTCCGACTAAGATACAATGACACATGTCTCATAGCTGTCGTATACCGCCCCCCTCGCCCAACGTCCACTCCGGAAAAGGATTCCCACTTGGTACGTGTCTTGAACAGAGTAACACGCACTAGCTACGGCCACGTTCTCATCTCCGGGGATTTAAATCTACACGATCTGGAGTTATCGGCATCACCCAGTGAACAATTCAAAGCAGACTTGCATGAACTGATCGCTAATATTCCCTTGTACGATCATGTCACCACGCCCACCAGATTCAGGACAGCAAACAAACCGTCCATATTGGACCTTGTGCTCACGAATGAAGAGCTCATGGTTGACAAATTATTGATGGATAGTCCATT
The DNA here is from genome assembly GCA_944474145.2 of Dicrocoelium dendriticum. Taxonomy (NCBI): domain Eukaryota; kingdom Metazoa; phylum Platyhelminthes; class Trematoda; order Plagiorchiida; family Dicrocoeliidae; genus Dicrocoelium; species Dicrocoelium dendriticum. The sequence continues at coordinate 87,408,675 of OX104063.1, forward strand.
AGATCTGAGTGACCATGTAGTGATAACGTTCTGCTACATGTGTTATGCAGAGTATCCATCTAAACACTCGGAACTAACACACATAATCACATGCTAGCACGTATTGAAAGAACTCGTCGACGCATCTGCTTGGGAATTCTCGAACAACAGTCCCCTTGATAACGTTTGGACAGAGTTCGTTGAAAGACTCAGCGACATCGTCAACAGAGCATCAGAGACCAAGTCCCTTCGTCCCACAAAAATGCCTTCAATTCTAAGGAGCAGGACTCGAAAATGCCTGGCGATAAGGGATGCAGCATGGCGTGCCTACAAGCTTAACCCCGACTCAGAGATTTGGGACAATTTCCTGACCCATCGCAACCATTGTACTGCACTTGTCCGTGAGGAAAAGGTAACTTATCAATAGTGCCTAGCCAGAAAATTCATGGCAAACAACAAACTGCCGTATATTCATGTCAACAACCTTCGTAAAGTGAAACATGGTATCCCTCCACTTTTCACTGCAGGTAGTAGAGTACAAGGCACCGAAGAAGCAGCTAATGTCGTGCGGCTACAATACGACCCAATTTTCGAACTCGCAGCCTCTATCTGTCTCATACTGTCATGCACATTACCGACTCCATTGTTTTCACATGTAATTTTCAACCCATCAATTGTGATAAGGAAGTTACTCTCACTGCGCGATCATAGCTCTCCGGGAGCCGACAACATCCGCCCGAAAGCACTGGAGGCTGCGGCCATCAAACTGGCTGAACCGCTGTCACAGTTCTCCCAAACGTACTTTGTTGAACAAGTCCCCACTATGTGGAAGTGTGGCTTTAACACCCCAATTTTTAAAGGTGGTAGCCGTTCAGAGCCTGTAAACTCGCCCAGTGACTCTTCTCCCTATGTTCGCGAAGCTGATGGAAGCGGTTGTCGCTGAGGCTCTAATGAAGTACCTGGAAAAATACAAAAACTGGCACCGGCGCAGCATGGCTTCCGTTAACACGGGTCATGCACCACCAAACTACTGATTGGACGAGGTAGTTGGACGGAAGTGACTGATGATGGGGTCGGAGTTGATGTCAACTATCTGAATTTCTCCAAAGCTTTTGACCGCCGCGATCACTTCATCCTACTTCACATGCTACAGAATGGGAGATCATGTTTTTGATCGGATTGACAACTTTCTTCACCAACGGAAGCTTCAAGTGCGTGGAATGTGGCGTCCCACAGAGATCAGTGCTGGAATCGCGCTTATTTCTGGTATTTATCAACGATCTGGCAAGAGTAATCTTCTCAAATTTCCTGCTTTTCGCTGCTGACGTCAAGATATGGCGGACGATTAGTAACAATACATGAACCTCTCCGCTATTCTACATAAGTCTATGCTGAGTCCAGCGAAACGCTTTTCATTTTATCATCTAATTTAATTTTCGCGGTAATTTCCATCCCACGGGACTTGCTAAGCCATTTTTTTACCGGTGTTATATCCTTGTTCCGTTGATTTAGTCAGAAGAAACAAACTTAAATTCGTTTTCCTTGATAGAACACACACGGCTTTACCGGGCTCAAGGATGTTATATCCAACATAGCCCTCCTCGCTCACTCCGAACCGTCTGCTCCCCTTTCTCTGACAACTAACGCTTCAGACATTGCGTTAGAAGCTGTTCCTCAACTTGTTTGTGGACTGTGGCAACCACTCAGTTTCTTCACAAACGCCTGTAACCACGGGAATCCCGCTACAGCATGTTTAGTAAAGAACTGCTTGCTATCTGCTTAGCTTTTCCGTCGCTTCCGACATACATTAGAAAGTCAGGCCTTCACGGTCTACACTAGCCACAAGCCTACCGGCCTCGCCTACAACTGATTGTCCGATAAATATTCAGCGCGAGAAACTATACCATTTCCCGGCCAAGTTATCCTCTTGGGCAACAGAAATAATCTGAGGGGCATTCAACATGAGTCTACTCAATTAATTTGTTCCGTACGTACGCCAGTCACTTGTGCAGATGTGTAGGTGTGCGTGTATAGCCCGTCGCCTTCAGCCAATTGGATCTCAGACGCACTAAGTCATAGTGGTGCAGGTGGGACGCTTCAGCTCGTACGCACGGAACAAATTAATTGAGTAGACTCATGTTGAATGCCCCCTCAGATTATTTCTGTTGCCCAAGAGGACAACTTAGCCGGGAAATGGTGTAGACCCCTAGAGGTTGTCACGCAGTTCACTGCTGACCTACGCCATGTCTCTGATGTCGCCAACCCCGTCGCTGACGCTCTCTCTCGCGTCAACCACACAATTGACTCTTTGCCTACTGTTGCCCTCGCCGCCATGACTTTCGCTTACGTCCAAAACTAAGAACTCCAACGCACCGTGCACTCCCTTCCTCTCCAAAGTAGGTAAGAAACAAACCTTTGCAACACTTCCACAAGTTGTCATTGACCCATTGTGACCACCAAGTTCAGTCTCACCTATCTGGACTCTCTTCACTCATAGTCTCAACCCAGTATACGTACAACTTAAAATTAGTCACTGATTTTTCGTTTGGCCAAGTCTAAACGAAGATGTCCGTACCTAGGTCCGAGCTTGTCTTCACTGCCAGCGCTCCAATGTACATCTACACACCCGTAGTCCTGGGGACATTCCCAATGGCAGACGCTCGGTTCTCGCATGTACGCTTAGACCTGATAAGTCCTTTAGCTCCTTCACGTGGATTCGTATTCATACTAATATGTGCCGACCGCTTTAATAAATAGCCAGGATGCATTCCCGCAACAGACTGCACAGCTGAGACTCTTAGCCGGGCCGGTGACTGCTGCATATCTTGCTCCAGGTATTTTCTGCGTGACATTTTGTCGCACGTAGCCGGATCTACACTTTTTTGTCTCGGTTTGAAGAGCTCCATCCACTTAAAGCATTTTCTCTGGAATATTTACAGCGGGGATTGTTTCCATAGGATTCACAACTTTGGAAACATTTCGCCCTTATTTAATCGTGAAATTTCGCGGGTATAACCACACACTCGGGATTTTGACCTCTTTCGATATAGGAGTCTCCAAGATTCCACTCATCTCATTCCATCAACGTGCTGTACAGCTACAGAGAAAATTACGTTCCCACTGTGAAACCCTCTCAGGAGAGCAACTGTTAACTTTCGCCGCTCCTGATTTCAGCCGGTGCAATCAACCAACCAGCCCAGGACGAAAATTGTCTACACTAGAGGCCTTATCTGCGATCGTATGACTCATGGACGGAGCACACAAATTATGATGAGCCCACCATTTGAGCTTGATCTGACCACCGGCGACCAAACGCTAGCGAAAGGCAACGCGACAATTAATCGCAAAACAAGCAGCGGCCATTCGGCCAGCATGATCACCACACCGGTAACCCGAAAGGGTTGTACTAATCAAAATTGTGCTAAGGTAATAAAAGTAGGGTTAACCTGCACAAATTGCATTGACCGGTACGATTCGAAGTGCGTCAAGGTCTATAGGACCGACAGAAAGAAATATAACACGCCGGGTTCACTTTGGTTCTGTCCGAAGTGCACGACTGCTCCAGTAGTAAAATGCGTACTAGCGTTAACATAGAAGTACGACAATCTAGTCGCCGAAACTAAACATCGTTTAAGTGCAAAAGTTGCTTCGCCCGAGGCGACAATACCACATCATGCACCTCATGCGTCTTCCCCATTTGCTACCTCGAAACCAAGGAAAAGGGCCAGACGTTCCCACGGCCACGCAGTACTGGGAACCTTGGGAATCATGAACCTAGTCGTCGTCGTGACAGATAGAAGCATGCGTAGCCCCACCGCCCACGTCCTCTTATCCAATGTATCGACTGATTCAACATCGGTAACACCCAACCTTCCGATTGATCGACGAAATCCGAGGCGCTCTAAAGACCGATCCATCTGTGCAACCGTTGTTGCTCGGTATAATCAAAGTGCGACCACACCAGCCGCACTCAGTACAGCCGCAACACGGGTCAAGAACCAGGTGCAACCTGCAGAGACGTCACTAAAGCCCTCGATGACCGTGCTTCCCATATCATTGAAGACCAGGCGGAACTACGGGGCCTTGACACTTATATGCATCAACGTTCCTGAGTCCAAGGTAAACTCCTTAAGAGGTAAACAGCTGGATGATTTAAAGTAACGTAAATTTTTGTGATAGAATCGGAGTTCAAGCCAGGCCGACTAACTTAATGGCCATCACTAGACATCCAACCTGGATTCATTACGGGGAGTCCCAGCCAATGCGAGTAACATTGGGATCAACATATGATGTCGAGACTTGCTTTTGTCGGCATACCGCCTACGGATTGATAACAGTGGGATACACATATTTCTGGATGTTCCATGGAGCGAACGCCAGCGGTACAAAAATAATTCAAACGACCACCACACAGAGAGTAGCTAAAGCGTTCTTTTCGTTCATGGCATTCCCGGGCTACCGACAACCAGCAATGAGGAAGCCCACGGTCATGACCTGAAAGAATGGCGCTACATCCGTGAAGCTGTCAGTGCGGGTGACGTCATACTTCAGTCGATTACACGGTTACCCTCGTCACCAAACTACAGAGGCAGTGGCCCGAAGATACTGAAACTAACGGTGCAATATGTACAATAGTGTATGATGGGATAAAAAGCATAACTTTACAAGACCCACAGGATGGATATGCAAAAGAAAATTAAAATCAAAATGTTCCAACGTGGAACGTGAAGTATCAGTGGTTAAACCATTGCACTTTATCAAACGGTTGTGTAACGTTTATCACTAAGATGAAAGTCTAAGTGTCTTTCGAATGTCGTCATGTCTGGTGCGTTCACCACATATCTTGATAATGCATTCCAGTGAGAACAGATTCTAAGTGAGTAAAAATACTTTCTACAATTCAGACGGGAGTGTTGCGTCATTAGTTTCAGGTGGTTGCCTCGGCTTTGTTTGTAAGGGGCTAGAGTCAACAGTGATGTACATGGATGTTCGTTTTCAATTAGTATCCGGTATGTGAGAGTAAGATCTCCGCGAAGCCGTCGGTATTCTAAGGAGAACACACCGAGTACACGAAGACGCAGTTCGTAACTTAGACCGGATAGTCCACGCGTTGCCTTTGTGGCTCTTCTTTGGGGCTGTTCCAATAGGCGAATGTCTCGTTTTAACCATGGACACCAGGCCTGAATTACATATTCAACGTGAGAGCGAATGTAGGAGTTAATCAGCAATGGTACTAGCCGTCGCTCAAAGGTGCCGAGAGCTCGCCTCAAAAGTCTCAAGTTCAAGTTCACCACACTTGCTGCTTTCGAACATTGGAGCGAATTTCCAAGACTCTCTTGCACGATTATACCTAAGTCGCGTTCACTAGTCACGTGTTGCCCAAAAGGTGTGTTGACGAAGCTGCTGCGTACCGTCAGCAGGTGGCACTCTGCAGGGTTCAGTGGGAGCTGGTTCCTTTCTGCCCATTCGTTAATCCGAGTCAGATCTTCCTGGAGGTAGACACGGTCGGATGCTGAGCAAAATGCTCTCCATATTTTAGCATCGTCTGCAAATATTCGCATCGGAGATAAAATGTTTGCTGGAAGCTCATTAATGTAGACTAAAAACAGTAGCGAGCCGAGGACGGATCCTTGTGGAACACCACTGGAGACGCAACAGATGACCGTGAAGTTAATCCGTAGCTGACAGTTGCTACACAACACCATAACTTCGGATCTTGGACTGAGGACAGCAGTTAGAGAGCCGCAGCCACCCGCTGCTCTCGCGGAAACGACACCACAGGCGACTCAAAATAACCACAACAGCGATTCAGAAACCTGTGCGTTATAACCCGTAGCTATCGAGAAGTTTGCCGATGGATTACATACCGCCGGTACAAGTGAGACCAAAAACAGATTGCATTCCTATCAAGAACTGGCAGTTCACCCAAAAACGATTAGGTGCCGGCCTCTCTTCGGTCGGCACAAATCCACATAATTCATGTGCTCCTAGCCAACAGCTTTTGACATCCGAGAAGCTTTCCTCTATGTACACCAACCCTCAAGGCTTACTGAGTAAAGTGTACGAAATGCGGCTGCGTCAAGGATCAAAAGCCCGCGAGTTCATTGCTATAACGGAGATATTGTTACACCCTGACATAAGTGACATGGAGATCGCACTGCCGGGCATGCCCATTGTTCGGCACGGCAGAGCCAGCAAAGGTGGAAAGGTGGCTCTGTACTTCCGTAGGAACGTCCAACGTGAGTTCATAGCGGATCCGGTCTGCACGGTACAGCATTCCCTTCGATGCCGTCTACGTTTAAGAGACGATGACACCTGCTTGGTGGCGGTCTTTTACCACTATCTTTCCTTCACGCCCGAGATGGACTCCCATCTGGAATCCGCACTAAGGCGGGTAATAAACACAACTTACAGTCCCATTCTCATTACTGGCGATTTCAACATGCACGCTCTGGAATCCCAAGCAGCTCCCAGAGAACAGTTTAAAGTCAATCTACAAGTGATTGTCTCCAGTTACCCGTTGTTTAGCAACAACAATCTAACGCGATTCCGAGAAAAAGATAAGCCGTCAGTTGAAACAAATTCTGAAGAAACATTTTTACGAAAATTTTTCCGTTTTCAATGCATACAAATCACGAAAATTTAGTCCAACGTTTTGGGATCGTTGCTTGATTGATCTATGACAGTGCATCCTCACTTTCATATCCGTTTGTAAACTTTGCATTTTACCCTCTTGTAAATTTACAGTTGATAATGTAAACTGCTTAAAATGCACCCATTTGGGTACATAAAGCTTATATTGCCTAGAGTTGGATAGTGGATCGGATATCCACCAGCGAGGGAGTAATGGTCGAGAGGGCGATTGTTGACGTCCCATTGGGCCGCAGCGATCATGTAGTCCTACTATGCGAATATATTTACAATGCAGAATATCCCGTGGAAATTGCCGACGCAACAAAAACGAGTATACGCTACGACATATTAGTTCGACTAGGTAAGACAGCGAACTGGACCTTTCTGGCCGATGAGGCACCAGCTAGTGCATGGGAACATTTCGTCAGTCAGTTTAACTCTCTGCTTGCCATAGTATTAGCGCCTAAGACATTCCATCCGAAAAACACGGTCTCGTTTCTGCGAAGCAAATCATACAAGCGTATAGCGGGGTATATTTACAAACTCTCTCCCAGCACAGAGAACTGGATGGACTATGCAACCTAACCTAACCACTATACTCAGTTTGTTTGCGAGGATAGAATGGCGTACCAGCAGAAATTGACAGTGCGTATGGCCTCAAATCACAAGCTTTTGCGTTAACGTGTCAACAGCCTATGTAAGGTGAAACGAGGAATTTCTCCTCTTCAAACAGCGGATGGACTCACACGGACTCAGAAAAAGGCGGCGAATATCTTGCGCCTACAATATACTGTAATATTTCAGTGCAACCACTGGCCACATAACCCTATGACAATGGTTGTTTCACCCACAGAACTGACTCATATATTATTCACGGAAGAAGCTGTACTAAAATAGCTGTTGAGTATGCTCAAGCACAGCTCTCATGGAGTTGATACTATACACACGAAATCGCTAGCGGCGGTAGGAGAGAGTTTAGCTGAGCCTTTAGCTCGCTTATTCCAACGCTGTTTTGACGAAATGTACGTGCCCGGAATGTGGAAACACGGGATGATTATTCCTATTCACAAGGGAGGTAGTCGTTCCAATCCAACCAACTACCGTCCCATAATCTTACTACCGGCTCTTCCAAGGGCCATGGAAGTTATTGTTTTGATGCGTTAACGGCCTACTTAGAAGAATTTAACTAACACACAACGGAACAGTATGGCTTCCGACGAAACTGATCGTGCAGTACAAATCTACTACTAGCACGATCCAGCTGGACTGAAGCAGTAGACTCTGGCACAGGAGTTGATGTAGTCTTTCTCGACTTCTCAAAGGCGTTCGACCGGTTAGAGCATGACATTCTGCCCGTCAAACTCCATACCTTTGATATTGATAATCCTCTCCTTCTACACCGGTGCTTGGAAGTACGAGTGCGTGAATCCCTGTCACGTCCCATCGTAGTTGAATGGAGAGTGCCACAGCGATGGGTACCTGGACCGCGATTATTTTTGACGTATATTAACGATATCGCCTGCCTCATAAGCTCGAACGGCCTGTTTTATGCAGATAAGATCAAGGTGTGGAGGAAGATCAATACACCAGATGATAGCAAAGTACTTCAAGCTCATCAGGACAGGGTATACGCGTGGTCAATTCAGAGTCTACTTCGATATAATGTGGACAAATGTAGTGCTAAACCTACGGCACATGTTGTTGCACTCCTACAAACTCGGCAACCAGGAGCTTCAAACGTCTCCTGACGAGAAGAATCTGGGTGTTTTGGTCCAGGTCGACATTGGATGTTCGAAGCAGGCTGAAACGGCGTCTAATAGGGGTATCCAACATGTGGACCTCCTGAAGCGTGTATTCCGAAGATTCGACTATTCGATTTTAGCACAACTCCTCGTCTCATACATACAGCCACGTGTAGAATACGCAATACAGGTCTGGCAGCCATGGCTGAGGAGAGATCTCACAGCCAGGCAGCCAAAAATGTCAACGGTCTGTATACTTTACCGTATAAACGTAGGCTTCAAGTGCTCGGTCTTCAGCGGACAGTATCGGCGATTGCGCGAGGACCTCATTTTGACTTACCAAATTTTGAGAGATCCCAACCACACGTGCCGCTACTTGCTAGAGCTCAGTCACAACAGCAATTTGAGAGGTCACCATCTCAAGCTGGCAGAGCAGCACAGTCGTTTGGAATGCCGTCGGAATTTCTTTTCCGTACGCGTTTGCAGAACGTGGAATGCCCTACCGGAATCTGTCATATGTGCTCCCACGCTGGCAGAGTTCAAAGCCCGAGTTGACCGTGCACTTATTTCGCTGCACCATCTTACATGACTCATTACCCATGGATAAACACAAGTGTCTGTAAGAGATTTCACTGGCGGTCAAATCCCAGATTTCGTTCCACTTTTTCACCTCCTGCATGTGTACACCAGCAGGAGACACGATTTTTACCAACATTCCGTTCCCCGTCATTCCTTATCGATTTGCCTTGGATTTACAGTTTATACTACGTTTAAGTGCGTGCACTGGTGTAAACCCAATTTTGATAACGATTATTTTTATTTACATATTTTCACCATACTACGAGACTTGTTAAGAATTAGAGCTATTATGCGTATAAAACCATTGTCCTGCTGCCTAATGTTAGATGCAGATAGCCTTACAAGCGTTTGCCGGTCATCAGCTGGTGGAAGGCAGGTCAGTAATTCAAATCGACCGGTCTATCCACCGCGCTCGGTTGACAACCGTTGATTAACACGGCACGTGGTCGCCGTGGATAACTTCAATGGTCTTGTGGATGCAACATCCGCGTCTGTACTAGCTGAGCACCAACTCTTTAGAATGGCAATTCCAAACACGCTTGTAAACCGGGAAAGCATGCACTCTAGTCCGGAACTGATTTCAAAAACAATGTACGTCATTCTAAATGTCACCCGATTCAGAAATGTTTACTGAACAAAAAGCACCGGTACAGCAGATTGGTAAGTGTATTCGGCACGACCGGAAACTGTCATAACTCGTTGTGTGAGTGGTTTTCCCCATAGGGAGCGCTAAACTCCGGCTCGATCACCACTGGCCAAGCAGTCAAACCTTCACACTCACGTTCATCCGGCTCGAGACTGCCGTACAACCTTGCTCCGTTGTTAGCGCAAAGATTGTTGAATGTTGAAGCGAATGTAAACCCCATAATAGTGCGCTCCTCCACAATCCTGAAAGTGAACGTGGACGGATTCGTACCGAGGAAGTATCTGCGATTAAAGGAAGAGGGGAAACCAGTACATTCCTCAGTCATCTTGGGTGCAGGCATTTCATGAACAAAGTGATCGGAAGATGGTGACAACGATGGCTAGGCGGTGATAACTGGTAAACAGACACAATGGAACAATTATCTGTCACTCAAAAAACTAATGATTTACAGGTTCCATTTGCTGTTAGGTCTGAGTAGGATAGGACAATTAAAAGATTTTCCGCAAAATTGAATATCGCGTTGGAAACAGTTATTATTGGGACATACGGGAACCATAGTATGAACCTGTGAAGCATTGTGGATGACAAGTGTGACATATGGTGTTGTGACATGTCAAAGGGGTATTTGCAGCTGACGCTGCTGGATGAGTGCACCTATTGAGCAACCCCAGTGGTAAGGGAAATGCGGCAGTTTCATAAAAGGTCGCGGAAGACGAAAAAGCAATATTGCTTCGTCAAACACGCAGGATGGTTTAGCACGTTTGTATCATGGTAAGTGGTGTCGTAAGTGATTAACACATGCCAACAGCGTTAGTAAGAATGATCTCCCACCAGCGAAACAGAATCTGAGCCTCCAATACGGGGGGTTACAATAAGAAAGGATTCAGATTTGAGCTCTTATCGTTAAATCAGCATATAGCAAATAAATCTGTTAAATAAGTGTATCAGCATGCGACTTAAGGAGCAGGTACGCCTTGATCCATTTGGGCAACAATGACTTGGAATCTGGGCAACCAAACGGTGTGTTTCCAAAATTCCAACGAAGTGCATTAATACTTAATATCATATGAACATCTCGGCTCTACGCATGTCTCAATGCGAACACTGGCGAGCCCACAAAAACGCCTACATTTGATCATCATTTCCGCGCTCGATTTTTCTCATTCCACGGGACTTTCTAAGCAATAATTTTTGTTTGTATTACACCAATGTACAATTGGTCCAAGTCGCCAAAATCCTAAACATAATCGAAAATTCGCTTTGTTTGTGGTTACAGTGCTAGCCAGCTCCGTTTCATGACGAAGCTAAGCAGCTCGTAAATCAGAGAATATACATTCTTATTATTAACAATTTTCTTACTTCTGGATGGTGTCAGAAATTCCCATCCGAAGGGCCTGACAAACAAGTTTACCAACACTTAGTTCATTAGTTGGGCAACTCACGTGCAACCAAACTTATCCATGAGGCCCCATGGCTCTTGTAAAGTTAGCAGACGTCGAGTCGACAAGTGTGCTCTCTTTGTGATCACTGCCAATGCGCCCACTGAGTGAAGCCCGGACACAGTCAAAGATCAGTTCTACCAGAAACTGCATGAGCTGCTTCTAAAGGCTCTTAAAACAGACATCATTGTTTTGGCAGGAGACTTGGACGCGCGTGTCGGTTGGCTGCTGCCATTTGAACGCCACCTCGCACAGACAAAGAAAAGAGGCTGCTCAGTCTGTGTGCTGATCAGCAGCTTTTCTTCTCCAGCACGACCTTTCATCATCCTGGACGCCAGTACGCCTCTTGGCGCAAGCCATCATCAACCCAGCGTTGATCACAGATTGACCACATAGCCATAAGTCGCAGGTGGTGAGGCAGCGCAAGGGACTGCGGATCATTTTGGTCAGCATGCGTCGATACCGATTATGCACTGGTATGTGCTACCGTTTGCATGCGTATCGGTGGTTCACCTAGATCCAAACATACCCGATTTAAGACCTACAAGTTGGAGGACACAATGGTGAAGAAGGAGCATCAACAAAGGCCTCGTGAAATGCCCTCTCTCCCACTCTAGATGTTGATCAACAGAGGTCAAGTCTGCAACAAGCCATGTTGTCAGCAGGTTTGTTCAGCTGTGGCGTCGCTTGTTCCACTCCCAAAAGCTGGATCTCAGGAAGATCCTGGGAATTGCTGAATCGCCGACGAGCGGTGCCTGATGGCACAGAGCAAAAGGAACACCGCCGGTCTATTGCGCAATAGTCGAAAGCAAGCCTTCGTTCTGATCATGAATCATGGTGGCCAAAACGAGCTGAGGGGATGGATACTGTTGCATCAGCTGGCAACTTCCGTCGTCTATTTTGCATCAACAGGGCTACCGGTTGCAATTCCCAAGCTATCATCCAGACGATTTGCGAATCAGACGGTACGAATTTCAGCAATCTTCACAGACGATTGGGTCTCGGGGCAGAGCATTTCGCTCTTCAATTCAGCCATCCAACACAGCCCCCTGTGGCACCTACAGCCACAACGAATGATGTTTGGCCTGTTTACACAGCCTCCCCCCCCCCAAATGAAGCAGAGGTCCGATATGCAATCCAAGCTTTGAAACGTCACAAAGTTCCTGGTTCCGACAGCCTAACACCGGCTCTAATCAATGATGGCGGGAGTGTACTTGTTAGCGAAATCCTATCGCTGTTCACGAAGGCTTGGAGAATCGGTCATTGTTCCGATTCACAAAAAGGTTCCAGCAACGATTGCTGTAACTACCACGAAATCTCGTTAATCGCTGTCGTAACCAAAATCTTCGTGTCAGTATAACATCGCAGGCTTTCAACGACTAGAATGGAATTTTCCCGAGAAAAACAACCAGGCTTTCGTCCAGGTCGCGACTGGAACGATCAAAGTTTCACGCTCCGCCAACTTCTCGATGTCACATCTACCGGCGGCCAACATTCGTAGTGTTCTTTGACATCTGAGCGGCATTCGATTCAGTAGATAGATCTGTGTTGTGGAACTGTTTACTGAAGGAAAGTGTGTCCGACAAGTTTGTAACCATCTTGAAAGAGCTTTACAGTCGCACGTCAGGCAAAGTCAGGGCTTACGGCACGCTCTCTTCTTCCTTTGCTGTGACCAAGGTTGCCTTATTTCATCATTCCTCTACAATTTTGTCATCAAAGATATCCCCCAAGAAGCACTGGAAGGTGTCCAGAACTGAGGTATTGAGCTCATCTCTGAGACAGAGTCACGGACTTGGACTACGCCGAAGATATCGCCTTGCTGGGTGACGACCGACAAACAGTCCAGAGCGTTTTGGACCGCTTAGCGATGGAGACGTTTAATTACGGCTAATGCTTCACTCCGGGAAAATGTAAAACGCTGCACCAGGACTGGCAGGTGCCTGAACCCGCGCTCACCATTGCTGGACATGTTCTGGAGCAAGTCCGTTGCTTAACTTATCTAGGGAGTTGCATCACGGCTGGTGGCGGTGTTGGGGATGAAGTCTCACAACGGATTGCAAAGGTCCGCATTGCATTCATCAAACTGAGATACCTATGGCGTCGTTGTGATGTCAGTCTCAAGTTCAAGGGCAGGGTGTACAATGCTTCAGTCCGTGCAGTACTCTCGTATAACTGTGAGACTTGGCGTATGCGCTCGGAAGACATGAAGCGGCTGTCAATCTTCGACAATCGCTGTCTACGAAGGATTGCTCGGATGTGGTGGCAATACCAAGTAAGCAACGCTGTGGCCCAAGACCGAGTGCTTGGAAGCAGTAGTACCAGTCTTCAGAAGGTTATTCTCCGACATCGCATGCGTTGGCCCGGACACGTTTTGCGCATACCAGCCCATCGCCTTCCACGTCGAGCGCTATTTGCACTCCCAGGGAGAGAGTGGAAAAAGTGCCGCAGTGGACAGCCAATGAAGTGGAAGAGCATGAAGAAGGCAACCACAAGTTTGGCGGCAGTCGGACCAGTCCGTCTTCCAGGTTGAAGACACCGAGATGTTGAATCTCAGTGGTTGGAAACATTGGATGTTATGGCCCGCAACAGACATCAGTGGCGTCAATGTTGTTCTGCCATTTTATCCCCTTTAATGCACACAAAACACTAACAAAACAAAATAGTCAAAGGAACGTGTGTACAACCGAAAAATCGTTTTCCATTTCTTATCGCATTTCGTGTTTCTATTCTCTTTATTGTTTTTTTCTGCCATAGTTCTGATGGCACAATGTCTGTTAACGGACTGTGAATATAAAAAGCCATAGCAGCTTCATTGCTGTCATCTTTCTTACTGATGGGAAATGAGGGCTGTATGTGGCAAAGAGAAGGACTTGAAATTATCCCAGTTCTGCTGAATCTTCTCATCAGAGGAAATGATGCTGGATGAATTCGTTGCCTTTTCTCCGGTTGTATGAAAGACGTTTTGTTACTGGTTTTCGTTGTGATCCCCCATAAGGGGACGGTTGAATGACAGGCACAGGTGATCACTAGCACGTGAGTGGGCAATAAACAAGGTCTTACAAAATCACCTGACTTTGTGAAGACAAAATCCAAAAGAGTTGGACTTGACACTCCATGGATCTGATGGAATGCTCAGCTAAGAGGTACAAAGGGACTTCCAGAGTTAAATGGATAAACTCATTGGGTAAATCTGTCGCAGCCAACCCACACTAGAGGTACAATAAGTTTGCTATAGGGACAACAAAACCGACTACTAGCAAACAGCGGTTCGATGGGGGAGTGTGAATGAAATCAATGCTTCTGAATTGCTTTCAGGGCTATTGTCCTCTAAAATGCTTTGTGCTGCTTGGATGTAGCACATACTCCAACCCAAAGAGTTTCAGCAGTTCCACCGTAAAATGGAACCTATACGCTTCCAAAACTTTTACGCAAGACATAAAATACAAGACAATCCCACATCCGCGAAAGTCAGGTTACAGTAATGCGTACACTGGAAAGTATACGTCACCGTCGGAGCATATCGATGTTCCAGTGAATGAGAGCACATCTGTATATGAGTTATACACCAAGGTACTCACTTCGGACATCTTGTTTCCTACGGGTTACATAGTTAATACACTCTTGTCTCATAGATTTTCGTCACTCTAAGTGCAACCAGTGCGTTCATCATACACATATATCCGTACCAAATTAACTTGCCGTATTTAGCGGGCACATTTTACCGAACTGTTCCTTGCGGATTGTAATTCCTATAACCCAAGCTGTATTAGGATGTCTCGTGTTCACACTCACCTGTGCAAATTTGTTACCTCTTATAAAAATGCGAAATTTCATTCGATAAAGGATTCTCCGCGCTATCCGAGGGTCCTAGAAGTACTCCTACGGGACTAGTTCTAAAGAAGCTACGGCTTTATTTGTAATTCGCGATTACACTCGCGCATCGCTGACACTCTGACTCTGCGATTAACTAACTACAAGCCATGTCAAAAGGCTTAATCCCACACGAACTAGGATCGATCAATAAAGCGGCCATACCGCCCTCATGCCAAGCCCGCCTATGTTGGTCGCAACTGCGGCAACGAGCGTTAGGATCACCCGTCCTCGACACCACAGGACCGGACAGATGCTATGTACAGTTACAACAACAGTCGTCACCGAACATGATTCCAAATGGCGGAACTCAATTAGAAGCAGAAGTATAACAATGTGGCTGATACGCCCTAGTATTGCTCATTATACACAGCCATACAAATTTTCAATTGTATGTTTGTGCTCATGAAAAAGGATGAAAAACGGACTAAAAAAATAAGCGGATACCAAGTTTTAGTGTTTTGCCATTGGAATGGAAGAAAAACGATTTTGTTTCCCAGCAAGTTTCTCTCAGCTCCGACCCTGCGCCAAAAAGTAATGTTACATGAGCTAACCACCTAACAGTATCTGTGCCACTTACTCTGACACATCCCTGCCCCATAATCGGGCGAGTCACATTCAGCGTGACGGTTATTACCACATGGAAGCTACACCTAACCATTCGGTTTTGACACTGTAAGCCCATAGCCGAGGGCATTCCAGTAGCGATAAAAATCGGACCACGTACGCATCGGACACCTTGATAAAAACGGCGGAAGGGACAACCACATGTCCGTCTTTTCTATGCAGCACAAGCGGTGCGACACAGCCTTCACAACCATCTTCATTGTCACCCGCTAAACAACCAAAATCGCCAACAATAACTTTCAGATAGGCTATCGCTACACGGAACCAGAGTGCGTTAACGCTGGTGTATACTAATGTTCTCGAGTCCAAATCTGACACACTGAATTTTAAGCAGCTCGACGATTGTAACCAGTGGAATTCCATCTGCGATGCGATTAGCATTCGGATTGGGCCTACTATGTTGAAACGCGCAAGACATCACCAAACTTCAGTGCACTATGATGAACTTCGAACGCTTTGGGTAACGCTGAACTCAGCAGGCGAGACGGAGGCCGCACTACTCTCAGCGTTCCTCTTCGCAACTCATCGAATGAGGTGCGCAAACTACCGGTTCCCGCTCGGAAAGAACGTCCAAGGAAAACGAACATCCAAGTCGGCGCTTCTCAGCTTCAGGATTCTCCTGCTCATGTAGCGTAAACACATAACCGGGATTAATGGTGCTATATCCGCGAAGCACTCTCTCTAGACGATGTTATCGCTAAATCGCCGACGAGAATTTCGTGAGGCCGGGTATTCAAATTTGGCAGTCCTCTAAGATTCCAGTCTTAGAATTTACCAACACAAGTTCCCACATTTCGGTTTTTGCCGAAATGCTCTTGTTTATATTCATCACTTGTTCTGCGACGCTAGTTCGTTCGCATGATATTTGGAAATCTCTATGCGTTTTCACGCTTGTGAGCTGGGCATTTTCCAACGGCGTTTAATAAGCACATAGAAAAAATTCATAAGATGCGTTCTGCAATAAGGTATTATATTGGATGAAGAGTCGCTTTTTTGGAAGAAAACCGGGAAATAGGAATGTGCCAACATTGCCTTCAATGGACCAATGGTTTATGATGGGTAAAAAAGCATAGGTTTAACATGTCCCGTAGGTTGGTAACAGAAGGAAATGCAAATTCGAATACTGCGTAAGTAGCCAAAATAAATCGGTGGATCGATAGAGTAATGGCATAATAGGGTTGTGGGAGTTAGATGGTACCATGGAAAATGGATTAACAAGTTAACATGATTAATGCTAATACCAAATAACAATCGGATTGCTCACCCGCCTGCACAGAATTACCTGCGTCACTGTGGGTTATAATTCCAAAGAAGCTAGTTAGCCTGAATGGGTCCGGAACATCCGTTCATATAACAAAGAGAAAGAGCTCAATACGATATATAAACACTTTTTGGAAATGCCTAAAGCGGGGCACAAACAACTGAGTTTGGAAGGGTGTTCCAGGGTTGACAGAGCCGGATGTAGAAAGTCGTCGACAATCTAGATGACTGTCTTGTTGACTCAGTTTCAGGCTATCACCTATGAGGTTGGTGTTCGGGCTGCGTTTCGAAAGGATGCGCAGTATTTGGTGGACTAACATAAAGTCTCCAAGTGCCTGCAGGTGGCATCCATTGAACACTCCGAGTATCTTCAGTCGTTTTTGTTACGGAAAGTAAAGCAAAGTCTCGACATTTATGGTTGCTCGACATTGCGGGGGATCGAGCGCTGGGAGGTCACGCATGAGTCAATGTTACCAAGCGGAGCCTTCAACTGTGGCCGTGATCGGCGATTCTTGTCTCTCGATTTTTGCAACACGCGTTCTCAAATATTATTTTTAACTGCATTGTTCCTGGTTTTATTCATTACCCGTTCTGCCATGCTAATCTATTCACGCGACATTTTGAAAACCTTGTGTTCTTAAACTCGTAAACTGTGCATTTTCCAACAGCCGTGTAATAAGAAACAAACTCATAAACACTCATAAGAAGTGTAATAAAGCTGCATGAAAACATGGTGAAAGATGGACGTCGAACTTCAAAAGAAATAAAACTGGGAGATCTGTGCGTGCTTGTATTGCTTAGCGCCAAAATCCGTTCGATCCAGGAAGAATTAGATGAACCATCGTGCATCGTCTTTTCCGAAGAATCTACGCAGCTAAGCCTTATTACGTTGCAAAAGCCTGGCTCCACGAGGAATTGGATAATGCTGTCGTATCCGTTGGAGAATACATTTGCCATCGCTTTACAACTCATGCACGTAAATAACCAGAAGTGGTGGAGTCCTTATTTACACTAATCCATCTTGGTGTATTGCACGTAGACGCATCTTGTTTCTCTTCATAATTTATTACCTGCTCAGTCATACAATGCAAACCGAGTTGGTCGAGTGGCTAACGCTCAATATTGTTGGCAAACACTTGTACATCTCCAACCTGTCCCAAACTTGAAGCAGAGAACACATCGACCGTGCTCTATGTATCTTCGCCGAAGATTTGCATAGATCTGATACTACTTTTCTTACCACTCTCGGTATAGATGAGATTGTAAATTTACCAACCAAATAAGTCGCAACTCTGGACCTGGTGTTAGTTAATAATATGGAGTAGTTCTCTATGTAATCGGGCCGCCATTTGCAGCTCCGATCACTCAATAATCATGATCTCTTGTCATCTTTAGCAAGAGGAGTCGCCAAGTTATCACTCGCTGCAATGATAGAATGTTAAGGTGGAGACAGTGCTCTTCAAAAAATATCGATCGCCTTCGTAGAACGGTTGCATCCAAATATCCAAGTATCGCGACAACTTGACTAGCAATATAAATTTCTGTTTTGACATCTGCTGTCCACGCGTTCAGACTCTCCTCACCCCACCGGAACCGGTTGTGTTAACTTGAGGAGAAAACGTTTACAGAAAAAGATGGCACCTCAGTGAGGTCACTCACTGTTCGTATAAAGGAGGAGCTGCGCCATCTTAATCAGGTGTATATCCAATCTAGTTTTGTGAACGACAGCTATCGCGAATTTTGGAGGACGTTGAAACAGCTTAGCGAAGTTACTCGAGGTGCGCCCTATTTTTATGTGGATGTATAGAAAAGGAAACAGAAGTTCTGTTACAGAGATACTAATATAGCACCAAACCCTTGTAATATCCAAGTTCTGGGGTCTGTAGACGCAATGCTTCCTGCCGACAGTGCAACTGTGAATAATTTGCTAAAACGACTACGTTACGGCAAAGCTAGTAGTCCCGTCATACTCAAAATATGTGCTGGCTTTTTGGTAACACCCACTGAGTTTTAAATACACAATGTCTATGCAGCAACACAAAACCGCTGACTGCTGGAGAAGTTTGAGTTTCACATCGGTGCCAAAAAGGAGCCCAGCATATAACGACCGACTGCTCGCGCTTCTGTTGCCTTGAAGATTCTAGAAAAAAGCATTCCTGGAATGATGCCGTTGCAAACGCGCTCGAATGACTCCCGTCAGTTCGACTACCGTAATTCAAAGCCTACTCTAGATGCAGTGGCCACCCTCGCACATTCTGTACTGACATCTCATGACAACAGAAACAAATCCACTCGAATGCTTTTCCTGAATATAGTAACGCATTCGTCTGTGTAAATCGAACTGTAGCTGAAAGATCTACTCCTCCAAGGAATACATCACTCCATAGTCCTATTGGTAGGTGAGTATTTTGCTGGACGCAATCAGATTACTGGCATGTGCACGCCTACCGTGTGCTCGTACTGATTTGAAGAGCCGGTGTTTTTTGGATTTGCAACTCATAATGTTCGACGCCCATCATGTGCTTACACTTATGCAACTCGGATTTATCAGCTCTATCCAGTGGATTCCTCATTGCAGGATTTTCTAGCACATAGCATCGATGCAGCTGCTGTTGCAATTTCGGTGGGGGTTTCACAGAAACCAAGACGTGCATCAATCTTATTGCTGGGTGCATTCCAGCATTTGTATCCACATTCAGCAGAGTGCTTTTAATGCCATTGAGATTGCTCTAGCACAAGAACCCGACAATCCGTTTGATTGCTGCAGCTCGTTTAGCAGCCATCATCAAAACCCGCGCCAAACTAGCGTAAAGTCTACCACGCTCACTAAAGTTCGACAAAACCGAAGCGCAGTCCGATCGATAACACAACGCCCACTGCCTACACTAGAAAGATCGCACGTTGACGTCCGTTGGTTTTGTTCGCAATTGTGGTCCAACTCGTAGGACATTGTCAATCGACAACGTGTGCCTGTCCCAACACGGTCGGCGCGTTGATCACTGGAAACGAAAAGGCGGCCGCAATTTACCCACATTGCTGACGCCTTGGCATGGTTTGCAGTATAGCAACGAGGAAAACATTGTGTAAACGGTCCACACAGCCCTAGACGAAAGTCCTTGGAGATTCAAAAGCGTGTTGCAATATAATTAGAATCGGAATAAAATGTGGTGACTGTAGTAAGAAGTTCCATCCCAATTGAGTAAATTTAAGTGTAACTAAAGTGAAAGAACGACATTAAACACCCAACTCCATTTGGTTCTGTACAAAGTGTATGACCAAGACACTCGTAAGGTTAATCGCAATGCCGGCACAGAAAAGTGGCAAACTGACAGCGTTTCTGCAGTGTGTTACGGCTGATATTGATGTCGCAGCGGAACCAGCTGCAGCAGAACTCGATTCCCGTTACCTAAACGAATGCTAGAACTTAGAACAGAGTAGCAAAACAAGCGTATAGTTAGTAGCGCAGACATGGCCACCCTGAGAACAAGAATTAGCAAACAGGCTGGCAAGCAGGGTCCACTAACCCCGGGGACTACAATCTTGCAGAGTGGTTTTCATACTCCATTGTATTCGGGTTTATCTAGCACTAGAGAAAGCCTGACAACACCCACCCATCATCGATGCATGCGGACCCAAATCGAAATTAGCGGTCACGTCTGCAACTACCCAAACAGCGACAGAAATGACATGAATACCAATTCGCCTAAGAGAAAGCAGCCTACCACGCCGCCAGGAAAAAACGGCACTCGCTTATCCAAACGTATGAAAACTAAGAAGACGCAGAACTCGATGAAGAAAGTATGCTCTAACGTACCTGAGTAAAAGGCAAACTCAATCAAACACAAAATACTTAACGACCAGAAACACGGAATCAATATGCCAAGCAATGGGAATCGAAGCCAAACAGACCAGTTTGTTTCGCATCCTCCGCCACCCAAACTCAGTTCACTATGGCGAACCAAGGCTATTTCAGGTGCCATTTCAGTCGGTTGCCGAAGCAAAGACCGCTCTCTAGTCAACCAGCCGTACTCGGAATTCGTCATGAGACGTTCGCATATTCCCTGGCATCCCTTGGAATGGGCGTCAATAAAGGAAACAAAACACAGGAGAATAGCAAAGGCAAAACGACGAGAGATCAATCTTTGCTCATAGAGTCCCCGAAATCCAATCTTCCAACAAGTCCCAAGTCCAAGCTCATCACTTGGAAGGCTGGCGCTACAGCTGTGAAGCCCTCACTACACGAGGTGACTGCCAACTCAACGTTTATTCTATCCATATCACCAAACTATAGAGGGTGGTCAAAGGGGCCTGAAAGTCCTGCCATACTCCAAACAAATGGGTGTAAGGGTGTTAGGGAGTTGGCACAGTTCACGCACCAAACTGCCATCAGAGATAGGTCTGAAGGCGGTCGAAACCAGGTTATCATTGACTGATAAAACACAAAACTAGCGAGATTTTATCGCGAGCCTAGCCGTCTGCAATTCCGTATTCTAACGCAAGGCAACTCCACAGCCGCCCAAAGAGGAAGGAACAGGCGATCAGCCGCAATTCCTCTCTGGAGGATTAGGTATTGGGTGCTCTATGCAACAGAGAGCAAACGCCGTGGTGGATAGGCAAGAAATACATCAAAAACACGGTTGTCAGCCGGCCCCACAAGGGTCAGCGTAAATTCACGGAAAACGTTTGTGTGTCCAGATACACTTCTGGCATCCGTTGCTCTAAATTGCTTGTATACAAACGCATAAGATCTTCTCGGTAAATTGGCCGAGCATCTATTTCTTTAAAGCCTCAATGTGTTTGGACCTTATCATGGTAACCGAGACATGACTGAACGGCATGATTACCGATGCGGAGATCGCGCCACATGGTATGCCACTTGTGTAACGACCGACGCACTAGGGGAGGTGGCGTAATTATTTACTACCGTTCCGACTTACTAATCGACGGCGTAAACGAACCAGGAGTTCAGATGGCAGACTTCTTATGATGCCGCCTACACCTAAGGCAGGTTGACCATTGTATACGCCCACCAATGTTCACTTTAAAAATGGATGACGCTCCAGCTAGCGCCATTAAGAATCTACTGGCTAGATCTTACAACCACGTTCTCCTGGTAAGGGACTTCAATCTGCATGGCGTAGAAACCCCGCCCACTCTCGGCTAGCAATTCAGGGTGGAATCGCAACAGTTAATCGCTGGTTCACCTCTGTACAAGCGTGTCACTTCTCCGAAGCGTTTGGTGACAGGAAACGAACAGGCCATCTCGGATACTGTTTTCACCAAGGAGGAGCTCATGATCGACGTAATATCTACGTGCACTCTTTTGGGTCCCAGTGTTCATACAGTACTAGTGTTCCACTACATGAGCTACACAGAGTATCTTGAAGTAGGTATAGAGGAAGTGCACGTCGTAACCATCTGTGATGACCAATTCGACCTGACTGGTGCAACAAGCTGGTATTTCTCAGTCGAGTGGTCCTCTGAGGTGGCCTGCGAAGAATTTGTCAACAGATTTAACAGGCTCCTGGAAAGCACATCAGAAATCCACTGTTCTAAAAAATTGAGGCCGTTCCTTGGGAGCATGGCTCGGAAATGCATGGCATTGAGGGACTCGGCATGGCTCGTTCAAATAGCCACTCCGAGTGAGGACACCTGGAATGTCTATAAAGCATAAAGGAACCACCGTGTAAAAGTCGTCTGGGGAGGATAAAGTAAAGAACCAAAGATACCTGGTGATAAAATTTCGCTCTAACGCTAAGTTGCTATACAAACACGTTAACAAACTTCATTGGGTTAAGCGCGGAATTCATGATTTGCACGCAGCATATGGATGGGCACAAACGGCGTAAGAAGTGGTCAATGTTCTTGGAATACAATTTGGCCGTATCATCCAAAGTGTACAATCATCTTACATCCTACGCAGATCACGTCGCCGAGAGGCCTTAACCTCATATCTTTTACAACCACAGCTGTACTGAAGCGGTTGACGTCCTTACGCGAGTACAGCTCCTCTGGTGCAGAGGTCATTTGTCCGATGGTGTTGAAAGTGGATGCCATGAGTTTAGTAATACTGCTGCATCGATGTCTTAACGAGATGCATGGCCTTACGTATTGGAAGCACGGGATCACCACTCCAATCCACAAATGTGGTAGCCGTGAAGAGTCAGCGAACTAGCGCCCGTTAACACTACTTCCGGTTATCTCCAAGATCATGGGGTCCATTGTAACGCAGACGCTCATGGGGTACCTGGAAAGTAACAAGATTCAAGTTCCGGAGCAGCACGGGTTTCACCAAAATCGGTCCGGTACCACTAATCTGTTGACAGCTCGTGCATGCTGGATGGAATCTGTGAATGCTGGTATAGGTGTATATGCTGTTATCTAGGTTTCCCAAAGTCATTCGACCATCTGGACCATCGCGTTCTACTGCATCAGTTTCAGAATTAAGGAATCGGCGATCATATTCTGAACTGAAATCGCATTACTTGAATGTGAGGGTACACAGCACCCTATCCGAACCAATCAAAGTCCAGTGCGATGTACCTCAGGGCTCAATACTCGGACCCGCCTGCACCTCGTCTTCATAAATGATCTCTTTAGCGTATTGTTTTCAAACTGTCTACCATTTGTCGTTGATCTAGATATGGCGTGTTATCGCTTCAGTGGAGGATCACACAGCCTTACAAGAGGACCTGGACAAAGCGTACACATGGTCCATCGAGAACATGCTGCAGTTCAACGCCACCAAGTGAAAAATTCTGAGCATACGTCATCAGAGTATATACAACTACCGCCAAGGATCATAAATTCTACAGATGACTTCTCATGAGTGCGATCTCGGCGTGTTCGTGCAAGATGACCTTAGCTGTTTGAGGTAGACTGAAAAGGCATCAAGGAAAGCAAACCAGCACTTTGGCCACCTTCGTCGGACGTTCGGGAAATCTGACGCCTCAGACTTTTGGAAAATGTTTGGTGCGCGCGTGAGACCCTATGCAGAATATGATATCCAATCGTGCCAACACTGGCAGGAGCACCACCTCACCGCGCTCGATACGGCACGATGCACGGCGACGAAGAATGTCAGAGGTTTATCCCATTTTCCTTACCCACTCAGGCTGAGAACTTTAAAAATATACACCGTAATTTGGCGGCGTCTACGAGGCGATCGCATAATGGTGTATCAGATCCTAAGAAATTACAACCACACGTGTGACTCCCTTTTGAAACTGAGTAAAAACACATCTCTGGGGTCATTAGTTTATGTTGGCCACGCAGTACAGCCGACTGGAATGTCGATGAAACTTTTTCTCTCTCCGAGTGTCAGAGCCCTGGAACGCCCTCCTGGCAACTGTAATTAAAACCTCCATCTTATCCCTTCCCAAAAAATGCCTTGACGATACTCTGACACATTTAAACTACGTGATATAGCTCATAAACATCAAGATGATGGCATGTATACGGAAGAAATAGCGGACGGTGTCATAATCCTCCTAAAGTCCAGACAAGAATACTAACGCATGTGTTAATGCAAATCCCTTAGTGAGTCATGTATCTCGCGTGTTCTTTTACCGACACTAGTTTAATTTGTAATTTTCATCCTAACCACCCTATCGGACATGTCATTCAGTTGCTTTTATAGCCATCAAAAACCATTCTACTCCAGTAGTCTTAAACGCCCGTGTCATATAGGGAGCAATTCTGTCACCTTTATGTTTTCTACTTACGCCGAATCAATAACAGTCCCTGAAGAAGGGATCCTACTAAAGTATGTTGATGACGTCGTCTCAATCGACAATAGCAGTACATCAGCCATTTGCACTGATGCTCCGTTGACATACAGCCACAATGACCTACGGAACGAAGAATAATAAGAGCGAGAGAAATGAATATTGCCGGAAAACCGTAATGCCCTAAACAAACCTTCAGGATCAATGCGCCTACATCATGTGAACAACATACCGACACAAACAGCTGGTTATGGTGCAGATAGGGCGGCGTATGCGAGACAGCTTCCTTGTGGCTTTCACTGCCCCGCGTCATAATCAGTCATTCCCCAGCAGATAACTCAGCACCCAACACAATTTAAACAGTCAGTCCGAATAGGAAACGGCAGCAGACACGCCACTGGTATTGACTCCAAGCCATGTCCTGTAACATCTCAAAACAAACACAAGGCGAGTCACGAGAACTATGGCCTGAATGGCGAGACGGACCGAGGGCACTCGGTTTGGTCGTCAGTGACTTCATTTCCCGCTGCAAAGTCAGGTTTGTCCAGCTCGAGTCTTTCGCCACCTTACATCTGGCAGAAAAAACAAGGCCCCTCCTCGGT
Organism: Dicrocoelium dendriticum; assembly: GCA_944474145.2. Classification (NCBI taxonomy): domain Eukaryota; kingdom Metazoa; phylum Platyhelminthes; class Trematoda; order Plagiorchiida; family Dicrocoeliidae; genus Dicrocoelium; species Dicrocoelium dendriticum. The sequence goes on from OX104063.1 coordinate 87,433,779, forward strand.
AAGCGGTGACCGGGCATACGTAGTATGGGCCCAAGCCAACGCAAGTTATTTAGCGCTATCTGTTGTTCTATGGAAGTAGATTGATTATCACTGCCTAGCACTCGCCTACGTACATCATCGTTGCGGACACGCTGGTGCCATCCGACACCAATAATGCTCCGCAGACAGTGATGATCAAAGACTTGAAGGCGCCTCACATCTTCAGATCGAAGGGTCAAGTCTCACTCTCATAGAGTGGGAGGGACCTCAATTTGGCCTTGTAAACGTGGTCTTTCAGACGGAGGGAAACTCCTTTCTGTCGCCAAAGATGTCACAGATTCAGAAACGCAATGCTATCTTTTGTATTACGTGCTGATTTCAATTGCTATGCGCCCATGGTTGCTGATGCAGCTGACAAGGTAAAGTGAATTGATCAACAACTTTGAGTTCCTCGCTATCAAAGGCCAAGGGATCATCAGGTGGCTGGTGGTCCCACAACAACACTTTGGAGTTTGAAGGTGAGAATCGCATACAAAATAATGCAACCACTCTAGTGAGGTTATGCAAGGTTGATTGCGCTGCCCCAACATTGAAAAAAGCAGGACAATGTTGCCCGCATAATCAAGACCAACTAGCTTTACATCAGGCAACACAACGCCTGCATCGTGAGAATCCGCAAGGGAGTTCACGAAGAAATTGAACACAAATGGGGAAATCAGACAACCCTGACGAACGCCAGTTGTTGTGGGGAAAATATCCGATACGCCACCGCAGATCATGAAACGGCCTGTCGTGTTCGAGTACAGAGCAAGTAAATGTCCGCGTATTTTATGGGAACACCTTTCGAACATTATCCATCGATCGCTTGAATCGAATGCACTCTTGAGGTCGGAGGACAAGCTATTGTTGGTGCTGTTCTAGCTCCTACCGCAGAGTGAATATATGATACATACAGCCCCGTCTTGGGCGGAAACCTGTCTACTCATCCTTAATCCGGGATTCCCGTTCCTCAATGAGGTGACGAGAGAGAACTGAGGCCAGTAATTTTGTCACAACTGGCGTTTGGCCAATGCCACTGTGGTTAGCACAGTCGGTGCGACTGCCCTTCCTGTATATAGCAACTGTAATCGATACACTCGAGTTAGCGGAGGCCTCTTCCTTCCAGACATGTTCGAACAAGGAAGTCTGTGCTTTGCACAGGAGCTCACCACCCTCTCAAAATAGTGCAGGCGAGGTAGGGGGGAGGGGGGAATCCGGGCCAGCATCACGAAAACGAGTGCGGGCTGTGATCGCGTTTCGGACCGCAGCCTCTGTTGGAGCTTCTAACTTAACCGTCCATGACTTCGTTCATCACTTGAGTAGGTGGATGTCCAAAAGCAGGGAGAAGTACTCCGCCCAACAAGCAGTACGACGCACATTATCGTGAATCAGTGCACCCGCGCTGTCTCTGATTGCCTCACTGACACTTGGTTTACTGAGACCAGTGGTGCGGATCAGCTGGAAGAGCTTGCGGCAATTGACTACTGCTCTCACCTCCTCCATTTCTTGAGGCCGACTGATCCACCAGGCTTCCTTGTCAGCGCACAGGCTCAGCTTTAGTTCACGCCTAAAAGTACGTGTAGTTACATTCAGCTCAGCGCCAGCAGGGAGTTTTCTTATAGATTCCAACAGGTTCACCGCTCTCTCGGATATCCAACGACTGATAGCACCATATGCAGATGTTCCAGCGCGGTGCATCGCGGCCGAGATCCTATTCCACTGAAACTCAGTATCATTAGAACAAGGAAGTGAAAGTTCGTTACGTAGTGCATCCTGGTAGGATTGCCTGAGCGATGGTTGAGATAATTTCTCGGTTGGCAATCGGGGGAGAAGCTTGGTACTGATCCTGGTAGGTGCCATGGAAAAACGAAAGCGGACCAGTGTATGATCAGAGTGGACGCAACTATCCAGTACGAGCGGCAATCCAGGATGAAACCACCCCACGTGTAACTTATGGCAATGTGAGCTATTTGGGTCCACCGATGGCTACGGAGGAACGCCAAGTGGCACTTAGGCGCCCACTGTGTCTAAAAGCGGTGGTGCTACGATACAGCTGGCGCTCAATACACAGTTCAGTTTACGTGATCAAGTTTGATCTGAGCACCGAAGTGCGGTAGATCCAGTCGCCACGACTCACACCGCACCAATAACAATAAACAACACCGGTAGGGGAGTGAGGTTGAGTGCAAATAGAATGTAGAGAAAATGAAAGCAGAAAGGAAATGCGTCAGACTAATCAAAATGGAACTAAAATTAACAACCGAATGCAAGAAGCCGAATGTAGGAACGCCACTGACTTCGTGACTGCACCGTGTCTGACAGGGTCTCCAACCATTGGTGTGGACCGTCCCGAGGTCTCCATCCAGGAAGACAGCACGCATCAGCCTGACCAAGTCTCACAGACAAGTTCTTCAAGCTTCTACGCCATGTCATGGACTAGCCACCTCGAGGTTTCACCCAACTTGTTGCAGCCAACGCGATTAATGCACGCCGAGGAAGCCGATCAACGGGCATACGGAGAATATGGCCTAGCCAACGCTGCGACTAAGATTTATCAAACACGCTAGGGAGGCACCATAAGACATTTCGTCAAAAACCAACTGGCGGACTTCAGAATTGCTCACCCAGTGTTCCCACCAAACGTGAGAATTACTTCGCAAGCACCGATGGTCAAACACGGCCAAGAGTTTATTGTCGTCATTGCGAACTGGCAATGTCTGCGATCCATATATTAACACCTTATCTTTCACTGACAAGCTGGTATACCGCCGTCTCCATAGATGGTTGAGCCTCTGGAAAGCCACACGAGCCTTGCAGATACGCGAAGTAACCACTTCAGTAATGTGACCACCAGAGGTGACACAGCTACCAAGGTAAGTGAACCGATCCACCACTTTCAGTGGCTGCTCGGAAATAGCTAAAACCGGTGTGTCGGCCCAGTCCTGTAAAAGCACTTTGCACTTTGAAGATGCAAAGTACGTTCCGGAGCGTGCAGCGCTACGCACAGGTCTGTGCAGTAGTGTTTGCATAACCAATGCATCAGACCCAAGGAGAACTATGTTGTCCGCATACTCCGGGTTTGTCAGTCGGTCGTCTGCCAGCACTGTCACTCCAGCATAGTCTGAAAGAACCGAGTCATTCATGATCATTTCGATCACAAAGTTGAAGAGGAAAGGATATGTAAGACAACTCTGCTGAACTCCACTTGTCGTGGGGAACTCAGGGAAGAGTCTCCTGTAGACCCTTACACGGCCTCGGGAATCACGGTAGAGGGATTTCAGAATGGAAACTTTAGCTAGTATACCCTTCATGGATAGGCAGTGCTACAAGCCGGAGCGGTCAATAGAGTCGAAGGGGGGTTTTAAATGAAAAGACCACCGCAGTCTGCAATGATTCGGAATACCTGTAGCTCGGGTTGGCAGTTAACGTTTTGATTCGTTCTCCGAGCTGAGTAATTTAATGACAAACGTTTCACCACTTCCCTCAGTGGCATCTTCAGTGCATTGCTCCGTAGAGGAAAATCTCATGCATTTTCATATTGTTGAACCGCAGATTGCGAGTTCAAGTTACAAGTAAGAAGGTTAGGGGATAGGCGCTCCTTTGAAGTGGAAAGAATGAGCGCCAAGCGTGTGCGCACTAGAGCATAGTCGAAATCTAGGCATTTTATCCAAATTGACCGACAGACTTGGATTGATGTGCGCCACCTGTGGCTGATGGCAACATGGTCTATTTGGGTCCAGATCAATGAGGAATTCGGAGGGCGCCGGGTAACGCGTTGTGAACGTTTATGTTGGAAAGCGCTGCTGCTAATATAAAGATTGTGGTCAGCGCACATTTTCAGGAATCGACCACCATTGTCTGTTCAGCATGCGTCGACCCTGGAGTGCCCTCCCAGGTGTTGTTCAGAGTCCGAAAGACGGCCCACTCGGTCACTTAAGTCACTGGCAACAATCACGATGCCATTATTCTTCAATATATGGAGAAGAGATGAAAGATGTTAATATAAATCATCTCTGGTACCTTCCAAACTGCAGTCAGTAGGAGCGTAAACGTTGGCGATGGAAATGCACCTTGCCTTCATACGGTGCTGAATAACCCCAATGGAGGTACGAAGTCGAACTGCACACATGCGGCTGTTCACCGATATCCAGTCGAGTGGGCTACCTTCAGCATGTCTGTTGAGGGCGATAAAAACACCGTAAATACGTTGAGCAATTGACTCGGTATCACCAGATTTGTCACAACGCTGTTATCTTGTAAGCGTGTTTCGGAGACAACACACATCAATAAAAAGAGAGTGAAATCAGAATCAGTGCCGCCTGTTGACCGATCTGACCCAAAGAGCGGACGTTAAAAGAACCAATGTGAAATGAGATTCGTGCTTTGATGGACGAGTTACGAGTAACGATGGCAAAAGCAGCGAGGTCAGCGGCAGATTCTTACTCAATAGTTGGGGAAGAAGAGGGAGAGAAAAATCAGAAGAGGAAGAGGGATAAATGTCGACGCGGTCGAGATGATACTCTCCGGTTGCCCATTCCGAGAGGGGTTTTGTTCGAGGTGACCTACTTCTAGCCTATGACTCAACAGTCTGACCCAGAAGGTAGTGGGGATTTGGAGGTTCGCTTGAGAGACTTTGGCGCAATAGCCTGACCCACAAGACAGTGGGGAGCAAATCCAGCTAGGGAGTGTGATTTCAGAGACCCATTAGGATCTGCTTGAGGTCAGTTCCAGACAGACTTTGAAGATTTGGAAGAATGCACACGTATTTTAGGACCGTAATACGTAACGCACCTGCCACCACGGCCAGCAGCGGGTGAGAGTTAGCGGGTTTGCACCAATTTGACCAGGGGCTGTTTGGTTTATGGCGGGCGGTAGAAAACCATTGAGCACCGGAAGGTACCTTCCCACCGTCAGAAATGATGCGTGGCGCTCATGCTCTACGGCAACCGAGCTGTGAGGTTATAACCCGTAAACCTGTTTTCTCCCATGGCTAGGTATTAAATGAAGAGGGCCATCGACCTATCCCTAATCTGCGAAGAGGAATGGATCGTGAGAATGAGTTAGTCTGACGCCTAATCATCGAGCTGTCTGGTATGAATGACTCTGAAGGCAGTTGGAAAGTGCCACGCAACGTGGCTCAATGGGTCACGGGGTACGCAAGCCATTGCACCACGCTAACGTCCAGTCTCGTTGCGATGGGCTCTGCACAGTTGCAACAGACGCTCGCCTTTGTCCATTTTTTCGGAATAAAGCCCATAAATATCACATAACTGAGTTCTGAAGGGTTCAGAAGCCATACTTGTGCGTTCATATCCCCTGTAAGTACTATGGTATCTGAACTAGTAACATTGCGTAGTAGCGCGTTCAGCATCAGAACTGCAGTCGATGCGGGCAAAAGCGGAAACAGCAAACAAACAGTGTGAACCAACATTAGTTGATGCCGTCAAACGGGCTGCATGCAAGCGGCTGCTCACGGGAATCCAATCAACCAACGAGGACTCAGCATCGGAGCTGAGAATTGCCCACTCCAGCTTGAACAGTGAATGACCCATCAGTGTCTCCGGATGCGTGCAACCGATAACGAAAGGACTAGCTGGGCGCAGTTACTTCAACAACCCCAGTTTGGTCATTGATCCTAGTTTCGGACACGCAACACACGTCAATATCCAGTGTGTCCAACGTGCGCGCGAGTGCCGCCTATTGACCTACTTACCTTACAGTGCGAACCTTGAACGCCGCAGGAGAAACGGGACAGCGTAGCCCTATAAGGGATTGCTGCCCTTGGGCGTCCGGTGGGTGTTGCGGGAAGGTGGCTGCAGATCGTTCAACAACAGCGGCACCTCGGTTGCTGTCAATTAAGCTGGGAACTATAGAAGGTAGGCTAATAATGGGGATCGGGATGGGAGTAAGAGAAACAGGTGGAAAAGAAAGTAGGCAGTCGCCAGCAGTAGTATGTTTTTGCTTATCCGCCCTGCTGTATGCAGCAGATAAGGCGACCCTTGGGAATCTGCGCGACAGCCGATGCAGGATGTGGTTGAAGATTGAAGAAGTAGTCTTGGTTGTACTTGGGTTGAGATACTGCTGGGGCGCCCAGACCTAGACAGGAGGACGGTTAGGGTTCTCAGCAAAAAGTCTTTGGCCCAAAAGCCTATCCGAAAGCCAGCGGGAGGTTGCAATGACTTGATTTCAACTGAAATGGACGCCATCCTATTTGCAACCCCAACCTGGAGGACCAGGAGTGAGTTTGTTTGACCTCTAACCATTGATCAACCTGGGAGGAGTAGCTCTTAAGGGGCCAGGTTGTATCAACCAGTAAAGCTCAATGGGTCGACGAGGTATGCGAACTGTCGCACCAAGTTAAGGTCTAGTCTCGTTGCGACATCATCTGGGTATCTATCATCGGACCAGCAGTTGCTCAGTCAGGTTGCGAAACCTTCTGAACTGTTTCAATGTTTGATCCAAAGCCCGTGTTCTGTTTTTTTTAACGCATCAAAGTGTCAGGATACTCTTTGTTTCACTACAGAAGAGCCAGGTACTAGCAGCATGTCAAGCAGTGCTTCAAGCTCCATACTGACCGCGACCGATTACACTTTCTACATCAGTGAAGTACCTAGTTGTGGCACTGAAGTACGAGTTAGATTTGTCGCTTCATGCATAGGAAACATTAACAAGTCACACGGTTCTCATTCTGCGCCTCTCGGCTGCGATGTGAAGCGTCCAGGGCAAGATTCAGGTGATTCTGTGGGGTTAGTTACATAGAACAGGTGTCATAAAATAGTATCCGGAGGATTCTGTGGTGCATGTAAACAGTGAACAATAGGAGGCTTGTTGTACTTTATATTATCGGTTTCAGGTAGATGGGTCAATTCAGGATTGGGAACTGATCCGTGAGGCAACTTTGATCGGAGTATTTTTATCAAACATTGCACGCGTACCCCTTGGTCGTGATAGTCACCGGAACTGGTTGGAGCAACCATCAAAGACAACGCACCACTTTATACAGCTTGTATTAGTAAATGCCGATTATGATACGAAACGTTTGAATTCGATGCGAATTCCTTATATCCCCATTTGCGCTACGTTGAATAAAGAAATTGATGGAAAAAATAAAGTCGGACACATGAAGCATATGGAAAGGAACTTGGAATTGATTTGGAATTGATTTTCGGGCTGGGCTGCAGTTTAAAATCAGTAACTATAGTGGATGCCCTACCAGATTGTGCATGGTAGATGTCAAATTTAAAGCGTGCTGTCGATGATTTTATACGGTGCATCGGAACCTAATTGACATTTGATACCTGGTCAAGTGACTTCAAACGCAGAATATTCATTCAGCAGTTTGATCGGACTCATAAAGTGCACCATGAATAGATCGCACAACAACGGCACGATAAGTGATGTGTCCCTGTTTGTATAGCCATGTACTAACGTAGGGTTAGATGGTGCATATTTAGACGGTATAGGCAGAGAGAGAACAAACACACTGTATAGATTAAGTTTTGGTGTGATAACAAAAATCTGACACTGGTCTTTCGTTGCTCCAGCCGTACTTACGCAGCATGTGAGCATATCCACTGATCCACAATGGCCACACCACCGGGGCCCAACTGACCCCACTGGGATTCCGTGGGAATGAATTGAACCACGCGAAAAGACGGACCCAGTGAATGCTTCAATGCGGATACCTCTGAATGAGGAAAGAATGAGAGGAAAAGCAAAATCAAACCAAGTCAATCTAAGCAAAAATTAGCTTTATGCGCATACATGAGAGCTTTTTCAGCACTTTGCGATAGCGTTGCTGTTTTAGAGCATAGCGCCTGTGAAAAAATTCAAATTGACAACGGTAAGAAAAAAAATAGTGCGACTTCAAACCGAGGTGACAAATATGACCGCATTACGAGACATGGTAACTTAAAACTAAATTTCGACCGCGTTGAGAAAAGATGTACTGTACCGGCAAGAACAGCATACAGCAGGTGAGAGATCGTTCAGGAGTCAGAGTGAAGAGCTGATACACACATCAAAGTGTCTGTAAACCACACGATCAGAAAAGCACTCATCTTAATCCAAATCATCGGGAGAAACGTTTTCTGAGAGCACAAATTTGGAAAGCAGTAGGTGACCGATATAATCCAGGGGAGGGAGAATACTTATGTTACAAGTCTAAGATCCATAACAAGGAGTATTGGAAAGTAATCTGAGCTCTAGAGCGTTAAATAATAGTTTTCTGACCGATTGAAAAGTTTTCTGAATACGTATAAACTGGGATAAATTATGAGATAATAAAACATCGAGATACTTCAATATAGATAAACGAGGCACGTTTTGTGCAGGTGCTAACTAGAGGCCAAACACTGGTAAAACGGAAAGAAGAGAGTAACACACAATGGATCAAGATGAGTGATTGAGAGCTCAATCAAGTCATGAGTTCATCTAATGCTTGCTGCAGCCTCGAAGATTTATCAATGGCTAGGGCTACACGTACAACATCTTCGCCATACATCCGATAGAACTGGATGGTATAGGATGGTTTTCGACGTATATGGAAAATAATGAGGAGCACAAGATAGTCACTTTCAAAACATCACAGTTGGCTGGAAGTAAAGGAAGATCATCCTTCACATAGGTGCGCGAAGTGCGTACGATTTGTAGAATGGTCATGCAATGTTACACACATATGGGAGGACGCCATTTCTGAATAAAATGTTGTACAGTAACGATTTGTCGAGATAGCTAGAGGCATTGGTATAATCGAGGAAAAGGAGCTGTACGGTTTTGGATTTCTTATCCAGTGCAGATGCAATGCATATGATTAGAAACTGCATCCAGCGCGGAGCGTCCGGACCTACAGTAAAACTTATCGCAGTCACTGGCCTTAGTATCAAAACACTGTGGGGATGAAAGGGATTCCTTGAACACTTCCAATGGCATGGGAGTGCATGAAATCGGATGTTAATTCAGCGACTCATTCTTAGGCATGAGTGTTATTCTGGTTGCTTTCCGTGCGTCTGGAATGGTAGCACACTCTAAGCATCCGTTTGAAATCACCGTCAGAGGTCACTAAAGTATCAGCACGTTCTTTCAGAACGACTGGTGTTATAGTGTCCAAGCCACTAGCCCTGTTAGACTTCAATCTAGCGGGTTTTCTGTAGACCCTAGTATGGTTAAATAAATATGAGGACCTGTAACGGCGAAGAGGGAAGTGGCAGCCGGCGTGGAGTTGAACTCTGTGTTGGGTTTGCCCACATAAGCAGTACCGAAAGGACTGTATGAAAGATTGCGAGAGAGTTGCTTAAAGAACCTCCAGAGATCACTGCACCTGTGGTTGCCTTGAACAGCCTCAGCGTAAACATGGCTTGGTCTCCATAAATCCGCTTTTTAGGCACAGACATGCGTCCGACATTAGTGTCACGTGCCTACACGAGTACCGTCCGCTTAGGACAATTGTGCACGGATTGGTTGTTTTCCTACAGTAGCTAGACCACTCACTTATTCCAATCCAGGAAGTTACAACGCAGGTCCCGTGAGCCATGGACCATGAATCAACTGACTGATGAAATTCGTGCTGTCCGGACTTGTTCTGCTGGCCGGATTAAGGTTCAGGAAACTTCCCATTACTGCGTTTTAATTAGCAGTTAGTTTACAATGATAAACGTGTTTTCTTCTCCTTCTCAGTTGATGGGTAGTGGTGATGAAAATTTATCAATCAGCAAAGAGATGATCACATCAGAATAAAGTAAACCTAAGCAGAAATCGGTGTTATGTGAGGTGCAGGCGTAGAGTTAGGGAGACTTTGCGTATGAAAAATAAAAAAGCAGAATGCAACGTCGATTGAGGCTTTATGATATTCTTTTGCTGAAATATTCCGCCTCCTAACAGTTCTGAATTTTTGCGTCAGTGCGACGCAGATGGCTTTATTATAGGTCTTGAAGCGTGTTTTGGCAATGTAGTGGTCAGTTATCGAGACGAATACATTTTCGGATGGAAGGCACGTCAGGTTTGTTAGGAAAAAGCCGAATTCAGATGCGTATCAAGTACGGCGGAAAATTCTACCAAATCGGAGTAACTCACTGTGTTAATTGGGACTGTGTTGCTACAATCGATATCAACGGCGAGAAAAAAGTAGAGCATTCTGACTTAGGTTGTAGCTCCGAAGTGATCAGGAAACTATCAAAGCTGATTGTTGCGTTGCGTTCCACCTTAATGACTATGTATTATAGGCAGTAATTCTAAAACTGGTTTACATTCAGTCGGATGGTGGCCTTTTGAAATCGAGGAGTAAGTAGACGGCCCTGAAACCGATTTCAAAACCTATTTTAAATGTAGATGATGGCATTTTTCCGAAGTTGGGGCTTTACTGTGTGATCAAACCTAGTATGGTGATAACCATCGAGCATAATGGCTCCGCCTGCAATGTCAGGATGTGAACACCACTACATCTGTCAGAGGGAAACAGTCGATGGTCATCACTACATTTGAACTTATAAACTATTCGCTGAAACGGGTTTGCAAGATCAACAATTGACCGAGAAGTGATCGCACAACATCAGAGTAACATGTGTCCCGTTGGTAAAACAGGGCCGAAGTTTAACGTACCAACCAACACGGTGCATTTGCCTTCTCCATGTTTTATTGACAATCCTGTTGAGAGTGTAGTTTGTTTAAGTGACGGTATTCAAGGAGGACAACTGTACACAGCGTCTCGAATACCAGTTAAACGATCAACAGAGTAAGACAACGTTGATGGCATAAAGATTTATTCAGCCAAAGGATGAAACAGTTTGTGCGCAGCGTAGAAGGAGATTCCAATGACAACGAGAACTACGGAACTAGAAGGAAACGCCACATCGATCGGCCTGTGAATTTTTCAACATTTGACGTCGGAGAAAACGGAGCTGCATTCAGCATAGTATACTGGATGTTTAATTAGTTCTCGCCTATAATAGATACTCAGTGCACACAAGGGGAGGCATTGTACATCAGAGCTCAGACAAGCATGCTTTATAGAACCACCCCATGGAAGAAGTGTAATGAGTCACGAACCTATGGTTAGAGTCATGCTGGAGAGACGCAGATTCACGGGTGTTTAAGTCTACTGGATCCTGTGGTTTATTCGGAAAGCTAACTGATATGCAAACAGAGGAACAGATGATGATATTTTTGAAAAATAAAGACTGCAAGAGCAAAAGGTAGTCAAGTATCACGTCTTATGGAGATTCATAAGCGGAGCTCATCCACTGGCTCCATCAGAATCCGAACCCATGAACATTAGTGGCTCGCACCGCTAGCCAACAGCTTAAGACACTAAGTCACGAGACACAACAGGCACCGTCAGGATTTACTGGCTAACGACGATGTAGCGCAACCCATTCTGATGGAACCGATTAGTGGGGAATACAACGTGAATCGAGGGAACGAAACGGCCATCTGGTGCTTTGTCGAGCATTTGGATGACTATCTGATTTGGAAGCTGATGCGACGGAACCTACAGAGTCAGTTGACTAAACGGCATATAGAGAGAATATTGCCAGTTTATTATAAAATTTGAGTTTATCGAAACTCTATTATGCGACAAGATCTTGTAAGTTATTTCCCTTGAGTATTTTAAATAACGCAGTGAGAAGACGAAAGCTGGTAGATGTTAACATTTCGTATTGTCTCGTCAGTGCCAATACCATAACAGGAAAATATATAGAACTACAGCTAGGGTGTGACCGGATATGATAGAGACAGGGTGGTTTTAAACTTACGAACAGCTGTTTCTGCACACAGAGTGCCGGTTTGATTCGACTGATCGCAAAAGCCTCGGTGAAACATAGGAAGCGGGTGTTAGCATGTCTCGACAAGATAGTGAACTTCGTGGTAGGGTCGAATGGATGACAAATGACTAATAAGTGTCTACCAACAGAAGAGGCAGGTGGCTTTCGTGAACGAGCGGTAGAGGAAGCGGCAGACTGGGTAATTTCACACTGCACCCACTTAGGCATATGTTCCCTCACTCTGGAATTCAATATTATCTCGGTACGGCCGATGTAGCATGACCCGAAGCTACAGGTGAATTGGTAAATGCAGTGTGAATTGGCGCCGACAGGTTGTCTTTCCATCGTTGAGGAAACAGGCATTTTTCTGGTTCGGTTAATAAGGACAACTTGGGCAGCATAATAAGTCATATGAACAGCGGAAATTATGTGCATGGCTGTCCTTATGGTGACCAAATCATCTCTAAACGGTATTTCTATAAGTTCTCCTCCTCCTCATCATCATCATACACGTTAGCTAGAGGTGGGGAACACCTCAGCTAATGTGCCGCAATACATAGAAAAAAGGGGGGAAAAAGCAACTGGTGCAAGCCGGCTGAGCTACCGGTAACGGATGGGCATCGTTCCGGTAAGCTACCAGCCGGCTGCTGTGCACTAAAAAAAGTTACTATGCAAAATTATATAAGGCTAAATAATGAGATCATGGTTGGAGGGGGGAGACTAAGAGGGATGGGGTGGGACAAAGAAACTCACAGCACGAACGCCAATGAGGTCGGCTCCATGCCATGTCAGCAAGTGTGTCCAACCAAACGTGTTCATCGTCTTTCGGACTCCAACCAGGGAGCCGAGACGCTCCAACCGAGGCCAGCTTCGAAGATAGGGCCTTCATTCCTCTCGACCAAGTCATCGCTTGGCCACCCCTCCTCTTCTTCCATCCACACCCCCGGCGCGCAAACAACACACGTCGTGGGAGTCGGTGGGCTGGCATGCGTAACACGTGGCCGAGCCATCGGAGTCTGGTGCGTGAAATAACGATGCTGAGCGGTTCAGTTCCTTTTCCTGTGCCATAAACAAGGCGTCGAACACGCTCGTTGCTCACGCGGTGTTCCCACCAAATGTGAGCTAAATTACGAAGGCACCGGTGGTCGAACGTAACTAGCCTCTTTAGGTCCGCTGCTTTAAGCGGCCAGGTTTCACAACCGTACAATAGGGTCGAACGTACCGCTGCATTGTACACTCTACCCTTCAGGGCAAGAGTGATGTCGCGCAGCCGCCATAAGTGGCGAAGGTTAGCAAAAGCGCCCCGAGCTTTTGCTATACGGTTCGTGATCTCATCTTCAATCCCACGGGCGCTGATACAACTTCCCAGGTAGTTGAATTTTTGAACGACTTCTAGCTGATCCCCACCAAGGGTCAGCGTAGGAGGCGGTCCAGACCAATCTTGGAGGAACGCTTTGCACTTCGAGGGTGCGAAGCAAAGCCAGAAGTGACGGACAGCTAGTGCTAATCTGTCCAGTGCCGCTTGGCACATTTGTGAGCTGTCACAGATTAGGGCAATATCATCAGCATACTCTAAGTCAAGAAGTCGTTCTCCTGGGAGCAGATCCACACCTTCTAAGTCGTGTCCTGTGAACGCGATTTCCATGACTTCGTCAACAGCGAAGTTAAAGAGGAAAGGTGACAGCGGGCATCCTTGTCTCACACCGCTGGAGATATTAAAGGGCGACGACAACTTGCCGTAAGCCCTCACTCTGCCCGAGCTACGCGCATATAATGCTCGGATAATATTTACATATTTCTCAGGTACACCTTTCCTCAGTAGACAGTCCCAAAGTGCAAGTCTATCCACAGAATCGAATGCACCTTTGATATCGAGGAACATGAAAACGGTGGACCGCCAATATATGTGACAGTGCTCCAATAACTGACGCAAGGTGAAGATGTGGTCAATGCAGCCACGACCTCGACGAAACCCGGCTTGCTCTTCACGAATCTGGCTTTCACGAGTGCCAGTCAGTCTGTGAAGGATGACAGAGGCAAGCAATTTGGAAACGATGGAGACCAGACTGATTCCTCTATGGCTGCCGCATTCCGATCGTGAGCCTCCCTTGAAAATTGGGACTATGACGGAGCGGCTTCAGTCGGTTGGGACAGTTTCCTGCTCCCATAGTTTAACTAGCAATTCGTGTAAATTATCCACAAGAGCAGGTCCCCTGAATTTGAAGAGGGCTGGAGGAAGGTCATCAGGTCCCGCGGCTTTATTTAACTTCAACAGTCCGATCTCACGTTCGACTTCTGAGCGAGAGGGTGGATCCAAAGGGACAGCCGACGGAGAAGGGCGATCACTGGCCGGCGAGAAACCTAACTCCGGCCGATTAAATTGCCTTTCAAAGTGCTTAACCCAACACTCCAAGCGCTTTGACAAGTTGTGGATAGGCTGTCCACTCTCGTCACAAATTGTTTCACTAACACCAGGTCTCCTGCTACCCGTTTCCCTTATTAGACGGAATAACTTACGATGGTTGCCAAGGGCAGCGGCCACTTCCATCTCTGATGCACGATGAGACCACCAAGATTCGCGGTCTCTCTTCAGACTAGCACGGAGTTTTGCCCGGAGCTCTTTGCGAGTTTCATTGTGTTCGCTTCCAGTCGGAATATGCCGGCGAGCATCTATAAGTTCCAGAGACTGTGAAGAGACCCAATGTCCATGTTGGCGATTAGATATACCACATGAGGATTTTCCTGCTGCTAGCAAGGTCTGGTGAATATGAGACCAGTGACCTTCAGTTGCATCCAGTGAGCGTTTATCCAACTCGCATGACAGCGTACTTTGATAGACATTCAGAACAGCTGGCTTCGCCAGTTGGCTGGTGTCAATGCCCTCACAACGTCGTCGTGGGCGTCCACCAAAGCGCATCCGCAGGTCAGCACATACAAGTGCATGATCGGTGTCCACACCTGTGCTCCAAATCGAGCGACAGTTCTGGATGCAGCCTCTCCAGCGGTAACTTATCGCAATGTGATCGATTTGCGTCCATAGCTGGTTCGAGGCTGGTGGGCACCAAGTCACTCTTCGGCGGGTGCTGTGTCTGAAATTAGTGCTCGCAAGAAATAAGCGAGCATGCTCACACAAATGAAATAACCGCTCACCGTTATCATTACGGGAGCCTACACCATGTTGGCCGCCCAGATGCAGCTCATCTGTGGATAATTTTCTAACTTGAGCGTTCAGATCCCCGGCCAGCACTACAGTGTCTAAGCTTCTTCTGTGGCTAAGGAGCTCGTTCAGTTGACGATAGAAGTCGTCTTTTACCGAGTCATCGCTACAGTTTGTCGGTGCATAGGCAGCGATAACGAATAGACATCTGTTAGTCCCACGAAACTTCGAAGTTTTGAACGAGCCAGCCAATCGGACCGCACACATCCGGCAATTGATTGGAATGCAATCAACCAGAGTAGCTTCAGCCCCGGGACTCAGGGCAATACCCACACCGGCTTGGCCATTGCTCGAAGCTGCATCGTCACCGGAAAGGCGTAATGAGAAAGTGTTGCTAGTGTCACCTGAAGGGGATCGCAGAGTGAGCGCAGAGCTCGAGTCTTGCAGGCAGATCTCCGATAAGCAGCAGATATCGATCGAGAGGGTTTCTAATGTTCGGGCAAGTGCTGCCTGTTGACCGATCTGAAGCAATGTGTGAACGATGAGGCATGCCAATCTGAGGGAGGATCGAGGGCTTCAAATGGAAGCCGATGAACTGCGCTTGACCGCTTGGTTCGACATGGGCCTGTTGACAGTGAAGGAATGACGCTCCGCGCTCACATGTGAATTGAAACTAAAAGACAAGCGACTATTGAAGCAAGGTGGGGGAGGGCCGAGAATTGGGGGATTGAAAACAGGGGGGATAAAAGTGAAGCTGGAACGGGACGATAAGGGTGAAAAAGCGTAAGAGGAGGAATAAGAAGACGGGAAGGCTTGAGCAGTAGCTTCCAAACCCCTATCCACCCTGCTCGATGCAGCAGATAGGGCACCGTTGATTATCCTCTGCGGTGGCCAGAGCATCAGAAATTTGTTTGATGTGGGATTCATAGTATTGCGTGGGCAGGATACTGTCAGGTTGCCCAGGCCTAGACAGGAGAACGATTAGGGTTCTCAACCAAAGCCTTTGGTTCAAAAACCTGACCGCAAGGCAGCGGGTTTGGTACTGGGCTACAAGGAGTCCGTTTTAAGGAATAAGGGGCCACCCTCATTCCAACCCCCAACCTGGAGGACCAGGAGGCTGAGTTTGTCTGGCCTCTAACCATTGACCAATCTGGTATGAGTGGCTCTGAAGGTGCAAAAATGCACCACCCAGTATAGCTCAATGGATCACTAAGGCACACAAACCATCGCACCACGGTAAGGTCCAGCCTCATTGCGATGGGTATTTCTATAAACGAACGAACAGGAGCTGTTGACTAATGCGCTCTTGAAAAGCGGTTATCCTTGCCGATTTATTGCAATACATAGCCAGACGAGAGTGGCGAGAGAGAAGGTCCTTACTGTGGCTAAAAAGATCTTTATAGAAATACATAAAGATCTTTTTAGCCACAGTAAGGACCTTCTCTCTCTCCACTCTCGTCTGGCTATGTATTGCAATAAATCGGCAAGGATAAGCGCTTTTCAAGAGCGCCTTAGTCAACAGCTCCTGTTCGTCTTACAGACAATCAGGGTTACATATTCTTCTTGCGCGATTAAACAGTTTTGACTGGTGTCCACTTGTACCGCACTGGAGTGAAGTTGGTAAAATGCAGGTACTGCCCGGACCATGTGGGTTTTCGGTAAACAGATCGCTTGATGAGAACGTTTTCGCTACGACTACTCAGTACGTCCAAATATGGGAGACAGCCGTTGCACTCTACTTCGCTGGTTACTCTCAAATTGGTATGAGAACTTAAAAATTTCGACAAGACGTGTAATCTGTGTCGTTGATGAACAGAACACTAAAATGTCGTCCACGTACCGTTTTACAGTAGGCAAGGCGAGAAATTTCTGCGCTCATCTTTGTCTCCACCATGTACATGAAGAAATCCGCTACTACTGGATCCAATGGACTCGCCACTATTACATCATCCATCTAGCGGTATGGTGTTTCGAAAGCGGAAACTGATATTTTCAGTGCAAAGCAACAGGGTGTCTTTCAACAGCTCAGTTGGTATTGGAAGAGATAAGCTTGAATGTTTCGCCAACTCACACACATAATCAATGGTCTCACGTAGTGGAACATTTGTAGAAAACGGTTATACATCTAGTGTACCCATGACAATATCTGACAAGCCTATGCTATCAAGAGTTTAGATGAGTTCAAAGGAGTCCTTGATACTGTGTGGAATAGCATGCTTCTTTAACGGTGTAAGAATGTTCACAAGTCGGCAAGCAAGCTTGTATTGCGGGGAATTGTCCGAAGGATGTATCACTCTTACGAGTCGTCGGTAATCCGTACATTTGCGGTGTGGTGGAGCTACCCGGTTTTAGCCATCCTAAAACCCGCTTCCTACATTTCACCGAGGCTGTCGCGATCAGTCGAATCAAACCGGCACTCTGTGTGCAGAAACAGCTGTTCGTAAGCTTAAAACTCCCATGGACATGGCACATCTGTACTCCACCCTGTCTCTATCATATCCGGTCACACCCTAGCTGTAGTTCTATATATTTTCCTGTTATGGTATTGGCACTGACGAGACAATACGAAAATGTTAACATCTACCAGCTTTCGTCTTCTCACTGCGTTAGTTACAAGATTTTACAAAGGATAAATAAAATCGCTTCGTGTGTGCTTCGATACATTTCACCCTGCTGTGGGCAGAATTTCTATCATCGGCGTTGGCTTGCTCTTCGCTCACAAGACTGGCGCATTCGTTACAGACCTCCAGTTCTACTTTCCTAGTGTCTGCATCAGTTTTAAGCATGCGTTGTGGAACTACTCGTTCTTCTCTGAACGATGGGTAAGTGATGGAAATCGTTTGCAAGATCAAATGCGCATTGAAGCACACTTAGAATGCTTTCGCCAAAAACGTGAGTGGAATACAGACATTTTTATTTTTCCTAGTCTCAACCAAACTCAGAACTCTGGAGCTTATTTCCGTGACGAAGGAATACGCAAAGTTGACAGTTGTAATGTTTTATGTGCTCCAGAAACTGTTGAGACCCGGTGCATGAATATTAGCTCCCCTATCAATTTCAGAAGAAACCAAAGGTTTTCAAATAAGAACATTAGAAGATGAAGGTTATGGGCGACAGTGCCATTTCGTGCATACCCTTCGGGCACGTAAATGCAACTAACAAAAGATTCAAAACAAGGTCACATGAAATCGATTGATGCTTAACGGTTTTTCCGGTTGGTGCGTCACACGCTACCCCGGTAGGGTTGGCGCCACACAGCTGTTTTTGAACACAGAGTAGTGGGCGCTGTCGATCGATAGCAATAGCTTCAAGGAGGCTGAGGATGTGAGGCTTTTGACTGAACATGAAGACTGGGAATGATGCACTGGCGTTCACCTGGTAACCGGCGTTCATCTAATGTATCGTAATTCCTGAAACAGCCCTGTTTCTCGATTCACCCGGTGTAACCATCCATCCATCCGTTTGCCAAGCCACCTTATAATGTGAGCTGTCTCCACATCTGCAAGTGAATTTGCATAAGCAATAAGACGTGTACTGTTTTGACACAAGTGTTTTCAATGAAGAATTAAGCAGTGGTCTTACGGACATTGGCAAGTGCAGCACTGGTGCTTTCCTCATAGATGCGCTTATTCGTTTCGCGGAGACTTACATGAGGTGGTCACATGAAATTGTTGCAGGCCCGTCAAATATCCCCGCAAACACGCGCCACAAACTCCGGCGTAATGGCAGTGGAAAGCGGAGTCCAATTCCTCCCCAGAACGTAGCAGAGTTCAGCCACTCCGAGACGCGGCACAACTGCGCACACGCTGACAATATTCTTTTGCAAACTACCACCCCGTCATGGTAGCAATTTTCACTAACTTAATGACCCACAGCATTGGCTGTGATTCGCCCTCTGTTGGTCCTAAAAGAGCCTTCAGAGGGTCACTTGTCTTGCTTCCTATTCGCCGTAGTTGGGATTCGGTTCGGTCACGTGATTTTTGTGTCTGTCGATAGCCAAGCAGCGTTCACGTCTAAGCCACTAGCGCGTGTCTACCGTAACCCAATCTAGTGTGCGTAGCCTTGTCCGTTACGAGGGCTCGGTGTCTACTCGAATACGTGCGGCTAGGAACGTTCACACGCTTGCTCGATTTTCTGTCTTACCAGCGCATACCCCGGGCTAAACTAACACCATCACGTCAGCGCAAATCCGTTCGATCGGCCAGCGTTCCATGCCGTTATCGTAGGCGTGCTCAAACCGTGCCAGTGGCAATCGTATCAGGCGTCTCACAATCTTAACAGAAATGCAAGTCAACGAAAATCTGTTTCTGCTGAACATTTAACGCTCAATCTCGTCTTATCGTGTAACTGGAGCCCTTGATAAAACTGTAGTGGATAAGCATTAGAATGTAGCAAGATGTGATTGTGTACTTAAGTGAAAATGCACCAATACTGATGTATAAACAGTTGTGTGGACTTGACCAGTTTTGTGTAACGATTTGATTGCAAATAAATGTCGATGTGCATTCGTCTTAAGGGGTTAATCCAAAAGATAATGTGCTGGATCCATACAGACAAGTATATTGTCAACGTCACATCATTGTTAATACTTGCTAAGTGGCGTTGTTTTACAAAGCAATAAATAGTACATTTTGCTCATGTATGGTAAATGTGTAGGAAACACGAATTCCCCAATCGATCTAGTTGGAGCGAACATCCCGTTACGAGAGTTTAACACTGGGAATATTATTATAAGGTTGCTAATAAAAATAAGCAGTTTATATGCTTTGAATAAACTGCTGAAATTGTGTGCTTCCTCCAGTGTATCTGTGGCGCAAATCAAATAATCTCGATGCAACAAAGTTCCAAAGAGAGAACCATTGTGATGTACGTTGTAGCGCCTACCGCAACTTCCAGTCATGTCTGCCACGCCACGCATGCAGCCGGCAAATAATTGGATGAGCACAATCGATGGATCATTATCAAGGTCATTCCGCCAGTACCTTATCTGTCACACTTTTTTGGATAGTGTCGGGAGCGTGTGCGCACCTTGTTCTTATTTCGTTGGTGGATTCGGCCGTAGTGATTCAAGACCCTGCTTGCGCAGCGGTCTAGTGTGGGTATTGAGATACAACATCGGCGTCGCGGCTGCGAACTGCTACAATGGCGTTCCATCTTCCACCTCCGGACGCATTCTGGTGTGATTCAAGTGTTAAACCTACTAAGAGCGACTGGGCTCAATGTAAAACATCTTTTACAAATTATTTGGGCATATTACCGTCAACTGCTACTTACAATGAGACCCAAAAGTTGAAACTTCTCCGACATCTAGTAGGAAACGAGGGTCAGCGTTACTTTGATGTACTGGAACTACAAAAATGGACACGCCTACAAAGACGTTAGATGTACTGGATGGATCTTGGGGCGCCCGACCTAATGTCTTTGCTGAACGGTACAAATTCTGGCGTTTGCGACAAAAAGACTCAGAGCCCCTGGAACACTTTGTTTCCTGCTTGATCCGTGCGGTAAAAACATGAGATTACTCCAGCATTCCAAAGAATAGAGTTGAAGTGGTTGTGCTGACCCAACAACTGATATCCGACATCACAGGACATCGCATACGAGAGACACTACTTCTGGAAGACCCATCGAAGCTTTCCTGGGCTAGAGCCATAGAGCTCGCTAGGCTCAAAACAACTGCCCTGGAACGATGACGTCTGTTCAGCACCAAAGAATCACTCGATATCAGCAAGCTTCGGAGCACGAATTCTACGCCATTTCAGAATGTGAGTGTTTTGTGCTTTCGATGTAAAAGTTCTCGATACAAATCATATTGTCAAACATGTTCGGCCCGTACAGTAGGTTGCAAAGCTGCGGTGAGCAGGGCCATTTCGCCCGGTGTTGTCGCTCCCCCCGCGTAGCATTAGTTGAGCAACCATCGATTGAGTTTCCTTCTGCGTCTGCTATGTAAGATATTGTTGCGGTTAAAAACTTCATCAGACAAACAATCGACAAATATTATTGACGGAGCCCAAGCTCCCTTCCCCTGACATTCGTACAGTTATGCTCCATGGCCCCCACACCACTGTGCCAGTTGCGCTGGAATTAGATTCTGCATCGCCAATAACAATCATTCCATCTAGCCTTTATGACAATTACTTTCACGACATTCCATTGTATCCCACTTTGTACAAGTTTGACGCTTACACCAATGCCCCTGTGTGCATCCGTGGATATATAGAGATGAAACGGAGTCTACAGTCGGTCGCATCCGACATTGCTGTGTACGTGGCATCTGAAGATAACGCAGCCTTGCTGGGACCAAATGATATGGTGGCTCTTAACATAACGCAAACTATCGATCAAATGCGAATCATGGCACTCAATGCATCAGGGCTTAAAGATCTATGGCCCAAATTATTTACTGAAACAACTGGCCGGATTTCATCTGCCGCTCATCGTATATGACTTAAACAGGACGCTAAGCCGTTTTCTATATCGCATCCAAGTCATATTCCGTTGACGAAACGTGGGATGGTAGAGAAAGCCATACAAGAGATGGTATCGAACGATTTGGTAGAGCCAATTAAATGAGCCGAATGGGTGTGTCCCATGGTCACAGTCTTTAAGAAGAGCGGTACTGTGCGCATAAGCAATGACTTGAAGGCGTTGAATAGTCGGATCGTTTGCGAAAAGTTCGTTCTTCCCACAGTTGAGTTGTTAGTCAAGATAACTGACGCACGATTTTTCTCAAGATTAGACCTGAAGAACGTTTTTTCCACATGCCATCGCCACCAGAATCGAGACCACTAACGGCTTTCTGACATCAAGCGGTCTGTTCCAGTATAAAGTTTTGCCAATGCGGCTCAGCTCTGCTCCCGCATCTTGGCAGAAGTTCATGAATCACTCACTAGCAGATCTACCGGGACAAATCGCTTACATGGAGGTTTGCGTTCTCGGGCCTTCAAGAGATGAGCATGACTCAAGGCTACGCGCTGTATGACACCGGTTGGAGAGCCTAAATCTTCGGCTTAATCTTGAAAAGTGCACATTTTGTGCTACTGGAGTCGAATTCCTTGGGCCAATCTTATCATCCGCTGGAATCCGACCATGCGCCACTAATATTCGGGCTATCACAGAAGCACCATACCGAAGAATGCATCTGAGGTCAGGCATTTTCTTGCTCTATGCTCGTACAACTTACGTTATTTGCCCGATTTTGTTACCCTAGCGGATCTCTTGAGAATGGTGACAAAGGAAAATGCCACCATCGACTGTGGCTCTGAACAGCAGACTGCCTTTGAAGAAATTATAAGACGCCCCTTACCCTTACCCACACCAATGCTGGCCATTTTCGATGAAAACTGCCCTACCTTCGTCTCGACGGATGCGTCAAACACAGGTTTAAGAGCGGTCCTGTTGCAGATACACAACGGAGAGAAATAAATGATTGCATATGCCTCTGGAAACTTATCCCCTACATAGGTTTCATACTCCGCCGGTGAAAGGTAGGCCCTCACCTGTGTCTGAGCCTGAGAAAAATGGCAACTATTCCTGTTTGGTCAGAGGTTTACATCGCGTACAGATCACGCTGCTCTAACTACCTTCCTTAGTCGAGAAACGAATGGTCACAAACCACTGCGGACTAACCGCTGGTATGCGCGTTTACTGAACTATGAATTTCAAATCACATTCCATTCTAGCTACGAAAACCATATAGCAGATAGCTTATCACGTCTTCCATTGGACGATTCCGATAAGAATGAGGACGACGAAAAGTCATGTTTTCCAGTTTACATTCAAGTGAGCTTTCCGTCGTAACTAAGCAAGAGCTTCAAGAAGCTAACCAAAGTGACCCAAGGCTGGCATCGCTACACGAAGTTCAGTGTTGAACTATGGGCGTTTTATGTTTTACGACACGAGTTAGCGGTCATTGATGGTTGCCTTATGCGAGGATCGAGATTCCTGGCTCAACAGAGACTAACGTCAAAAATTATCCAATGTGCACACGAAGGACATCCGGGTATCGTACGAACGAAGCACCGACTGCAAGAACACTTTTGGTGATTGAAAATAACCAAAAATGGCAGAGGAGTGTGTCCGGTCTTGCGATGCGTGTCAGAACGCCGACGAGAGCCCTAAGCCGATGCACACATTAAACCTATCGTTTATCCAATGAAAACTTGGTCGAAGGTGGTGACTGACATCATGGGACCATTCCATTCTGCACCGCAGCACCAGAAAAACTGTTTAGTGGCCACGTGCTTTTACAGTAAGTGGCCTGAGATTCACCTTTGTGGCGATGTGAACACTTCAACCGTTACAAGGTGGTTGAAGCATCTGTTTGCGAGATTTGGGCTTTCCGAAGAAATTGTGAAGGACAACGGACCGCAATTCACAAACTACGAGTTCCGACATTTCTTACAACTTCATGATGTGAAACACGTACGAACTGTCCATTACAATTCAGCTGCCCACGGAATGATTGAGCGTACAAATCGGTCGCTAAGGGAAAGTATACAGACAGCACGTTTGTCTGGCATGTATTGGATGCCGAAGTCGAGACTCTGTTTACCCACCGAACCTCCCATCACAGAGCGACCGATCGCATGCCAGGGGAGCTAATGTTCGGCAGGAAGCTACGCACGAGGTTAAATTCAGCTATTTCGGCTACCGAAAACAGCGACCCCCGCCAACTGGAGCGTCACCGAGGTTATCATTCCTGTTACGATAAGCAATCCAGACTGTTGCGTCCCGGGACGTTAGTCGGGCTAAAAAAAGAGGCAGACACGTAAAGAGCAGTCACAATCATCCCGCCCAATCAGAATTACTCGGTCATTAGGGCCAGGAACGTATGGGCTTGCGGACGGCCGTCGAGTTAGTGCCAGATAGCTATACCCAGCGCTTCAACGTCCAGAAACGAGGTCCAAAACAGTGGACCTAGCAGTTCAATTGTCACTCATGCTGATGCGCTCATTTAGGGAGGGGGTGATGTTATAGTGTCTACCGCAACTTCCAGTGATGTCTGCCACGCCCCGCACGCAGCCTGCAAATGACTGGAGGAGCGTCATCGATGGATCAATATCAAGGTCATTCCGCCAGTACCTAGTCCGTCACACTATTTTGGGTAATGTCCAGAGTGTGTCCGCCCCTCGTTTTTCTTTCGTTAGTGGGTTCGGCCGTAGTGATTCAAGACGCTGCTTGCGCAGCGGCCTAGTGTGCGTAATGAGATACAACAACGTATCGGAGCAAAGCTCTTAAAATATACGTGTCTATCTGTCTAGGCCGCTTTCCGGTAAACTGACCTGATCAAACCATCCGGTCGTTGTGTGATCAGTATGTGTAAGTATGGAATACAACTGTCATGCTCAGTTTCTTATGGCACAGTAGGATTCTGGTGCGCACTACTGAACGCTTTGGTTGCCAGCGCAATACCTTCATCCGATTCTATGACCAACAGAATATCATCACCATAGCGCTTATATTAACTAGCGGAAATGCTGGTGTTGTGTAGTCTCTCTTCAATCATATCCATGACTATGTCCATCAACAAGGTCGCAAGGGGTTGGTCATAGTCACAGTAGGGGCGTGTTTTTCAACATTTCTGTGGGCAGCAGTAGCCGAATGTCGTTTTTCGTGATAAAGTCACATAGGTGGTCAACAGTTGCGTTCAATGGAATTTTGCAGAGAAGCACATCAAGTGAACACAGGCGCATATGAGGTATGTTAATGCTTTCCAAATAGTGTAGCACTCCGACGATGTTTCATAGAGCAGATTTTACCACGAATCTTCTCACTGGCTCACAAATGCAGTTCAGGTTTGTAGCAATGGCATGGTAGGTGAATTCACAATTTCCATAAATATTATACACCTTTAGTAAAGCATACATTTGCGCAAGAAGTGATCGTGTCATCTAACAACCCTCCACTTTTGATCTTTTTATTTGGAATCATAAATGGAACTTCATGTTTCAGGCGTTTCGCTATCAGTCCATAGCTATATATTAACTGAATCACGGGGAATGCTGATCCTCAGCATAAGGTTATATATATATATATATATATATATATATATATTTGTAAGTAGTAGGGGGATTTAGTGGGTTTTTCTGCAGGTTCGTCGCATTTAGACACAGGCAGACAGCCACCACACATCCAGGAAAACGCTATTGCGAATCAGCGACTTATGTCACGGAGCCATAGGCGACGGCAGCGGACTGCCATGACTGATATCTAACTGCGATATAGAGCGGCGCATCCTCCACTGTTTTGCATGTTTTGAATGTGCAGAGGACAGGGCTGGTATTAGAGTTACCATGGGATCAATAAGACACCAAACGAGAAGTACAAAAAAGGAAAGAAAAATACTTGGAAGCTACGAAACAAGTGATACATACCATTTTCCCTTTAAAAAGGACGCTTTGCAAACCAGATTGGACGGTCCGTAAACCACTTTGCACGCTTTGCAAAGCCCACCGGGCGTTTTGCAAACCATATTGAACGTTTTGCAAACCACTTTGGACGTTTTGGAAACAACTGGACGCTTTGCAAAATACACTGGATGTTTTGCAAACGGCTTCGAACATTTTTGTAAATTATATCGGACGTTTTACAAAACAAAGTGGACATTTTGCAAAATAAATTTGGCACATCTTGTTGTAAGCAGAAAAGCAGCGATTTGCTAGTCACAAAAAAGGAGTAAGGCGACTAGACGATGTTCAAATCACATGTTATTCATTCTAATACAGCCGAATTGTGTAGGCATCGGGTGCCACAGCAAACCTTGCTCTGAATCGGGATACTCGAACACCTTGAGCAAAGGCGGTGACTGTTTCCACTTTTCTCAACATCCGCATTCGTGGTGACCCAGTAGTTCCCTGTCATTCTATGGGCCTTCGAGTATTTACTGTGGGTCTGTGGGCGAATCTATGAAGCTGCTGCGACAGTGTAGGCTATCATGACTCCATCAAACCCAGTCTAGCTTTACTGGTATGCCGCTGCATTTGGTTATAAAAGAAAGGGGAGTAAGGCGACAAGATGATGCTCCAGTCACGTTGTGCTTATGGAACTGCGACAGAGCTGTGCAAGCATTGGGTGATTGTGCAAGTTCCCCCTTGCTCATGAGAGCCGTTCACGTCAAAACCGGTGACCCAGTTGTCCCCTGTCCCTCTATTTACGTTCGCGTATTTTGTGTGGGTGTGTGGGCGAACCTTTTCAGCCGCTCGATTATTGGCTCGATGAATCAGCCAATCCCGGCATCGGTTTAGTAGCGTTGCGCTGCACGAAACGAGCAAAAGGAGCGACGAACGATAATTGCCCACTGGTTGCACAGTTCTGTTGCATTTGCGTGCCCACAATGTGGCCTGGACATCGTCCAGTCGCCTTACTCCTCTTTCTTTGATAACAAACTGCAGCGGTATACCAGTAAAGCTAGACTGGATTTGGTGGATTCACAATACCATACACTTCCAATAATCGAGCAGCTGAGTAGATTCGCCCACACACATACTGGGAATATGCGTAGGCCGATATTAACAGAGAACTGCCGAGTAGCCGCTTATCTGGTTCGTCAGTTATGGTCCAAGTGATCGAATTGGTCAAGGTCTAATTCTGTGGGAATCGCGGTCCACATTGAGATCGCGCATCACAATCCATTCACGAAACGAATGCTTCACAATGACCCTCCAAAGCTAGATAACATTCGTTTAAGTCATAACAGACTACGCGGTTCGGAAGTCTGACTTCCCAATAGTCGCACATCTACACGAGTTCATGTATGAAGGCACAGACACAAACTGCGCGAAGGGCACTTCAGTAACCGCCTTTGATCGAGGTGATGGTGGGTTTGCACGAGCACTCGCCGCTTATATAATTCGGCAGCATTAACATGGCTAGGATGTGGTCTGAACATCGCCTATTCTCATACTCTTCAGTACTCGATAGCAACTCGCTGATTTCCTGTTTAGAATACAATATGTCCAATTCGGTTTGCAAGATGTCCTTTTTGTTTTGCAAAACGTAAAAAGTGGTTTGCAAAACGTCCAATTTAAAATGAAAATGGTATATACATAGGAAAGTCTCTCGGGAAAATACATGACAGTCGAGATCACTTATCTTGATACTAATAAAAGAAACACAGAAACACATTTGCACAATAAATGTGAACACTGTTTGGAAAGTCGCATGTTTGACAGTGGGCAGCGGGACTTAGTTGAAGTCACTTGTCAATACCAAAGGTTGCGCATCAATCGTTCTTTGAGTAGGTGCACATGCCTCGGGCAGCACATGACCGAACCGGTCGGAGACACAGAGAGCCAGAAGTGGACACTGTATCGCATTCGACATGCTGTGTGATCTCCCACATCAGCTACTCAAACCAGACTGTACATGTAGAGGGCAACACCTAAGTGCACACTATTTCACTGTACCAATAGTCTAGTCACCATTCTACCTAGCAGTTGCTTTACTATTGCCACATCGGATTCCTTCAAATATGGATGCCCAAGAGTTAAGGCAGTCACGTCTAAATGTGGAAGAAAACATCAACCGTTCGTATGGGGTAGTTATTCTCATACCTGCAAAAGTGGTTGTTAGCCTGACCTCCAAACGAAACCCATACACGTTTGTCGTACCATTGATGATGATGTCTAATGTGTCTCTATCCACTTTGTGACAGCTCACACTTAAGTTTGCATAAACGCATGTACAAACGTTGCATTCGAAATGCCATTGGACACAGATGAGGCCAATCTATGTATATATGTATACCGAATGAATTCCACGAGGATCTTCATACCGCTTTTGTACGGTTAACTTGGTGCAGTAGAACGACATTCGAGCAAACCGAAAATAATATTACCAGAACATGAGGAAGGTGAGTTTATGACAAACTCATGTTGATTTCAGGTGTTGCGAATCCAAGACAAATTTGATCGATGCG
Organism: Dicrocoelium dendriticum; assembly: GCA_944474145.2. Lineage (NCBI taxonomy): Eukaryota > Metazoa > Platyhelminthes > Trematoda > Plagiorchiida > Dicrocoeliidae > Dicrocoelium > Dicrocoelium dendriticum. Next base: position 87,461,632 of record OX104063.1, read on the forward strand.
AATTCCGTGAACTACTCAAAAGGGCGGTTTCTCAGGTGCCGGAGAAGGCACAATTGTACGCGGAATAGAAGCACCATGAGTATGTTCCCATTCAATTTACTAATCCTGGCCAATAAGGCTGCGTATGTGGTACGTTTGCCTGCGTGATGAATAATCTTGCATTTCAGAAGTAGATGTTGCTTGAGCTCCCCTGTGTAGATGCGCCTGATGTGAATGTTGACAAGGTGCCTACCTGTCTATTACCCACTACCTCGTCCATACTGGCTCCAGTAGACAGTTGGTCGTCGCTGGAGGGGACGGAGTGCACCGTCCTCGTGACGGTGCTAGGCTCAAAGAGTGGTTCCATGCAACCTGTGTGGAACGGGCTACGGTCCAGCCACCGCCTCGTGTACGTCTGGTGTGTATGAATTCCCAATTAGGCTGGAATGCTTCCGTTCTGCTTGTTGAAGGAGTGTGGGCCGGCTCCGTTGATGAAACGTGGCTCCCATTCGCATGCCTCCCGGTCTTATTCCTTCGGGTTTACACCGGATATGGGGTGTGTGGATGGAACTATGGGTGGTGCAGCGCAAGCCACCCATGGTCCCTCTGTAGGCGCAGGCGTCCTGTGACTGTCCCCATGGACATCACAGTGACAGGCAAATCCGGATACGGACGCCGCCTAATCATATATATATATATATATATATATATATATATATATATATATATATATATATATATATATGTATATATATGCGAGGTACACAGAAGTCCACTTCGCACTAATAAGCAAGAGCGGACCACAAAGGAGACAAAGAAAAGAAGGGTTGTGTACTGGTGGCAGGGTATTGCTTGCAGAAGACAAGCCCTGGCTGTCCATCCTGACAGGGGAGTTTCGTTCGAGGTTCCATATCCATATCTGTTGGCTCAAACCCAGGGTCAACAAGGCAGCCGCGCGAATGGCTAGCTCGGGAATGGGACTGCGGACAACCAATGGGATCGAAATGTGGTCAGCAACCGAGGACAGTCAAGGCTACTTCTGTGATTATGGTAAATCGTAGGTTAGAGACGGTGGTTGAACCTAAGTGACAAGGAGCTGCCTCACTTAAGACGGGCAGTGGTAAAATAGAGCACCGTCAGAGACAAGCCATGGCGCTTGTGCGTCACGCCAAACGAGTTGGGCTTACATCCGGCGCAACATTGTTTGCTGACTAAGCCAACCTCAAATGAGGAGGCTGCTGATACCGAGTTTGTTTAGTCGTTAACCACCGATTCAGTTCGCATGAGGGCAGTTGTGAAAGGCTATCCAACGTAACCCAGTGGATCACGAGATATGCAAACGATGGAATCACAGCGTCATAACGACACGCGACTATTCCAAAAACTGCCGAGAACCTTCCGCCTCTTAGTGCTTCGAGTTTTGATTCTGAGATCAATCAGCCGAAGAAGCGTGTAGTGACCTAAAGATTTCCCCGTATGACTGTGTAAACTATTATAAAATATATTAAAATTATAGTTCTCTTATGTTTTAGGGAATTAGGCGGTTTACCTGTTGAAACGCTGTTCCCGTTTGTTTGAAACATGGGCACGATATCCGCCTTTGGCGCGCGTCACTCGACTGCGAACGGCGCTCCGTCAAATGCCTCGAGGCTCAACTACAGCCTCCCAAGCTAGCTCTCTTCCGGTGCCCTATTTTTAGCATTAGCTAACTCCTACCGTCCAATAAACTTTCCCTAGCTTACTTTTGTGTGTTCTACCCATTGCTTTTGATTGGCCGTGTAGTCGCGTACCGGATATAGCGCACGATCATCGCGCTATAAGCGCACCCAAGCGACGGCGGGTTATAAGCTTATGATGTTCAAGTAAGTATAAGAATAATTCACACACATAACTTGCATAAATAACCAAACAAAAACAAATGACAGAACCCAGTGGCACTAAACCACAAGTTTGGTGTAACATGCGAAATAATTCCACCAACCGGCATGCGTTCCATCTGTGGCGAGGAAGACTGTTTTTATGGAGATAGCTGGGGGACTATTCCAATGGGACAGAACTTGAATAAGCTGGTTTGCTAATCGCTCGGGAGATGGGGTATTTTTCCACGGATTTTCACCAGGGAGGACGTAGTCACCTAGACGCCAGTGAATCGAAACATATGGGCCACCGACAGCGGGAGACAGAGGCCAGTGAGTACGCAGCCAGGCGGAGCCATCACCACCTCCGGCTACAGGAGTCGGTTGCACAGTGCGATCGGAGACGTCCGTCGAATTCAGGTGAGCGGCACGAAATTCATCGCCGATTTTTCTCAGAAGTGTAGAAAACACCATACTGCGACGAACCTGGACAACAAATAAAACTAATGGGCAAAAATCAAAGGGGCTTTTTGGAGTACTAATAAGTTTCAGTGACTCAGAAAAACACTACAACATACTTTTGTGTGGCAAACACCTAGAGCAAAGCTGGTCAGATGACTCGAGTATTCATTAATGCAAGTGCATTTGCAGCGGAAGCGTCGTATGATACGATGTATATGCGAAACAGCTAAGTTCCGACAACACAAAATCAATGGTACACTGTGAGTGTCCAACAGATCCCAGAAACATTACGAGGCCAAAGATAACAAAGTGGTGGAGGAAGTCACCACAAGTAATTCAGAAATTGCAGCAGTACGAGATATAACCGCGTCATCGAAAACGTAAGGCAATGTGTTTTAAAGGGTCGACCGCTTACCAGCTAACGGGGGAGGCAAAGCTGCCAATCGGGGCTCATTTTAAGTTGCCATGGGTATAGTTTCAGGTGTTTTCCTGGAGACAACCGATGCGTATCAGGTACCATTATGTTTTACTGGGCAATGGTGGTAGATTCGGGTCAAAAGTATAGAGACTGGATTACTGCATAGATGGAGGAAGTAGAAGCAGGCAAAGTGCAAACGGCTTATCCATAAATGAGAGTGAAGTGTTTTGGGACCGTTTGAGGCTGAGATGCTGAGGTGAGGTTGGGATGCACGGTTATCTTCATTGGCCCAAAATGGAAATTGTTGCGGGTCCGCTGATGTGCATACGTAGCTTCGTTTACCTCACAGGTGTATCCCTGAGGTTCACCAATTGCCCAACTGCTTCCGCTAGCGTTTCACACTTTCCATCAGAGCGATTAAACAACTAACAAAATGGATGGACGTGCATACCTAGCAGAACCGAAGAACCTCAATTCTGCTGTTGTAGTGCCTAGATTCGAGTGGACATAGCTCTACACATTTAGAGTGGAATTAGATAGAGCAATTAAAACACGTTAGTCCCGTTTCACGGACTTGCACATAAGTCACATTTACCCCTCGAAGGGAACATGTTAATTGAGGGCGTGCACTTTGTGGACTTGTGCAGATTATAAGGTCAGTAAACCGCCCAATGCTTCAAAGCTTACGGCGGTGGTGGGGTGAATCGCGCGGCAAGTGTGTGCGTAGTCGCCCGGCTGCAAACACTCGTAGAGTAAACATGCGCGAATTGTCGGTTGGCGGGTCGATGGATGGCCGCTCTGACGGAGCAGGAGTGTTTCTGAAGCGGAATGCTAGCGATATGCACAGACGAAAAAGAAGAGCACAAAGGCCTCTATAGTATTGACGGGGAATATAGTATTAAAACAAGCTTGAGATCATTAGAGAGCCTCGATATTTCTGGGTCGAACGATGTTACACAACGGAGGTACGAGTTCGAAAGCGATAAAGTTGTGCGACTGAATTTATGCATGACAGCCACTTAAGATGGATGGCGTTGTTTGTACCGTGAATGGTGGGAGATATTCCCATGTATGATGGTTCACTGAATAGAACTAGTAAATCCGCTTCGAGCGCGTGTACGGTGCTTACGCTGAGAGGACGTAGCAAGGAGAAAAATCCGTAGAATGCGGAGCATGAAAACTACGCGTCTTGCGTGAATAGTGGAATGGATGTGGTCTTTCAGCTCGGCAATCTTTTACGCGTCACAATCTTCCGTTCTAACCATTTGTATCTAATGCAAAGTCGAACTGCATACGGTCTCCACCATCGACTTGTGTCGTCTCATTTATAAGCAAGCGAAATAAATCGCATGTAGGAATTAGATAAATTAACATTACATTAGCCTTATAGCACCTAAGCCATTTCAAATGATGCTTCGCTGCTGTACAACCACGGCGTCCTGAGGAGGGAGAAACAAGAAAGAGTGAAAGGAGGGAATTGCGCAAAATCTTAAGGCCCCAAACAAACATACGAAGTCAAAACGATTACACATTGTGTCGTCAACCTAGCGTCCCAAAAAGCTGGCTAGCGTGCAAATATAAGGCGGAATCGGCGAGACAGCTTCCTTGCGGCTTTCAATGCCCAGGGTCTTAATCAGCCATTAACTCGCAAATAATTCAGCACCAAACAAACTTTAAGCAAACAGTCCGACTAGGAGACGACAAAAACAAGCCAATGGTGTCGGCTGCGAGCCTTGTCCTGTAATATCACAAGCCAAGCAAAAGGCGAGACACGTGGACTCCGGCCTGGAAGACGAGACGGACCTATGGCAACGAGATTGGTTGGCAGTAATTTCATTTCACACTGCCACGTTAACTTTTGCCTACGTCGAGCCTTTTGCCATTTTACCTCTGGGAAACAAAACAAGGCCCACCTCTGCAAGTGATGACCGGGAAACGTAGGTGTCAAAGTCAACGCAACTCATTCAGTGTAAAATCAGACAATGGACATCCGGAAACATTCATCGGATTCCATACTCACCCAAAAGAAAACAACCCAAGAGTACTTACCTTACCCGAAATGCTTGTCTACTTGCAGTAATGTCGGGAAAGTTCAACTTGAAAGACTAGTAAACACAGCTACTTGCCTTATATTCAACGCCGAACTCTGTCCTATATGAACGACCAAAAGCTACAGGTCTCTACAGTCGAACGTACTCAACCGGTCTCCGTGATAACACATAGCCTTTGCCAATTCATCTATGGCTGCGGAAGTAGTTACATTGGCAGAACAAATTATTGTCTGGGGAAGCAGATAGGAGAGCACATATCGAAGCGGAATGCTAAGATAACGGTGCAACAACCAACCGGAGAAGGAGCAGCTAGGCAAATTGTCGGCGTCATTCATCGCTAAATACCTAACCGGTACAGGTCATCAAGTGACCCTGAATCAAGGTTTACGGTTTTCTACCGAAATAAAAAAGCCAGGGTGCTGAAGTTTGTCGAGGTTATGACACTTAATCGATGCCGTCCTCCTCTCTGTGTACGGAAGCAACTGACAGTAGCTTTAAAGATTCTTTGGAGTTCGTTACCTTTACCACAGCTCATTTACCTACTGATTTGTATCGCTGTACTTTCTTTTCTACTAAATTCAAAAATATCGTTTTCTTCGTTCACGTGACTTATATGTGTTGTTGGTCTGCAAGTGATCATATAACACGAAATGGTGCGAGCTCGTGTTTTTATCATCTTGTTCAGGCTGATATGTTGATATGCAGCATGCTGCGATAAGGAACTAGCCTGATCATCACTGCCTAGCCCTCGCCTAGGCATGTCATCGTTTCGGACACGCTGGCGCCATCCGACAACAGCAATGATTCGCAGACAGCTATGATCAAAGACTTGAAGAGGCTGCAGGTCTTTAGATCGAAGCCGCTAAGTCTCACGCTTATAAAGTGAAATGGAACTCACTGCTGCCTTGTATGTACGGTCGGTCAGACCAAAGCAAAAACCTTACCGACGCCACAGACGTCGTAGATTCGAGAAGACAGTTCTGCCTTTTACATTATGCGAAGTGACTTCAGTGCTTATAGGTCATTACTACTGACGCAACTGCCAAAGGAAGTGAAGAGATCAACAACCTCGAGCTCCTCCCTATCATCGATCAATGGGTCATCAAGTGGCTGGTAGTCCTGCAACAACACCGCAAAATAAAGATGCGCATCGTATACTAAGTAATAGGACAACTCTAGAGAGGTTATGCAGACTAGATTGGACTATTACAACAAAGGTAAAAAGCAAGACAATATTATAGGCATAATCAAGATAAACTAGTTTTCACCAAACAAACCCAACACCTGCATGGTGAGATTCCGCAAGGGAGTACACCAAGAAGTCGAACAAAAAATGGAGAAATTGGGCAACCTGACGATATATATATATATATATATATATATATATATATATATATGTTTGGTGTGCTGAGGCTGGTGGTGGCTAGATCCTGACAGATGGTCTACGCACTGCTGCCACTGTTGTGACATTGGCTCACGTCCTGGACGCCTCCTCGTTGGTGGGAGTTGAGTTGCGCCCTTCTCCCTGCTAAGATCCAGGACACCAATCGGCATGTGTCAGTGACCTGACCATGTACTAGATCCGCTGCCTTTCGGGTGTACATTTAAGCAAAGGCTTTGGCTGAGGATCCGTCGTTCTCCTGTCAGGATTGGGCGCCCTGGCAGTATCCTAGTCCATTTCTTCGGAGGTTAGGAAGTGGTCGATGGCCCACTTCCCGTAAAACCTAGCCATGGGAGACAACAGGTTTACAGGTTATAAGCTCACAGTTCGATTGGCGTAGAGCACGAGCGCCACGCATTGTCTCTGACGGTAGGAAGACACCTCCGGGTGTTCAATGGTTTGCTACTGCCCGCCTCAAGCCAAGCAGCCCCTGGTAAATTGGTGCAAACCCGCCAAAACCCACCTGCTTCTGGCCGTGGTCGCAGGTGCGCATCCTACTACAGTCGCAAAACATTTATGAATCGTAACAGTACCACAAAGCTGCGTGTGACGGCCATCAAGCAGATCCCCATCTGTCACTGCAATCACATTCCCGGGCTGGATTTGCGCCCCACTGCCTTGTGGGTCAGGCTCCGAAAGGAGTCCTTCAAGCAAACCTCCAAACCACCCACTGCCTTGTGGGTCAGGCTATTGAGCCAAAGGCTCCGGGTGGAGTCCCTCAAGCAAACCTCCGATGCACAACCGACACCACGCGTGCAATTGCCCACCAATGCAATCGTATGCCTGCGCGCAAAGCACTCAGCATCGGGTGCTGGAACGTGCGCACACTACTGGACCGGAACTCGGGTGAGCGCCCCGAGCGACGCACTGCACTGGTCGCGATGGAACTGGCGCGCTACCACATCAATATTGCGGCGCTCAGTGAAACCCGGCTCGCTGAGCAAGGTAAGTTGCATGAAGCAGGTGCTGGCTACACATTCTACTGGGTGGGGAACGCCGCCTCAGCACCACGTGAACATGGGGTCGGATTTGCAGTATCCGATCGCCTCCATTGCCAGCTTGTGAGTGAACCAACAGGCATCAGCGCGCGACTGATGACTGTTCGCCTAGGACTCGGAAGAGTTAAGCTTGCCACTTATAAGCACGTACGGTCCGACCATGTGTTATCCTGATGACACGCATGATCAAATCTACACTCAGTTATCCTCCGTGTTACGGTCTGTGCCGAGGAACGACCGACTATTTCTGCTGGGTGATTTCAACGCGCGCGTTGGGCATGATGCATCTGTGTGGACAGTGGTTATCGGTCCGCACAGCATTGGTTCAGCGAATGCGAACGGTGACAGGCTGCTCTCACTGTGTGCCACTCACGGCCTGACGATCACGAACACTCGGTTTGCACTGAGTGCGAGTGATATAGCAACCTGGACGCACCCACGGAGTGATCACGCTCACCTGCTCGACTATGTCATCGTACGTCAGCGTGATATGCGTGAAGTGAGCATGACACGTGTATTGCGTGGAGCTGAGTGTGGCACTGATCATAAATCTTTCGCTCCAAACTGTACATATATTTTCGCAAACCCATATATTGGATGTATCTGCGTAAATTAAACATCCTCTTCCTCGGTACTGTGGCGAAACGCACTGAGCTGGAGAAGGCGATGGCTGCACGTCTGTGTGATGTGGACTGCATAGCCACAGTCGGCGACCTGTGGCACCACATTCGCGACCAGGTGACAGCTGCTGCCGAGGAGACCATCGGGCGCGCAAACTGTAAACGGCCTGATTGGTTTGATGACAACAATGCGACGATTGGCGCATTGGTGGGTGAGAAGAATGCAGCATCTGCTGCACATGTGGCATACCCCAGTGATTTGGGGAAGAATAGTCAGTTTCGCAAACTCCGACAGCGACTGACCTAGATGAAATGCTACGCCGAACGCCGCCAACACAAGGAATTTTTTGACTCCTTGAAGGCGATGCATGGATCGAGAATGGAGCCGCTGAGGATGCTGATCGATAGTAGTTCATGCGCTACCTGCACACAGACTGCAGACATAATGCAGATCTGGCGAAATCACTTTGAATGTCTCTTTAACAATCGTTCAGAGACCGACTGGTCTACATTGAACAGTCTCAAGCAGCACGATATGAAGACGAGTCTAGCGGACACGCCGATACTGGATAAGACGCAGAGAGCACTTGCTCAGCTGCGAAACGGCAAATGTGCCAGAGCCGACGGGATCCCACCTGAAGTATTGAAACACGACGGAGCCGTGTTGGTGACTGCGCTGCACCACTTGGTGCAACGTGTATGGACTGAGGTGGAGGTGCCGCATGAACTGAAGGATGACCTTGTACAAAAGCGAAGGGAGCAAGCAATGTTGCACGAATTATCGTGGCATCAACTTGCTGAGTTGTATGGACAAGGTGATTTCCCGAATCCTGCTCAACCGCCTCGTCAGTCAGGTTGTGGAACCTAACGTGGCGGAAGAGCAGTGTGCATTCCGTTAGGGTCGCAGCATTATACATATGGTGTTTGCGGCTCATCAGTTGTAGGAGAAGTGCAGAGAATGACACCAGCCATTGTACTCGCTTTTTGTTGATTTCACCAAGGCATTTGATACCGTGAACCGCGAGGCACTGTGGCTGGTGTTGGGTAAGTTTGGTTGTCTGCGTAAGTTTGTAAGTCTAATTGAATGCCTGCATAGTGGTATGCGGGCAAGGTGCAGCTGAGTGGAGGGACCTCGAATGACTTTGCAGGTGTCAATGGTGTGAAGCAAGACTGTGTCTTAGCTCCTGCCCTGTTTAGTATATATCTTCATGCAATGTTGTCTTGTGCTTTTGATGCGGCTTGTGCTTATGTTGTTCGTGTGGAGCACCGTATTGATGGTGGGTTGTTGAACATCCGTCGTTTCGGTGCGAGAACTCTACTCTGTGAGACAACTATCCGTATGTTGCTGTTTGCTGACGACTGTGCGTTGTTTTCACACAGAGCGGATGAGTTGCAGCACATGATTAGTGCTCTGGCTTCGACACCGAACCAATTCGGCCTCAGCATCAACACAAACAAAACTGTCTGTCTTTTACAGCCTTCACCGGAGGTGCAATCTTCAATATTGCCATAAGTCAGCATTGGTGCTGAAGTATTGGAAACCACCTCCCACTTCTGCTACCTTGGAAGTGTGATGACGACTGACCAGCAGCTACACAGTGAGGTGCGTCTTGAAGGAAGCGGCGGCATTCGGGAAGCTTGAGTACCGAGTGTGGAACAACCATCAGCTTACCATTAGCACGAAACTGATGGTGTACAAATCCATGGTGCTGTCCGTTCTTCTATACGGCAGTGAAACGTGGACGATGTACCAGCGGGATGTGCGATATCTCGAGCGGCTCCATCAACAGTGCTTGCGACGGATTCTGCGCATCAGTTGGGGCGACAAAGTTGCGGACACGCAAGTGATGCCCCGAAGTGGAATGTATGCAGTGGACTGCATAATTTTGTTGAGACACCTGAGGTGGCTCGGTTATGTGAGCCGTATGGATTCGACGAGGATACCGAAACAACTATTATATAGTTAGTTGAGTATCGGCAAGCGGCATGTGGGGAAACCAAATTTACGTAACCAGGACATGATCAAAGTGAGCCTCACACGTTCTAATCTTGATAGCGGGTCATGAGAATCGAAGGCGGTTGATCGGCGTTCATGACGCGATCTGATCACGGAGGCAGTTGCCGAAGTGCGGGAGAAAGACCTCATACATGCAGAGAAGAAGCGGCAAGTGCGGAAGCGGCAAGCATCGGTGGGATGTACTCCATCGACATCGAGCGCATGGTGCTGTAGCACATGCGGTCGCGAGTGCCTGAGTCAGGCAGGCCTAGTGAGCCATGAGCGAGGCCACTCCGGACCAACACCGAAGCGACGACGTGTCCTGTAGAGAACGTAGGCAGAAGCGGCGTAGCGTTTGTAGGCACGCTGCATTCGATTTACTAACCGCGTGCTTGCATGCTAAGTCTATTTATTTCAGGTGGTGGGTTTGTAATTTTGTCCAAATGCTTTTCTTTCTCATATTTATCTCTACCTGCACTATCTTCTATAAAATTGCACACGTCGCTGTATTTAATTGTAGTTAATTTCGATAACATCGCATTTGTGGCATCCCTTAAAATATCTTTTCTGACCTCTTGAACTTATCGTGGATTCGTTCGTAATCAATTTATTTATAAGCCTACTTAGTGAAGAGTTATGTCTCCTTATCTGTATGCATTTTACGAGTTATTTTAATTCATGTTGTCGTTTCAAGTGATTGGCTGTTGTTTGACATCCCCGGTGTGACTGCGCTTGATGTGCATGTTGACAAGGTGCCTACCTGTCTATTACCCACTACCTCGTCCATACTGCCTCCAGGAGACCGATGGTCGTTGCTGGAGGGTACTGGGTGCACGATCCTTGTGGTCGTGTTAGTATCAAAGAATGGTTCCATGCACACAGTGTGGAGCGGACTACGGTCCAGCAACTGCCTTGTGTGCGCTTGATTCCCAACTACAGCGTGCTTGTGTTTGCCTGTGAAGGAGTGTGGGCCGGCTCCGTTGATGAAACGTGGCTCCCATCCACATGCCTCCCGGTCTTATTCCGTCGGGCTTACACTGGATATGGGGTGTGCGATTGGAAATGTGAGTGGTGCAGCGCAAGCCACCCATAGTCCCTCTGTAGGCGCAGGCGTCCTGTGGCTGGACACAGTGACAGGCATATCCGAAACCGGATGTCGCCAACCATATACATACATATATATCTCAATTGCTTCCAAGTTGCTTGTCTCTGTTGTTCTCCACAGACTGACTGGCGCTCATGAAAGTCAGACCCGCAAGGAGCAAGTTGAATTTCCTCGAAATCGAGGTTGCACCGACCATATTTTCGCTTTTCGTTAATTGTCAGAGCACCGCCATGTTTATTGGCGACCCACGGTTGTAGTGTTTCTCGACATCAAAGGTGCCTTCGATTCGGTGGATCGATGTGCCATTTGAGACTGTCTGCTGAGAAAAGGTGTGCCCGATAAATATGTAAACATTATCAAAGCGCTCTACGCGCATAGTTCGGGCAGAGTGAGGGTTTATGGCAAACTTTCGCCGCCTTTCAATACCTTCAGAGGTGTGAGACAAGGTTGCCCGATGTCACCTTTGCTCTTTAACTTCGCTGTTGATTGAGTCATGAAAAGTGTTCGCTGGACAAGACCTCGAAGGTATAGACCTAGTTCCCGGTGAGCGACTTTTTGACGGAGTATGCGGACGACATTGCCCTCACATGTGACAGCGCCCCAACGTGACATGCTGCGCTGGACTGATTAGCACTGGCTATCAATCGTTTTGGACTATGCTTTGATCTATCGAAATGCAAAGTTATTCTCCAAGATTGGCAAGGACCCACTCCTGCACTGACCCTTGATGGTGAGGAGCTAGAAGTCGTTCAGGAATTCAAGTACCTGGGCAGTAATATTAGCGCCCATGGGATCGTAGCTGAGATTACTAGCCGTAGAGCAAAAGTTCGAGGTGCTTTTGCCACTCTCCGTCACCAGTGGTGCAGACGCAACAACACTCTCGTCCTGAAAAGCAGAGTTTATAACGCAATCGTCCGTTCAACCCTCTTATACGGTTGTGAAACCTGGCCCATCAGGTCGATAGACGTTCGATCATCGCTGCCTTCGCAGCTTAGGTCATGTCTAGTGGGAGCATCGCGTGAGCAATTAGCGTGTTTGGCGTCGGGTATTTGGTGCAGGAAGAGCTAGTGAACCGCTCAGCACCATTATGTCACGCACCAGAATCCGATGGCTGGGCCACGTGTTGCGAATGCCAGCACACCGACTCCCGCGAGGTACATGGTTTGCTCGCCCGGAGGTGTGGTTAGAAGAGGAGGGGAGGTCAGACGATGACTTACTCGAGAGAAAAGAAAACCCTCACTTCGAAGTTGGCGTCGGTTGGTGCGTCCCGACTGCCTGGCTTGGGTCAAAAGGACGATGAACACGTTTGGTTGGACACATTTGCTGATATGGCTAGGAGCCGGCCCCATTAGCGTTTGGGCTGTGAGTTTTTTTGTCCATCACGCTCCTGCTTAGCCTTTCCCTCCAATCACGATCTCATTCGTTAGGTATAATATAACTCTTTTCGCTGCAAGATAGCCAGTTGTTAGCTATCCGGAACGATGTCCATCCGTTACTGCGGACTCAGCCGGCGTATCCTTGTTATTTTTTCTAATTCTTGTCTTTTGCATTGCGGCACAAAAGCTGAGCTGTTTTCCACCTGCAGCTAACGTGTATATTGATGATGATGGCGCACCTAAGAATGTCCACGGCCGCATTCTTGAATACCTACTAAAGAGTAGACCAGATATAAATGAAGCGCTTTGAAATTAGTTCATGTCATATTGAAAGGTAACCCAAAAAGATCTGGAAAGCTCCTACAGGCAACGACTGGAGTCATTGCCACGAAGGGGGCTGCAGCCTGAACTGCGTCAATAGCGGGTGCAGGAGCAAAACCTCATCCTGCCATGGCCGTAGGGACGACGAGTTGATCTTGGGCATATTGATCCAATGCAGTGGACTTCAGTTGGCAATGACTGCTATAGGATTCCAAATTTTCACATCTCGTCGGACAAAGCAAAACCCTGAAATAGTTGCTGTGTTAGAAATAACATATACTGCTGAAGAGTGTGCACTCCGTAGCTGTACTTGTTTGATGAAAGTTATGGAAAATTAATTTCACAAATGTCGGTTTAACGTTTAGTCACGTTTGTGTACCAATTTCTACCAACAGAGTTATAATTATGCCTGAAAAACATACATGAGGAATTATCTCCATCGAATGCATCTTATGAAAGATAGCTAGTGAAATTAGCAGCAAAACGTCACAAATACTTGGGTTCGGGTAGAGCATCTTGGAATACATCATCACGCCGGTAGCACGCTTGTACCAAATGCTGATTAAGTTCCGGATTTGGGAATCAGATATTGCAATTCGATCAGCTCCGGCGAAAATCAAAAACGGCAGACGAAAAGCAAACAACTGTTTTCGACTACCGCTTCAGCAGGCGTCTACGGTAATAAACATGACAGTGCTGTTGCCTATCATTCGTTTCTGCAAACAAATAGTTGACCGAATTAGTTAAAGTGAGATCACAGTTCCAGATGGATGATCACATGCACAAAAGCAATGTGGATTCGCTGACGTGGATCGAATCCAAGCTTTCCGGTGACAGGACATGGCAGTTGTAAAGATTGTATCCTTTTATTCTGTACGCACAGGTCGGGTCTTGTTAGTCCCATGCGTACCGCCTCCGCGAGTAGCAAGCAGTCTCACACATCCAAGGAAAACATGCTAAAATCTCGGATATTCATGTTTTGAACCTACTTGGCAAACTGAAACATATCGGTTAAGCGGTGAGGTACAATAATTTTTCTGATGAGATCAGTATTTTGTTAGCCACCGTACGATGTTATGATACGGTGAATTTTCATGCCTATTATAGTCCTCAGTGGTGTGCCTGCTTCACGAGTTTTCGGAAGGCCATAAAGACGGGGAATGGTGGAGCTCCTAGGCCTGTTGTTCATACGATACTTCAAGCACTAGCATTTTTAGATAGCTGTTTAGCTGCATTTCTGTGTACTCCCTTGTGGTCCTGCTTTTTGCTTTGATAAATCGTGAAGTAACTAAGAGAATAATTTACATGTTGTTTACGCACTCATTCCGATTCATCAGTACGGTTCCCGATCCTTTGTCCGGCTCGGTTATAATAAGGTCTTCTTTGTGTTGAAGTTCCCGGACGGCATGAATGTGTTTTTGTTACCAACCCGTAGTAGACTATGTGATATCTTCGATATAGGAAACGAACGTTGACTGAAGCTGATTTGAATTACTCGAGATTTGCTTCAGATCTGGCAGCAAAGTCTCTGGTCTGGTTATTGAGTTGTTCAAACTGGACGGTTATTCCTCTTTCGTGGAAGCCTGTCTAACTGTACACTGGACAGGATGTGTACATATCGTCCCGAATTGGTGGGGAAGTTAGTTTGACAAATTGCCCCACCCAGTGTTTTCTGCAACGCGTGCCTTTTCTTATCCAAAAGCTTGGAGGTTAAACTTCTCACATACTCGAGAAAACGGACACGTTCATCACCGTGGAGCAAATCCGTTGCGGATTATCTTTGCGCAATATGTCACTCAGTTCCCGTCATTCGCATTTTGGTTGAATCGATAAGGTTAAGGGCGTGAGGTTTCAGGCTACTTGCGGTAGGGCGGATATGATATCTCTGCAAAGCAGTAATCGAAAACAATGGTGCGCTTTTTGACTACCGCTTTTGATTTTATTTCTGGGATCGACGAAACATGGGAATCATACATGACCTGAAGATAATTTCATAGAATCGCAAAGACTAGACACTTATGAAGCCACATTAACAGAAATTTTGCACGCTTAAAACACGATATGAACTATCCAAAATAATAGTACTACCTACTTTGGAATACCGTGTCATCATTCACAGACCAATAAGAAAATAAATATTATATCTTTGGAAAGTGTGAAAGTAGTAGTGGCTAAATTGATGAAGGGGTAGGTTCCAAACGTGAGTAGGCATGCTCGTTGTCGTCCTCCCCGAGAAAATCCCTATTGGCTGTGATGAATGAAGAAAAATGTTCCTGCTCAACATTCGAGCTTATTCATAATAAGTGGGTTTCCACAGACAGCCGAAGTTGAAATGAAGGAAAACGCTATGCACCCCACTTGTAATGGGGGCTACTCCCTACCCTCACAACGTGGTTACATTCAGAACAACTTGAGACATTCCTCACGATACCGAAGGAGTTAGCCATTTGACTCCAAGCGATCTACAGATACATCAGTTGAATCTAGTCGAAACAACATATGAACCACTAGAAGCTCAAAAACAGCTTATTGGGCCTCCATAGTTGCTCATGCAAAAAGAGGCTTTGGCTTGTAACACGTATTGTTCCCTTTCATCATTAACTGTCCCCGGAGTTAGCTGTGCAAATACTTGAAAAACAGAGCCACAATTAATCGTGCTAAATTAATTAAGCTGCAAGCAATCGGACCACTGAGGACTTACAAAGCCAGTAATATGCCAATATCGTTGAATGGGCAAGGTTGAGAGAATTCGTGAACCGAAAATCACTCATGCCTAATTACATCGTGGAAACATCGATTTTCTGTACAAATGATCGGTCACACATCATGTTCGTATATCGCCTATAGGGGAAATGTACCGATTGATTTTCTTGTTTATGCTCATTCTCTCTCTACCCTCAAGTAACTAAAAGCCTGAGGTTGGCTCAGTGCAGATGTTTCTTTACTGAACAGGGTCCCTCAATGTAGTTTGCATTCAGGTAGCGCAGAAGTGCTACATGTCACGATAAAGTTTTAATGTATGGGGACCGCCAGTATTTGCATGCAGCGTACATGAGACTGTCATGAGTAACACTCACTGTCCAATATTCTGGACTCCATTCGCTCCACAGTCCGTGGATAATCGTCTCAGCTGAAGTAAGGAGGATAGAACTGAATGTAAAACAAAAAGACATTGTTGTCAACAGTGCATCATCAGACAGCACACTTCGTAATGAACGGAAGATGGAGAAATCGACTGTCAATGAAAAATGCATACACAAAAATGTTAACGCCGACAAGAAAAAAGTGGCTTATTCGATGATAGCAGTCTCCAAAATAAGGGGGCACAGTGCCACTAGAGTACTGTATCGATAATGCAGAGAGAATGTTCTGAACTCGAGCGCAAGCTCAGAATATGGACCGAACCCAAGCGGCATAAATCCATGGCAAAAAGAACGCAGGCGTCCTCGACAAAAGCTCGAGGAAAGGACTCTCGTATAGAATTCATCTCCCAAACTTGACGCCAAGAATTGCTATCCACCAACAAAGCCTAAGGGTAACACATTACATATATCCTCTCGTTCTGCTCGTTAGAAAAGCCTCAAGCACCAAGCTAGCTGAAAGGAAACAAATAACAAAATAAAATTCACAATTTTTTTACAAATGTTCAACATCTCTTTTCGCTCTCTATCGGCTTAGATTACAGTCAGTGTCAGTCTACTCTGCAGTCTTTTGAAATTGATATGCGGTTCCTAGATACACACGATGGAACCTTAGTAACAGACCGTGGGATCCACGTTTTATATAAAGTTAATTACAGGACTTCTGACATTTATGATGTCTGGAACATGAATTTCCCGTTATAATTCCAAATAAGTATATCTGAAGACGAATGTTATGAGATGACACTGTCATTCTGTGCATACTCATCGAGCACGTACATACAAATAACAAAGAAACCATGTTAAGATAACATATGTGATGTCATTTACGTTGAACCAAATATATGTTGTAGGCAGTCTGCTCCAGTGTGTTCCAGTAGAGAGAGATGTACTTGCGTGCGATTCCACTACAGTTCAGCACATATTCGAATGACGGCAGCCGAACTGTTCGCTAAGCTTGCCAAACTTATTGCAACAAAATTGCCAAGAACAGTGAACAGTTCGACCACCACCACCATAATAAGCGGCGCTACTAATTTTCGCCTCTATTTCGAAAGTTTCAGTCGGCTACCCGGAGAATCCAAGGGGGTCTTCGTTTCTTATCCAATTGCATGACAGCGTTGTATATGATGGAGTGAACGCGCAAACAGATCCGCGATGAAAGTAATAATATCAGCTAGTAGCAGGATGCGTAGTCGAAAACACCAACAGTTGCTTCAACCTATATATCAGAAGTTTTCAATATACATGTTCGCATCGAGTCAGAGGGCTCCAGCCAAAGGGCATCCTATTGCGGGTCCAGAATGCTGGCGCAGCACCTGCATTGACATCATTATATAGGAATAGATAGAGTCATTCGAAACCATGGAGATAGAATCAAGGAATAAGGAGTTAAAAGTACACCACTAGGAAAAAAGACTAGTACTGAAGAGAAACAAAGCACATCAATATTTGGTCATTTTACATAAACACCAGTTTGCTTCTTTTCTTTTTAAAGGTTAATGATTTTAAAATCCCGAATCTCCACAAACTTGTGTGTATTGCTCCCACTGTATCCGATATGGCGCCGTTGTTTTGAGCATTGTAAACCACTGGCATTCTTTGTCCAGGAAGACGCACGGGGGCAAGATATCCTTGATTTCATGCCTTGTCGCAAAGCAGTCGGCTGCCCTCCATACGTCCTCTTCCAATGCGGTTCAGCGAGTGGATATATATTATATATTATACACAACCTGTGGTACAGATATTGTGCCATCGGAATCATGGCTGAATAGGAAAACAATATGAATAATAAGAAAAGAGCAACAAGAAATGCTTTTTTTGTCAAGTTTACCACTCACAGATTTTGAATTTTTTTTCAGTTTGTTCTTTTTTAGGGGGAGGAAGAAGGGACACCGCAACACACTGATGCACACGTCCGCCATTGACATCGATCTTGAGCCATAACTTCCAAGGTTTTCAACCAGCAAGTATCCTCATCTCTCGGACCCCAACCAGGTAGTCGACAACAACCGGCCGAGGCCAATTGTTTCGTTAACTTTTTCATGCGGCTTCTCCATGTTGTAGGCTGTCCACCAGACCGTCTCTTCAGCCCTGTCCAGCAAGTGCAAACAACGCACGACGGGGGTAACGCTGGACAGGCATGCGCAATACGTGTCCCAACCACCGCAGTTGATGCAGTGAGATGAGCTCCTCGAGCGAGTGGCTTCCACGTCCCAAGACACGCTGTCTAACTTCCACATTGCTTACGTGGTGCTGCCACCACACACGGGCAGTGGACCGCAGACAGCGGTGCTCGAAGACGGATAGCCTGCGCAAGTCATTTTTACGAATGGGCCAGGTCTCGCATCCGTACAACAGTACAGCACGAACAGTGGTAAAAGCTCATTAGGCATGAATCCCAACTGGCGTAGCCGAACAGGCATAGGGAGGGAACCTGTCTTGTCCAAGACGCGGTGTCTGACATCATCACTGCGCACTCTAAGTTGCCAGCATACATCGGTGATCTACAAAAATCTATTGTTAAAAGCCGAAAGCCTACATACGTCATCGACACAGCGCGGCCAGGATTCGCATTCACACAACAGTACTCCGCGAAGAATAGCACTAAAGACCCTGACCTTTAACGACAATGAAATGTCGCGCGGACGCCACAAATGCCTCAAGTTGGCAAACGCTGACCGGACTATCGCCATAAGAAGGGATAATTCCTCTCCAATAGTGTCCTCGGCAGAGATGCAGCTCTCCAGGTAGACACACGTGTCAATGTGTTCGGGGTGTATGCATTCGATGGTGAGTTGGGGAAAGGGCGATTGCCAATCATGAAACAGCACATTACACTGGGGGAGGCAAAGAACATACCATACCTAGACGCTTCAAGCACCAGTCGGTCAAGAAACATTTGCATACCAAGAGACCCATCAGCGAGCAAGATGATGTCGTCAGCGCAATCTACGTCGGTTTCGCGATCAGCTGGAGCGAGCTCATGTCAA
This sequence comes from Dicrocoelium dendriticum, assembly GCA_944474145.2. Lineage (NCBI taxonomy): Eukaryota > Metazoa > Platyhelminthes > Trematoda > Plagiorchiida > Dicrocoeliidae > Dicrocoelium > Dicrocoelium dendriticum. Next base: position 87,480,388 of record OX104063.1, read on the forward strand.
AACTCTGCAGCCCTTCTAAAGTTCCCAAGGGGGCGTCTTCGATCGCAAAGTTGAAGAGAAACGAAGGACCATGGTATACTTTTCGCACACTACTGGTGACATGGAGGAGTGTAGAAAGCCTGCGGTAGATCCTCACCCTGCCTTAAGTACAGAGGTATAGTGTCCAAAGCAGTTTTCGGGAACTTCACTTTTTAGCAAGCAAGTCGGTTTACTGAGTCCAATGTGGTCCAAATGTCCAGAAAAGCGACAATGGCACGTCTGCTGTACGGATGACGATGTTTGAAGACCTGACGAAGTGTGAATATTTGATGCACATATTCACGACCGGGTTGAAAACCAGCATGCTCCTTCCGGTATTGTGTTTGCCGCGTTGGGGTTAGCCTGCGGGGCAGCTGATATCAAACTGATCCCACTGTGATTGGCGCATGAAGTATGAGAAATATTCTTGAAGATTGGGACAATTACCAACTATCTCTAAGATGGGGGTACCATTTCTTATCGCTATATCTTCAGGAGTGGGGATGTTAGCTGATTAACAACTGTCGTGCCACCGTTCATGAACTATTTTGGGGGAAGTTCGTCTGAACGCGCAGCCTTAAAAAGCCTCAGGTGTCGGATCACAAGAGAAACATCCACTTCAATGGGCAGTTCTTGTCACACGGACCATGACATGGAATTGGGTGCGCTAGGTTCAATAGTGTATGATGGGATAAAAAACATAACTACAAAATCCACAGGATAGAAAATGCAAGGGAAAATTAAAATCAAAATGTTACAACGTGGAACGTGACTTATCAGTAGTAAAGATATCATACTTCAACACACTGTTGTGTAGCGTTTAGCAATGAAAGTCTAGAAATCTTTCGAATGTCGCCATGTCTGGCGCGTTCGCCACATGTGTGGGTAGTGCATTGCAGTGGGAACAGATTCTAGGAGAGTAAAAATAATTCCTATAATCCAAACTGAAGTGTTGCGTTACTAGTTTCAGGTGGTAGCCTCGGCATTGTTTGGAAGGGTCTAGGGTCAGCAGTGATCCACATGGGTGCTCGCTTTCAGTTAGTATACGGTATGGGAGAACGAGATCTCCGTGAAGCCATCGGTATTCTGAGGAGAACGCACCGAGTAAATGAAGGCGCAGTTCGTAACTGAGACCGGATGATCCACGTGTTGCCATGGTGGCTCTTCTTTGGGACTTCGCTAAGAGAGAAATATCTCGTTTTGACGGTGGGTGACAGGTCTGAACAGCATATTCAAAGTGAGGACGGAAATATGTGTTGATTAACAGTGGTATTAGCTGTCGCTTAAAGGTGTCGAGAGCTCACCTCAAAAGCCTCAAGTTTAAATTCGCCACATTCGCTGCTTTTGAGCATTGGAGCAAATTGGCAAGACTTTCTTGTACGATGATACCTAAGTCTCGTTGAATAGTCACCTGTTGCAAAACGTGCTGCTGAAGCTGCTATGCAACGTCAGCAGGTGGCACTTTGCAGAGTTCAGTGGGAGATGGTTCCCTTCTGCACATTCATTAGTTTGGTCTAACGCGTTCTGGGTATGGGCACGGCCGGGTGCTGAGCAAATTGCTCTCCATATTTTAGCATCATCTGCAAATATCTGTATCGGGGATAAATTGCTTTCCAGGAGGTCATTTATGTAAGCTGAAACAGTAGCGGGCCGATGACGGATCCTTCCGGTACACAACTGGGTACGCACAGGTTTTCGGAGTGAGTGCTGGCTATTCTTACCTTGATGGTTCTATCTTGTAGGTAATCTTCCAAGCATGTGGGCAGGGAACGGTTGATATCGTAGGCAGTTATCGAAGTGGTATGAGTTTGCTTCAAAGCAAACTGTAACCTCAATCGAGATTGCGTGTCGCAATCCAGACACACAGTGGGTACGCCAAGAGCCAGTAATAAGTGGAACGAAGTTATTGACCATGTTAAACACCTGAGAAAAGTGTAAATAAACAACATTGATGAGGACTCCTTCGTCAGCGGCGCGAGTCAATGGTGTGCATTCTCTCGGTCCCTAAATGGGAATCGAATCCATGACTGCTAGAAGCAGATGCCAACTAGCCAGCAGCCACTGAGCTATGGGGGACCTTGGCTGAGTTACATGCTTTGCAAACTAACAGGGATATGGCACCACCACCTAAAATCCTGCTACTTAGGAGTCATATGAAATAAATGGCCTCTACTAGTTTCGAAATGCTATGGATATAGCGTCTAGTGAGAGGACGTCATCACCTCGCAGGCTAGCCACTGTCAGTGACAGTGGAAGATAGGTGGTGCTATATACCAGTTAGTTTGCAAATTATATAGTTCAGCTGACTTCCCATATGGCTTAGTGGCTTAAGCTGCTGGCTAGTTGGCATCTGCCTCTAGCGGTCATGGGTCCGATCCCCCTTAGGTGACCGAGGGAATGAGCACCACTGACGAGCTCCAATAGGGCGAAAGGCTTCTGGTGCCTTTCCGGACTAGGCTGTGCTATGTAGCTTGTGAACTCTCGGGATGAATACCTTACCAAAAAAATATACGTTTTGTTTGGTAATTTATCAAACGGAGCCCCAATCTCCGCATTTGGTTGTGAGAACTACGCAAAATTAGTGATAGAAACCAGTGTGAATAAGTGTACTGCATAACTGGAATTCCAAAGGAACAATCAATGGAATGCAACGCTAACGAAAGTAGGTATGGTGATAAATACGCATAGTCAACACTTGGTTCTGTAGCTGTCGAAAAGTTATGAGGACGGAGTTCGTTCGTGGCCCTGGCCAAGTAGGAGCTAACGCTCAAACACCCATGCTGTCTTAATTGTCTGCACAAAACAACCTAATAAGTGAAAGGCACAGTGATCACACAACATAAGTTACATGTTAGTGTGCACAATGAGACCATGATTGGTAAAGAAAAACACCCTCTTAGTTTTAAACGTGTTTTTCAATTGTAGTACTCGAGTACAAATCGTGAACATTGAGTGGCTCGTCGAAGTCCCACTTGGAAGTACAGTGAGGGAGAAGAAGCGGCATCGCGTTGACTAATATGCGACTGAAAAACATCAGAGTAGCCGACTGCACACCATAGAAGTATGCACTAGAGAGAACAGGTGCCGGACTTTTGCGAAATGACAGCGTATGCTTCGTAACATTTGGATGTGCCAACTACATGGGCTGTGCGGATGACACCACACCACAGTTGTCGCCAACACCGTGGCACTGGTCATGTCCTGTGAAAATGAGACGGGTTATGCCGATCAAATATGACGGAAAAACAGGTTCACAATAAAGGAAGGGTTGCAAATTTACCTGATTGGTTTCGCTGTAGAGTCTGATTGAGTGAGCGATTTCAAAAATTTCGCCAGGGATAGTGGCTGTAGGTCACCAGTGATGCAGTCGTGATTTTCAGCCAAGACGCTTGTCGGACCATCGATGGCGCGTGGAAGGACACAGGACGAATCGGATTCAACTAACTGCATAGCCTGATGAACCCAAGACAAGGGAACAGTGAATCGAATGAATTATGATCGCTCGCATAATGACATATTGAGTAAACATGAGCTATTTTCTCTTGGATGGCCTTTGTCTAGAACCGCGCAGCAATTGTGGAGAAGTTTCGGAGTAACATGCCAGGGGTGGGCCGAGGTAAGGAGAGTAAGTGTTCGCCATAACCAGAGGACTGCATGCGTGCGTCTCGTTAGAAGTGATTTAGGGAAAAAGTGGTCCCGCAGTGGACGTTTATCAGAAGAAAGTGTCCAGGGTCGAAATTCATAATGTTTGTACAACTGTGAGTCTCAAATATCATCCATGAATTAACTAACGTTCACGCTACACTAAAAGAAAGCTATCCCGGCACAAACAAGGGGGTTAGGTGCCTTATCATCTTGTTAATTCCTTACAGACCATTCCGAGTAACTAACGTACAAACGTGTCAAAAATAAAACTATAGTTTACGCTTGCCACAAAGGCATAAACTGACCATGTTGGAAAATATATACCAAAACCCCAAACATATCGGGTTCAAGGTATTCGGACCCAAACGAGTCTTTGTGGAACCAACTAGTCACTCTCCCGTGCTTGCGCACATTGGTGCAAGGTTATGCGTCGACCTAGACTACTCCCATCTATTTTTACCATAAGTTAGGGTGTCCGCTTGAGTTAATGGTTCTGCTCCATAGAAGTGACCAATCCCTTGAGCACTAAGCTGTCTCATAAACCAGGAACTCGTGATTAACTTCATTTATCCTAGGCGGAACCGTAGCCACCAGTGAAGAACAATAGAAAAGAGAAGAATGTGGACTGGAATCGACACCAAAGAGCAGTGATGAGGTTTTATAACGCCACTTATTTGCCTTACCTGGTACATCCAGACCGGCAGGACTTTTTAAACCACCGTTAATTTCCGGGAAGCACAAAAGATGATCTTGTTGTATAACCAACTTCAGGGTGCCCACAATATCCTGCAGCAGGGTCCAACTAGGAACTTCAAGAAGACTCGAAAGTGGTGGCAGATGGCAACTATGCATGAAGTGGGAAAGGCAGGTGCCATCAGCAGTTAGTGCGTTTGGTTGGATGTGTTAAGTCGACTTTCCACCATTACCGGATAAGTCAAACTTCCTCTTCTGTGTAATTGCTGCTTAAAAGTGACAACAGTGCAAAAGTAGGCTAATGACCAAAATCGGAAGGAGCAACTGGTTGACAAAACGGACTCGAATACGCTCATCTATTTACATCAATGATTCAATTCAGTGGATGAGGTGTAGTCCCCAACCTCGTCAAAACATCGGATTTACCGAAAATAGAGGGTTTCCGGAGTCGATGTGGACTACGGCAGTGAAATGCACAATGAGAATGACAAGTCCAGTTCCAGTTATGTCACCAACGGAAGTCCCAGACGCACTCGCCGGCAGACATCTGGTTGCGGTAGTTAGCACAAATACAAAGGCGTGAGTCGATGGCCTGGTGAAGCAGTTTCAGACTGCAGTTAAAAGTACACTGTGACAGAGCTTCGGTTAGTAACGCATCATTCTCCTGTTCGCATTGGGGGGTATCATGAACCGCATAAATGAGGTGGCTCTCGTGCTGCATTAGTGATTATCCAACCAGACAAGAGTTATCACTGCTGCGACATACACCTGGATGGATAATTAAAATATGTTATCATTGACATTTGGACTTTTTCTTCCCTCCTACCTGCTCCACATTGACTGCATCAGCTCAAACAACTCAAAGGAGTCGAGAACTTGTTGCATCATCTACCAGAATGAGGGATGCTACTATTGTGGTTCGGGACCGTGGTGAGACCTTGCAACATCGGACAACTTGGATGTCCGCCTGGTGGGAGAGTAGGCCGGAACCAGCCAGATGTCACATAGCATACGCTTTGGAAGAGTCATTCCAACAGGGTTTTCTGGTGCATGTGGTCCAACCACGCGCTGTATGTATGACAGGCAAAAGCAGTTCTACTTAAAGTTGCCAACTGTACGGCTCGTGCGGATCAACGGCGTGCGCGGAGTGGCCTCCATTACCAACAGAGAGCAGTAGGAGAAAGTGCAGATCACTGAAGAAGCCCAACATGGCAGCATGCACAGAATGCAATCACTCCGCAACGAGTGCTTCAAAATGATCTTCCATTTAGCCATTCATGATCACGACAAATGCTCAATCAGGATGAATGGTGTAACGGACAAATTAACTTGCTCAACGCATCTGGAGATTTTCCCTATTGATTGACAGCAAAAATGACCAATGATTACCCCTTGATTGTTTACTGGACTTTGCATGATAACACCTCAGTTATTTTGGTTCTCATTTACATTTGGACTTTGATTAACCACAAGAGTTTAACCGTTTTGCATCGCTTGCACCTCGCGCCCGCGTTCCATGTGCACTGCTCCTTGGCTGATCGATTGACGATTGATCACTTCCCTTTAAAACCACGCTGACATTAGAACCGCTTCGCTTCACTGTGCTCATTTGTTGTCCATTGCTGTTGACGGCACGCTGCATTTAAGAGCCGAATTATTGTACACATTTGGTCTTGAAACTGTTTGCAGTTCGTTATTAAATTGTTGTCTAACCATGTTTAAATAGCACCTTAGCTCTTCCGGCTTTGACTTTTGGATTGGCCCGGCTGCGCTAGGAGTTGCTCAAGTCCCAAGACCGATTTGCCGGTAACAAATGGTGTTATATTTTACGACCATCTGATTGAGTCGTATTGCGGTACAACAACTTAAGTATTTCTCCCTTTTAGCCAACATATTAAATGATGACAACAGTGAAGCAGTGCTAGGCTTGTAATGTCGACCCATCAAAGGAGTTACTACATACATAGTACCTAGTTAGATAGGATGCAAACCTCATAGCGATCAAAAAGCGAAATATACAGAAATAGGTGGCAGTGGTTGTCAACAATGGTTGCGTAGAGTGTGCAGAAAAAACTCAATGTACTTTTAGGTCAACCAACCTTGTAAGCTGCTCTTCTGGACTCTGTGCAAAATCGAACTTCGTTTTTGCGGTAAATGGAATCTTCTTCGAAAGATCTAAATAAATGTAAGGTCAAATCGATTTTCCCGCAAGGAGAGAATGTAGGCAAGACTGAAATGAGCAGAAAATGACGGTTAGTGATGAGCACGGTGAATGTAAGAGAATTTGACAGTTGTAAAGAGAGCATAAAATATATTGTAGAAAACCGAGATAGGTCATTTGATTTCCAGGGCAGGATGTAATCCACTGCTTATGCAAGATATAAAAATGAATAGCATATCAGAGTCATAGATCCGATGTTGGCTAACACATTCTAATTTGAAGCAATGCCAGTTATAGCGGAGCTATGACGACAGTAGAGAGTATAATAGTCCAAGATGTACGAAAAACAAATGGATCATTGGAACTTGATCGCTTCGTTAAAGCTGTTAAGGGAGCCTTCCCATAACAGCTTTCGGAGTCTCCTCCCTTCGCCATTAACCCGGAACAGTTTGACCCTGACGCAGCCCGAAGCTTATTGGCCAACCAATGAGAGCGCGTAAATGATGACGTTTCACCTTGAACGCTATAAATGATGACGACCTATATTGAAGCCTGCCAATGAGCATATTACCTCGGCAACCAAAAAGTGCATTATCAGGCAACGAATAGTTGCTGAACTCAAGGGATAGGTCATGCTCTTATGAACTATTTAGTTGACCGCAGCATTTGATTGTATGTACAGCTTGCTGGGTGTTCAATACAGTTTTCGCCTGAGGCCATTGTCTTCTGATCTGGGAAGTCGGTCGGTCAGCTAGCGCAAATGGAGCAGGTTATCCGTACTAATGATGAAAAGGCAAGTAACTACGAAGGAGATACTTGTCGCTTTCCTGCTAGTGTATCGAGGAACCTCGAACCCCCCAGATGCCAAATCAATTGTCGCCAGCAGAGGCATTAATGAGAAGAAAGCTCGGTAGTGTGAATTCCTTGCTGCTTCCGAGGCGTACTATCCCGCAAGAAAGGAACCAGCAAATCAAAAGGTGCTATAATGAGCGACACAGAGCTCAAGCACGTCAATTTTCCTCGGACCAAGTGCTCTGTTTAGAGACTATCGCGTGCGAAGTAATCAGTGGGTGATAGAATCGATCCAGAGAACACTTGGTCGGGTACTCTATGAGATCAAAGTGGGTACTTTGAACCAGATAAGGCATGCTAATCAGCTGCAATGAACTAGTAATCGACTGTTACCGCTAGATATCTTATTGGACAGTTTCGATAAGCCACCAAACACTCAGAACACTTCGGATGCACCTCACCCAGAAGTTCTAGAAGAGCCGAAAATGCAACGACGGCGCCGGACTGATCGAGTACGGAGACCTGTCATCAGAGTGCAGTTGGACCCAAGAAAGAAGTACGTTAAATTTCGCGGGGATGGTGTTGAGGGAGCCTGCTTATAGCAGCCTTCGGAGCTGGCCAGTTTGCGCAGTTGGACCAGGTAATCTGTACGCTCAGCGGAAACCTCAACAGAAGCACGGACGATGGCTCCATTGACAGCATAGTTCTAGTACCGGTAAACATCCAGATACCAGTTTGACTAGGAATTTCAGGTATTGTTTGAGGGTATAGAGAATAGAATGAGTTTGTGAGCTGCAATACGTTAGCACGAACGATGAAGATAAAGCGCTAATTTAACTCACCAGAAGCAAAGCTGTAAGAGGCGCAAATGTGGGTGGCACAACAGCAGAGAATAAGCCAACAGATTCAATTACCAAGTACGACAGTCTGAAGGTTAAGCAGAACAACACGAGGAACAATTCGAACAACGTGAAGTATCCGAATATTTACTTCAGCCGCCTAACTGTGAATTGAGGCAACAAATCCCAAAGTCGACTGGACTCAACACGAACTGGAACTAACCTTAATCTCATGTGACTGGCTGGTTGAGCTCGGATTGGGGTTAGACCAATCTGGCCTGTGAGCAGCTGGGAGGAACGAGTAAAATATCATCAAAGGATCCTCCCACTCATCAGTAATCTAAAAGATTCGCCCTCACAGTCTTCAAATGCTATGCGGACAGTTACCGTGTTGTGAAACCCGCAACCTCGGAGGCCTGCCACCGTCCTCTGCAGTGGTAGGAACATGCATGGCATTGGAGGATAGGTTGCGCTAGATCACAGTTAGCTTGCAAGCACAGACGGTCTGACTCCGCTCCCCATGGCTCAGTGGCATGAGCTGCTAGAGTCCAGCGAAATATTACCTCTGTAGCGCAATCGGTTACATCACTAGCGCGCGGGTCCGTGGGTACAGAAACAAATACGCACCAGGTCTGATCTAATCGCCATCGAAGCAGTACAAAACGAAAATACGGAACAGAAAAAGTACCTTACTACATCTAAACAGATTAGAACGGTTTCATACAGACTATGGCCACTAATTACCTTTGATACGAAAATCTTCAAACTCCATTACAGGGATGACCTGTGCTAAGCTGGGCAAATGGAAGAAGTGCGCCCAAGGCAGCATCCGAGTAGGAGCTGTGTAGTTTCCGAAACCTTTCAAAGCGGTCGACCAATGTGGCAGGGAGTCCCAAGGAGGCAATACCAATATCCAGTCGACGTCCACGCTAGAATCGTCCGGGGTACTCTGTCTAAGTAAGCTATATTGGGACAACAACAAGCAATCGGTCAGTACTCCAAAACAACAGTGAAATAATTCTTAGGTGGCTCCAATTCTTCACAGCAAGGTACACGAGTCGTTTCAACAAATGGTATAAGTCATTACTGCAGCTGAGTATGTTAGCTGAGAATTAGTTCGAACGCCAGATAACTATGAGCGTTAATAGTAAAATGTGCGCCAGCTCCGAAGCAAGTGGATAACAGACGCGGGTCTTTGGTCGATTCACCGCCTAACATACCGCGGTATCCTGTAGTGAATGTTGGATAGAGGTAAGATGGAGCTCTAGCTAAGACGGAGAGCTAGGATACGAGCAAGCAGGTTGTTTGGCTAGTGGTGGGTGCTTTGGTGTATCTCAAGGGGAAATGACATAGCGGTTTGGAATACAACCGAAAACAACGAGCAAAGTGTAACACAATTAGGGGGTAATGAACTCAGGTATTATTACTTCGGTGAACAACTAGGGACAGTATAAGAGGGTGAGGTTTAAAAAGGGAGCGGGAACTACGCCATGCAATAATAAAAACGCCACCAGTGAAAAAGAATACAAAAGAATAATAGTAAAAGTAATCAAATGGAAACTGGGAGAAAATTAGTAAGATTTAGTAGGTATGGTTCACATATGCGCAAATATGCCACTGATTCAGCAATGGCACCAATTCTAACAGAGGATGTTACCACCGATGTGTCAGATGTCGAGGACTTGTATAACAAGACGACGTATAGCGATTCGAGTCAGCCATTCGTAATTTACCTCAAATCCGTTTGCCACGCAATCGACTGGTGATCCCAGCAATTTATGCAACTAGATGCGGTGTCAGAATATGAAACACACAGAGAGAAACGATTAGCCGGTTCGCAAACAACAGGACTTAAGCAGCTCAAATGGCGTCGCCCATACATAGGTTTAGGAGGAAGAGGGGCACATATGTCTATAAAGTATGGTTTATTTCAACAACCATGGTCCGCGCACCGACTGTGCTGCGGAACAGTGCTACTAGTATTAAGATTGTGGTCAGCCCATGGTTGCAGTTGTTCGCTATTGTCTGTTCTGCATACATCGACTCCGAAACGGTCCCCTAGTTGTTGTTCAGCGTACGAAAGGCGGTTAACATGTCACCATCATCAATGGGCTTTAAGCCACACGGAGAAGAAATGAGAGCTGATGATAGAATTCCTCTTTCATACCATCAGAAATGCAGTCAATGAGGGTGTAGACGGAAAGGGAGGCACATTATCTTCAGAGGTTGATCAGCTGGGACGAAAACATTACAATTACAAGTTCAATAGAAGTGCGAAGTCGAACCGCAGAAATGCGACTGTTCACTAGTATCCACTCGAGCAGACTGCCTCCAGCAATCTTTTTTATTGACACAGTATCAGCACAGCCGGGAAGAATGTAGTCATTGCCGGCAGATTCGGGACCACGGAATCGAAGATTTCTCACGAATTTTATCTAGCATGCGTATTTTGGAGAAATAGTACGTGTCAATTAACTCGCGTGAGAGAAAACCAAGAGGAGGGAGTAACAATATGGACGGGATTTAGAGGATGACACCCTCTGACTACTCATTCCGAGAGAAGGGTTTTGTTCGATATGCCAGCCATATCACTAACCTTAGACTCAAAAGCATTACGCGTAAGGCGATGGGGAGCAAGTCCAGCTCGGAAATTTGACGGCAGGTACCCGTTGGGATCACAACCGGAGGTCTGTCATGCGTAGCGTTTGAATATTTAAACACCACATGTGTTTTCTGACCGTAGTATGCTGTGCACTTACGACCACGGCCAGCCGCAGGTGGGAGTTGGCGGGTTTACATCCCTCTGACCAGAGGCCTTTAGGCTTGAGGCGAATGCGAGCAAACCAATCATCGCTGGGCAGTGTTCTCCTAGCATCAGAGACAGTGTTCGGCTTTAGTACAAATCGAACTGTGAGCCTATGAAAGGTAACCTGTTGTCTTTCACGGATAAGTTTCATAGGAACTGGGTCATCGAATTCTCATCAACATTCGAAAGGGATTGTAAGAGTTTTAGCCTAACCCCTAACCATTGATCAGTCTTGTATAAGTGGTTTTGAAGGCAGATAGAAATTGTCACCCAGCTTGTTCAATGGATCATGGAAGTAGGCAAATCATCGTATCACATGAATGTCAAGTCCCGAAGCGTACAGGATGAGGAGAAGCGAAAAATTGCTAATGCTTATGATCGCTTCCTTTTTCCACTTATTTCCCTTAAGCTCCTCCTTACCCCATTTCCTATTTTTCTCCTACAATTCCCAGTTTAATTGACGGCAGTAGTCGTACTTTTGAGGCTGTGCCATCTGCACCAACATTCCGGCTGCAGACGCGGTTTCGTTTCCTTGGCGACGTCCAAAGCTTGCACTCAGATAAATAGATCAACAGGCTGCACTCGCACACACGTTGGACACACTGAGTGTCGACATGTGTTACCTGTTCGAAACTACGGTCAATGATCCTAATGCGGTTGCTGCAGTAACTATACGCAGTCTGTCCTTTTGGTACTGATTACACCCATCAGAAGACGAGGATGCAGCAACCACAGAACAAGAAAGTGTGGACATCGATCATAACCTGGGCAATGGCTGTCGTTTAGATGACCGTGAGAAGCCGTCTGTGTGCAGCACTAGGCGAAATCAAACAAAACTGGCGCACGAGACAGCGCTAACGCTGTAGGTCAGCTATCGTCGTTTATGTCCACGACTATTGCAATTCTGAAACCCATGGATGGCCAAGTAAAACATAGTTGGCACGTTACTTCGCAGTGATATATGCTCAAGCATAGCTTGGTTTGCAGATATAAGTACGCAACGGCGTCACTTCAGATACTTAATTAAATTGGAAGTTGGGATTAAACTTTAAACGCATGGATAGTGGTGAGACTTATTTCAGCTGCGCGCCAAAAACGGGCCGTTTCAGGCCAGCACTGCCCATTTGCACAATGGTTATCCAGGTTCACTAGGTGTCCTCCGGTAGTTGGACAGCGATAGACCCAAAAAGACACCATCAAAATCAACAGCAGTACATCGATAATGGAAACTGGTGCTTCGGCGATACACAACGATCTAAGGAATATAGAACGATAAGAAGGAGGTAAGGGACATTTATCGTAACATCTAAAAGCTCAGATTGGACGTTCAGGGTCAGGGAGTCAACACTTTGTCAACAACGTACGGCCACAGACGAAAAAAATAACGGCATCAGTAAGACAAATTACATTCGGCTGTGTTGTCCAATAAAGTGGGATGCACAGTGGATAATTGCGAATATTTTTTGGGCTACGTCGCCTCGGCATCCGCAAACTGCAAGGCGGCCCAGTTAATAATGGAAAATTTTGTGGCGTGGCCCCAACATAAAACATGGGCCGAGCACCTTCAAAGTATAAAATAACGCAGCAAGATAACCAACCACTTCACAATACCTTGACTCCTAACAAAGAAGGAGTTATAGAAGTAAATTGGTTACAGTGGCCACTGCACCAGCAGCGATGGGTGCGCTATTGTTCCCCTGTCATTCCTCCGAAATTCTTCAGGATTATACTCTTGTGCGCTCACTAAAATTCGTTTCAGGATGCTATGGATTGATCGAAAAAGCTCTCGTTGATTTCACAGTTAGCAAGCACTATAACGCTTGCCTAAAATGTTCATCCAAGATTCTATACAAACCCCTCTCAACCACTACATACTATTCTACACGGCGGTCGGACTTGAGCTTCCATCTTTCGGGCTTCATGGTATCGCAACTCCATCTTATCTTATTTGTCACGCTTGTTAGTAAACCCAAAAGCAATGTTACGTTAGCTGCGAGACCGTTTACTTGAGTGAAAATACACAGCCTTTTATTTCTCATGACCTTTTGTACTGTTTAACTGATGCTTTGTTTTATACTGTCCGCAGTTTTGGTGTATATTGCCGAAAATGCACCCACATGGGTGTAAAACTCATTTTGACTTGGTTTAAATGACTTTTACGTGTTTGTTAAACACATTAAGCTGGGCTTGTTCTCTTGAGGAGGGTTACCTGCAACCGTTGATGCTGATACAAAAACCGCAGCGGATAGTGTCCAAAGCTCCAACGCTGTTGATTGGATTCTCGAGAGCAGTTGTTTGTGGGCAGTCCGATCGACGGCATGAACCAACATTAGAGCACAAATCAGCGATAGATGGTCGGTTCGTTCTTTTCCGGTTACGCCCCAAACAACTGCAGCCCTGAAGTTAACAAGGACAGTTTTAACCAAACAGGCAATAGCATGCCTCGTGGCACTGCTAGTTCGGATATAATTATAGGTGCTATGGATTTGAATGCCAAATACATGGCTTGTGCTCTTTAGATCCTCCAGTAGGCGATACGTTTGGGTTCAATTCTGCATGCACGGATGATGGCTAGATATTTGTTGCGGTTGTGCGCTGAGCACCAAATGTTTCTTATCAGCGCGGCCTTCAGGCACAGTGAACGCCGAGCAGCCGCATTGCATACTCCGACAGCTGGCTAGCGATGAACTCAAACACACCACATTATCACGCGATTTCGATGAAGTGGCAATATAAATAAATAAATAAATATTTTATTCTAGACAGAACGAGCCACACTAAAACATGCCATGATCAGCAATTGTCGCTCCTCCCTAGGCACTCGCATAGAATCTGATTATACACTGATACAATATCGTTTTTCCATGACGTACACCGCGAAGCGTACAAACGTTTTCCAACGACTGGCCATTGGATAGTTATTTCAACCTCAGTCAAGCACAACCAACTGGGTGCCTTAAACAGTAACGCTGCACGTAATTACTGCAAAGCAGTCGAGCAACAGTAGAATAGTATTCAGGCCGCCATACACGAGGAGCATTTTCGAGATCGATTGCGTTGCTCCTGTTCACGAACCATTTCCAACACAAGTGGTGCAGGCTGAGACATGACCGGTTAATTCAGATGCCCTAATCGGAGGACAAGCTCGGAAACGCGACCAAAGCCCTTAACCGTTTTCTGGCTACGGGGCTGGATTCCAGTGCTACTGCGCTGTTTAAGGAAGGTGGGGAAGTCCTCCGCAAAATACAGGCCAACTACAAGTGGAGGGAATCGGTCACGGTAGCAAAAGACTAGAACGGCAGTCGCACCGACCGTACTAACTACAGTAGTCGCAGTCAAACGCAAGTGGTGACAAAGTTACTGACCTCAATTCTAGTACGTAACCTCAATGCCGAACGGTGATCCCGGATCGGGGAAGAGTAGGCAGGTTTCCATCCCAGATAGGACTGTATAGACCAAATATTTATCCTTCGTAGACGCTAGAACTGCAGCCCACGTGCCGCAGAAACAGTAGCCGCGTTCCTCAACTTCAAGAATGCGTTTGATTCCGTCGATCTATCGATCCACTTCAATCCACTTGCGCATAAGGAGGAAAACATCGAATACGTGAACAATTTACATACCCCGTACTAGAACACCCAGGTCGCGTCAAAGCCTATGGAGAATTTTCGGACCCCTTTGCGACAAGTAGTGGTGCACGCCGGAGATGTCCCAATTTCGTTCTCTTAACAGTGAATTCCAGCACTCAATATTCCTTTTCGAAAGCTTAGGATGTGAGCAATGGACTGTTGCCTGTTGAAAAACTAGTCGAAATTGACAATGTGGACGATGTTATGTTGACTTATTTTAATTGGTATCCTGTAAGGTGTGCAACAGTTCCCATAGTTTTGGCACGCTGTTTCGCCTCGAACCTTCTGGAATGTCACAAGACCCTCTGGATAACGTCCCGCCAGACATATGCGGTACATACCATTTCCGTAATATATTTCACATGACAAACTGCTCCTGGACTTGTAATTCCTTTCACCAATCAAGCACAACTACGCAAGCACAAGTTGTATCATAGCAGCCTGCGATGCCCCAATTTTCTCGGATAATCTCTATCTACTTCTGAGTAGTTGAAATTCGCTAGAACCCAATGTCTCCCATCACTGGCCAAGGACCCCACGTAAGTGGGAGCCGGAGGTGCTAACGCCTTATGGTCGCATCATTTTCCGCTTCGATTTATATTGGGACTTACTCTAAAACATTTTGTCGCAAGTCGACAAGTTACATTGTTTCGTCGCCGTTTAACGACCTCCGTCCATTTAAAGGATGCAAGGCGGAATAGTTTCAGTGCAACTGGTTTCAAACGGGATTTACAACGTTGGACACTATTCACCGTTACTCAACAACATAATTTCGTGCTATTACAAATATTCGCTAGAGGAATGTCTCAGCCATTCGATAAGCTCTCATCCGCTCTACTCTATCACTGTGCGTCGCAGCTACGGCATAAATTAGTTTTCATTGTGAAATACTCCCAAGCAGGCGGTCAAGAACTACGATCCATATTTCCGTCGGTCCGCTAAGTCAAGCTGCCCCAAACGATCCCCAATAGCTGTCTTATCCGCAATTGCGTGATGGACGGACGCAACACGTGAGGTGCCAGTCTCTGACGACCTATCTAGTGGCCAACGGACGTAATCCAACGGCAAGACACCCTCAACTAGGCAACAGCTGTTCGAACAGTGTCCGAAAGAACAGTGTAGCGAAAAGTCTATGCCGCAGAAAGGTAGTAAAAGTAGGGATGACGTGTTCTCACCGTACCGGTGTCTCAAACCGAAGTAAAGCAGCAAGATTGTTTAGCGTTGTTTGGATTTGTCCTGAGTACACGACGTTTCCCTTCTTAAGACGTGTAGTATGATTATAACAAAGGTACGAAGGCCCAATCGTCGGAAATGAACTTCGTTTAAGTGATTACATGGCTTCAATGGAAACGATAATAGCAGAGCTTGCACTTCATCGTTCTCCCCCAATCACTACCTCGAAGCTAAGGAAAATTTCCAGGCATTCCCACGCTATCACAGTAACGGAAACCTCGGGAACCCCGAACCGACAAGTCATAGCAAACGATCGAAGTGTGCCGGGTTACGCCGACAATATCCTCTTGTCCTATGTATCGTTTGATGCATCCTCGGCAACTCTTAGACTTCCGAATGACCGACAGAAACCGATTCTTACTAGGGGTCAATCCAAATATGCAGCATCTGCTGCCCGATGTATTCAAAGTGCAAATGCAGCAGCTTTAGCCGCTGCAGCCACATGTGTCAAGGACCAGGTGCAAACTGCGTGGGAGCGACCAAAGCTGGCTAGTCGAACAACCTCCACGTGATGCCAACTGGTGTTAATCTCGCTCCGGCGAATAGTTCGGCGGCAGTGTTCTAGGACGTGGTGGGTTTTCGTCTGGCTAGCGTTCTCCCTATAAAATGCACAAAGATCCGTTTAAAAACACTGCGACGTGGCGGATGTGACTCGCCAAAGATAAAGTCACTGCCTCCTCCACTTCCGGAGGATCTTCCCAACTCTAGTAACGTCATCCAATTCGAAGAGTTCCTTTTATCCCTTCACACGATGGCGAACACAGCAAACAAGCTCACGAAATCAGTCACAAATGCACCCATTATGTGCGCTTACACATATGAATTGGCGACATTTGTATCTGGGTTTGCCTGTTACTGTGGCCTCCAGGGGGACAGTCACAGAACGTCTGCGCCTACAGAGGGACCATAGGTGGCTTGCGTTGCACCACGCACACACCCAATATGCGGTGTAAAGCCGAAGGAATAACACCGGTAGGCATGTGGATGGGAGCTACGTTTCATCAACGGAACCAGCCGACACTCTTTCAAGAAGCAGAACAGAAGCACTCCGACCTAACTGGGAAATCATGCACACTAGACAAGACGGTGGTTGGGCCGTGGCTCGTTCCACACAGGATGTAAGGAACCACCCTTTGAGCCTAGCACCGTCACAAGGACGGTGCACCACGTCCCCTCCAGCAACGACCAACTGTCTCCGGGAGCCAGTAATCGAGGTGGAGGGTATTAGACAGGTAGGCACCATGTCAACATTCACATCACATCAGGCGCAGCCACACCGGGAGCTCAATCAACATCTAACTTCTGAAATGCAAGAACTCTCATCACGCAAGCAAACGTACCACATACGCCGTCTTATTGGCCTGGATTAGTAAATGGAATGGGAGTGTGCGCATTGTGCTTCTCTTCCGCGTGCAATAGTGCTTTCTCCTGCACCTCGGCAACCGCCTACTTGATCAGGCCACGGGATTCGCTCCGATCAAGTTTGTCTTTGAATCACATCACCTGAAAGCAAAATTAGTTTGTCATAAACTCACCTTCTTCATGTCCTGGCAATGTTATTTTCGGTTTTCTCGAGGGCCGCCTCTGAATTAAGTTGTCCGCATAAAAGCGGTATGAGTATCCTCGTCGAATTCATTCGGTATACATATATACATGGATTGGCGTCATCCGTATGCAATAGCAGTTCCCATACAACATATGCACATGCATTTATCCAAACTTAAGTATGAACTGCCACAAACTGGATATAGACATATTAAATCTCATGGATAATAGTATTACTAACGTGCATTTGTTTCCTTTGGAGGTCAGGCTAACAGCCATTTTCGCACGCATGAGAAAAAGTACCAAATACGAACTATTGGTGTCTCCTTTAACAGTTAGACCTGAATATAAATAGCAGTCTTAAATATTGGGCATCAATATTTGAACGAAAGCGATATAGGAATAGTGACGCAACTGCCATAAGTACAGTTAGCAGGTAGAATAAGTAATAAACAAGTGGTACAGTAAAATAGTGTGTACTTAGGTGTTGCCTGATATATGCACAGTCTGGTTTGCGTAGCTGATGGGGGGGGGGAAGGCACAGCATGCGAATGCGATGGGGTATTCACTTCAGTCTCTACGTGTCGCCGACCGGTCCGATCATCTGCTGCCAGAGGTACGATTTCTGCGCAACCTTAAACATTGACAGGTGGCAATACCACATATTCGCCGCTTACAGCTTGTTGGCGCGACAACTACCGCAATGCTACATCAACTAAGTCCCCCTGCCCACTGTCGAACATGCGGCTTTCCAAACAGTGTTCGCACTGTTTTGCAAATGTTCAAGACGTGGCATGGCTGTAATCCAAGTACTCAACCGTTGGTACATACCGTTGTGTACTCTGCTGTGTCCATAAGTTATTTGGTAACGATCTGCATCGTACGTCTCGGGTGCAGCCATTCGGTGCTCCTAAAACGATTGTCGCTATGCGCCGATTCATGTCCGATGTAATATACTAAAACATTGAAGCACCATTACCGTTGACATTACCTTTTTCTTAGGCTGTCCAGAAGATCGGTCATGTCCAATTCAACCTCTGGTAAGGGTCTCTGTGCTTCCGCCTTCAATCCGCTTGGTACTTGCGTTTTCATATGCTCCGGTAAATTCAGTATGGCTGATGAACAACGGAAAATATAGCTATGCTCACTCTCATCACTAACCTGTGGAGCGGAACATGAACTGCCGACATCATGATACTCGCTAGTCGGTTAATTGTCGGGATGGTTCACTTGACACGGATTGTCAATGGTATTTTCTCTTCGGATGCATAGTCCAACGTGGTCACACGAGGGACAATCGTTGAGCATTGTGCTCCAGATGTCAAACTTTACACTTTATGCGTATTGTAAGCGGCCAAGCGCTGGTAACTTTTGATTCACACGTATCCACTGAACTGGAAACATATTCAAAAAGTTGCCATCCTAGCATTGATTCGTATCAACAACAGTTAGCTCGGAAACCGCGCGCACATCAAATACGCATGAACTCATGGATGGACTGAAGCTTTTTCCAACGATGCATCGGTTCTCCAAGCGTCGTACTAGTTAGCATTGGGCAGCTGGTCAAGCTAGGGTCATGTAATTTACAAATCGAATTCAAGGAGCAGAATGTAGGTGAGTAATACCATGGAGCTTACATAGTGATGTGAATCGCGGCCGAATAACAATACGAAGAGGAAGATGCTGTAGTTCACCGTATCGATGTCACCGTACTAAACTTTACTTGAGAAGGTAGCAAGAGTATCATAGCTCACGATGAGTACAACAGTGTAGTGTGCAACACGTGAAATACAACCGAGTTAAATAAGCCCAGTAAAGATACTACGTTGCACCAAGTCAGTAGTTAATCATTCTTGAGTGGAACTGTATCCGAACGCAACTTACATGAGCGATAGAATAATCGTGACACAACGATAATGACGTAAGCAACTTTTCAAGTCAGCAGGGAAATGATACGATTAAGTCCACTGCAATTCATAAGCTCAGTTAAGTTAAAGTTCGCGGTGAGAGAACGGGATTTATAGCTATGTTCACTTTAATGAAGAAGTGGAAGCACAGTGGAACAGTGATAACTTATCGTTGGTGTGTACTGTGATTGACGTCTCCCATACTAACTGCAGGTTATCCGTGTCGGAAAGTAAACCAGTGCCGGTCCGATGGTCTCTTGCCCGAGATGAGCGAGAAGTAACAGGTATGTGGAATCACCAGGCCGTCCGTCGCGTGTTACTATTTATTTCCCCCTGGTCGTTTGTTCTGATCGCTAGCATATCTCGACCGATACATCAGTGCCTAGAATGCTACCTGCGCCCAAGCATTTCGATTTGGATGTCACATCGTGTTGCCGCTGTTCCGGAATCAACAATGATGACTTGTCTAAATCTCAGTGCGTTTACCTGAAGGGGGCAGTAGTACAAGGGGGCGTATAGAGGCACATGACATCAGTTATATTGACCTCATATTGTAACCCGCAATAAGTCACGGTCTCACAGGAGATAAAATGTAGTAAGATGCATCTGTCAAGTGAGAACGTAGCGAGACACGAACAGATGTTAGCGCGACATGTACTTTGGGAGAGCCCCAGTTAGACATCGAGCCAACAGATAATGGTGTCACGCGAGTGAAAATGCGATCAGTCTGTCAAGCTGAAGTGTGGCGCCTAAAAGTGTTTCTAAATGGCTTCCACTTAGACATTCATCATGATGACGAGCACCGCCCGCTGCGAGTAGAGATATCAGTTGATATACCAAAGGTCCCTGGTTCGAGTTGCAGTACTGCAGTGTTGCGAGCGGGCATTTGTTCACACTTGTGTATGGACTACCACAAACTGGATGGAGAGACAATAACCCCCATGAGCAATAACACTACGAACGTGCATGAGTATGGATTGAATGTAGGAATAACAGCCAAATTCCTCAAGTTTTGGAGAAGTGCACGTACAAGCAACCAAAATGACTGTCAGTGGTTCATTAACGTTTCAACGTGAACCCAAATTGGCAGCCATAAATTTAGTCAGAAGTGTGGGTATCAACAATAGATAAAGAAAGATATAGGAATAGGGAAGCAAATGCCATCCATTTGGTTACCAGCTGGAATGATGCACAAATAAGAGGTACAGTGAAACAGTAATGTCTTATCGTTAGGGTGTGTGTTTCAGATGACGTCTGCTATGTGTGTTAGAAGGCTGTAATATCACACATTCTGTGATAGCCGCTTTGACGCGCTCACAGGAATAATACACCTAGTAAATCCCGCTGTGTCCTGTCTTACATTCGGATTTCGAAAAAGTGTTCAAACTGTTTTAGCCAATTTACAAGAATCAGCTTGCATAACATCAAATTACTCAGCCGTAGGCAGATGTGGTTGTATACTCTACTGTGCTGATAAGCTATCTATGTAAGCGACAGATTCGCGTGGGGCTCGAGTGATACGTAAAAACTCCCGGGTCCAAACAAGAAAGGAAGCCGAGACGTTAACTACGGTACAAGCAAACAAAATGGAACTCAGGTGCAATATGCACATACCTCAGTCCCATTAACAACCGGCACTTTGCAAGTCACAGAAAGAAGGCAAATCAGCTCTGTTAATGGGCCCAACAGTCTTACGCGATTGGATCGCTTCACAACGCATAGAATGGTGGGTATAGTGTGTCGCCAGGACAATGGGGAATGAAGGGAATAAAACGGGGGATGACTCCCAGTGACTGGAGAAAATCTCAAGAGGATATGTGGTGGGACACCTGAGCTTGTTACGCAGTATGTCACGATCGCATCTAACAGCGGGGGTTGGCATGGAACCATTTAAACATGGCTAGGAAAATAATAAAGGTCAGATAAGATTATACCGAGAAAATCTCCATATCCATAACAGTGGAACAATGGTGTATTACGGGTAAAAAATGCAATGCATAACAAGTCCCGTGGGATGGAAATTACTGCGAAAATTAAATTACATGATAAAATGAAAAGCGTTTTGGTGGACTCACCATACAATTATGTAGAATAGCGGAGATGTTCACGTATTAAAAGTATAAATCCATTGGTTGGGAGTTTGGTAAGACACTGTTTGATTACGTTTTGTAGCCCTGGCTAACAAGTCATAAAACGAAATGCAAATGAGGCAACGCATCGTCAACTCGTTTTTTAAATATCTCCAGATGGGGATCAGAGACGACATAATTAGGGAGGGCGTTCTAAGGCTGACACACGCGGAGGGAAAAGGAATTTCTGAGGCGTTCAAGCCGGCCATACTATATTTTCAGTTTCAGAGGATGACCTCTTAGGATAGTGTTATGGTTCAATTAAAGCAGCGGACGGCAAATGTGATTTGCGTTCCTCAGAATCTGGTAAACCATTATGAGATTCCCCTAACCCCGCGAAAGCCGAGATCGACTGCTGTACATGCTTAGAGATTTCAGTCTAAGCTGATAAGGTAGATGAAAGAGGCCCCTGACGTTCGATTTTGCTCTTCGTTGAGGAGTCTCGAGAGCAATGAGCTCCTGTTTCTGACACGGCTGCTATGCCAAGATAGCATATTCCACGTGCTGTCGCACGTAGGCGTTAAGCATTTGGGGAAAGATTGAGGGTTCAAACCGACCGAACGCTCTGCGAAGCAGGCCGAAATGTTGGTCGCCGGTTCTCGTCACCTTCTCTGCTTGTTTGAACACCCGAGATCTTGCACCAGTACACCCAGGTCACGCTCCTGAGAGGCATTCTCTAAGATGTCGTCTCCAAGATTGTAAGCGCTCACCGGCTGATGACGCAGATGGATCAACTTCTACTTAGTTATGTTCAACGGAAGCAGGTTCCTCTTTGATCATGCATAAATGCAATCAAGATCATATTGGAGTATATCGTGACCTTCATTGTTACTAATCGCCCACCATATCTTGACGTCAGCGGCGAAAAGCAGGAAATTTGAGAAGACTACTCTTACCAGGTAGTTGATAAACACCAGGAATAAGCGTGATCAGAGCATTTTTGTGGGACGAAGGGGCTTAGTCTCTGATGCTCTGTTGACGATGTCGCTGAGTCTATCAAGGAAATCAGTCCAAACGTTATCAAGGGGACTGCTGTTTGAGAATTACCATGGAGATGCCTCGGCGAGTTCTTTCAAGACGTGGTGGCATGTGATTATGTGTGTTAGTTCCGAGTGTTTGGATGGATACTCTGCATAACACATATAGCAGAGCATTATCACTACATGGTCACTCAGACCTACTGAACTATCCATCAAAAATTTGTGAAAATTGAGTTCTTTATTCGTGAGCACAAGGTCTACTATGGACGATTTGTTTGCTGTCCTGAATCTGGTGGGCGTGGTGACATGATCGTGCAAGCGAATATTAGCGATCAGTCCATGCAAGTCTGCTTTGAATTGTTCACTGGGTGATGCTGATAACTTCAGATCCTGTAGATTGACTTCCTCGGA
Source organism: Dicrocoelium dendriticum (assembly GCA_944474145.2). Classification (NCBI taxonomy): domain Eukaryota; kingdom Metazoa; phylum Platyhelminthes; class Trematoda; order Plagiorchiida; family Dicrocoeliidae; genus Dicrocoelium; species Dicrocoelium dendriticum. Next base: position 87,503,176 of record OX104063.1, read on the forward strand.
GATGAGAAGATGGCCGTACCTAGTGCGTGTTACTGTGTTCGAGACACGTACCAAGTGGGAATCCTTTTCCCGAGTGGAGGTTGGGGGCGGTAAATAACAGCTATGAGACATGCGTCGTTGTATCTTAGTCGGAGACGGCAACGGAGTGAGTCTATAACGTGAGTTTCCAGATCATCAATGATTGCACATTGCAGGTCACTGCGGTAGTAGAGTAGGACCCCACGTACTCTGCTGGGGCCGTCGTTCCGGATGAGTGACATTCCGGCTATCTAGCCTCAGCATTAGTCACCTCTTGATGTAACCAAGTTTCGGTAATAGGCAATTAGGTCCCAAGCATTCGCAACCTGATGTAGCCAAAGTTCGGTAAGTTTACTGAGGAGCTCTTGGACGCTAGTGTACATACATGAAAGTTTCCCAGATTTAAGCAATGTTTCGGAGGTTGTGCAACTCATACTTGTAGTTCCGCCGATCAGTGAGTGACCGGTGAATAACCGTATTTTCGGCGTGTACGTGGAGAAAGGTTTAACTTATTATTCATCGTCCGCATAGTTAGTCCGGTGTCTAATCTTCTACGTACAGTGTAAGGTGTCTGGCAATATCATCTTCTACAGGTTGTATGGGCTCATTAGACACTTTACTGGGGCACTGTGTTTTTATAGATCCCATCGCGTTTGATTCTTTGAGCGACATATCATTTCTAGGAGGCACATCGCTGACTGTCATCAGCCGAAGCTCAGATAGTAGACTACAACGCAGCATATACCAGCTTTTTAGCAGCCATGCAACCATATATTTTGACTGTAGGACCACCTGCAACACTCTCGGTCTTATCCTGGTCATGGTTCGAATCCTGATGGATCCGATGGATGCGCACTACTGATGATGCCCAACAGGCTGAAACTGCAGTCTAGTGCTTTTCCAGGCATGTGAATGACTATCTGATTTGGAAGCTGGCTGTGATGCATCTCAACCTGCAACGAAAGTTGTTGGGACTTGAACTTCGAGATTCCAAACTGCACTTCAAAGCGAGGAAGCGTTCTAGATTACTTGGGCTACAGTGATAACAGTTGATTCATACACCCAATTCTTCACTCGAATGCAAGAACCAATGTGGAATATTGTAAGCAGCAAACGCTTGGTAGCCTGAAGCTAACGCGGTCCCAACGCCAGCGGCGTCTTCTTACCGTTGGATTTTAAGATGAGAATGCTGGAGGATAGCCGACCAATCTAAAGGATTCATCTGCGTTCCTTGGAATTCGTTGCACACACACGTCTCGATGTTCGGCCTTTGTGGCCTTTCAACTGTGCATACAGAGTAGGGCTAATAGGATGGCCTATGTGTTTCTGATATTCACAATGAGCAACACTCACATAGACGTTCGAAGACAAATCGAGGTCACTCGCAGTACGAGTGGCACTCAGGTTGGACATTAGGTCCACATGGAGTGTGTAACCCAGGTGAGTGAGAATGCAAAGCACCACATCATTTTCGTACCGTACGATACGAACGTGTTCCCATGCTTTTGTGCTCCTGTTGCCGTGTGGATACGGCAACCTAGTTAGCGAAATTCCTCAAGCGCATGGTAACCTGCATTCATGCGTCTGGGTTTTAAAGCTGTCATCAGGCTTGGCCTCGACAACCGCGGAATGTCAGCAACAATGCACTGTAATAATGTAGACCCACCGTTGTGCATGATACACCACGATCCCAATGCGAAAAGATTAATCCTCATGGACCTTAATAATGCGAACGTTTATGACATCGGTTTGGAGGTAAGAATAACAACCAACGTTTTCAAGCTACGAGCAGTTGCGCGTCGAATAGTAAGCGTGCAGTAAACAACGATTTACTGACAATGTCGAACAATACCTGCGTTCTGTCAAGCTTACCAAGTGACATTCTTTCACGTTCAGGCAATTTGGTATAAACTGATCCCCTCCATACATTCGTCACGACGCACAAAACACTTAGTTTGAGCGTCGAAGTAATTCTGCATCATTCTCGGCCATTGAGAGCACTACAAGCTTAACACTGCGCTGGACAAAGAATAAGTCGCGACTAGGCATACGCAAGAGACCACAGTAGCACGTGCGGCGGAGGGAGAGAAGTATCGTGCTTCGCTTACACACATTGGTGCCGACATGCCATTTCGGTAGGCACCTAGTCAACATGCACATCAAGCACAGCCACACAGGGGATATCAAGCAACAGCCAATCACTTGAAATAACATAATCAAATAAAATGTATCTGTTAAAGCAGACGGCTATGCCGACATAACTCTTCGAAAAATTAGCATATAATGTAAGTTGCTTAGCAACGGAATCCGCGATAAGGAAAAAATGTCCACGGGTTATAAAAACGTCATTAACGAGACAAAGTTAAAGAACACAACCACAACAAGCGTAAGCAAGGTGGCCAGTTAATAGAAGATGGTTCATGTAGACAGAAAAAACCAAATAAAGTAGAATGAAATTTATCCAGCTTAAAAGGACCTAGTTTTAGTGTAAGTTGGTTAAATCCAACTGCGGTAAAGAAGCATCATGAACACACCATCAACCACAGCATGCGCCACATGAGGGACACATAAGGTTGGCGGCATCCGGTTTCGGATTTGTCTGTCACTGTGGCTAGCTACAGGACGCCTGCGCCTACAGAGGGACCATAGGTGGTTTGCGCTGCACCACCCACAGCTCCAACCACACACCCCATATCCAGTGCAAATCCGAAGGAATAAAAAAGGGAGGCAGGTGGATGGGAGCCATGTTTCATCAACGGAGCCGGTCCACACTCCTTCACAGGCAAACGTAAGCACGCTGTATTTCGGAATCAATCATACACAAGGCGGTGGATGAACCGTGGTTCGTTTTGCAGTGAATGCATGGAATCACTCTTCGAGCCTAACACGGCCACAATGATTGTGCACCCTGTCCCATCCTGCAACGACCAACCGTCTCCTGGAGTCAGTATGGACGAGGTAGTCGGGAATAGACAGGCACCTTGTCAACATGCACATCATGCGCAGCCACACCGGGGCTGTCAAGCAACATCCAATCACTTGGAATGACATTATCAAAGAAAATATATCAGTTAAAGAATACGGTTATGCAGATACACCTCCTCGCTAAATTAGCATATGAAGCAAGTTGATTAGCAACGAATCCGCGATAAGTACAAAATGTCTACAAGTAACCCCAAAATACTACAAATACAATAAACTTAACGAAGATAACCGCAATTAGCTTAAACAGCGTGGTCAGTTAAAAGAAGATTATTCAGGTAGGCAGAACAAAGCAAATAAAGTGGAATGAAATATATCCGGCTTAAAGAGGCCTAGTGTAAGTGTAAGTTGGTTTAGTCCAACTGCGGTGTAAGAGCATCATGAATGCAACATCAGCCGCAGGATATATATTTATATATATATATATATAAACACTTGTCCAATAAATATCTGGTAGAGGTCCACAACACATGTGTAACAACAAAAAGGAAGAAGAGAGTCATGAGAAGGGATACGAAAATTCATGTGCTGTGTGGGCAGTGAGCTTCCCGGTTGTCCAGACAGAGAAAGATGGTTGACTTAAGGGACCCCACCGCGAGCGTTTGGTTTTAAAGTACTGACCCGCAAAGCAGCAGGGCGAATACGAAGGCCGTTGAGAACCAGCTGGCTCATTCGCGTTCTTTGTGTTTGGTTGCAGTCTACAGAGAAGCTGGCGGCCAGCAAGGTTGTTCATCGGCCCACCGTTAAACACTCATCTCCAGTTTCAGAAGTGAGTGGTCAGGGACAATATAGCCGGCCACATTGGCTTTGACACAGCGCCATACGAGCACTTGTGGTATTTGTTGGAGAACCAGGTGACCAGCCCAGAACTCCCCACGTTCCAAGGCGCTGCCGCTGATTGCCGCGACTGCTTATTTAACTCGCCTCCAAGCCAGACGATACTTATTCGCAGTTACCGCCACAAGGAAGGCATTCTCCAACCCGCAATTTGGGGACGCGCCGGATAGTGTACAGGACCACCACAGACCTCATGATTTGGGAGAATTTCGGGAAGCCCGTGAAAATCTTGTGCTGGTGACATCATACTACAGTCAGTTTCAAGACTACCTGTGTCGCCTCACCAAAAATGATGGCAGCCTAAGAATAATAAAGTCTGTAATTCAGTTCCAACATATGGTGGTTAAGTTATTGCGTAGTTAGTATAAACCGCACAGCGCACTATCTTCGGAACTAGGATTATAAAACCTTTGGAGAACCACACCTATCCAACGTCCACGGATGAAACACGCATTAACTCATCAGAAAACGACGTGCTCATGCCAGTAGCCATTGAGAACACTAATACTGAACAGCACACGGTAGACGAAGGTAAGGCCCAAAACAGATTGCAAAATTATCGACAGAAAACTGTTAAAAAACGATTACGTGCCGGCATGCCATCGATCTACATAAAATGACCCATTGCTTCACTCATTGTGTTCTAAGGACCTAACGTCCCCATAATGACCATAAGCTTAAACCACGGAAGGCAATGAGACTCGATTCAGACAAGTGCACATGTTTCCATCAGCCTTCCAAATCGTGAAACATTCACGTTTCGATTCGTCTTTGTACCTAAGAAAACATTGCTGTTTCCGGCCAACCTCCCTTCAATCATAAAACATGCAGCCTTTTTCTACCTAAGAAACATTCGGTTTTCCAGTCCAGCCTCCGCATCTACCAACATTCATTTTTCAACATCTAGATCTCGACCAGTGCGTCCAACATAGCTGTCTTCAAGACTCAAATCTTGTAAGTCGAAATTCCTTAAATGATGCTCAACCAAGGGATGAAGAAGCTGTCGAAAAGCTGATATATGGTTGGCAGCTACCGTATCTAGGATTGTTTGTAACAGTGCCCACGAACAGCTACAGAACGCCTGCGCGAACAGAAGGGCCACGGGGGGCTTGCGCTGCATCACTCACAGCTCCACCCGCACACCCATATCTAGTGTGCCATACGGGATAAGACTGGGAGGATTGTAGCTGGGAGCCACGAACGATTTGGAGCCGATCCAGATTTCGTCGGCATTGACATCATTCAATTCCACAGGGGAAAGATACACACCAGACACACACAGGGTGGTCGCCAGGCCGTAGCCCGTTTCACACAGAATGGGTCCAATCTTTGAGCTTGGTATCGTCACGAATACCATGCATTCGATCTGCCCCAGCAACGAGTAACAGTTTGGCTAGCAGCCGAAGTGGCCGTTTTCGACAGATAGCCAGCTTGTCAACACTTATATCAAGCGCAACCACACTATGGATAACAGTCAGCAAACACTGCCAAACACGCAACAACATAATCGCAGATACATGGGCAGACTAAATGAATCGACTATGTTGCACACGCGTTGCATCTGTCGCAGTACTGACCTGCATTAGTAACTGGAATCGGGAGCAGCGTACTAACCATGCGCTGACACTAGCCCATTTAACCTACGCGTAGCCCATTGTGGCCACGTTGACGACTTACTAAACCGGCTTGGTTGAGGCACACGTGATCGCATGTACTTGACGTCAATGGCCTGTGTGGGACTGGCTACTATTTAACCAGCAGCCAGTGTACGCCTAGTGTGCAGGTTTCCCCTGTTGAAGTGAATAGTTGCATGCTGAAAATGGTGGACCGGCTCCAAATTAATGATGGTCCCTGTGAATTCCTAATTCACCGACGTAACTTATACTGTGCAATCCTGATTCGTTTGTGTAACTTTACTACGAGCTATTTACAAGTAGTACAATTTTTATTCACATTTTTAACCACGATGATTGGGCAGATTACTACCATTGATCACATTTGGAATCTGAATTGACTGTACTGACTACTTTACATTTTCCTCTTAGTCTTTATTATATAACCTTACATTATTTACTGACAACGATGTGCAAAGCTTAGACATCCGAACACTGTTTTAATGCACCACTTATTACGTCCTCGAATGAGCGCGGACTGCCCAAACTGACGACGTGGAGTTATAGCTGTACCTAATCACAATACCCTTCACCTATCCATAAGTTATACATTTCTATTTACTTCATTATCATTTATGTAGAACCACAGTTGCTTCAGTACACTTTATTCTGCCCACCGCCCTTCATTCTCACAGCCCAGGTCGTGCGTTTAGATAGGTGTCGTCAGCTCGCGTTTGAACAGCCATTTCTGCAGTAACAGTTCCTATCTACAAGGCTTCTGGTCTTATTCTTTCGGGTTTCCACCGGATATGGAATGTGTGGATGGAGATGTGAGTAGTAGAATAGAAATCACCTATTGTTACACCGTAGGCGCAGGAGTCCTGTGGCTGCTCGCGGTCACAGTGACATACGACTGCGGAAACAAATGCCACCCTACCATATGCTGAGCCATCTGGCTCTCGTGTTAGCCAAGAGTCTGTTAATCAAATCATAACGCTCCGCAAACTATATGAGCACCATCACTTGTTGCACGATCACTCACGTTACTCTCTTAGACACACAAATTGTGTCTAAAACGGTCAAATGGCGCAATTCGCAAGAGAACAAAGCCCATGAGAGCATATCGCCATCGTTCGAGCGCTATGCGTCTATGTCATAGGTAGGATGAGGGTTCTGGTTATGTTCCTACATCACCTTGTTACTGATGGCGCGCAACAATGTTGCCCTACAACTCAGATCCTCTTCGAAATGATGACTAAGCTAGAGCTACGCGAGAAGCGCTTGACAAGGCCGTTAGAAGTTCATCAATAGGTCTCGGAGTGCCCACTGTGTGCATGGACGGCGACACGCAATCCCGATTAAGGCCACGGTTAGGATAACATAGTGGTAAAAATATGGTATGTATGGGGCTGGTACTAACTGGCTCTCGCACACAACCTGAAGTGAAAGCCAAAAAAGTTGGAGAGTTTTGTATACTTAGGGAGATGTGCCTCTATTGGTTTTGAGATCGAGAAGGAGCTGTCGCTTAATTTCACTAAAGCCAAACTAAGACTGTTGTGGGATATCGTTGTGGGATCACGTTCTAGTTGAAAGACAGAGCCAACAAAATCATTGCAATCACCGTTGAGCGGCATTAGGGAATCGGCCAAAATAATTAATGCTTGTTATTTGCACTGTCGATGCGAAATTTGACTGGAGAGAGGAAAATATTGATTTCTGCTTGCGTTTGAAAACACAGGGATGAACAATGGTAAAGTGTTATGCTTAATTTCAATCCGGATTACCTCAACACCCAGGGCATGTATGTCTTCCGCTTCAAAGTGGAAACCAGCTGTCAAGCGTCCGAAAACAAGAGTGAGAATGTAAGCAATCATGAAGTCAAACGTACCATCCTCGGTAGAAAAGATTGTGAGGACAATCACTTTTAGCGCCTCGATAACTTCAGTGAAGATCTTATGCGTTACTGAAAGCGCAGACAGAAAACAATGTATGTGATTTCTCCGATGAACATGGCCGATCGCGATGGTTCCCCAAGGTTCCACACTGGCGGCACTTTCTCATTGCGTTTGTCCGGAGATGAAGCGGCTTCAAATGTCGGTCAAGCCGGTGTGGGTATTGCTCTTAGCCTACGAGATGAATCGATTGGATCCCAATGAACATCCGGATGTGCACTGTCAGATTGGCTGACTCATTCAAAGCATCGAAGTTGGCTGCGGACAAACGGTGCCTGTTTGTCACTGCGGCCTATGCGTCCGAAAATTGTAGCGCTGACTCGGTGAAAGACGACTTCTATCAACAATTAAACGCGCTCCTCCGTCAAAGAAACGGGTAGGGATACTGTGGTACTTGTTGGTGATTTGAACACCCAAGTCCGTGAGTTTCATCGGGGCGGTCAACACAGTGTAGGCTCCCGCAATGATAAAGGTGAGCGGTTGCTACACCTGTGTGAAGATGCTCGTCACTTTTTTACGAGCACTAACTTCGACACAGCACCGCCGGAGGGTGACATGGCGCGCACTAGCCTCGGATCAGCCATGGACGTAAATCGATCATACTGCGATCAGTTACCGCTGAAGATGATGCGGCCAAAACTGTCGCTTGATTTGAAGCACAAGTGTGGGCTCTGAACACGCCCTTGTTTGCGCCGGCATTCAGGTGCGTTTAGGTGGACGTCCGCAACGGCGCTGTGATCGCATAGATATTTACCAGCTGGTGAAGCCAGATGTTCTGAATGCAAACCAAAGTACGCTGGCATCTGAGCTGAGTAAACCCCATTGAAAACAGTTGAAGGTCATTGGTCGCATATCCGCTAGACATTAATAGCAGCAGGCATGTCTTCATGCGGTAAATCAAATTGTCAACCTGGACATTGGGTCTCTACATTCTCATGAACTTATAGATAATAGCCGGCGTGTTCCGGCTGAAAGAGAATACAATGAGAACCGCAAAGCTCTCAGGGCGAAACTATGGGCTAGGCTGAAGAGATACCGTGAAGTCTGTTGGTCACATCGTGCATCGCAGAGGAAGCAGTCGCTGCCATTGGTAACCATCGGAAGTTATTCCGTTTTATACGAGAAACGAGCAGCAGGAAACCTGGTGTTAGCGAGACCTAATATGATGAGAGTGGACGGCCGATCCACAGATTGTCAAAAGGCTTGGAGCGTTCGGCCGAACACTTTGTGAAGCAGTTTAATCAGTCATAGTTGCCAGTTTTTTAATCGGCCAAGGAGCACCCTTCTCCCCGGGGCCGTTCCCTTGGATACGCAACGCGCGCAGAAATCGAAGGTCAGATCGGACAGCTGAAATTGAACAAGGCCACAGGAGCAGATGAACTTCATTCAGCCCACTTCAAATTTGGGAAACTTGCTTTTTTGGACGATTTACATATATCATTAGTGAATCTAAGGGAGCAGGAGACTATCCCGAAAGACTGGTCGTTCCTTAATAGCACCAAGTTTCAAGGGAGACTATCGTTCGTAATGCGGCAGTAATAAAAGTATCAGTCGGATCCCCAATGCCATTAAAGTGCTTACGTCTGCCGTCCTACATAGACTGACTAGCACTCGTGAAAGCCAGATGCGAGGGGAGCAATCCAGGTTTCGTCGGAATAGAGGCTGCATTGACCACATTTTCACATTACGTCAGTTGTAGCGACACTCCCATGTTTATCGGCGACCTACCGTAGCCGTGTTCCTAAACATCAAAGAAGCTATCGATTCGGTTTATCGAGCTACCCTTTAGGACTGTATACTCAGGAAAGGAGTGCCCAAAAATATGTAAACATTATCCGAGCGCTATACGCTGCCGCCACCCTTCAAAATCTCCAGCAATGTGAGACAAAGTTAACCCTTGTCACCTTGCCTCTTTAACTTCGCCTTTGACGATGTCAGGGAAACGTCGTTCGCCGGGCACGAGTTGAAAGGTGTGGAGCTGCTCCCGATGAACGACTTCTCGACTTGTAGTATGCCGACGACATTGCGCTCGTCTGTGACAGCCCCGAACGTGCCAAGCTGCACTGGATAAATTAGCTCCACCTGTCAGTCGCTTCGAGGTATGCTTGGCACCATCGACATGCAAAGTTCTTCACCAAGATTGGCAGGCACCCACATTCCTGCACTGACCCTTGGCGGTGATAATTTAGAAGTCGCCTAGAAATTCAAGTATCTGGGCAGCTATATCAGCGCCAATGAAACAGTATAGCAAAAGCTCGATGTGCCTTTACCGATCTCCGCCACCTGTGGCACCGGCGTGACATTACTCTCGCTCTGAAGAGCAGAGTTTACAGAGCAGCCGTCCGTAAAACCCTCCTGTACGGTTGAGAAAATTGGCCCATCAAGTCGACAGACATAAAATGGCTAGTCACGTCCGACCATCACTGAATTTGCGAATTAGCTCATGTCTGGCGGCAGCACCGCGAGCAATGAGCATGTTCGGGGACGCGTAGTTGGTGCAGGAATAGCCAGTGGACCGCTCAGCACCGTTATATCACGCACCAGGCTCCGACGGCTGGGCCATGTGCTGCGCATGATAGCCCACCGACTCCAGCGACGTACGTTGTTTGCAGGCCGGCTATGTGGATGGAAGAAGAGGAGGGGAGACCAAGCGATGACTTGGTCGTGAGGAAGTCCCATATTTTGAAGTTGACGTCGGCTGATGTTTCCCGACCGCCTGGCTGGGGACCGAAGGACGATGAACACACTTGGTTGGATACACTTGTTGATATGACGAAAAGTTGACCTCTGTGGCGTTAGTGTTGCGAGTCCCTTTGTCCCTCCTCATCCCTATAGCATCCTTGTCCAACAACTATCAAAATGTGATTTTAGCATTGTGTTACTGTTTTATAGTTTTTAGGTCTACATCGCTTAATGTCTGACATGTGTGTTGCAGCACAGCTGTGTGTTTCTCACCCTCGGCTAATGTGTATTCGTGATGATGATGATTTCCCACAATGTAGCAACCCAAAATATATTTCTTATGTACATATTTGTTACTCAATCGTACATTAATGGTTTTTGTATTAACGCCGACCCTACGGCCATTTTACCTACATCCGGCTCATCACTTGTGTCCACAGTGAGTACCGACACTGACGTACGCTCTCGTCGCTTCATCCGTTTTTCGTCGGATTGTAGCGTTTCTCGAATACAATTCGTGGAGTCCGTTCTTCCGGTTTTCTGGTATCCGCACCAGAGCAAGGACACTCTCGGACTAGTATAGACTAATCCTACAACGTCGTGCCAACCATGACCAGCAACCTGCTTATAGTATTACCCTCAGTAAATGACACAAAGCACGATGTAAAAGAGCACTGAATACACTGTTCAATCTTAGTAATGTCAACGATTAGATGACCAAGTGTAAAACGCCGAAAGGAAGTAATTTCGGAACAAATGCTTGTCCCCAAGTTGCGTCAGTTTTCCATAGAAAGTGCGCCTTGATTCGATGATGTGGTAGCAATGAGCAGTCGAACTTACCGCACCAGATTCGACACTCTGATATAAACGTCTCGCCGCAAATTGAATCCTTCTCCGTGGAAAACGTCATACAGTAAATATCTTTAAGTGAAAAAACGAGTTAAAGCAAACGGCGCGGCTAACCTTTTACAAGATACCATATAGGAGCACAAAAGAATGCAAAACGGCAACAAGGTATTTGGCATCTTATCGCTGAAATGAAAAGAAATTTGAGTGCATTAATGATAGACGTAATGCTATTTGAAGACTGGTGTTGCATTCATGATGCTTCTACACCGCAGTTGGGTTAAACCAACTTACATCTAAACTAGGTCTTTTTAAGCTGGATAAATTTCATTCCACTTCATTTGCTTTGTTCTGCCTACCTGAATAATCTTGTATTAACTGGCCACGTTGCTTACGCTAATTGTGGTTATTTTCGTTAACTTCGTTCGAGTTGGTAGCATCTTTTTGAGTAACTTGTGGACATTTTGTACCTATCGCGGATTCGTTGCTAACCAACTTACTTCATATGCTAATTTAGCGAGGAGGTATATCTGCATAGCCATATACTTTAACAGATTTATTTTATTTAATAATGTCATTTCAAGTGATTGGCTGTTGTTTGACATCCTCGGTGTGGCTGCCTACCTGTCTATTACCGACTACTTCGTCCATACTGACTCCAGGACGCAGATGGTCGTTGCAGGAGGAGACGGGGTGCACGATCATTGTAGCCGTGTTAGACTCGAAGAGTGGTTCCATGCATTCACTGCAAAACGAACCACGGTCCATCCACCGGCTTGTGTATGATTGATTCCCAAATACAGCGTGCTTGCGTTTGCCTGTGATGGAGTGTGGACCGGCTCCGTTGATGAAACATGGATCCCATCCACATGCCTCCCGATCTTATTCCTTCGGGTTTACACTGGATGTGGGATGTGTGGGTGGTGCAGCGCAAGCCACCGATGGTCCCTCTGTAGGCGCAGACGTCCTGTAGTTGGCCACAGTGACAGACAAATTCGAAACCGGATACCGCCAACCAACTAGGTGAGTCACCAGATCAAAAATGATGCGATACGCTCGCAGTGTTCAAAACAGCTCATTTCAAACCATTTAATCAAGTATGATTCGTGCACCAAAGTGCGGTGGACTCTGTGGCTATGATACATACCAGTAAGAAAATAATAATGATAATAACAGTAACAATAATAATAAACGAGAAATCAAGGGGAATGAACAAGAACCAATGTCGACAGATGGAGTAGTTCGAAGAACAAATGGAAAAACGAGAGTGCCCGACTGACTTCGTAACCGCGCCACATCCAACAGGAAATTCGACTGTTATGACTGATGAAGACAGCCCACAACCAGGTTAAACAATGCAATGAGTATCTTGTTTTTGATATAGCACTGAATGGTGGCCACTGGATTTCAACAAATCCGGTGCGGTGTTGGTGACGCCCAGAATAAGGATTGGGTAAGCCAGTGTTACGAACACGGGAGCTAGAACCGAACAGTCTTCTCTGGTTGAGCCTTGAGGGCACAGAAGCAAACGCCGCCGAACAAGGCGCGATGACAGAGAGTGAATGACACAGTGAACGTTATATAGGATAGAAGAAATCAAAATATAAGTTTCTACAAGTGTAAGTGACAAGCAAAATGTTTAGGTAACAGAGAACACGGACGGGCTTAATTGTAGGAACATGCTGTTCTGATAACTGCAAATGACTGCGGTAAACGGCGCACACTATTTTTCCGGCAAGACATTTCGTTCTGTTTCAGTGCGCAACCACAGTTCCGAATCAGAGATGCTCTGCTGCTCCGCGTTAGGATTAAGCTAACCCTAACAGTTAGAAATCATAAAAAGTATCTCACGAATGAGCAATCAAACGCAATGCGAGTTGAATTCAGTGACAAAGGAAAACCCATAAAGTTTGATGACGACACTCCCCCAACCAAAACAGCTACTACCATCATTGCTGCCTTGCTTATGAATTCAAGTGTACAGGTAAGGTGGAATCTGGTTGACGTTCCGAACGCATATTAGGATATATTAGCCTCAAGAGGGCTTTGTGCTCAGACACTGAGATGCAGTGGGCGCACAGCCGCAGGGCGACGCACAAGTCTGCGACATTGGTTTGTGGTTTCACTAGTAGTCCTGTCAAACACTTGGTCTCTGCACAATCTTCTCAGTATCTCGAAGCACGTCGAACAAATCACTCGGATGTTGAGTAACACTCACAACCCTAGACAACCAACAAAGAGCGCAAGAAACTTCCACGGTCGGAAGGCCTGGTGGATACAGCGGGTCACCAATATGGAAAAGCGACGTCACGGACGAGATCAGTTCATTTATGCTTAAAAAACCATGATCCGAGCACCGAAATGCGGTGGATCCCGTTGCAACAACTCAGGTTTCCAGAATGACAATAAACAACAACAGCAAGAAAATGAAAAGATGGAATGTAAAGAAATGAAAAAAGAAGTGCGTTAAAGTAATCAGGGCGGAGTTAAAAATAACAAATAGAGGTGAGACACCGAATTCAGCAACGCCACTGACTTCGGGACTGCACCATGTCTGATAGAGTTTCCAAATATCGGTGTAGACAACGCGGTGACCCCCCACTCACGAAGACGGTATGCAACAGCCTAATCAAGTCTCTCAGTCGATATTATAAGCCTTCATGCCACGTCACGGACCGGCCAAATCGCAGTTTCACCAACTTAGTGCGGCTACGGTGCATAATGCACGCCGACGAAGCCGGTCAGCGGGCACACGGAGGATATTCCCTAGCCAACCTAAGCAATAAGATTCAGCAAACACCCCAGCGAGGCACCAGAAGGCTTCTTGTCAAAAACCAAGTAGCGAAGCTCAGCATTGCTCACTCGGTGTTCTCACCAGACGTGAGCAATACTTCGCAAGCACCGCTAATCTATCTTTGCGGGAACTGGCCAGGTCTCTGATCCAAACAGTAAGACCGGTCTTACCGCAGCAATATACACCCATCCTTTCACTGACATGTTGATATCGCGCCGTCTCCATAGAAAGTTGAGCCTCTGGTAAGTCACAAGTGCATGCTGATATGCATAGTAACCTCCTTAATGATAAGACCATTAAAGGTGACCGTCCACCATTTCTAGAGGTTGAGTGCTGACAGTAAAATCGTTGGCGCCTCAGTCTAGTCCTGAAATAGTACTTTACAGTTTGAAAGTGTAAAGTACATACCGAATCGTGCAGCGCTACGGGTAAGTCTATCCAGCAGTGTTTACAAACCCACTGCGTAAGACCTAAGGTGAATCTTGTCGTCAGCATATGCAAGGTTTGCCAGTCGGTCCACTGGCAGAACTTGCACTCCGGTAGATGAAAAAATCAGTTATTCATGATCATTACGATAATAAAGTGAAAAGGGGAATGAGATGAATGACAAGCATGACGAACCCCATGTGGTGGAAAACTCAGGAGACAGATTTCCTTAGACCGTTAATCACCCTCAGGAGTCACGGCAGAGAGTTCAGAATAACAGGGAGTTTAGCTGGTAGGTCTTTCATGGATAGATGATAACACTAGCTGTTGTGTACAACAGAGACAAATGCGGATCTTAAATCAAGTAAAAACACCATAGTCAGTCATTTTTACTATTGTCTTTGCTCTAAAAATTGGCGAAAAGAAAATATGTGGTCGATGCAACCACGACCAGAGCGGAAACCGGCCGGGTTTTCAGTGGTTCAGTTCTCACGAGGACCAGTAAGTGGCCAACGGATGGTACCCATGGGAAGTTTTGAGGCAATGGAAATAAGGCTAATGTCTAGATGATTTTCGCACAAAGTACGCTTACCCCTCGTGAAGATGGTCACGACAGTTCGTAGTCTCCAATCTGAAGGCACACGTTCAGTGCCTTAACTCGTGTCAAATGGAGAAGCGTCCAGCGAACAAAGAGTCACTACCATCTCTCAGCAAAAAGATGAAGGAAGGTTTTCGGGTCCAGGAGCCTTGTTTCGTTTCAATAACGTGAGCTCATGTCGAATCTATTCTAAGGTAGTATGTGTTACATCAATGTTTCAAGTCAGTTCAGGTGATTCAGCAAGCGGCAATGTCGCAGCAGGCCCGGGGAACTGCGCTTTCAAATGTTCCGCCCAAAGAGCTTGACGACAAAGCTAAGAATAGACCAACTGTTCATCCTTTTCAGCTATTGTCTCACTAATTGATGGCTTTCTCTGGAACATGATCCGGATGAGATAGAACAGCACTCGGCTGTATCCAATAGAACCGGCATTCTCCATCGCACGAGCAGTTGTCATCCACCACCATTCCCGATCGAATCGAAGAATACTAGTCAGTGGTCGTTTCAATGCGTTACGAACGTGCTGAAATTTGGTGCAGATGGGAAACTGTTTACGAGCTTCGATCAAAGTGATCGACGCCTAGGAGGTACTTTCATAGTTCGGACATCTCAAGATAGGCGTGCACCAGGCGTCAAAACATCCTTGCGCAATACTTTAGGTCGTCTAGCGCTTTCCTGGATGTGTGGTGGCCGCCTGCCTGTAAATAGCTGCGAGGAATCTTCACTTAACCCAATAAATCCACCACTACTCACTATTAATCAGTAATTCCCTTTGCAGCTCATATGCCATCTCGATTGGTGGCGGCTTGGAAAAGAAGTCGTTGCTCTCGGGGCCAGCCCAGTCCACCGTACATTCACAACATTCATGACAGTGGAGGATGAGCCGCGCCGTATCGCAGTGGGATATCAGCCATGGCGGTCCGCTGCCGTCACCTATGGCTGTGGCACTAGTCGCTGGCTCAAAAAGAGTAAGGCCGTGAGTTCGAATCCGGCAGGTGCGTGCTACTGACAAGTCCCAATAGGACTAACCGGCCGTCTAGCGTTTTCCTGGAGGTATGGTGGCCATCTACCTGAATCTAACCACGACGAATGTTCACAAAACAAAAGAAATCCCCCACTAGTGATAAACGATCCAAGTTAACGATCGGCTAACCAACCTCATTCATCAATGACAAGGGTGAGTCAGTTCGTCATTATATTGTTTAACTACAGGCTGCAAGTTCAAGTGAGAAGGTTAGAAGTTAGGCGCTTCAAAGAAGCGCGAAGAGTAAGAGCGGAATCCAAGCATGTGCTCCAAATTGACCGACAGTCTTGGACTGATGTGCGCCAACTGTAGCTGTTGGCAATGTGGCCAACTTGGGTCCACGCCACCGAGGAATTCAGTGAGCACCAGGTGATGCGAAAGGAACGTTTGTGCTGCTAATGTAAAGGTTGTGATCGGCGCACAGTTGCAGGAATCCAGCACCAATGTCTGTTCGGCTTGCATCCACCCCGAAGCGCCCTCCCAGGTGTTGTTCAGAATCTCCGAGAAGACCCACTTGGGCACTCAAATCCCCAAGAACAATCGCGACGTCAGTATTTTTCGCTATGCGAAGAAAATATGAGAGTTCACTAGAGAAATCGTCTTTGTTGCCCACTTAACTGTATTCAGCAGAAGCTAATCTGAGGCGATGAAGCGGCACCTTGTCTTCATACATCATCTATTAATCCCAATAGATTTTCGGAGTCGAGCCGCACACATGCGGCTGTTCACCGGTATCTAGTCGAGCAGATGGCCTTCAGCATGCTGGTTGAGGGCGAAAAGAACATTGTAAATACTTTGAGCCATTGACTCAGTAGCACCAGAGACATGAAGTGTGCAGTCATCGTCATCGGATTGAGAACCAGAGTTGAAAATTCGCCAAAACGCTGTTACTTTGTATGCTTGTCTCGCAGACGCTGCAAACATCAGTACCAAGAGAGTGGAGAGTCAGAGCTAGTGCTATCAGTTGACTAGTCTGACTCAGAGTACGGACGTTAAAAGAACCAATGCGAAAGGAGAATCAAGACTTGATTTACGAGCTACCTGCAACTACTGCAGCAGCACCCAGGTCAGCGGGGGTCCCCCGCCCAATAGACGGGGAAAAGATAGATGAGAATGGAGAGAGATACACTAAGAGATCAGATGGTGTAACGTCAGCCCTATGCAACGACAGGAAAGCGGATCGCAAACGAGGAACGGTAGCGCCTGAGCCAATGCGGATATCATCATCCTCCTCCTCCTCCACCTCCTCATCATCATCATCACACGCAAAAGCTGCAGGTAGAAAACACCTCAGATATTGTGCCGCAATACAAAGGACAAGAAAACATACAGTGGCACGCCACCTGAGTCCCCAGTAACGGATGAACATCGTTTCGGAGAGCTAACAGCCGCCTATAGTGTCGTAAAAAGTTTTATTATGCCTAACGAATGAGATCGTGATTGGAGGGGAAGGCTAAATAGAAGGGTATGGACAAAGGAACTCACAATGCAAACGCCAATGGGGCCGGCTCTTCGCCATATCAGCAAGTGTGCCCAACCAAACGTGTTCATCGTCCTTAGGACCCAAGCCAGGCAGTCGAGATGCACCAACCGACGACAACTTCGAAGTGAGGGTTTTCATTTCTATCGACCAACTGCATCCCCGGCGCGCAAACAATGCACGGCATGGGAGTCAGTGTGCTAGCATTCGCAACACGTGGCCCAGCCATCGGAGCCTAGTGCGCGATATAATGGTGATGAGCGCTTCAATAGCTCTTCCTGCACCAAGTACGCGACGCCGAACACGCTCATTGCTCAAGCGGTGCTCCCACCAGACATGAGCTAAGCTGCGAAGGCAGCGATGATCAAATGTGACCAACCTACTTATGTTTGTCGACCTGATGGGCCAGGTTTCAAAATCATATAGGAGAGCTGAACGGACGGCTGTGTTAAAAACTCTGCACTTCAGGGCGAGAGTAATGTCGCGTCTGCGCCCTAGATGGCGGAGATTGGCAAAAGCACCTCGAACTTTTGCTATACGGTACGCAAACCTCCGATCACACGGGCGCTAATATAACTGCCCAGGTACTTGAATTCATGAAGGACTTCTAGCTGCTCACCATCAAGGGTCAGCGCACGGGTGGGTCCTTGCCAATCTTGGAGAAAACTTTGCATTTCGATGGAGCAAAGCATAGTCCAAAACGATTGTCAGTCAGTGCTAATCAGTCCAGTGCAGGCTGGCACGTTGGGGCGCTGTCACATATGAGGGCAATGTCGTCCACATACTCCGTAAAGAAGTCACTCACCAGGAACTAGGTCTAAACCTTCTAGGTCGTGTCCAGCGTACGCTGTTTCCATGAGTTCATCAATAGCGAAGTGAAAGAGGAAAGGTGACATCGGGCAATCTTGTCGCACACCACTGATGATACTGAAGGGTGGCGACAGTTTGCCATAAACCCTCATTCTGCCTGAACTATGCGCATACAGCGCTTTGATAATGTTCACGTATTTATCAGGCACACCTGTCCTCTGCAGACAGTCCCACTGAGTAGAATACACCCTTTATGTCGAGAAACACGAAAAGGATGGGTCGCCAATAAACATGGCGGTGCTCCAACAATTGACGCAAGTTGAATATGTGGTCGATGCAGCCCCGACCTCGACGAAAAGTGGCTTGCTTTTCACGAAGCTGGCTTTCACGAGTGCCAGTCAGTCTGTGGAGAATGACAGACACAAGCAATTTAGAGGTAATTGAAATCAGACTGATCCCTCCATGATTGCCGCATTCCGAATTGGAGCCTCCCTTGAAAATTGCGACAATGACGGATCGGCTCCAGTCTGTTGGGACAGACTTCTGCTCCCAAATTTGAAATAGCAACTCGTGTAAAGCACCTATTAGAGCAGGTCCTCCGAATTTGAAGAGGGCTGGGGGAATCTCTCTCCCGCTGCGGCCTTATGCGATTGCAACAGCCTGATTTCACTTTCGACTTCTGCTCGTGAGAGCGGATCTAAGGAGACTGCCCAGAGAGAAGGGCGCTCAAGGCCCGAAAAAGAAACCGATAACTCAGGTTGGTTAAATTGCCTTGCAAAGTGTTCGGCCCAACGCTTCAAGCGTTTTGACAGGCTGTGGATCGGCTGCCCACTCTCGTCGCGTATGGTCTCGCTAAAACCAGGTCTCCTGCTGCCTATTTCCCGTATCAGAAGGAATAAGTTACGATGATTGCCAACGGTAGCGGCTGTTTCAATTTCAGAGACATGTTGAGACCACCAGGCTTCGCGGTCTTTCTTCCGTCTAGCATATAGTTTTGCCCTGAGATTATTGCGAGCCTCATTTAATTCGCTTCCAGACGGAAAAGGTCGGCTAGCATCCATAAGTTCCAGAGACTGTGTACAGATCAAATGTCCAGTTTGGCAATTTGATTTGTCTGCTAACAGTAACGTTTGACGAATATGCGACCAGTGATCTACGACGGTGTTCACTGGGTGCTTACTCAGCCCGGATGTCAGCGCACTTTGATACACATTCAGAACCCCTCGCTTCTCAAGCTGGTTGGCGTCAATCCGTTCACATCGACTCGGCCACGTATTACGCATGCCAGCCAACCTGACTCCCGCGACGTGCGTTGTTTGCGCGCCGAGGGTGTGGATGGAAGAATAGGAGGGGTGGCCAAGTGATGACTTGGCCCAGAGGAATGAAGGCGCTCACTTCTAAGCTGGCCTCGGCTCCCTCGTTGGGGTCCGAAAGACGATGAACACGTTTGGTTGGACACACTTGCTGATATGGCTAGGAGCCGACCTCATTGGCATTCGTGCTGTGAGTTTCTTTATCCCACCCCATCCCTCTTAGCCTCCCCTCCAACCACGATCTCATTATTTAGCCTAATATAATCGTGCATAGTAATTTTTTTGATGCACAGTTGCCGGCTGGTAGCTTACCGGAACGATGCCCATCCGTTACCGGTAGCTCAGCCGGCTTGCACCAGTTGCATTTTTTCTCCTTTTTTTCTGTATATTGCGGCACAGTAGCTGAGGTGTTCCCCACCTCTAGCTGACGTGTATGATGATGATATGTTCACAGCGACGTCGCGGACATCGACCGAAACGCGCCTGAAGGTCGGTGCAGATAAGTGCGTGGTCATGGTCCACGCTTGTGTTCTAAATCAAGCGACAGTTTTGGACACAGCCTCTCCAGCGGTAACTGATCGTGATATGATCGATTTGTGTCCACGCCTGGTCCGAGGCTGGTGACCGCCAAGTCACGCATCTGCGGGTGCTGTGTCGAAAGTTTGTGCTGGCGAGAAAGAGGGGAGCACCTTCACACAGCTGTAGCAATCGATCACCGTTATCATTACGAGAGGCTAGACCATGTTGGCGGCCTAAATGAAGCACAATAAATGACAATTTTCCGACTTAGGCGTTCAAATCGTCAGTCAACACCACAGTATCCGTGCTTCCTCTGTAACGAAACAGACCGTGAAGTTGCTTATAAAAATCATCTTTTACCGAATCAGTGCTACAGTTCGTAGACCGCAATGACAAAAAGACACTGTTTGACCTGCCGCGCGACTTCGTAGCATGGAACGAACTAGCTAATCTAGCGGCGTACATCCGACTGGTGACTGAGATCCAATCGATCAGGGCAGCTTCAGTCCAGGGACTCAAAACAATGCCGAGGCCAGCTTGACCGGTATTTGAAGCTGCATCATCGCCAGACAGGCGCAATGAGAATGTACCGCCAGTGTCACATGTGGGGGATCGCAGGGTAACCACGGAGCTCGAATCTTGCAGGCGGGTTTCTGATAAACAGCAAATATCGGTCAATAGGGTCTCTAGCGTGCGGGCAAATGCTGCCTGTTGGCCAATCTGTAGCAAAGTGCGCACGTTGAAGCATGCCAGTCTTAGCGAGACGCGAGGAGTCCAAAGGGAAACGGATGAACTGACGTTGTCCGCCTGGTTGAACATGGACTTGTCGACTGGATTGGAGCGACGCCTTGCAAATGTGTGTGAGTTGAAACTAGAAGACAAGCGACTATTAAAACAAGGTGGGGGAGGGTCAAGAATTGGGGGATTGAAAACGGAGACAAAAGTGAAGTTGGAACGGGACGATAAGGATGAAAAAGCGAGAGAGACAGAGAGAGGGAAGTAGAATACGGGAAGACTTGCGCAGTAGCATCCAAAGCCTTATCTACCCTGCTCGATGAAGCAGATGGGGCGTCGTTGATTATCCTCTGCGACGGCCAGAGCATCAAGAAATTGTTAGAAGAAAGGTTCACTGTATTACGTAGGCAGGATACTGTCAGGTTACCCTAGTCTAGACAGGAGAACGATTAGAGTTCTAAACCAAAGCCGTTGGTCCAAAAACCTGACCGCAAGTCAGCGGGTGGTTGGCACTAGGCTACATAGGGTTCGTTTTATGGTGTAAAGAGGCACCCTTACTCTAACCCCCAAACTGGGAGGCCAGGAGACTGGGCTTTACTGGCATCTAACCATTCACCAATCTGGTATGAGGGGATCTGAAGTTGAAAAAAAACCATCCAGCATAGCTCAATGGGTCTATGAGGCACGCAAACCATCGCACCACGGTAAGGTGCAGCCTCATTGCGATGGTCAAGGAGAATAGAAAATGGATGCGTCGAAAGACTAATAAATCAGAAAGAAAGGAGCTAATCGATGCATCCAGAAGTAAGCCCAAGGAGAGTAACGCAAACACGATCAAGCAAAGCAAGAGCCATAGCACAACTCTAGGCTGGTCAGGATGCGAATTAAGGATGCGAAGAGACGGGGTCAAACAGGCAGAAAAGGTGAACCAAATTGGGACGAAAGGATGTACCACTGTGACAAGCAGTAATTTACAATGTATGGCGAGTTGTAATTGGAAAACATTACCTATATGTGCGCATGTGTGACAGTTTGATTAACTGGGATTGTGTAAATAATGAGCTTTATTGTAATTCCGTTCGTGCTACATTGGTGTTTCTCCTCCTGCTCAAATTCACCGACAGAAAAATACCGATCGTATGCCATATTTTGTGCGAAACAAATGGCGGGCCAATTCACTTTCAACGTCGACTTGTGTGTTGGGCTGTAGTTCAAGTAGCAATCTAATTGACCTGCATCAGCAATAATTTCCCATTCGGGAATGCGCGGTGTTCTCTGGTGTGTCGATTTTTCACCACCGTCTAAGGCTGAGGTTGCCTATTAGCTTCGCTTCCTGAAGTGATACAAAGCCCCTGGCCCAGACAAAGTCCTACCGGCTCTTGTCAAAGATGGAGGCCCATCGTATATACGGGAACTAACTTCCCTCCACCAAGAGACTCGGGTCACCGAAGTAATTCCGTCCGATCGGGGCGTAGCAGATATCGTTCCTTCTTCAAAAAGGGTTGCCGAAGGACGGTTCCAGACATCAAGGTATTAGTTTTATAGCGTTGCATCTAAAGTACTCGCTACCCTGCTTTTAAGGAGGCTCAGCCAGTTTCGTGAACCAAAACATATGTGGAGAGCAAGCTGGCTTCCGCTCTGACCGGATCAGTATCGATCACGTCATCAGATACTAGTCTAGCGTTCAGCCGGCCAACGATCGTTATATTCTTGGACGTACGAGCTGCGTTTGATTCAAATGACCCAACAGCTCTGGAATGATCTGTTAAGAAGCGGAGAGTCTGAGAAGAAGATTGTCATTCATAAAGCGATCTATCCTCGAATCTAGGGTAGAGTGCGGATGTAGGACGAAGTTGCGCCTCCTCCTCAGTATTACTAGTGGTGTGAGACTGAGTTGCCCTGAGTCAACCTTCCTGTTAAATCATGCTATGAACGACATTCAAGAAAATGCTCTGGAGAATTGTGAACCCGGTGAAACTGACCTGCTTCCGGGGTACCGACCTCGTGACTTGGAGTATGCAGACATTACCGGCCCTCGCAGTGTCCTAGCCCACCTGTGACTACTGGTGGTTGCGCGGCAACGAAGCGTCGGTAGTGCGTACCGTCGTACTGTTGATGCCCTTTACTATCTCTGGCGTCAAAGCGACCTGAGCCTCCCTTACGGTGTTAGGATAGCTCCGCCAAATTTGCGAACATTTCGCTGCGCTAAGTTGAAACATACACTCACTATACGGCGACTCAGACTGTGATTAAAAACAAACGAGCTATACCCAGGACAAATAGCCGAGATCTAATCAGGACATCATCATCACCACCACCACCATCATCATCATACACGTTAGCTAGAGGTGGGAAACACCTCAGCTACTGTGCTGCAATACACAGAAAAAAGGAGAAAAAAATGCAACTGGTGCAAGCCGGCTGAGCTACCGGTAACGGATGGGCATCGTTCCGGTAAGCTACCAGCCGACAACTGTGCATCAAAAAATTACTATGCACAATTATATTAGGCGAAATAGTGAGATCGTGGTTGAAGGGGAGGTTAAGAGAAAAGGGGTGAGACAAAGAAACTCACAGCACGAACGCCAATGAGGTCGGCTCCTAGACATATCAGCAAGTCTATCTAACCAAACGTGTTCATCGTCTTTCGGACCCCAACCAGGGAGCCGAGACACTCCAACCGAGGCTAGCTTAGAAGTGAGGGCCTTCATTCCTCCCGACCGGGTAATCGCTTGGCTACCTCTCCTCTTCTTCCATCCACAACCCCCAGTGAGCAAACAAAGCACGTGGTGGGAGTCGATGGGCTGGCATGAGCAATACGTGGCCGAGCAATCGGAGCCTGGTGCGTGAAATGACGGTGCTGAGCGGTTCATTTCCTTTTCCTGTGCCATAAACAAGGCGTCAAACATGCTCGTTAGTCACGCGGTGTCCCCACCAGATGTGAGCTAAAGTACGAAGGCACCGGTGGTCGAACGTAACTAACCTCTTCCGGTCCGCTGCTTTAAGCGGTCAGGTTTCACAACCGTATAGTACGGTCAAACGTACCGCTGCATTGTACACTCTACCCTTCAGGGCAAGATTGATGTCACGCCGCCGCCATAAGTGGCGAAGGTTAGCAAAAGCGCCCCGAGCTTTTTCTATACGGTTCGGGATTTCATCTTCAATCCCATGGGCGCTGATACAACTTCCCAGGTAATTGAATTTTTGAACGACTTCTAGCTGACCCCCACCAACGGTCAGCGTAGGAGGCAGTCCAGACCAAACTTGGAGGAACGCTTTTCACTTCGAAGGTGCGAAGCAAAGCCCGAAGTGACAGCAATTTAGTGCTAATCTGTCTAGTGCGGCTTGGCAGGCTTGTGAGCTGTCACAGATCAGGGCAATATCATCAGCATACTCTAAATCAAGAAGTCGTTCTCCTGGGAGCAGATCCACACCTAAGTCACGTCCTATAAACGCGATTTCCCAGACTTCATCAAAAGCGAAGTTGAAGAGAAAAGATGACAGCAGGTATCCTTGTCTCACACCGCTGGAGATCCTGAAGGGCGACGACAGCTAGCCGTAAGCCCTTACTCTGCCCGAGCTACGCGCATATAATGCTCGGATAATATTTACACATTTCTCAGATCCATCTTTCCTGAGCAAACAGTCCCAAAGTGCATGTCTATCCACCGAATCGAATGCACCTTTGATATCGAGAAACACGACAACAGTGGGCCGCCAATATATGTGACGGTGCTCCAATAACTGACGCAAGGTGAAGATGTGGTCAATGCAGCCACGACCCCGACGAAATCCGACTTGCTCCTCACGAATCTGGTTTTCACGAGTGCCAGTCAATCTGTGAAGGATGACAGAGGCAAGCAATTCGGAAACGATGGAGATCAGACTGATTCCTCTATGGCTGCCGCATTCCGATCGTGAGCCTTTCTTGAAAATTGGGACTACAACCGAGCGGCTCCAGTCGGTTGGGACAGTTTCGTGCTCACAAAGTTGCACTGGAAATTCGTGTAAATCATACACAAGAGCAGGTCCCCCGAATTTGAAGAGGGCTGGAGGAAGGTCATCAGGTCCCGCGGCTTTATTTAACTTCAACAGTCCGATCTCACGTTCAACTTCTGAACAAGAGGGTGGATACAAAGGGACAGCCCACGGAGCGGGGCGATCACTGGTCGGCGAGAAATCTAACAATTCCGACCGATTAAATTGCCTTTCAAAGTGCTCAGCCCAACGCTCCAAGCTTTTTGACAAGTTGTGGATAGGCTGTCCACTCTCGTCACGTATAGTTTCACTAACACCAGGTCTCCTGCTGCCCGTTTCCCGTATCAACTTAAATAACTCACGATGGTTACCAAGGGCAGCGGCCATTCCCATCTCTGATGCACGAGGAGATCACCAGGATTCGCGGTCTCTCTTCAGGCTAGCATGGAGTTTTGCCCGGAGCTCTTTGCGAGTTTCATTGTGTTCGCTTCCAGCCGGAATATGCCGAAGAGCATCTATACGGTGCATAGACTGTGAAGAGACCCAATGTCCATGTTGGCGATTAGACATACCACATGAGGATTTGCCTGATGGTAGTAAGGTCTGGTGAATATGAGACCAGTGACCTTAAATTGCATCCAGTGAGCGTTAATCCAACTGGCATGACAGAGGACTTTGATAGGCATTCAGAACAGCTGGCTTTGTCAGTTGGCTGGTGTCAATCCGATCACAACGTCGTCGTGGGCATCCGCCAAAACGCATCCGCATGTCAGCACATACAACTGCATGATCGGTGTCCACGCATGTGCTCTAAATCGAGCGACAGTTCTGGACGCAGCCTCTCCACCGGTAACTGATCGCAATGTGGTCGATTTGTCTCCATACCTGATTCGAAGCTGGTGGGCGCGGAGTAACCCTCCAGTGGGTGCTGTGTCGGAAATTAGTGCTCGCAAGAAATAAGCCAGCATCCTCACACAAATGAACTAACCGCTCACCGTTATCATTACGGGAGCCTACACCGTGCTGACCGCCCAGATGCAGCTCATCAGTGGAGAGCTATCCAACTTGTGCGTTCAGATCCCCAGCCAGCACAGCATTGTCCGTGCTTCTTCTATGGCGAAGGAGCTCGGTCAGTTAGCGGTAGAAGTCGTCTTTTACCGAATCATCAGTTTGTGGGCGCGTAGGCAGCGATGATGAATAGACACCTATTAGTCCCGCGCGACTTCGAAGCTTTAAACGAGCCAGCCAATCGGACAGCACAAAACCGCCTACCGATTGGAATCCAGTCAATCAGAGCAGCTTCAGCCCGGGGACTCAGGACAATGCCAACACCGGCTTGGCCGGTGCTCGAAGCCGCATCGTCACCGGATAGGCACAATGGTAAAGTGCTGTTGGTGTCACCTGAAGGTAATCGCAGAGTGAGTACAGAGCTCGAGTCTTGCAGGCTGGCCTCCGATAAGCAGCAGATATCGATGGAGAGAGAGTCTCTAAAGTCCGGGCAAGTGCTGCCTGTTGACCGATCTGTAGCAATGAGCGTACACTGAGGCATGCCAATCTGAAGCATGATCGAGGGCTCCAAATGAAAGCCGATGAACTGGGCTTGGCCGCTTGGTTGGACATGGGCATGTCGACAGGAGAGGATTTACGCTCCGCGTTAGCATGTGGGTTGAACTTAGAAGGTAAAAGTCTAGCAAAGCATGTTGGGGGAGGGCCAAGGATTGGGGTTGAAAACTGGGGGGATAAAAATGAAGTTGGAACGGGACGTTAAGAGAGTAAAAGCGTAAGAGGGAGAATAAGAAGACGGGAAGGCTTGAGCAGTAGCATCCAAACCCCTATCCACCCTGCTCGATGCAGCATACAGAGCACCATTGATCATCCTCTGCGGTGGCCAAAGCATCAAGAGATTGTTAGGAAGGAAAGTCATGGTTTATTGCGTGGGCATGATACTGTCAGGTTGCCCAGGCCTAGACAGGAGATCGATTATGGTTCTCAACCAAAGCCTTTGGTTCAAAAACCTGTCCGCAAGTCAGCGGGTTCGGCATTGGACTACAAGGAGTCCGTTTTAAGGAATAAGGAGGCACTCTCATTCCAACCCCCAATCTAGAGGATCAGGAGACTGAGTTTGTCTGGCCTCTAACCATTTACCAATCCGGTATGAGTGGCTCTGAAGGTGTAAAAATGCACCACCCAGCATAGCTCAATGGATCACTGAGGCGCACAAACCATCGCACTATCGTAACGTCCAGCCTCACTGCGATGGATCCACTCAAGACACTTACATCGGCCGTGTATGCAGCAGTGACACTAATGTCTCTATCGTGTCATGACGCAGTAAACCACCTGAGCTAAGTAGTTGCTGCGGCAGTTACAGCGCAAATTCACACAGACACTAACTGAGATTTGCTTAAGACACCACAATAGACGACAACTCGTGTGCCGTGCCAACATCCACCATACACAATAGTTTATGCTATCCCATTGAGCTATAAAAATGAAGGTGTAGAAGGCACACTTCGCCTTGCCGGAGTCAGCAAAAGAACTCGTGCTAACAGCCAGTCTTCTATTATCTCGTTCGCGTCATAGTGCAACCGTGCTAGTTTGGGGAGATTCATCCTCAGTCTTAGCTCGCGTGAACATCTGGCGGCTACGTCACGTTAGCCAGCTACGTTATGAATTCTACTGGCTACTCCGCACGCGTGGAATACTAAGAGCCGAAACAACTGGGACGCGTTATTACACTTCCCGAAAGCTCGCGTGTATAATCCTAGAGCACAAGCGGTCCTGCTCCTCTGTTCAGAGGAGGTTTAGTTTTGATCACCGCTGCTTTCGGAGCATTGCTGGTTTACGATGACATCACATCAATACTAATGACGTTCGTTGAAGTATTTCTAAAGCAGACAGACTGCCGACCGCTGAGCTGAATAATGTAACTGCACATGCAACGATGTCATGGGTGCGTGCTTTGCATGCGGGCGCCGCGTGCCCAGTTTGCGCGATACAGTCACAAAGTGTTAATGTGTTTACGTCAAAGCTGGCCGTGATCAGGCGTTCTCGACTCCTGGGCTGGAGCACAAGTATCATGAGTATGCTTGGGTGGAGAATTTCACGGACATGGCAAGATCTCGCGGTCAGTGGCGGACGTGTGAGACCCTACGCCCACGAATGCAATCTGACATATGTCCGACTTTTCGGGTAGTTACCCGGATTCCTCCGCGAGTTTGGATCAACAGGTTTCTGATACTTCAGGCGCGCGCAGCGGTTCCTGCCGCGGTCTGCGCGTAGCCTTTACGAACGTATGCAGTCTGATGAACAAGCGCGATGTGCTGTACGACTTTGTAAGCGCTCAGCGACCAGAGGTATTGGGCCTTGCTGAGACATGGTTAAACTCCGACGTAACCGCCCAAGAAGTGGAAATCAGCGGCTACTCATGCTTTCGCTGTGATAGACCATCAAATGATCGCGGTGGCGTTCTACTTTACATAAAGTCTTCCTTGTGTGGGAGACTAGTGAGCGCCCACCAAAGCGCTGATGGTGTATGTGAGCAGTTATGGTGTTCGATCCACCTCAGACGCTGCGAGTTGCTCGTGGGCGTGGTATATCGCAGTCCCCTGAGCCGCTGTTTGCCGCAGGTCCGCAACCACATGTCGTCAGATATTCCTACTCATGGACGATTTTGACTTACCCCGAATACAGTGGTCTGAGGCTGAACTTCTCTCCGGCCACTGTGAAGTCGAGAGGAAGTTTACGGAGTTGCTATTTGAAACCGGGGCCACACAGCATATCAACCAACCGACACGCATAACTGCGCGTGCGACTCCATCGTGCTTAGACCTGCTTTTGACTAGCTGTGAGCAACGTGTGCATGACATTCAAGTCTTAGAGCCTCTGGGAGCGAGTGACCACTCGACGATCATGGCTAGCTTGGAACTGCCGCTGCTGTATTCTCCCCCTCTGGAACCAGTCTTCAACTATTGGAAAGCGGACTTTAATGGCCTTATTCGAGCAGCGAGCCACGTAGACTGGTCCTCACCACAGGATTCGTCTATTGAAACCTGTTGGACTATCATTAAAGAGGGAGTGAAATCGTTGTGCGCCTGATTTTTACCCCTCAAATATCGGAAAAATGGGCCAGTCAAACCACATTGGTGCGACAAAGAGTACCGCAAACAGGCCCGACGACGACGCAGACTATGGAACAAATTCGTGTTATCTGGCTCTGATACGGACTACAAGGCATGCAAGGTACGGCGAACTCGCTGCAACAACGCGAAAACAAAAAACGCAGTAGCTTCGAAGAGGAGCTTGCAACCGCCGTAAAAAGTGCTCCCAAGAGAATCTTCGCATACGTGAAGCGGCGACTGAGGCTTGCAGCCAATGTCTCAGTGTTAGAAGGCTCCGATAGACAGCCCCTAACCTCGAGTACAGATCGTGCGTCCGCATTGGCGACGCACTACGCCTCCGTATTTGCAAGTGACCAGGTGTCTGTAACGAGTTCGACGAGTACCGCTCCCGCTGAACTTGACAGCCTAGACTGCAGTATTAAGGATGTACGCAAGCTTCTAGCAAATCTTGACGGGACGAAGCCTGTTAGGCCAGATGGAATCCACCCACTGATTCTCAAGTCCCTGTCGGCCATCATCGCGCCTTCTGTAACTGAGCTGCTCAACAAGTCACTATCCACTGGACTATTACCGGGCAACTGGAAATGCTCAGTCGTAAAACCAATACCGTAAGGTGGTAACCCAAGCAAAGTGGATAATTACCGGCTGATCTGCCTGGCTGCTGTTTTGGCAAAGACGCTCGAGAAGATCGTGAAGAAGAGTCTTCTGCAGCTTCTCGAATCGAAAAGCCTCTAGACCCCCGCACAGCATGGTTTCGTGAAAGGTCGCTCGTGCATCACCAACCTACTGTTGACGAGGCACAAATGGTTACAAGTGCTGAACCAAGGCAAATCAGTCGACGTCATTTACATCGAATTCAGTAAGGCTTTGACAAGGTAAATCATGCAGTGCTCCTCGACAGACTGAGGATGTGCGATGTTGGTGGTTCGCTGCACAAATGGATCAGGAATTTCCTTGTTGATTGAAAGTGGAGGGTCCTGGTGGACAACCACTTAACCCACTGGTATCCATCGAGCAGCGGCGTAACCCAAGGCACTGTACTGGGGCCGATTATGTTTCTGATTCATGTAAATGATGTGCCTCAGCTACTCCAATCCCCATGTGCGTTGTTCGCAGATGACTTGAAGGTGCAGAGAATAATCCGAACACCAAATGCTTGTGATCTGCTTCAACAGGACCTCGACCGCCTCTCCACGTGGTCTGCAGAGGTCAACCTTCCGATCAACCCGGTCAAGTTGCAATTCATGAGTCTGGGTAAGTGTGAGCACCGCCGAACCTACACGGTGGCTGGTCAACCGTTGCATCCCGCGCATTTAGTGCGCAACCTCGGTGTACTCTCACGCTAGGACCTAAAGTTCATGGACAACACGAATAGGATTTACCAAAACAGCCTTCGTATGCTTTGGGCGCTCAGGCGCAGCTTCGGTACTTGGTCTGAAGAGATTGCCACTAGCCTCTTCGTCTTGATAATACGACCAATGCTAGAGTATGGCTCTCCTGCGTATTGTCTTATCACCCAGGGCGAGGTAGAAAAGCTTGAGCGAGTGCAGCATGTAGCCACCAGTCTGATGCCCAACTTACGAACTGTACCGTACCAAGACCGGTGTAAGAAACTAGGGCTGTACACCCTAGCTTATCGTCGACTGAGGGTTGACCTCATCATGACGCACCGGATATTATATCTGGGAGATTACCCCATGTTGAGACCGCTGCTTCATCTGCGCACACCAAGCAGCACACGGGGACACCGGTATAAGCTGGTCGTACCGGCTTTGAAGTGGGTCGCTCACCAACTCTGCTTCGAACGCAGAGTGGTGAATGTATGAAATGACCTGCCGCAGCATGTAATGGAGGCAAACTCAGTGTTGGAATTTAAGAAGTTCCTTGACAAACACTTTGCCGCTACAAAATAAATAGAACGGAACACAACATAACGGGTAGATGTCCATGAGCGACGACAGATGCAGCTACACAGAGCAAGCTCTACTCGCTGCTTCTAACCAGTAATCAGTAATCTCTCTCCTCACAGTATGTATCCACAAGGAGTTGGCGCTGGCCTAGTGCGAAAAATCAAATACTCTTTTCGATGCCAATCAACGGAACAGAACAATACTACCCGAGCTCGCCTAATTGCTTGTAGGAGTATGTCATGAGCATCTGAGAAATCATTAGTGGATGGAATGGACTTAGCTCACAATGATATCTGTGGCATTGCAACGAGGTTTACCTTACGCACAATATCTATTGTACAATCGTGCGTTAGAATTCACATCTCTACGATAAATAAACCAGTAATACCTGCCCCAGGCGAGCCAAAAGCGAGTAGTAGAACCTAATAGAAAATCGCGTCTATGAACTTGTGTTGAAAAAGCTTACTAACGCAGACAAAATGACAATCAAAGATATCACGGTGTTTCTGCCCACTAATCCAAAGTTCCAGATTCTACTGAGCACAAGCGATCCGTGTGGTGCAGAGGGCGCGGTAACTAAAGAGAGCTTGGTGACTGTTAGTTTTGCTTCGGAAGCATATGCAAGTGCAATAGATTCGGCGGCGAAGTGTTGGACTCACATCATGCCGATCAGCGAGGAGCACACACCAATGTTGCACAACTGCGAAGTCTGCTGGCTCCGTCTTAGTCAACAGAAACGCTTGGCAATAAGCAAACGTAGTGAACGTGATGTAGGGAATACTTGCAGAACAAAAAGAATGAAAAGACTAAGCGTGCTCAAGGCTACGTGAAACGATTCAAACGTTTGCAGGTATCAAGCCTTCGGCCATTACCGGAGACTGCATCAGAAACGCCACCGAGTGACGCTCCGACCAGTTCAGTGGTTGGTCCTGCATCACGGTGTCCGCTTGTCATGGAAATACATGACCGGCATGGCACTCAGTTACCGACAGGTGGCGTCTAACAAACACCAAATGTGGACTACATTGGAAAAGGTCAGTCCAGGTATTGTATCGCTATTGCCTGGATCGAAAAGATGGTCACAAGCCCCTATGACGCCAAGCTGATTAGCTGACCCGATGACTCGGGTAGGAGAATACTGTTAGGCCTGCTGAGCCCCTCTCAGCGGTTAGGTCGCCCGATGACTTCAACAAGAGGCAGGAAGGTTGTCATTTAAACGTGGTCTCAGTTAATGCTCCCCGACTCCCAGATTGGGATCCGAAAGGTTGAAATAGGTTAGTTGGACTCGTGTTGACATGAGCCGACCTGAGAGAAGTTTCTGTGGTTTCTTTTCCCTCTCCATCCGATTATCGACTGGTTCATGAAGTGCAGTAAAAGCAAGATGCATTTTGTGACAACCTGAAAGAGTGTAGGGTTGCTGGATAGCTTATGTCATCTTGCCATAAATTGAGTATGTGGAAGGCTGACCATGACAAAGCTACAAAACTAGCGACTGCAATCCGTAATTCAGATTCTCACCTGGACAATATGCAGTGAGTCATCAGCATCAACGACTGCGCCGTTTACAAACAGTACGAATGTTGCAGCACATGATGACGGCTCTTGCTTCGACAGCAGGCCAACTTCGGGTTCGCTATGGACACAAGCAAAACTTTTGTCTTTTGCAGCCTTCACTAGAAAATGAATCCGTAAGGTTGCCGCGAATCCAGGTTGGTAACGTTTTGGGAACCGTCTCAAGCTTTTGCTACCTGGAAAGCGTATTTTCGACCGACCTCGTCGCTGCCGGTGGTTTCTATGTGTGCCTGTACTTAGCTTTTGCACTGCAGGTGATGGTTGTTGATCTTTCCGCACCACACTAGATGAGCGAGTCCATTTCTTCTTCGTTCAGTTCTGCTAATTATCTATTTATACTGTTTATTTTTGGTGTTTTCATGCTAATATGTTTATGTAACTAAATAAATAAATGGGCATAATTCCCGAGAGCGGGATACGTTCCCTCAAGATCACCATCACACAAATCAGACTTAATACACATCTGATTTGCCCTGTTCTTTCATGCTGCTGCACATTCGCCATCTATTTTGCGTGTTTAATTTCTGCCATGTTCCGTGTTTGCTGCTTGATATCCCCGGTGTGGATGTGCTTGAAGTGAATGTTGATAAGGTGCCTACCTGTCGAAAAACCACTAGCTCTATTAGACTGGTTCCAAGAGACAGTTGGTCGTTATTAGGGAGACGGGGTGCACGGGTCTCGTGGACACTCTAGGCTCAAAGAGTAGTCCCATGCATCGAGCGCACTACGGCCAAGCTATCGCCTTGTGCACGTCTGGTACGCATGACTTCTCAATTCGACTGACTGGAATGATGCCGCGGTGCATGTTGAAGAAGTGTGGAACTCAGTTGATGACACGTGGCTCCCATCCACATGCCTCCCGGTCTTATTGCTTCGGGTTTACACTGGATATGGTGTATGTGGATAGAGCTGTGAGTGGCGCAACACAAGTCACTCATGTTCCGTCTGCAGGCGCAGGCGTCCTGTGGCTACCCTACGAAAACCGCGGTGACAGGCAAACCCAGAATTGGATGCCGCCAACAATCCGCACTATATCTCCCTATAAGCGGAGAAACTGCATCGCCGAGTTTCTAAGTACCTCTGAGAACCCCAGCTAGTGGAGTAAATACACAGTACTTCGCAGCATATGATACACAGGGAAAGAAAAGTCTGCGGAAGTTCGAAGTCGTTTAATCAATGGATAGCATCAAAGATGTGAAGTGCACCGTTATTTGGAGAACTTCGAGTTCCCTTCAAGCAAACACTGGCAAAACACAAAAACAGCAGCGTAAGCGTTGTTATTCCCTATAGGCACATATGCAATATGCATCACTAAGTATCTGTGATACATCAAGACCAAAGCAAGGGTTTTATCGCAGAACAGGTAGGGATTTTCGGAGCAAAGATTACACTGGGACACAATTAAAAAGGCACAGATGAAATCCAATTTGAGCAAGATGTTGAGCATAATTCGTGGGTAGTGGCACGTGAAGCATCCATGTAGGCGCGTTTGCTAAGAAATCAAGATCGGAGCTCTGGTGCATGATGACAACCTCGTCTGATTGGAATGGGACTATGCAGTATCAAGCTAGCCAACGGCGGGGGCACCAGATAGACGCCACCATCCGTACGTAAGGCATATGGAATACGTAACACAGTTTTGGTAGCCACAGTGGGAGTACGACATTGATGCAACTGAAACTCCAAATGAGTGTGCAGCAGACCACATAGACCTCCATTAGCCGATTCCAAAGTGGTATACAGGATGCTCGAAAATTCCAAACATTAAAAATCACCAAAACTTGAAATCCAGACAGAAGACTAATCTGAGTGTTACAAGCCAAAGTGGAACCAACAGTCTAGGCGGCTGGAATCACGCGGAAAATCCCTGTCTGAGTGGTAGCCGTTGAATACCAATCCAAACCTTTACTCACATATCAGTAGCGTACAAAAAGTTAATTATGGATATAACAGCCCATTTGCATGCCGCGACCTAGAAGTGCGTATCAGGAAATGAAATATCGTGGCACAATGGGTCCCGATTTTCCCTTCCTATGAAAGCTGGGTAAACGCATTTCCGTTCATATGAGCAGTACGGCAAGTGCACCGATATTCTGCTGATAATTCGTCTTTGGTGTTGCCATTTCCATCATATTGTCCACATGTCAGCAGATTCAACGGAATCAGTTAAACTTGACAGGTGAATGGAGACGTCAAAAATCACCATTAGACATTTCCAACTGCAAGCGTCCATAGCTGAATGTGCCATTAGACTTTGAAAGCTTTTGCGCACGTGACCATGGCTGGTTTTGTATTTATGAAAGAAACATCATCGTCGGACACCAGTTGTTGTAATATCAGAAACAGGAAAGAGAATAGATAAGATGCGGAACAGCTTGCACTCCCACCCGCATGTTCTTATTACCTTTGTGTAAAAACCGTAGAAACGATCGAGAAAGCTAACAATAGAGAATCCTCTCCATATAATTAGTCCCCACGATGAAAAGGGCGGAAAATTGCAATCTATATCTATTCCCACTTGCTTTCAGCCTACATACTTTAATCCCTTACCCATCAGCCTTCGTCCGTAATGCAGAAAATTTAATGCGGTACCATTTAAATTTAATACAGGTTGCAATGAGTGGTCAGCCGTAACCAGCCAATAGCGTCGCGATGCGCATACATCACCTGTGCGCGCACGTAGTATTGGGGCGCCTACCAGGCGCTCAGACCATTAATAATAATAATAAATAATAATGTGTCAGCTGTACGCCGTAACGGCGCTTCGCTGCCGCGCGACCATCATCAGTCGCGCGCGGGCTGAGTATACCGCGAGGACGCCCAACCCTACGCGGATTCGAACCGGTGACCTTGTGGTTGCAAACCAAACGTGCAGACCACTCGGCCACCGGCCGACCATTGCAATCCTGTGTTTGTCATGCCGTGCAATGCACGCTGCCTGATCGCAGTTTGCGAGTGTGTGCTGTCACGTATTGGCACACATAGTTAGGCCAGGAGGGGCCCACTGAAGACAGCTGCACACAGTTGAGCGGACACGCGCGTGGTCCAATAACGTGACAAAGCCGAGATCTAACGGTGGAGGCAGGTTGTGGTCACACGCACCTGTGCATGGCGAGAATTGAGAGCTCTGCTCCGTGCAGGTGAGAGCTGCTGGCACCGCGGACACAAGTTGTATGCATGCTGCCAACAGATAATGCGAGCAGCGAATGGGGTGGGTGTTCACGGTTGACTCTGTCCCGTGTTCTCAGGGTCGGTGTAACATCGTATTGACTCACGGAGTGACGTCACGAGTGTAGATCTCAATGCGCAAATCCTGTTTCTAAATGGGAGGATGAACCGGAGCAATTCTACTTCGTTACTTCCACTAAGTGTGATCCAAAAACGTATATTTCAGTTCTCCAACGAGGGCAGTCTCATTGTGCCTTCGGTACATGGTGACCATGTTCATGAGCTATTAAGCATGGCTGCGGAGTATAACCCTGCTGAGCAAAACAGCCAGCCATAGTTGTAATACACTCAGTGTTGCGAAATGGATCCAAGATAGGGTCATTATGTATGAAAGATAGAATAACGCAAGATAATAATGATAGAAAAATAAAAGATTTAATAAAATAACATAAACTGGGTCATTGGACGGATCATCAGAACTTTCAACGCAACATGACTATACGAGTTTAATATCATACGGATACCTTCAAGTAAATTTCAAAAGTGATATGGCCTGGAAGTTTGAAGGAGAATACTATAAGGCGCAATGCCAAACATTCCAAGCTACTAGCCCACAAGTGCTTGCCGAACGTAGCCCAGTGATTTCCATATCTTTGATGGATGGACTCTCAACCTAGCCGTATGCATTGATAATACAACAAATCCCCGACGCCTATGGTAACCAGTATCTGTGGCATATGCCGAGCAGTGTATATAATTTTGCCAAAGGTAGTTGAAACAGAGTGTGAAATGTCTTCGCACAATCGGTAGCTCGCAATGTACCACATAACGACCAGCTAACAAGATGTGGTCTATCGATGCAGAGAGAATCCGTTGTAATCGCAGTTTACAGTAGCTATTACTTTCTCCGAGTGAACGTTCGTAGAGCCGGAGGCAATTTCAGCTGAAAGTCACGGTGTACCTTACTCGGGGTGGTCCCACAGTGCTAGTAAAGAAACACATCAGTGCAGGTTAAAAAGAAATATATCATGGTTGTTGGACGGGTTACAGAGCGAGTAGGTGCAAAGCGCGTGTGTAGTTATTTTGTACATGCTGCACCACTTGTTGACAGTGGTGCAGCGTCACGCAGGCACGTGCTTTTGCTACAACCTGCTCCCGAAACTGCGTCTTCCATTCAGTCTTGTTCAGTAGGCCATCAGGATCCCCTCGGAGAATATGGTGGTAGTCTTCTTGTGCTGTAAGGCTTCTCTTGGAAGATACACATCACAGCGGAGTAATATGGTGTGTTAGCACCAATAAAGAGACAACTTGCGGCGAAATGGATGCCAGTAGTATCAAGCAGTTGCCACAACCATCGCGCACATCTTCCTTTATTAAAACTGCCTCTTAGGACAGAATATCCGAGCTATCAATCCTCAATCATCGCGCTGATAAGGTGCAGATTTTGTCCCCTATTGTTCGGCAGCGTACAGTGCGCAAGGGTGCCACGTCCTGAAGGTCCTCTTGCGCGAGCGCAGAACAGATTAAAGTTCGTCGCATCCACCCATACTGCTCGCCGTCCTTAATCCTCCAAGTTCATCAACTTCAACATGTACACTTCCTTAGCCTCTTGCTCAACATCGTATCCATGGGTTGCGGTATTGCGTGTAATTTCTTCGTCGTCACGACCGACCGTTTAAGTAGCGAGTGATTGAGCTGATACTCACGTCCACGTCGAACTCCACCTTCAGCCGTAACCGAAGAGTTTCCAAGGTAACCGTAGGATCCGATTCCACCCATACAAGCAGGAAATCCACGTGACTATCCGATAGACACGTTCGAAGCGACACGCTAAGATCCCTTGTTGGCTTATTCAATCCTAATGTCTTTATTCAGCTTCTACATGTCTTCACGTTTACCTGTAACAGAGATGCAACGCCGTTCCAGTTGTTGCCCACTTCATAGGTCTTCAAGATAAGAGCCTTTACATCCGACGGAGGACGGGCGTACGTTCCTCATCGTCCCACATAAATCAAATTAAAGACAAACCTGGTAAGTGAATTATGAGGAAGTTTTTTCCCCTTAACTGCTGCGTGCAGTTGCAGTGCAACCCAGCTGAAGGAAAGCAGAAGAGACAACTCGGCTGATCAGAGACGGTATATCAGAACCACATGGATGTTTCCACTAATAAGTCAGGCGCGTGAAGTAACCTACCGCCCCCCTAAGCCAAACGCATACAAATAACTGCTAGAGTACCAGTGAAAGCGGTGAGATACGTAGCGAATGGAGCATACTTACGAACACGGCACAGGTTGCAAGGCGGAATGTCCCCGAGCGCAGTGTACAGATGTATGCTGTACGGCCTTGAGCACCGAGGCGGAAGAGGTCTGCAGGCACAGATGTAAGATATGTTACATGTTACAGTGCCGTATGTGTTGGAGCAAGGCGCACAAGTGCGCTGTCTGGCCAGATGGACTGCACGTAGAGAATGTTACAACCGTCCAAAGTGTCAGGAAGCACAGGAGGACGGAAGGACAAAAGAACGCAAATGGTATTCGATCAGGATACAAATTTACAGAATAACCGCAGAATGGATGGTATGGCAGTCGGATTGGAAAGCCCAGATAGGTAAGGGTGCGAAATACGTAATGTGGACCGACTGTCGTGCAGTGAAAGCGAAACAGGTACACTGAGCAGACGCAGTCCAGAGGCGAAGGAGGGGGCCGTTCAGTGTATACGGGTACGATCAAGAGCTTGGGCCGTGGTTATGCTCAGTTAAGAAGAAGGACAAATAGATCGGCGAAGTAGTGAGCAATCTCTACCAAACCACTTTAAAAATCAAGCACTGAATCATGATAAGTAAAGATTTACACAAACTGATTGGATAAGATAATAACGAACAGCAGCCGGTGAAAGGAATGGAATAGTGCTGGTGACCAAGTAACCATGGGCGTAACGGGTGTCCGAAGTATGGCGAAGCGGACTCCGACGCCCCCCCCACCATGAAAGATGACAAGTGTTAATCTTTCTTAACCTTTCCATACTATTCTTCATGGCCTTTACTCGTGTTTTCGTCTGACAATGTCGCAGTAGTCATCACAGAGTCGAAACCGCACCACCAGTTAGCAGCCATGAGAAAAACATGACCCAGCAGCTTAGACGGTCCGAGGTCAGTAACAATTCCATAGTGAGCACCTGCAGTGAATATCTCCAAAACGAAACCATGAAGCTCGGCATTTCCAGTTCGAGGCTCCAACGGGTATGATAGAAAATCGGAAATACAGTGCGTAACTGTGAACAGACTCATTACATCACCAATATATAATGACCATGTCCCTGGTCCACACTGCAACACTGAATGCACTAGTTTCCACCCGCTCCTTTTCCTTTGCCCTGCAATCTAACGTGCTGATTGCTGAACAGATCAGAGACAAGGTCACCATGTACCGAAGGCACAATGAGACTGCCCTCATTGGAGAACTGAAATATACGTTTTTGGATCACACTTAGTGGAAGTAACGAAGTAGAATTGCTCCGGTTCATCCTCACATTTAGCAACAGGATTTGCGCATTGAGATCTACACTCGTGACGTCACTCCGTGAGTCAATACGATGTTACACCGATCCTGAGAACACGGGACAGAGTCAACCGTGAACACCCACCCCATTCGCTGCTCGCATTATCTGTTGGCAGCATGCATACCACTTGTGTCCGCGGTGCCAGCAGCTCTCACCTGCACGGAGCAGAGCTCTCAGTTCTCGCCATGCACAAGTACGTGTGACCACAACCTGCCTCCACCGTTAGATCTCGGCTTTGTCACGTTATTGGACCAAACGCGTGTCCGCTCAACTGTGTGCAGCTGTCTTCAGTGGGCCCCTCCTGGCCTAACTATGTGTGCCAATACGTGACAACACACACTCGCAAACTGCGATCAGGCAGCGTGCATTGCACGGCATGACAAACACAGGATTGCAATGGTCTGAGCGCCTGGTCGGCACCCCAATACTACGTGCGCGCACAGGTGATGTATGCGCATCGCGACGCTATTGGCTGGTTACGGCTGACCACTCATTGCAACCTGTATTAAATTTAAATGGTACCGCATTAAATTTTCTGCATTATGGACGAAGGCTGATGGGTAAGAGATTAAAGAGATTCCATTAGGGCGGAAATATAGTGAAGTGGTATAGAGTAGGTCATTTTAACGATTCGGAAGTCAAGAGATTGAGTTGTTTCGAAAAATTATACTGTGCATGATGAGACAGAAAGCTGCGCGATCTGAGGTGATATGAAAGGAAAACGCGACTAGGAGTAAAAAGCGGCCTGTTGAAGCGAGGAAATCAAGTTTGGAGGCAACCTAGAGTGTAAACGGATGAAGATTCTTATACAAGAGTGTAATATACATGAAACTACATGACTTAAAGAATGGAGAGGATGTGGTTGTTAGCCAGACTGGAATGATGACGTAAGAGTCGGCCGAGACTAGTTCACGAAGGCTAGAAAAACAGACACGGTTCATGGCTGTTGTTAAATGGTGACCTGATGCGATTACTGATGCAGAAGAGCAGACCGTGCCCACCATGCAAATTAGTTCAACTAACTCTCAGCGCAAGTAAACACTTGGGTACGGTGTATCGAACCCACAGACCCGAAGTAAGTGAAAAAGTAAGGACCAGAAGAAGAATATAGGCAAGGGAAGTGACTTGGCTATATGTACAACAAGTAGGATAGACATTTTGGTGGATAGTTTCGATGTCATCTCCAGGGGACAAACTGCCGGACAACACCATCCGCACCACCTGAATACACATATGGCTGTAGTGGGTGGAAAGCAACCGAGAGCACAGAGGCAGCGCTGACTGTTTGACCGGTTCGTATCAGCTGAACAGGAATGATGATGGGCTTGGTGAGCAAATCACTAAAGTGCAGATGGGAAGAAAAAGAAAAGGTTGAAATCGGATTCATAAAACGACTAAATTAGTACGGAAAGCATAAAACAGTGCCGACAAACTGCAAAGTACGAGACAACGAAGAATGCATAACAGAAGTCAAAAAGATGGCGGTGACAAAGCCTGTTACATCTAACATAATCGCAAGAAGCCAGCAAAGTGTCTGAGTAAAATGAACGTCTAGAGCAGGTTATAAAGTAGGCCGACGAGAACAGAGGACACATCAAGCGGTACAGAGCTGATAAAACGGATAATAATGATAAGCACAGCGTAAAAATATTAGACCGACGAAATTTAAAAGTGTCAGGAATACATTATCCGAAAACGAAATACGTACTCAGAGACAGTTGCGTGTAGAATTAGAACCGTCGCGTCGCTCAGTGCTGCCGCAATCAGCGGTCGAACTCGGTGACAATCCAACTGTCGAACAGCACCATGGTTCAGCCTAAATTGAGAAGTAAGGTATTAAAAGATGTGTTTTTTAGGTCGTACACAGTGAACGAGGTGTGGAGTGGTATGTGATCAAATGTTGCGCATCGGACCTCCGAGAAAATAAGCGAGTAAGTTGACAAAAGCGATTAATAATAGATAATAACACGTTACTGCGATAAGAGAAGCATGATGTAGAGCATATAAGACGTAAATGCGTTTGCTGTCTAGTTCAAACGGACGCTTTCGTCGACATTGCTTAATTCGGAAAACGACAGCGAATGGACCCCTGGGGACCAGTGATTGCATCTATTCGCCCAATCGATAGGAACATGAAAGAAAGCTGAATAAATAGGGTTGCATACAGGTGTGATACCGACAATTTCCGCTCAAAATTAGAGCAGTCATGTTGACCAAAGTGGCAACACATTATCAAGCATCCACATGTAGAAGATGGTGCATATGTAGAGCTGAAAAGCTAACATCGAACAGCAAATGATCGAAAAATGAGTGAGATGACTCGATTCCAAAGGAGAACACGGACGCAAAATAAAACACTAGCGGAATCGCGTTGAGTAACGAGTCAGTGAACGAGCTAGACGAAATACTCGAAGATCAGACAGCCACTGGTAAGTTCAACGGACATAAGTCGATTGGCAATTCAAAGGGAAAAGAGGTCCGTAGCATGGTACAGCTGTACATTCTGCATTAAACTGCTTGGCGAATTTCTCCGTCGTCTTCGTAGACGAGTGATACCCTGAAAAGCGATACGAGTTTTGTAGACGTGCAAAGTAATTTATTCCACGACTGAAACACAAAGGGTTCCCGAACTGGTGAAGCGAGCAACCAACTCCAATAGTAAATAGACGAGAACCGGTGGTCGATCAACACAGATGACCTTGAAAGCAAAAGGTGCGAAGCACATCATCATCACCATCATCAATACACGTTAGCCGAAGGTGAGAAACATACTTAGGCTAATGTGCCGCAATACAAAAAGTAACACGTTAAGCAATGTAGACCTAAAGGCTATCAAAAAAATTACATATTGATAATTGCTGGAGAGGGAAGCTAAAGTGAAAAGGAGGGACAAAGAAAGTTTTAACACAAACGCCACTGAGGTCGACCAAATTTATTCATCATACTTCAGTCCCTAGCCAGGAAGTCGGGAAACATCAACCGACGCCAAGTTATAAAACACACAATGAAGCACATAGAATTACGTGCAAAATAGCTGGCTCTGATGTATAGAGAGGCGTGACAAATGTGCCGGTGGAGCATCTAGAATATATTTTATTCAAAGAGAGACTGAGAAGTGGGACGATTAGTGATTATTTCGGCCACATGGGCTGAGAGGTCATTTCAATCGAGATCAAGGAGATCTGCAAAGCAATGGAGACAATCCTGGACGGTCGTCTTAACGTGCGCTGGGGGCTCAAAACTGCTGAAATGTAAATATGTGGGCAAAGCACCTTTCAGCTTTTAAGGTGTTCATCGCATTAGTACTTATGTGAATAGCATAGACGCAATGAGCAAAACTGGTGCGTTCGTATTTCACGTAACGCCTTTTGACATTTTGTAAAATAAAAACAACTGATGATAACCGTCAGTGTCGAGCCAGTAAATCTCGGCGAACAAAGAATTTCTAGGAGCCGGCAGAGCAGTTTCGGTACAACATCACCAGTTCCCTCCTGAGTCGATCGATGATGTGGGGGTGTCGTCAATAGCGCAATTCGGTTCAACAGCCATGAAGTGTTGGGGAAGTTCCAGTGTTGATTTCTCACGTAATTTGGAAAATGTGTGCAGATGCAGGAACGATGATTTTCCGTGGTTTGGTAGTAACTTGTCCGGGTGTGGTATCGAGAACTTCATTCGGAGTGCTAAAGTCGCGACATGAGTGCCACAGACTCAGGTACGGACTATAATTAGAACAGACACCTCACCAAGTGTAGTCAAAGTAACACTTGGAAGGAAACTGAACCTGTAAAAGGCATTAGCAAATCGGTCTGTTTACGTTACCTGTGACGATTCCTGGAAGCAAAATAGCGCAGGGAAAAATAGAGACTAAGTGGAAAGGAACAGCGTACCGCCCAGTAAAGTCGAACGCGAATACCAGCCAACCATTTGCACTGGATAACGGAACATACAATGCGCTATTATAGTTGCCATAATATAATGTCCAAACACACAATAACGTATGTACTTGTACGCCGTCATTGCTTTCGTCATGAATTGGTCTCGCAGGCGGTTGGTCCGAAGTGATAATAACAAATTCAGCGTGTTGAGTCAGGATAGGTGTGTGAGGTGATAGTTTGCAAGCCCACGTCGTCCAGTGAACGAAACTGGGGAGCACAATCCAAGTGCGTCCGCCGAGCCATCCATACCAGACAGAGTAACGGTTGCGTGCCAGACTAAAAAAGTTTCAGTATTCTGCTTGGAGGTGTGATAGAGGTCGCTGATCATCTTACTTTAAAGAGATTAGGAGCTTAGATCAACTGACGTAGGACGCGAGTGCCGAGGGTGGTATATGACTGTAACAGAGCGAAGCCGTGCTCAATGGCTTGTTATTGCCCGTCTCCAGCCAGGTAGAACCTGGTAGATAATGTGTGAACCTACCAAATCCCACTTGAGGTAAGTCGTGGTCATTGGCGCGTAATGTATGACGATACAAAAGCGTATTTGAATCGTATTGAAAGTGTCAAATGAACGCGTAACAAACGGTAAGTAGGCTCCAATGGGGGGTATGCAGTCGCGCTTCGGAGCTGAACGTGTTCTTCACT
The DNA here is from genome assembly GCA_944474145.2 of Dicrocoelium dendriticum. Taxonomy (NCBI): domain Eukaryota; kingdom Metazoa; phylum Platyhelminthes; class Trematoda; order Plagiorchiida; family Dicrocoeliidae; genus Dicrocoelium; species Dicrocoelium dendriticum. Next base: position 87,546,692 of record OX104063.1, read on the forward strand.
ACCTTAGCATTTGTTCACACTGGAATGCATTACCAGCACATGTGGTGAATGCACTTGAACATCGTGACCATAGAAAGACTACAAGACTTCATGTAAATGATAAACGCTGCGCAACAGTATGATAAAGTAGCATATATGGGCTATTGGTGGTTCAATTTTACGCCGGGACATTTCGATATTCTTTTACCACTGCTATTCTGTGGATCTACTAAAGCTACTGCTTTGTATCGCATAGTACACTGCTGAGTCGGTGACTATAATTAGAATTCCCCAAACAAACCTTATTTTACCCGCTAGAGATTAAAAGTGTGACGTCTCGAACAAAACATGGCTATCGGAATAAGCAGGCGGAAGGTGTCATCTACCTAATGGGCAACAACACCGGGCAAGTTTCCGTCCTTCCGTTTCCCCTGATATTCAAAAATTATCGTGTCAACCATCAGCAGATCATTATTGACTTCACAGGTCGGATTAACAAAGAAGCCGATTGATCTTTCAAATATAAAATAGCGTTCCATAATAACTCTCTTAACGACCGCTCATTCTTTCAGATCGGATAACAATGGTTATGATTTCACAGTCTCTCGGAGATGGTATGCGTCGTGTCTCGCAAACACTCATAGAGGACAGTAGTGTCCTCGGGGAAACTGCGGGTTTCGATGATTAGACTTGCTTACCTCGTGCCTCCGGTGAGGCGTGACAGTCACGACATCAGAGCTTCTATCAGTAGACGTGTGAAACCTGCTCTGAAATAATGGAACACATTGGACAACCAGTTGCGTATGGTCTGCTAGAGAAACTTCATCGGAGTCAATGGGCGTCTGTCTGTTGACTCAGCATACGATCCCACTGACCGCCCTTCGGAAGCTGTTAAAGGTGAATGCTGCCAGAAAATTGCCGAATGTGATTGATAATAAGTAGATACCATGGCTACTGCTGGTCACATGAATGCCCAAGTAGCTAGCTTATCAAAAGTAGAATATTGCCTCGGAGGTAGTTTAGGAGTCTATGCTTGCTATCCTGACAACGAGGATCAATTTTTTCAGCTATCTGCTGAGAAAAGTGCTGATATCAGCACCACCATTTTCGAGTACACACCCCTAGTTGCACAGAGGCTGTGGAATGACAGGCGACCACAGGCTCAAAATTAGCAAAATATAATAGATATGGAGCACTTGTCTTAGCCCTAACCATACTTTCTCGTGAGCGTCCACATAACGCACTCTTGTTGCTTCCGGAAATGATGCTCATCCAATGTAGTCGTATCTACAAAACATCAACATCGACGTGAAGTGCGCGACAAGTGAGGCCGATGAACCAAATGTGGAAATCGAACCATCGCCAGTGCGCGATGTGAAAATAAATTGGAACCGCTAGCTCGTTGATTAGCATGACTGAAACACTAGATGGCTCACAGAACTCACAGAATTAAACAGGAGAGTCAGCAGATAACGAAGGCCCATGCGATGGAGAACTTCAACGCCAGTGGCAATACAAGAGTGCTGTTCCGGCTTACACAACTCACCGGTCCAAGGAAGCTTTTCGTGAGTGAGTGTCTAAAAAACTGGACAACTAATTCATTCCTAGTCACATCAACCTGAACGCTAAGCAGAGCACTCTTACTAGATTTAGCTAGTTCGATGCATCTGAAGTGTCAGCCGATGAACGAAGGGATTGCGCGGCTCCCTTGAAATCTGGAGCTCATGAGTTCGAATCCGCGTAGGTGCTGGCAATCTAGCGTTATACCCAGCACACGAGCGACCGGTGGTGGTCGCATGGCAGCGAAACGTCAGTACAGTGTGGAGGCATACTGCAGATGTCCTCTTTTCCTTAGATGTCCGAACTTCTAGTTAGGTAGCCTAAAGCCACCGGGATGTTGACCAAACAGGTTAGACGATATGCGGAATTAACTGGCGATGCCCGGCCTGTACGAGCTTCTACATCCGTTGCTGAAAGACGGTGACGACTGCTTTGGCTTCCTTAAGTGACAATAGTTAGCACTAGAAGGAACTGCTCTTCGACGGACTGGTGATTGTTGATCATAGTCCTCATCTTCAAGAAGGGCTAGGCTAGGGGGCATCTTGTGCAAATTTTGGTGGTAGTAGTATGACCTCCACTGTCTCTGAACTTCTCAAGTACATCGTACTGTGGCGACTCACTGGTCTGCGTGGAGGAGGAGTCAGTCAGTTAGGCTAGCATTCGCCACATCTGTACTCTACCACAAGCGCAGGCGTTACCATTAATACAAATATGCTATGGTGTTGGTCTTTATTGACTGTCCTTGAGTAAAATGGTCAAACCTGTAGGTGATGACGTTCAGCATTGAAAAGTGAACATGAGAAATCTCGCTCGAACCTAAAATCTCCACATTACGACTCCCGTGGCTGTGTAATGTCCACAAAAAACCATCCACTGAAACCAGTGTAGAAAGTAGTGCTACAGGGTTGTCCAACCTCTCCATTTCTATACAACCTTACGATCGAACAGACTAACTCTCTTGCATCGTTCCACTTCTCTACGAGCCAAAATTATATGGAGTGACTTGGCGTCGGATGAGTTGAGCCTAGCTGAAATACAAAGAAAACTACGCGCAAAGCACTCAGCATCGGGTGCTGAAACGTGCGCACACTACTGGACCGGAACTCTAATGAGCGCCCGGAGCGACGCACTGCACTGGTCACGATGGAGCTGGCGCGCTACAACATCGATATTACGGTGCCCAGTGAAATCCAGCTCGCTGAGCAAGGTAAGTTGCATGAAGCAGGTGCTGGCTACACATTCTACTGGGTGAGCAACGCTGCCTCAGCACCACGTGATCATGGGGTCGGATTTGCAATATCCCAGCCCCTCCACGGGTAAACCAACAGGCATCAGCGCGCGACTGATGACTGTTCACCTACGACTCGGAAGAGGTAAGTTTGCCACCTTTATATGCACGTACGGTCCGACCATGTGTTATCCTGATGACATGCGTGATCAATTCTACACTCAGCTATCCTCCGTGATACGGTCTGTGCACCGAGGAGCGACCGACTGTCTCTGCTGGGTGAGTAAAACGCGCGCGTTGGGCGTGATGCATCGGTGTGGATAGATGTTATCAGTTCGCATAGCATTGGTTCAGCGAATGCGAACGGTGACAGACTGCTCTCATTTCGTGCCACTCACGGCCTGACGATCATGAACACTCGGTTTACACTAAGTGCGAGTGATATAGCAACTTGGACACACCCACGGAGTGGTCATGCTCACCTGCTCGAGCATGTCATCGTACGTCAGCGTGATATGCGTGAAGTGCGCATGACACGTGTACTGCGTGGAGCCGAGTATGGCACTGATCATAAATTGTTGCGCACCAAACTGTACATATATTTTCGTAAATACATGTATTGCAATCCCGCCGTTAATCGGAGTAAACTTAACATTCTCTCTCTCGGTACTGTGGCGAAACGTACTGAGCTGGAGAAGGCGATGGCTGCATGCCTGTGTGATGTGGACCGCGTAGTCACAGTGGGCGACCTGTGGCAGCACATTCGCGACCAGGTGACAGCTGATGCCGAGGAGACCATTGGGCGCACAAACTGTAAGCGGCCTGATTGGTTTGATGACAACAATGCGACGATTGGCGCATTGGTGGGTGAGAAGAATGCAGCATTTGTTGCACATGTCGCAGACCCCAGTGACTTGGGGAAGAGAGTCAGTTTCACAAACTTCCACGGCGACTGACCCGAGAGCTCCGTAGCATTAAAAATGCATGGTGGACGGAGAAGGCGAAGCAGATGGAATGCTACGCCGAAGGATGCCAACACAAGGCGTTCTTTGACTCCTTGAAGGCGGTGTATGGACCGAGATTGGAGCCGCTGATCGATGGTAATTCAGGCGCTACCTGCACACAGACTGCAGACATAATGCAAATCTGGCGGAAACACTTTGTCTCTGAAATAATCGTTCAGAGCTCGACTGGCCTACATTGAACCGCCTCAAGCAGCACGACGTGAAGACCAGTCTGGCGGACACGCTGATACTGGATGAGACGCAGAGAACACTTGCTCAGCTGAGAAATGGCAAGTGTGCAGGGGCCGACGGCATCCCACCTGAAGTACTGAAACACGGCGGAGCCGCGTTGGTGACTGCGCTGCAACACTTGGTGCAACGTGTATGGATTGAGGAGGAGGTGCCTCATGAATGCCCTTGTGCTACCATTGGACAAGAGCAAAGGGAGCAAGCAATGTTGCACGAATTATCGTGCCATCAACTTGCTGAGTTGTGTGGGCAAGGTGATTTCCCGAATCCTGCTCAACCGCCTCGTCAGTCAGGTTGTGGAACCTAACGTGGCGGAAGAGCAGTGTGGATTCCGTTCGGGTCGCAGCACTATAGATATGGTGTTTGCGGCTCGTCAGTTGCAAGAGATGTGCAGAGAACAACACCAGCCATTGTAATCGCTTTTTTGATTGCATCAAGGCATTTCATATGGTGAACCGGGAGGCATTGTGGCTGGTGTTGAGTGAGTTTGGTTGCCCGCGTAAGTTTGTAAGTTTAATTGAATGTCTGCACAGTGGCATGCGGGCGAGGGTGCAGCTGAGTGGAGAGACCTCGGATGACTTTGCAGTTTTTACTGGTGTGAAGCAAGGCTGTGTCTTAACTCCTGCCCTGTTTAATATATATCCTCACGCAATGATGTCTTGTGCTTTTGACGCCGCTTGTGCTTACTGTGTTCGTGTGGAGCACCGTATTGATGGTGGGTTGCTGAATGTCCGTAGTTTCGGTGCGAGAACTCTAGTCTGTGAGACAATTATCCGTATGTTGCTGTCTGCTGACGACTGTGCGTTGTTTGCACACAGCGCGGATGAGTTGCAGCACATGACTAGTGCTCTGGCTTCGACAGCGGCCGAATTCGGGCTCACCATCAACACAAGCAAAACTGTCTGCCTCTTTCAGCCTTCATCGGAGGTGCAATCTTCAATGCTGCCACGAATCAGCATTGGTGCTGAAGTACTGGAAACCACCTCCCACTTCTGCTACCTTGGGAATGTGGTGTCGACTGATCAGCAGCTACACAGTGAGCTGCGTATCCGCGTCTCGAAGGCAGCGGCGGCATTCGGGAAGCTTGAGTACCGAGTGTGGAACAACCATCAGCTTACCATTGGCACGAAGCTGATGGTGTACAAATCCACGGTGCTGCCCGTTCTTCTATAAGGCAGTGAAACGTGGACGATATACCGGCGAGATGTGCGATATCTCGAGCGGTTCCATCAGCAGTGTTTGCGACGCATTTTGCGCATCAGTTGGGGCGGCAGAGTTGCAGACATGGAAGCGTTGCGACAAAGTGGAATGTATACAGTGGATTGTATACTTTTACTGTGACACCTGAGGTGGCTCGGTCATGTGAGCCTTATGGATTCGACTCGGATACTGAAACAACTATTATATACTTAGCTGCCTATCGGAAAGCTGCGTGTGGGGAAACTAAAGTTACGTTACCAGGACATGATTAAAGTGAGCCTCTCACGTTCTAATCTTGATTGCAGGTCATGGGAATCGAAGGCGGTTGATCGGTGTGCATGGCGCGATCTCATCACGAAGGCAGTTACTGAAGTGCGGGAGAAAGACCTCATGAATGCAGAGAAGCGGCAAGCATCGGTGGGTTGTACTCCATTGACATCGAGCGCATGGTGCTGTAGCACATGCGGTCACGAGTGCCTGAGTCAGGCAGGCTTAGTGAGTCATGAGCGAGGCCACTCGGGACCACTACCGAAGCGAAGACGGGTCCTGCAGAGAACGTAGGCAGAACCGGCGCAGCGTTTGTAGGTACGCTGCATTCGATTTACTAACAGTGCGCTTGCATACTAAGTCTATTTGTTTCAGGTGGTGGGTTTTCAATTTTGTCCTAATGCTTTTCTTTCCCACATAAATGCCTACTTATTCTCTCTTCTATACACTTACACACGTCGCTTAAGCCAATTGTAGTTGTTTCGATAACATTTTCGTGTTTGTGGCACTTCCGTAAAATATACTTTCTGACCTTGTGAACTTAACTCGTATTCGTTGGTAAAGAACTTATTTCATATGCTCACTAATTTAAGATTTATGTCACCGTTTCTTAATGCACTACTCGATTTATTTTGTTGGTTATCATTCTCTCAAGTGATTGGCTGTTGTTTGATATCCCCGGTGTGGTTGCGCTTGATGTGCGTGTTGACAAGGTGCCTACCTGTCTATTACCCACTACCTCGTCCATACTGGCTCCAGAAGACAGTTGGTCGTTGCTGGAGAGGACGGGGTGCACGGTCCTTGTGGCCGTGTTAGGCTCGAAGAGTGGTTCCATGCACTCAGTGTGGAGCGGGCTACGGTACAGCCACCGCCTTGTGTGCGCTTGATTCCCAAATACAGCGTGTTTGTGTTTGCCTGTGAAGGAGTGTGGGTCGGCTCCGTTGATGAAACGTGGCTCCCATCCACATGCCTCCCGGTCTTATTCCTTCGGGTTTACACTGGATATGGGGTGTGTGGTTGGAGCTGTGGGTGTTGCAGCGCAAACCACCCATGGTCCCTCTGTAGGCGCAGGCGTCCTGTGGCTGGCCATAGTGACAGACAAATCTCAAACCGGATGCCGCCAACCATATATATATATATATATATATATATATATATATATATATATATATATATATATATATATATATATATATATATATATATATATGAGCATTATGCATGGTCCCCAATTTCACTGCACGTGGATGAAGAAGGGCACAGATTCGATTGGACCAAAACAGAAGTCCTGTCACGAGATGAAACGAGAGGAGAAGGGGAGTTTCTGGAGGCTTAGTTCTCCGCAACGAGCTCAATCAATATGGTGGTGAAACAAGTGGAGCCAAACTGCCAAGCTCGGAGAACCAATGAGAAACTGAACCGTCACTCCGAGCAACCAGTATTCCGAAACATGAAATAGTTGAAGCGTGTTTTTCACCCTCAGCTAGGGTGTATTGAGGATGAGAATAACCGAACGATAAGACATGTTTGCTGCTTATCGTCTTCTTCCACGGGGTATTCGATATATGCTACATAGGAGTATGTGCCATCGGGAATGACCCACTTCGGAAATGAGTAGTGCTCCCAAATGCACCCCACTATTTCTGACTCCAAACCATTCCATCTGGCGTTCTTGCTTTTGCAAAATCATCTTGTATGCTTTCTATATTTAATAATAAAAGTAAGTTGTTGAGGTGGGTAGAGACAGCACGGACGGTAGTTGGCTCCCGTTGTGCAACTAAAGATAATTGGAAATAACAAAAACGGGACAGATAAGTATGACCAATGTCATTGGATTAGTCAGTTGGCAACCCAGTAGCAATGTATTGGCCAGCAATATAACGAAGAGCGTCAACGAATATAAACAAACAGGAAAGTCAGAGAGAAAAGTTCACATCATCGAAAGCAAGAGGCGGATGCGGGCAGGCAGCTGATGCGCGACTGAGATGGCAAAATAAAATGCGATATAGAACACATTCGTCAAGCGAACTGCATTGCGAAGAGCCACTACACAAGCTGGTGACAAATCCCACTAACTGATATAATTACATGTGAGACAAGTACATTCAGATGGGAATGACAGAAGACCGCAAACAAATGTCCAGACATTTGCACATAGGCACTAAGTGACGGGCTGTTGGATGTGCTACGAATAGCAACCACATTAGCTAAGCAAAAGGATGCAGCAAAGTGGCAACTCGACAACCTATTTGATATACGCCACATTACATAACAATGCGCGTATCGCCTGGTTCAGCTGAGTTTAAAGACAAAGTAAAGTGTCTGCTAGAAAGTGACGCAAATATGAGGAACACGTACTTCATCTTTTTGAAAGGGACACTGCCCAAGTCGATATCGAACCAAGTGAAACGACCATCGAAAGTGCCAGCGACCAAGTGTTCCCCTGATTGGGTACAAACATAATAAACAAGTTGGCATGGAAAACGCCGAGTTACATAAGCGTCAATAGGAATGGAACGCGAGTCATAAACAAAGACCACAAGTCAGTCGTAAAATCCACAATTGTACCTAAAAAGGCAAACGGGAATTGAGACAAGTGATCTTAGACAAGACTGAGACACCAGGCGAGTTGAAGAAGACGTATCGGAGCTTATCGATTTCAATATGTCACATGCGCCCTTCTGTTATCCGAAGTGCGAACCTATACATAAACCACAAATGAGATTTCATTTAGTCCCAGTGGTTCACACTTCACGCAGAGACAGACATCAAAGTCTGCCAAAGAGGAAACCGAGGTGTGATTCAACGGTTGCTCAGAAATTTAGCCTCCGACCATAAGGCGACAAGAGCTGACGTAAACTGTGTACGATGGTTAGTACTTTGTGAATGAGACACAGGATGCCCCATGGTCTACAACAAGAAGATGCACCAAGCGGAATACGAGTTCACTACGGATTGAAGCAACCGAAATTTGTCTACAACGTTGTAAAAGGTAATAGAGGTAAAGCGGACCAGATTCGAGCGCAGTGCAGTTAAGAGGGAGATGAAAAATGCTTATATTGACGAGAGTGAATGTGAGGATAACATTAAAAAACAAAACTTCATACAATGCAGATGATAGAAGATTGTATTCCTCAAAATTGACGACGGGGAAAGTATGCACATAGGGATGAAGTGTGATGATCGGTTAAAAACTACTGGGAGATGCCCTCTGGTGTGGGAGGATAAGTGCTCCGTAGACGAGCAGGTCGACATGAGAACTATTCTTAAAACCGGCATATGACTAAGCAAATTGGTGTTGTTGATACTACCGTAGGAAGGCAGTCTTCTCTGGTTGAAACGAGAAACAAAGGAAAAATCCCTCCTTTTATTTTCCTGAAGTTGGTCAAATAAACGCGGATGAGGAGCTTTTGAAATTATGAAACGGACAAGTTGCTGTCTAAAAAAAGGTAAAATCATATCTGAAACGTATATTTCCGCTGAAAAAAACGGAATAAAAAAATAATGTGCCGTACTCTCCGGATTATAATGCGCATAAAGCGAAACAAAATAGTCGGAGAGGTCAAACTGATTTCAACTCACTAACAATAACTGTCAATATTGTTCATTTGTAACATACATAAACAGAAAAATATACTCACTTTTTCAACCATTCTTCTTCAGTGTCGGAGGTTAACAGTTGGGCGATAGCGGTATCAAACAAGCCCGGATCCCTCTTGTCATCATCTGACTCAGTCTCGTTGCTGTCGCTTGGTTGTTCATTGATGATTCCGGCATTCGTGAAAACATGGACGACAGATGATACTGATACCTTAGCCTAGGCATCGACTATCCATTGACAGATAGTGGCGTAACTAGCCCGGCGTTGCTTACCTGTCTTGTTAAGTGTGTGCTCACCTTCTGTCATACAATGCTCCCACGCGGCTCGCAAGTTAAGTTTGAACGCCCTGTTGACACCAATATCTAGCGGTTGGAGTTCTTTGGTTAATCCTCCCGGAATGATGGCAAGCTCCGAATTAGTTTTCTTCACTTGGCGTTTGACAGTTTCTATGAAAGGGGCGCACATGAAGTCGTAGATGTGTGGAAAAAGCCATCCGGTCTCCTGACGTAAGCCTCTTAGTCACTCGCTCATTTTCTCCTCGTCCATCCAGCCTTTTGGGTTGACCATGACGATGACCCCAACAGGAAACCTTTCTTTTGGCAGTCTTCTTCTTAAAAAGGATCATGGGTGGTAGTTTCTGACCATTAGCCTGGGAACCGTGAACTATGGTGAACGATCATTTCGCGTTCTATGTGGTGCGTATGGACACAGCAGACGTCCCTGTTTTTTCAAAAGTACGGTTCACAGGAATATCAAAGCTGAGAGGAACCTCGTCCATGTTTGTGATGTGGTCTGGCTGGATTTTTTTGGTGAGCTTGTTCTTGCAGTAAGTGCGGAAGATGGCCAACTTTTCTTCGTAATCCTTTGGCAATTGCTGCGAGGTGGTAGTTCTTGTGAGGATGGAGAGGTAACGACTTTTCATAAAACGGAAGCACCAAGAAAGACCTTGAAAATCGTTCATCTATATATCGCATGCCATCGCTATTGTTTTGAATCGAATGGAGACTGTAGAGACGCTCCTACCTGCTGTTCTATGTTCAGTAATCCACCGCTCAATTTTGTCCTCTAACTGTGGCCATCTTGCTTTGTTCCCTCGGAAACTCTTCTTAGTCTTCTTTCCTTGGCGGAGGTCATCATCTTGCTACTTCCACTTCCGTAGCATTGATTCATTAATGTTGAATTATTTCGCACTTGCTCTATTCTCATGTTGTATTGCGTGGCTGATGGCCTTGAGCTTGAAATAAGCTTCATAAGCATGTCACTTAACAGGTGTCATTTTGGGGTCCTTAATTACCGGTATGTTGAAGCACAGTACGTAGCAGGAAAAGTGTTATCGTGCTTGACCTCATATGTTGACCAGATTGTATGTTATCACGCATTTCTCCGTAAGTGCACTGTTACTCCCTCCGTAGTACACGCACGACGACGTACGTTCCAGTTGTCTATCCGAAAACCTCAATTTGGACGATGATGAGTGAAGCTCCCACGGGCGTCGCCGACTGTCTGGATGACCGCATGTCTTTGGAACACTGATGTGAGTGCTGATCGTGTGTTCAAACACTCAGCTGCAACCAGCGAGATACAGGTGCGTGTTTTGGACAGTGTTTGCAAGGTACATTGTTGGAACAAGTGAGTCTGCCGGGTGGAGTAACCATCACATATACCACAGTACGTGATATCAGCGTGGAAGACTGAACAGTTGTTTGGTTTATCGTTGTCAGAAAAGCTCGAATCAGTTGGCTCCTGCACAGAGTGCACCAGCCCCAAAACAAGTCTGTCTAGACAACATAGAAAACTGACTCCACGAGGTTCCTAACCAGCGATTATGCTTCGGCAATCAAAGTCGTAATAAAACATTTTGACAGGTCTTTAAGCGCAGTGTGAACATAGAAATTGATTCGACGTCACTAGGCCTCAGCATAACCATTCGTACATAAGGCGCCCTACCGACTTTTTTAGTAAATATAAGGATTTTAAGTGCGCCTTATAGTCCGAAAAATACGGCACAGTAAGTGTATCCAGAACAGCAAGGTTCGTAACGCAACGCTATACTGGGTGGTGCCCACTGGCCCTGTGATCTATGGTTAAAGGTAAGACAAACCCAGTATCATAGCCTTCTATGCTTGGGTTAGAAATGGAATGATGCCCGGATTCGTGGAGGAATCCGGGTAACTACCCGAACATTTACTATGCGGTGATTTACTTCACAATTGTCGGTGTGCTGTTTCAATTCAATCATAGCAGACATGGGCTTCGCTACGTCTGTTGGATCTATGTCAGCATGCGGATGGATGTTTAAACCTTTCAGTTTACTGAGACGGGATAATATCAACTTCGAGCTGACTTCTTCAGCAAGCGTTGCACTTATAAGCCGAAAGTTACCTTCGTTTTTTCTCTCCGAGATGGGTAATTTGTCTCACTTTCAGTTTGCCTCCATCCACGTCGAGAAGCCTATCAATCAGAATGCAAAAATTTGGCGTCGTGTATGTAGCGTAATAGAAGACTGCAATCAGAGGATTCAGGTGCGTGAGAGACCAGGTCACTGGACAAAGTTCTCGGATTCTTTCTAACGGTAGTCATCGCTTAGCATATCGCACATCGGACCTGAAGTGTCCGTCGAAGAAAACGTAGGAGGCGAAAGTACGCCTCTCGGAGTGCCAGGATTTTGCTCTGTGAATAAATTAGCTGGAGTACAAAGCGGATGTGCCTCTGTTTGTGGTGCGGAACAAACGGAGCCGCGTATTACAAAGCGCCTAATTCTACTGACCCACTTAACGGACTTATCAACTGCCTTTGGCGCAAGTTTAGAGTGGCGTTGTTTACAAACGGCTTTAACAAAAGCTGTGCGAAATTTCTCGAACAATCGGAAATCAGTCCACGGATGATAGACCAGTGCATTAAATATGAAACTTTACGTTGCACGAACTGCATGCAATAGTGGTTGTGCGATGGTCAACGAGGTTAGAACAACTACCGCTAGGAGTTTGCCTCGTCATTTCGGAAAAAGTTAACTGATACGGCTGAATCAGGGTACTATAGCATCACAAGAACTAGATTCAACTGACATAGGTGTTCACGATAAAATAATCCAGAAACACCAATGATAGTAAATTACACAAAAAACAAGAGGTAAAAGAATTTCAACACTGTAAAGGATGAGGTTAACTGGTCAGATGACGAAAAGAGCGAAATGCGACCCAGACAGCGCTATCTGGGCCAATTAAGTTTAGAAATATGACCATGAAAAACAACCAGTACGCAAACCCTGTCTTTGAACCAGCGGAGCTCAAACCCCTCACATTCTCAAGGAAGCTACAGGAAATAGTGTTAGAAGAGGGAAACAGGGTGTTCGTGTTTGGCGAATTTTTCACCCGTAGCTAAACACGTATACCACTCGTTGGTGGTTGGTCCTGCCCGTCTACATAACATTAGATGAGGTATAGAGAAAGTGTCTGCAGGCTGTCAGAAAGCAACCATTAACATAAAGTAGAAAAGGAGGATCACGCAATGAGGATACTAAGACAATGACTGTCTGTGTCTGAATAGCTTTAAGCATATCCCGAAGAGGAAAATGAGGGGAAAACTTTCGGCAAACAATTTTTTCGATTAGTTCACCATCAGGTCGTTACAAGAATAGACGTTAAGTTGGAAACGTTAGATTACTGTACAGCAGAACAATTGATTAAACGATTCAAAAGGGTTTACCGACATTGGTCAGGTGACTAGGTCACTGATGTCTTACGAGTGCGGGGATGTGATCCGTTCCTTTCGTAAGTGGCTGGCCAAGGCAATTGTAGCGATTGAAGCATCTTCTTTTGGATGCATAAGTCTTATGCATACCGCCTCTGTGGTAGCAAGCAAACGGTTCCTTATTCTATGGTTCGGGTGTGATGGTACTTTGTACACGATGTCAAAAGCTGTTTGTCAATCTGGTGTCCGGTGTCTATCAGATGGTTTATTATTGAACTGCAGTTGGTTCTGTTTGTTTGGGTGATGAGCCAATTCAGGAGATGTTCCTTGATACACTTACCCAAGTGTCTGGTCGTTCGTCCAATGTACTTAGACCTGCAGGGACAGGTAAACCGATAAATTATCATTTACTTGAAACGATCAGGTACTTGGTCTTTGAATCGTGGAACAAATAAGGGTTGTCTCGTATAAATCTCACTTAGATCAGCTGTGTTAAAAGTCTTTCTGCAGCTTTGTATCAGCCTGCGTTTACGGATCTCTGCTGCGTCGTCGCACTTGAAAAGAGTCAAAAACAGTTGTTTCTTTTTGACCGTTTGCGTCTTTGGTTTGGTACTATTATGCTTCATATGAGTGTCAATGAAGCGTTCAGGATATCCATTCTCGAGAAGCGCTTGTTTGATCCGCTGCAGTTCGTCCGCAGTTACAGATCTTATATGCGCAGTACGTTAGGGTGGGTACTAACGTTCTTTGGCGGCTGAGTGGCATAAAGCTGTGGAATTGCGTGTATTCACCGGTATGATTTTCTGTACACACTTATTTGTATTGATCCATCCTCTCTTCTAGTTAGTTTTGCATCAAGCAAATTCATATGGTCGTTACTTTCTTCATCAATTGTAAATGCTGCGTTTGGATGCGCTTTGTTGAAACATTCGACGATAAGCTGCGAGTTGGTCGTTTGGTCACACACAAAATATGTCGTCCACATAACGCTGGTGGAACTTCAAGCTTGAAATGACAGCTTTTAGTGGGCCACGATCGAGCATTCCCAGATAAATGTCCGCCAACAATGGTCCTAGTGGTGATCCCATTGCAACACCATCGATGTGTCTATACAGCTCACAGTGAAATTGAAACTGGACATTGTAGGTGCATCTGAGGTGAAGTTGTTTCAAACGACAAGTTGGTAAGTCAAGGTTCGTTCCTTCCTGGTCAATGTAATTACACAGAAAATTGGTGTTTCTAACAGAGGCACATTGGTAAATAGCGAGATAACATCAAGGGAGAACGTCCAACTACACACTGAGTGTATAATGATGAGGTAGCTGAGTCAATGTTTTTTAACAGATCGTCTGGTAGCGTTAGACGGACTAGTGAATTTGCACGATTCGTGCCAAATAGACTACTTGCACAGGATTGATGGCTGACCATTCACGCGGAGTCATATCGTGCACAACACCGCAGTTGATTAGGTAATACCACAGGATAACCAGCAACTAGATGGTGTGGCGAGTGGAAAGGAAGCAACTAGCCAGAGTATCGGTGTCAATGAGTGACGTTGTTAAATGTAGTCAACGGAATTTGCTACACTAATGTCTAAAAGCCATATCGGAGATGCAGCAAGCACGGAGTAAGTGGCACCCTAGTATTCGGTAAATTACGTTTATATTACTAATGAGTAGGAGCAGGTTAATTTTAATTTTTTTCCTCCCAGGAGCTCAAAAACTACATAGCACAGCCTAGCCCGGAAAAGCACCAGATGCGTTTCGACCTACTGGGGCTCGTCAGTGGTGCGGATTCCCTTGGGTGTTTCAAACTTTTCGATAGATACTAGAATTTCAGTGTTTCCTGTTGTTTCGTCTAGAAATTGTGTCGTCACACTGCATTTCGATGTAAGACTTAAGCTACCAGTGAACTCAGGTTAACATGGACTAAAATTTTATCGACGGAAGCCATGGAATCGATACCGATAATATGTGGTGAGCATAAGCACAGAATAAACAGATGAGGGTAGAGAGTCGGTGCTTTAAGAAAGTATGACGAGTACTGAATACAACAGCAGTGTGAGAAGCAGAAGGCAGTATGAATACAATGTGATGTGAATACTGGCAGAAGGATGAGCGCATCAAAAAAGCTAAGCAGGATTCCACGACTCGTGAGGAAGAAAATGAGCGTAATATTTCGCCAATTCACCCAACGAACCTGAGTAATGCAGAGAAATGCAACTGAGGTGATCACTGGAGATGTCCAAACGCAAGTGACGTAATTCGCACTGCTGTACCAGATCGTAAATGCGAACAGAACGTGAGCTGGAAACAAACAACTGTGGTTTCCCGGTCGGGTGGAAAACAGCCTGACGCCAGTTGGTCAGCCTGCTAGATGAGGTGAACGGCGATTGGCTAGACATCTTAGACAGACGATGCAACAGCAGGCGCTTCACACAGCGGGAATGAGCGGTGTCGGACAAGATGGGTCGCGTGACAGACACCAGATAGTCACCCTTCAGATGCCAGTCAAGGGAATAAATCGGCTAGACAGGAAAACAAAAAGAAATTAATGTTGCGAAAAACGTTGTCACAGACATTTGACAGTACGAGAACAATCTTGTTAGACTGCATTGTTTCGATGTACCAAGTATAGAGTATAAAAAACGAAAGGAAACATGCTTCAGATAGGTTGTTAACAACCTAGTGTGTGATTGACAACGATCTGGTAGCCGAATGTGGGAAACATCAGAGGTACGATACCAGGGTTTACTCTAATTTATCGTCGTTGTACCGTGGTACAATACAATAACAGTCGCTGTCGATTAACAATACGGAATTCTGTCCGAACAGGGTCGATAGTTGTGTAACAGCCGAATTCATCTGTAGTACAGATATCTTTGACCATTAGGCTAAATTGGGACCATCATACTCTGAGCAGACAAAGAGAAAGAAAAGAAACTACGGGGTTTCCGGGGTTCCTTAAAAGACAGGAAAGGAGGGATACTCAATTACCCACCTGGTGACGTATCCACTACAATACGTATAGGTGATCGATGGTCAAAAATGAAAGGTATCATAAAAAGAAAAAAACGTTATTCTACTCTAGGATGTTGTGTGATAAGAGCATGTGCAAGTAGAACAATCCTGTAAAGATACCGGAACTCGTTAACAATGTCAACATCGGTGGGGAAAAAGAGATTACGGACAGCCAGTAACGTATACAAGCAGATGGACTATAATTCAGTGCTCTGTATGAGCAGTTACGTATTATAAGGAAACACAAAGTGTTCTATACAATTCGAAGTCCTCAAATCTGTCGGGACTCTCTTGACCGAGTCTAGGAATGGAGGTCTATGCGTAGCGTAGTTCAGTGTTTTGTGTCCGTTGGTTTAGTCAGTTCGTCATTGTCCCAAAGAATTTTGTCGAACACCAAAAGGCCGGTCGGTGTACATCATTGTGCGTTATCCGTGCTTTGCTAGTTTCAGCATATAATCAACGCACGGGTGGACTTAGGGGCGAGTCATCATCATCGCCATTATACACGTTAGATGCGTTTTCCGTGATTCTGTGTGAGTAAATTGCGAGTCATTGTTTGCTGAGAAAACAGATAAGAGAAACATCCAGTTCCATAGTATGACTCACTTGTTCTAGAGAGACGGTCACACGGTTCAGTTCCCGAGTTTTTGATCGAACTGTGCCGGATTGACAATCGGGAGGTTTTTGCATGGACCATTCGGCAGCATTTACCAATGGCACGTCCGAAGCCACGTCATCCAAGCGAGCAACCTTACTTGGTACATTACCATCATCCTGAGGAGGTTTTTAGTCCGACCAATATAGAGGTGATATTGAGAAAAGTAGAACAAGAAAAGTATAGTGGGAAAACTAAGTGCTAACATCAAACGTTCGGAGAACAGCTTAAATAGGTTAACAACAAGCAACTGAGCGAATCGATTCGAGTACGGATCACAATATCTATAGAAACGGAGTAACAACTACAGAATATCATGAATACCGTTTTAAAGTTTCCATATCCAACCCCTTGAAGAACAAGCTATCAAAAAACCAATTGGAAGCAGCCCGGGGAGAATATCGCTTTATCTGAACTCCGGGTGGAGCTAGCTAGCAACAATGACCGTCGGACAATAGGAGAGAACAGTGAATATCCCAATCATTCTAAATAGTGCTACTTGTGGCAGAGATACCATTGGGCTCGGCGACACGACGTTGACAGATATGATCCGGTCCCGTAGCACTCGTCACCCAATAGGAACGATGTACTTTACATGGTCTGCAGAGTGCGAACACTCGTGTGTCTCTGTGTCCCAGTGATAGCGATAACTGTAAGAAGCAACGGAGCAGTCATGCTCAGGTGTTTAATCATGTCAGTGTACGATGATATTGTGGCTGGCTTGCCGAACAACCTCCTCGTGGTGCCAGCGGGGTGGTTCGGGATTTTCCCGTTCCAGCAAATGGTTCGATGGCAGTGTTCCAGGACGTGGTGGGTTTTCGCCTGGCAAGCGTTCGCCCTATAAAAAACCACATATGTCCGTTTAACAACACTGTGACGTGGCGGACGTGACTCGCCACCAAATAAAGTCACTGCCCCTTGTTTCATCCTGGCGAAGCATTGTATTCCAGCTAATTTATGCTGTAATTCTGGGGAGCATTGGACGCCTGTTTGAGAAAAGAACAAACGAAAGGCGTTTGAACTGTGCAATCAGTCACCGGCTCCCAATGGACGCGATTCCCTGAATGCGCTCCGCTGTCTTGCGGGCAGGCTATTCAGCCAAAGTCTCAGAGTGGTGACCCCTAAGTCAACACCCTACTTCGGCTTGGGCAACCCGGTAATATCTCGCCCTCTGACGAAACCATGGACTTTTATGTTTTGTGTTGTGTTTTCTTTTACTATTTCTGTACCCCATGGTTTCTGATGGCTTTATGTCTATTCGTAGACCGTTGCAATATATATATATATATATATATATATATATATATATATATATATATATATATATATATATATATATAGTTGGCGGCATCCGGTTTCGGATTTGCATGTCACTGTGGCAAGCCACAGGACGCCTGCGCCTACAGAGGGACCATGGATGGCTTGCGCTGCACCACCCACAGCTCCAACCACACACCCCATATCCAGTGTAAACCCGAAGGAATAAGACCGGGAGGCATGCGGTTGGGAGCCACGTTTCATCAACGGAGCCGGCCCACACTCCTTCACAGGCAAACACAAGCACACTGTATTTGGGGAATCAACCGCACACAAGGCGGTGGCTGGACCGTAGTCCGCTCCACACTGAGTGCATGGAACCGCTCTTTGAGCCTAGCACGGCCACAAGGACCGTGCACCCCGTCCCCTCCAGCAACGACCAACTGTCTCCTGGAGCCAGTATGGACGAGGTAGTGGGTAATAGACAGGTAGGCACCTTGTCAACATGCACATCAAGCGCAGCCACACCGGGGATATCAAACAACAGCCAATCACTTGAGAGAGAGAAAGAAAAAGAGAAAAACACGATTAATGCATGAGGAAACGGTGACATAAACCTTAATTAAATAGCATACGTAATAAGTTGTTTACAAACACATCCTAGCTAAGTGCACGAGGTCAGGAAGTATAGTTCACGGTATGCCACGAACACAAAAATGTTATGGAAATCGGATACAATTGGCTGAAGCGATGTGTGCAAGTTAATGGAATAGAGTACAGGGAGATATTTATATGAGAAAGAAAAGCAGTAAGGTAAAAACTGTAAACCCACCACCTGAAATAAAGAGACTTAGCATGCAAGCACGCGGTTAGTAAATCGAATTCAGCGTGCCTACAAACGCTGCGCCGGCTCGCCGTAATTCTCTGCAGGACCCGTCGTCGCTTCTGTAGTGGCCCCAAAGGACCTAGCTCATGGCCCAATAGATATTTATATGAGAAAGAAAGGAATTAAGTATACATATATATATATATATATATATATATATATATATATGTTGATGTTGTATACTTTCAAAACACAAGCTGGAAGTGGAGTCGGTGCGCGTTCCCGTGGATCCGGGTTGACGACAAATTCGACGTACGAGTTAGACTGCTGTGATGTGCAAGCCTGTAGAATAACGTCGAGTGCAAGTTGTGGAAAACCGGAAAGTACGTGTAGAACCAGCTGATTACGTTAGGACAAATTGAGGTTACCCAAATCAGTGGTGCTTTCGGACACCTGCAGCAATGAAGCCTAAACCCAAGGGCGAGGGAAATACAAACTATTACGACAAGGATTCCAGCGTGTGGCAATTTTGGGTATCAGTCTGTGGAAATTTATGTGGCACACTGAAGTGATGCTCGGAAGTGGTATGAACGGACCAGATCGCATACTGATTTTTCGGTATGAACAAGGCTGAGGAAAGCGTATGAATGATGCATCTTTAGCTGTTCGCCTGTGCGTTACCTCGGCAGATTGCACAGTGCATGAGTGTGTGATTCGTTTCTTACCTCCCCGGCGCTCAATGGCACATGCACTCCATGTCAAAGAAAACGTCCACTTGGATGGAATTCAGCGCATCCTACCGAATGCTTACCTACCAAACGCTTCTGCACATACATAACTAATTGGGCTTACGATATACTTCCACTGCTTCGTACTTGTTTCCCATTTCAATCCGGAGGCAGATGAAATATGGTCGAGTGAGCACAGACATAATGAATGCAGGTAAGCGGAAAGTGAGCTACCAGGAGACGGTCAAGGTGAGATTGTCACAAACCTACTTAGATATCAAGTGTTCGGATAAAAATGAAAGTGTACTGGGATTTTCGTCAAGCAGTAATGGAGAATTGAGAAGCAAGATGCCAGAAATGGAAACAGTAGATGCAACATGTGGTTGTATGCGTCGCATCCACTATCAGGATGGTGACTAAGAACACAAGTAGCAAAAAATGATGAGAGTTATTTGGCGCAGTACAAAAGTTGCAAAAAGGACATCGACTAAAGAGGCCTTAACTGGAGCACCCAATTGTGGTGACTGATGCCACACAAGTGCACACTCCTGCAAGCAACCCACACAAGTGAGTGTGAGCATGCTCTGCTACACACGTGAAATTTATTTCCACGTGGCACGGTAATTATGTATCCTTACTACACAAGTCCTGGAAGGGCGTATACTCATTTGATTCTAGTGTCGAATACCGACTATAGGGGCAATCAGTCCGTGAGGAAAGGGACAAAGTTCCCAGCCATCACGGGTGGTTCAAAGAAGGCTATAGGCCAACAACTGTTCTGTTTACACGTTGCATCGTAATCCGGAGGTCACCAGTTCGAAGCGGCGTAAGTGTAGACGACCTCTCGCAACCTGTGATTGTTGCGTGGAGGCGAAATGTCAGTACGGTGTGACGACGTTCTGCTGATGCCTCCTGGTATGTGCCCTTAACCAAATGGTTGCATCAATGAATGGCGAACGAGTACTGACGCTAGACGAGTCAAAGACCCACAAAAGACACATACGCTCTAGTGGGGTAATTTGCCTCGACAGCAGAGAGAGGTTGGCGGATTATAGCCTAATCGGGGTAAGGTGAAACTCGCACTGTTGAACAAATGATGAAACGGCCGCAAAGCAATTTCTGGACTGGGGTGTCTGACTGGGATTGGATGTGATGAGCACAACATAACCACAAAATTGATAGAAATAACTATTTTACCAATACTGTTGAATCGCCAGATTAGCGAGCGATAAATGGTCACAATAGTTAGGTAGATGGCTGACAACTGTCTGGATGACATTCTTGCCAAGGTACACGCAAAGCAAGGAATGCGAGCCAAATCAAATCCTCGTCACAAAAGAACATTTATGCGACCAGCAGTGTGCATCTGATGGATAAAAGTGATCAAAAGACAGTTCGATTACGCGGCTGGCAAGAACACCGAAATGGCAAACTAATAGTTGGTCCAATAAAAGCAGAAATGCGAAATGGGCGACACATGTTTTCACGTTCTAACAAGTATTAAGTGCGGTGGAGCAAACAAACAGGTACTTCCTAGTCAGATGTTAGGAGAAAGTAATCACGTTCACGGGTACAACGGGAGACGATAAAACATGTGGGTTTCCCCGGAAGGTAGATGGGTTAAGAAAACAACCCAGTTAAGCTAAAGAATAGTATGAGATGGAAAACAAGGTATGATGACAAGAAGCCGCATTGAGAATAGCAGCTGTTTATAGAACAGTCAAGCTTTACGATTTCGGGCCAACAGTTTGAAAGATGGTTGATCGTTGCACGAGGCGTACTGAAGGATAGTATGCAATCGACTTAGGTTCATATGAACGACGTTCGTACAGTGACCGAGAATGTAACAGTGTGGAGATGTGCTCTACATCCGTGAGTGGTTCTAATCAATGCGAGATATAAAATGAATATGAAGAATGGATTTCTGATTGAAGCCCAGACGTTGGTTTTGATTCACGGCAGGCCACGCGACACATGGGGAGGAATGGCGTCAGTAGGAAAGCGTGAAAGAAGCTACCAGTAGATGGTTCACGAGATATAGAAATAACAAACGTAAGAGGGGGACAAATTATGTTCAAGCTGGCGTAGTCCATAACCTCATACCTTCAAGAAGATCGAGTGCAACTATACGAGACCATGTGGGGGACACGTTGCTTCCAGAACATCACCACATGGATTTGTACGCGCCTTCTGATGTAGACACTCTGGACAACGTACCAACCAGTGTTCCACATCCGAAAGAGGTAGAAGCATCAGAAGGACAAGGGTGCAAGAATGGTACATAGAAAGCGCATACGTCTGGTGAGGAGGTGACTCACCTTAATAGCACTCTCGGTTTCAGACTGCAGAGTGTCTCTTGATTTCCACCATTGCTGAAGGTCACGGTCGGTCTGCTCTACGCGCACGCGATCCCCCAGGGCTGGGTTGATAAGGAATATAGTGTGACCACTGGGGAAGGTGAAAAAGTCGCATGATACGCATGTCAAACAGGTCAAATGTAAGACAAACGTAGCTATGAACAACTGAGTAGGCAAGAATCCCGAAGACCAGGGTGAGTTCAACACAGTCGTGAGTACCATTTAAAAAGCGACCAATTGTAATCGATACACGTGTGACAATAGCTTTTCTCGTGGCCCGAATGGAATACCGTCTGGTGTGCTCAAATTGGGAGGCCCTGATGTTTTCATACTGCTTCAAAGTGGTTTTACAGTATCCATGAAGTCTGGGGTTGTTGCAGGTGTGTGAAAATATGCGCTAATTTCACCACGATACAAAAGTGGCCCATCAGCTATACCTCCATTCAGTGTAGAACAATGGAAAGGGCAATGAAAGTCAAAATCGTCGAATTCCTATCGTCCCGGGATTTGGTCAACACTTCACAGTACGGATTTCTGAGAACATGGTCACGTAGTACCTGCCAAGTGCAATTTCTAAACTTAGTTACTCGTTCCATTGACAGTGATATGTGCCTGATCATCACACTCTTTGATATGCGTAGAGCATTCGATCGGGTACCACATAAAAAACCCTAAGGAAAATGCATTCTTTCGGTATAACTGGCAATTTACATTGTCGGATATCATCGTAACTTTCTGATCGGCATCAAACAGTAGAAATACTATGCAATACTTTCGCAAGTAGAAAAATCACAAGTGATGTGGTCCAAGGAAGTGTTCTAGGGCCAGTTTGTTTTGGATGTACATAAGCGACGGTGTCATCAAATACGGTAAACCTTATATATTTGCTGATGACAATAAAAATTTTCGACTGGGACAATATTATTTTAACGCCCCAGCCGACCTACTAGCGGATCTGCACGAGCTGGAAACTTGGTGCAGCAAATGGAAAATCGAACTCGCAGCTGCATTTGCTATCGGTGCAGTACGGCACCAAATGCTTAGATGCTAGACGGTAAAATCCTGTCCCCGTCTCACTATTCGTGATCTTGGGTTACACTATTCAGGCTCCTACAATTTCGCCGCACGGGCGCAGTACACGGTTGCAAAAGTCCATACACTAGGAGGGATAATATTAAAATCTTTTGCTTTGAATGAATCCAAAATCTACTTATATAAAACTCCTATTTGTCCGCTTTTAGAATATTGCATTAATATACGACAACCTGAGAAAAGGTGATAGGACATCAATAAAAGATGTACAGCGCTCCTTTACGAAGCGCCTAATGAGAAACTTTGGTGATCTTACTTAGTATGACCGCTGCTGTGAGATGAACATCAAACCCCTCTGGTTACGGAGATAAAAACGAAACCTTAGCTTCATGATGATATGATACACAAACGCGTCTTTACATCAAACATCGAGGTTGCACTTCAACTTTCCTTCAAGTACAATATAAGGAATAGACATAACCGGTTACCAATCGAGAAAGCATGAAATAGCTCAAGATCAAATTTATTTCTTAACCGCTATGCATTTTTATGGAACAAATTATCACAGAATCTGATGACGTGCGACTCAAAGAGTGCTTTTCGTACTGTACACAACAGGGAATTGACAGTGAACAGAAGGACATGCTCAACATAGACGCGAGTATATTCACGTAGTTTGAAGAAGGGCCAAGCACCATATAGCAAATGAAAAAATTTACTAATCCGGAGCCAACCCAACTCTAGCACATTTTTATTTATAAAAGAACCTTTGCTTGCACTTATAACTATTGTTCGTTCGGAGGTATCAACGAACTAATTACGGAGTGATTACCGAAACCCGTCCACATCACATTCTGCGCACCTCGGCTGCCCCATATGGCTGAAATTCTGAAACATCGACTCGTGAACACTTTCCTTATGAAAGGATTAAACCCAAACTCTTCTTCACGATTCAATTGCAAGTTGAATCGGATTAATGATACGGCCCGTGTCTCGCACTATCAAAATATAAACTGTTGTTTTAGTTTAAAAAAAATTCATTTTGAGAAGAAGCGCTTTCTTTTCGATAACTCTCGTCAGGCATTACATTTCATTTCTGTTTATTTCTGTTTCTCTTTTGTAACAGCATACTGTAATATTAAATAGTTCTTCTTTCCCGGAGACGACAGCCCAGAAACAGAGAGCAAAGTTCATTGACAGCGCTGTCAATTGCTGTTTTTATCGGACGCATTCAAATGATAGTGAACCAGAAAATTCGTTTCAGAACTTCGAAACAGTAAGAAGAAACATATTAACAGAATTTACGGAATTCAACAATTTCCCGTGTTCTCCTCAGCTGTTTACATATACTTATTAGAATAAACAGGTTGCATAGCGAAGGCAATCAGAGTGCGATGTTAACGGCGAAAATTCAAAGCAGTTGAAGACCATTAGGCTCACGTGACCTGTCCTGAGGAAAACATGATCACAAGCCTTACCACGGGAGGGCTAGCGTGGCAACGAAACCCGTTTGCCTGCCGAACTTTGGTTTCAACCGCCGAATCGCCGATGCCCGGTCATGTATTACCTATCAAGTACAAGTTCTAAACTTCTTTACTCGTTTCCATGACAGTGGGATGCGCCTGGACATCATATTTCTTGATATGCGTAGAGCGTTCGATCGGGTACCACATGGAAAGCTTCTATCGAAAGTACGTTCCTTCGGTATAACTTCCGTTCAAAAGAGATCAAGTTGACAGATGCCAGCATCGCCTGCGTCAATCAATTCAGAAGTGTTACTATGCGGCTAGTATTATTGCACCAAGTCAGAAGGATGCTCTGTAAATCCGACATGGATAGACCGGACTCTCTAGTTACCACTTCATGCATCTACCTCTTTAACTGTACTTGCGGTAGCAGGTACATGGACCGAACTGAGAGAAGGCAGCCAGCGATGATTGCAGAGCATGCCCAGCAAAACATGATCGCTAATGGCCCAAAGCTACCAACTACCTCTACTGCCCGCCACATACTTGATTGCCCTGAAGGCCAAAACCCACGTGGCAATCCCAGGGTAGTTAGCAAACAAGCTACTCCTCGCTACTTCATTTTGCTGAGGCATCCGCGATTCGGCGGTTGAAACCAAAGTTATGCAACCAAACGGGTTTAGTGGCCAAGCTGGCCCTCCCATGGTGAGGCTTGTGATCACGTTTACCACAGAACGGGTCACGTGAGCCTAATGGCCTACGACCGCTTTGAAGTCTCGCCGTTAACATCGCACTCTGATTATCTTCGCTAAGTGACCTGTGTATTTCACTAATTGTATATAAACAGCAAAAGAGTATGCGAAATTGCTGAATTCAGTAAATTCTGTTATTACGTTTCTTGCTGTTTTGAAATTTGTGAAGAGAAATGTCTGCATGAAATTTCTAAGGAAACGTCTCCCTCCTGGTACATTTCGCTCCATTCAGAACTGAGTTGGATATCGACACTATGAGTAGTCATCTGTTTGTGACACTTCGCTTGCACAATTTGATCGAGCGCTTTTTCTTGCGCAGAAGCAAAACAGGCTATTGCGGTATTAGATAACAGCACTGTTACCACCAGCTCACCTCCACATATTTTATATTCTGCTTTAGGTTAATGTTGGATACGACTGAGGCGATCTCCTAAAGTGACGGAATTAAGCTTACAAAGCAAGTAAGTATACCTATCAAATGCACATTGTTATTGGCTCACAGGCAAGAAAAACGTGCTTGATTCAAGAAAACCGATTGATGGTACGGGCTAGATGACTTAACTGTCCACACTGAGCATACACAAAAAGTGCATTGAAGATGAGTTACATAGGTGATGGCATACTTGCTTTGAAAGCCACACCAGTACACGGCCAGGTGGGGCATGGAAGTACGCGTGAAACCAATCGAGGGAATAACCTGCATGGGAGCAGGTCCCTAGGAGACGGTTCCATAGATGGCCGTATTACTTCAATTACACATTTGGATTTATGCACCCACATTATTTTTGACAACCCATCAGACTTCCCAAAAGATTTAACCAATCAATTTGCCATATCCGCCAAATAATAGTTTGAAAACTGCTTTTGATAAATAGAAAAACAAAACATCGGCTCCTTACGATTCCATCGTACATCAAGAATGTGAATATCTAGTTGGATTGTACCTCGCATCAAAGAGGAATATACCATTGTTTTTTATTCACCACAACTCCACACTGTACATATATGATCTGTGCCAAATATGGACGCAGCTTCTCATTTAAACAGAAATGTAGCTATTAGTAGTACTGTGAGAAACCAAGTTTTTTATGTGAATGCGAAAAGTGAATTTCAAACAATAAATTGAAATTATACTTAGCCGATTCTCCGTGAAACAGAAGCTACGAGGCACTAGCTCGAGTCGAAAACGAGCAACTAGGTTTCGCAGGAGGCCAAATTACACCATCACGATACCGCTCGTCGGGAAATATACGGGTGTATCTATTTATTTAGAACTGGTATTGGATCCCTTCGGGGCGTGTTTGTGTGTTGTTGTAGATAATTTTCCAGTGAACGACAAAGTGAGACGAGTCAGCAGGCAAAAGATGGAATGTCACACTAGCACAAGTGTGTGGTGGTTCTTGATCGAAACAGTACCGATATAAGTAAGCAATGGGGCGTGAGATGACAACAAAAGATGGGGAGGCGAATCGTTATTTGTGCCTACTTAAAAGACCATTGGAAGTGCTGTAAGAATTATCGAATAAGTAATGCATTTGCAGTTACATGTAAACTGCTCACAACTATCATACAACGGACGCTCATTGGGTGTTTTGAAAGTGATCAAGAAAAATGGTGGAAAGATAAAATGAGCAAACATTCGGATAAGAGAAAGTGGGGCGAAAATAATAGCACCGGCTGAATGGGAGACAAGTAGAAGAAAGAGAAGATATTAGATGCCCCCTGCATGAAAAAGCGACCCTAGAGAAACGGAAAAAAACGACTCAGTGTAGCAAATAGCATCCCTTACAGAATGGTGTAAAGATATCGGACTGATTTCAGCACCTGCAAGCAAAAAAACGCTTACATGGCAGCGGCTATCAAATGTAGTTCTGGCTTCGGATTCCAAATGACCGTAGCCGTAGGGCGCTCAGCAGTGCAGGTGTCATCCGGGTCATCCGTGTTAGCTGCCTGACGAATTTGTCCAGCTTGACGATCAGCTATTGGTGGGACCAAAGAATAGCAGCGGAAGCAATAGTTGGATGACGTCTCCCAAATACGCAGGCAACCATCCTCCGGAGAAATAGAGGCCAACCACTGTCCGCACGCGGAAAGTGATAGTCCAGTGATGCGTCCAGTGTGACCGCTATAGAAGATTGTATGATGTCAAAGTCATTCAGTAAAAAAGATGCTTAGACATAGTACAAAAAGTGCACCAGTAAAATTATCTTTCGTAATTCGAATGCAACAAGCAGACCGTTTAATTCGCGACGAATTGAGATGCGGTCAATTGCAGGGCTGCTCATGATATTTCCGATTTTGCTGCATTATCAGCCCGTTGAAACACAAGAAATCAACAAACCCAAAATAGAGCTAGAAATTTGCGTTGCGCGGCATGGTTAGAAGTGCATACAAATCAAACAATGGCTGACTAAGAAAATGTTAATCCGGGTTCATGATGTAAGCCTTGTTGGTATCCTGAATCAAGGAAACATGTTCCTTTCGATCGATGCGACTGTGGTACAGAGAATGTTTTAGAAGACGACTGATGTCATCAAAATCGTCGGGATTTCCTTCGAGTTAACAATTCCTCTCAGGGTATCGCAAAACAAGCGGAAGTGGATTAGGGGCGCAGAAACTAAAAATGAAGTATTCACTTACAAGATAAAGAAATGTGGCATTGAACTATCTCAAAAACGTTTAATAGTAAAAAGCGAATGTGCTAAAAGATAATGATGTTAACGAATAGAAAAAATCCGGTGTGATATATTTGAGCCGGTCTCTTTGGGATATATAGTTAATATACAACGGTCAGTCAGAATCTACAGGTATGTAGAGAGCAGGAGAAATCTCATTTTTATGCGCGCAAGTAGTTGTAGCTGAGGATATAATGGTCTTAACATATTGTCATAAAAATCGAGCGTCGAATGCCATGGACTCACAAGTCACAATAGACAGACGTCTTAATCGAAGACATGGAAAATGAATTTATTAAAGAAGATCAAGGGGAGTAAAAACATCGAAGTGTTAGGTGGGAAAAGCTAGGCTCTAATATAACAACGTAGGAGTGGAACGCATAGAAAGTGGAATGTTGGTTCTAGAAGCCACCGAGGTAACCGTGTTGACACGACTTAACGACAAGTATTTTGCAACGTAAGGAAATAAGACGATGGGTAACGGAGAAACATGGTGAAGCAATGTTCGAATAGATGAGAGAGTAGATCACTAATTAAATTGGTTTCATTAAAATTCCGACGTACCAGTGTTGTGCACGGCTGATCGGAAAGATCGGTAATGGGGTATTGGCAAGATAGCAACGCGACTGTTATCTGTCGTCCAAACTGTTTAGCTGCATTCAGCAGAATGAACAATTGATTTACATCAGTTTTGAACTGATAAGTGGATTGACTTGCTCTGAGTGTGGAAATGGATTGCATATAACTGAGTAAGGTACGATGAGGAAGTTGTACGTACTTGCAATCTAAACTTTCATGAGGAAGAATAGATATTTTGTCCCTCAAGTTGCAATAACTATCCTCCCTAAAATTCAGCTCCTAACTTGAGCTGAAGTGCCGATAGTGTGTCAGTTTATAAGAGATTACTAGTCTCGTTCTAAGTTTTCCGTAGACGAAGTGATTCGATGTGCATTAGCGGCGAATCATCCATAAAGATTTGCAAACGTCACAGTGATAGCAAATCAATCATGCACATGTGTATGGACTGGGCAACAGCGGGTGGTGAACACAAACGGGATAATGAGCTAGCTTAACTTTGTGTAGGACTGTTGGGTTGTTGATACGGCCTAAAGCGCATCTTCCCATTGTTAACCGTCGTTGAGCATGAGTTAAAAAGTTTAATAGGTCAGTATAGCTTATTTACAGAACACGAACGAACCGATTGGTATGAGTTAAATCCCATCCATAGAACATGCATAGTACATCTATGACGGAGGACTGGGGCATTGTCTATGACCACCGCAACGAGACTGAACCTTAGCATGGTGCGATGGTTTGCGTACCCCTGTGACCCATTGAGCCACGATGTGTGGTAATTTCCAAATGCCTTCAGAGCCACTCATAACAGACAGGTCAATGGTTAGGGATCAAACTAACTCAGTGTCACAATCCAATCTTATTTGGAAATTAGGGAGAGGTCGATGGCCCTAAGCATGGGAGACAACAGGTCTATGAGTTAGAACCTCACAGCTCGATTGCCGTATAGCACGAGCGGCACACACTGTCTCCCATGGTGGGAGGGCACCTTCCGGTACTCAATGGTTTGCTACCGACCGCCTCAAGCCAGGCAGCCTCTGGTCAAATTAGTGCAAACCAGCTAACTCCTACAAGTGGCTTGCCGAGATCACAGGTGCGTAAAACACAAGCGAATTGTTCCAAATCTTCAAAGGCTGTGTGACAGGCCTTGTGCCTCAGGCTATGGAACCGAAGGCTCCGGGTGCAGTCCCTCAGGCGAACCATTATACCTCCCACTGCCTTGTGGGTCAGACTGTTGAGTCAAAGGCTAGAGGTAGGGCACCTCGAACAAAACCCCTCTATCGGAATGAGCAGCAGCAATGTCAGCTCACCTCGTAATCACATCGACAATCCTCCCTCCTATTTTGCTCCCCTCAAGCTTTTCTTCCTCGTCTATTGGGCAAGAAGCTGCCGCTGACGTCGTTGCTTCTGCCATCGGTAATTGCAACTAAGCCATCAAACCATGAGTTTCATTTCACAATGGTTCTTTTAACATCGGTACTTTAGGTCAGATCGGTCATTAGGCAGAACCAACCCCCTCTTCACTCTCTTGATATTTATGTGTGCTATGTCGCCGAAACACGCTTACAAGATAACAGCGTTGTGACGAATCTTCGACTCCCCAATTGTGAATCTGACGACAATGGTTACACTCTTCGCCTCTCTGGTGATACCGAGTCAATGTCTCAAGGTATGTACGATGTTTGTATCGCTCTCAACAGACATGCTAAAGGCAGTCCACTCGACTGGATATCGGTGAACAGCCGCATGTGTGCAGTTTGACTTCGTAACTCCATTGGGGTTATTCAGCACCGTATGAAGGCAAGGTGCCGCTTCATCGCCAACGTTTGCGCTCCTGCTGACTGCAGTTCGGGGCGTTCCACAGATGATTACTACCATGTTTACTGTTTTCTCCGCAAGGCGAGGAATACTGACGTCGTGATTGTTGCTGGTGACTTGAATGCCCAAGTGGGTCTTCTTGGAGATTCTGAACAGCACCTGAGAGAGCGCTTCGGAGTCGATGCACGCCGAACAGACCATTTTGATCGATTCCTGCAACTGTGCGCTGACCACAATCTTTACCTTAGCAGCCCTGCTTTTCAGCAAAAACGTTCACACTGCGTCACCTGGCGCCCACCGAATTCCTTAGTGACCTAGAGCAAAATTGACCATATTGCCATCAGCTACAGGTGGCGCACAACAGTCCAAGATTGTCGGTCAATTTGGATCACCTGCCTGGATTCCGACCATACTTTAGTGAGCGCACACTTGGCGCTCACTCTCCACTTCAAAGAAGCGCATCTGTTATAATCTTCTTACCTGTAAGTTGAACTCGCAGTCTGCGGTTCAACAATATGAAAACTAACTGGACCACCAGTTGTCAGTGGTGAAAGGTTGGTGAGCCGAAGGCTGACTGGGATCGTCTCAAGTCTGCTAGGAAGTATACCGTTGAAGCATGCTGCGCACTCGACTTGAGACGTTGTAACTGTGAATGAATCTCTGAGGTATCGATCAGTTTGGTCGAAGAGCGTAAACGGGTTCAATTAATACTGAATTTCAGCGTATCCGCAGCCCCCTGAAACGACGTCTGACAAGGAGTCTTCGCGTTGACCGGGAACGTTAGTGTGTTGCAAAAGCCTGTGAGATGGAGAAAGCCAGTGCTATTGGAAATAGCCAGGTGCTATTCCAGCGAATCCGGATAACGGATCCTAGAAAGCTATCAGTTAGCGAGACAATAGGTGAGAAAGATGGTGTTGGTCCATTCTCAGCGTCGTCGAATAACCCATTTGGCGGAACATTTTGAGGAGAAGTTCAGCAGGCTTGCTGCGACACTGCCGCCTGCCGAATCTCCTGAGTCGATGTGGGAAGTATATGTCATATCTCTCACTTTAGAAGAAATTCGACACGAGGCCGCCGTGTTAAAACGAAACAAGGTTCTTGGACCCGACGACCGTCCCTCATTTTTGCTGAAAGATTGCGGTGTCTCTTTGTTGACTGGACTTAGGGCATTAAAGAAGTGCCTTCAGACTGGCGACTAAAAACTGTCGTGCCTATGTTCAAGGGGCGTAAGCGCACTTTGTGCAAAAATAAGCGAGGCAGTAGCCTCATTTCCATTGCCTCAAAATTTTTGACGGGTATCATTTTTCAACGACATACTGGTCCCCATGAGGACCGAATCACTGAAAGCCAGGATGGCTTCCGCCTTGACCGCGGTTGCATCGACCACATATTTACTCTTCGCCAAGTTTTAGAGCAGAGACACATGCAGACGACCGACTGTGGTGGTTTTTTCATTTAAAAGTCCCCTTCGACTCTGTTGACCGCTCCGGCTTGTAACACTGCCTATCCATGACGGGCATACTAGTTAAAGTTTCCATTCTGAAATCCCTCTACCGTGATTCCCGAGGCCGTGTAAGGGTCTGGAGGAAACTCGCCCCTGAGTTCCCCACGATAAGTGGAGTTCAGCAGAGTTGTCTTACATATCCTTTCCTCTTCAACTTTGTGATCGAAATAATCATGAATGACTCAGTTCTTTCAGACTATGATGGAGTGACAGTGCTGGCAGACGACCGACTGACAAACCCGGAGTATGCGGACAACATAGGTCTCCTTGGGTCTGATGCATTGGCTATGCAAACACTACTGCACTGACTTTTGCGTAGCACTGCACGCTCCGGAATGTAAGTTGCATCTTCAAAGTGCAAAGTTCTCTTACAGGACTGGGCCGATACACCGGTTTTAGCTATTTCCGAGTAGCCATTGATTGGTAGCTTTGTCACGTCTGGTGGTCACATCATTGAAGAGGTTACTTCGCGTATTAGCAAGGCCCGTGTGGCTTCCCAGAGGCTCAACCATCTAGGGAGACGGCGAGGTACCAGCTTCTCAGTTAAACATAGGGCGAATAACGCTGCGATAAGGCTATTGTTATTGTAGGGATCAAAGAGATTCATTCATTCATTATACACGTTAGCTGCAGGTGGAAAACACCGCAGCTTTTGTGCTGCAGTACAAAAGACAAGAATTAGAAAAAAGAACAGAGGCACGCCGGATGAGTCTCCAGTAACGGATGGACATATTTGCAAAAGTCTGTTAACAGACATAATGCCATCAGAAACCATGGGATTCAAACGAAGGTACAGAAACAGTAAAATAAAACACAATGTTCCATAGAACTAACAGCCGGCTATTGTGAAGCAAAATGAGTTATATTACACCTAACGAATGAGATCGTGATTGCCAGTTCGCAATGAAGATATTAAACGCTTGGCCGAGATTGACCACCGGTGCTTGCGAAGTATTGCTCAGGTTTGGTGGGAACACCGGGTTAGCAATGCTGAGGTCCACCAGTTGGGTTTTGACGAAATGCCTTCTGGTGCTTCATTCGAGTGTTTGATAAATCTTCGTCGCATATTTGGCTAGGCCAAGTACTCCGCGTGCCCGTGGATCGGCTTCCTCGGCGTGCATTATACGCAGTGACTGCACAAAGTTGAGCGAAACTTCGACGTGGCCACTCTATGGTATGGCATCGATGCGTGGAAAATTTCACTGAGAAGTTTGGTCAGGCCGATGCGCGCCGTCTTCCTGGATGGGGGCCTCGTGACGGTCCACACCAATGGTTGGAGACCCTGTCAGACATGGCGCAGTCAAGAAATCAGTGGCATTCCTGCATTCGGCTTCTTTTATTTGGTTGCTAATTTTCGTTCCATTCTGGTTAGTCTAACGCATTTCCTTCTTGCTTCCACTTTCTCTACACTGCATTTGCACCCAATCCCACTATCCTATCAGTGCTATTTATTGTGAGTCGTGGCAATTGGATCCAACCCCTTCGGTGCTCGGATCAAAGTTGATTAACTGAACTGAACTGAACTGCATTGCCTATGAGCAAAAAGGGGCATCAGCAGTACGCCAGTACGCAATACAGACACTTCGCTGCCGCGCAACCAGCAACAAACACGCGTGGGCTAATGCTACTGCGAGGGTCACCCAGTTCCGACGCATGCTCGAACCTGCGACCTTCAATTACAAGGGAGACTTACGATCCCTAAGACTACGGGCCGACGCATTTTCTATGGGAAATCTAATGAAACATTCATTCATTGAGGTAGGTTCGAATGGTTTCCATAATTGTCTGCAAATGTGCAGTCGGAAAGTCGCAGACTATCTTCATGTCATCAGTAAAAAGGAATGGTTTCCCGTATTGCACTCCACCGAGAAAATCACTGATGTAGATGAAGAAAAAGGACACTGCTTGCAGTACTCCGCTTGTTGTCATTCGTGGCTTTTGACCATAGATCATCAAGTAAGACAGGTTAAGTGCGTAAATCCAGGAAGGAGGCAAAGAAGCCAGAAGTGGGTCATGTACTCAGAATGCTTTGAGTAGTGGGGGGAGTTGCATGGTATAGGTGGAAGCTGATCACTTCTAGACTCAGTCAGATAGCAAGCACTTGCCCGGAAAAGCAATGTATGGCCGTTTCATCCTTTCGGGAATCGTCAGCAGTGCGGATTCCATCTGACCCTTGTGGGGTTCGAATTTGCAACTGGACTGTTGCTAGTCTGTGGTTGAAACCACTGAGCTACGAGGGACGGCAACGACAATCGTAACTAAGTTACTAAATATGGTATGGCACCATTCACTATCAAGTGACTTGAAAATTACTACTGTAGCGGACAGGGTAGCCCCCATCACCAAATGACGAAGACTTTGTGCAAATCCAAGATCACCAAAATCGTTTCTTGGGACCTACGCAACCGAATTGACGAGTACGAGAAAATCCAACTGCCTGGTGTTGCATGAGCTAATAGACATAGATCGATGATATTTGTCACTTAATAGATTGTGCGTCTGAAGAGACCCGACCAGAAGCTTTTGGACCACTTGCTCGAAATTCCTGTATATGATGGTAGTGCAGCTGATGGGACGGTAGATCCCAACTTCGTCTCATGCACCGCTTTCCAGGCACGGGATGATGAGAGAATGCGTTTACTGGGTCGGGAATTGAGTCGTCGATCAGCTTCCTCGTTGTGCATCATACGTCGACGCTGCACCAAGTTGGGCGAAATCGCGAGGTAGCCAATCGATGACGTGGAATAATAATGAGATTGATCCCCTGAGACCCACGGATGGCCCACACTAGACATGGCATACTCGCGCAGCCAGTGGCGTTCCAGTACTCGGTTTCTTGCATCCAGCTGCTAATCCAGATTAGTTTTGCAAACTTCTATCTTGACTCCATTTTCTCTGTGTTCAACCGCATTTCCCCCCAGCTGTTATGTATTGATATTCTGAGGACATGAGTAGTCAGTGCTCGGAGCATAGTTGTTCCACTGAACTGAAGTGAACACGTTAAGAAAAGGGATATGCGACAATCCTCTAAGCACTCTACTGGATGTAACAAAGTACGGTAATAAAGCGTTTAGGACGTAGACAGCTTGTAATGCACCAAGTACATTTAAATAATCTTAGATGTTAAGAGTAAGAATCCCGTGTACAACAGTATGGTCGGGAGATGCGTGAAAATGATAGCAGTAGCAGTTGTAGTAGTAGGTTATTCCGTGCGTGCGTTCGTGATTTGATACTTGATTCAAATTGGTAAATCATGTTGATGATTACTTTTGTCTGAATTATTGGGAACAGGTGTTATCGACCC
Organism: Dicrocoelium dendriticum; assembly: GCA_944474145.2. Taxonomy (NCBI): domain Eukaryota; kingdom Metazoa; phylum Platyhelminthes; class Trematoda; order Plagiorchiida; family Dicrocoeliidae; genus Dicrocoelium; species Dicrocoelium dendriticum. Next base: position 87,581,440 of record OX104063.1, read on the forward strand.
CTCACCAGAATAGAAAATGTTAAGAGATATCGGGTGATGCTCTTCGACCGATGGTGGCATTTAACATCTAAGCTTCAATTGGGTACAGCTGACCATCAATGCGACTAGACACTCGCTCATCCGGCGATGTAGTGGACTTGTGGAAATCTACGTCACCAGTGAGTAAACGTGTTCTGAAATTTTTCTGTTGTGATTTCCCGCTGAGTGTACGGATAGCCTGCCTGGAATGTGATGTGCCGCCCCCAACCAGTTCAATCCCGCGACAAAATGAGAACACCAAGAAAACAGCCGGACCAAGGGATTCTATTGTATAAGAGCATGGCACAATAAATAGGTTGTAGGAAACCACTAACACAGCAAAATTGGAGATGCGAATTAATATGAATTAACACAAATCAAATGGTTCAGGTTTATGGTCCAACTTGCCGTTGATTCCAATTATATTCACATTTTGACCTGTACTCGAGTTCGATCTCTAACTGCAGATCGATTCACTGTTGCGCCACTGCTCTCGGCCTGATCGCCGAATGAAAGTTAACTTCCTGTAACATTTCCCGCGCACAAACGAACGTATGACTTCCGTCTCGGATCCAACTGTATTCTGTGGACGGGTCTTCATAATCGATCAGAGCAGTCTTGGTTGCATAATTGGCTCTTCTGGGACGGTCGTGTAAGGTGCCTCAGAAGCGTTCTGTGTACTGACTGGCATGTCGAAACTGTCCATCAGGATATCCAGCGGTAGCGGTCGACTGCTTGTGTTTATCGATATGCTATTTGGCCGAAGCTGATTAGCGTGCCTGGTCCAAATGTGGTCCCCCACTTTAACCTTATATAGGACACGTCCAAATCTACTCTGGATCAGATCTGTCGTCCATCTTGGTCTTTCGTGTGATAGCCTCTGACCAAAACTTTCTGTCCTGTGTAGAATCGGTGTGCCTGTGCACTATTTCGTTGGTTATAGTAGTCCTCCATTCTCAGGTTTCTTTCTTGCTTCGGAAACAATAACGCGTTCATTGTGTGAAGCTTTCGTCCCAGTAACGCTTCTGCTGGTGATAGCTGATTGGAGACATGGGGATTCAGTGTCGTCCCGTACATAAGCAGAAACGCATCCAATATCTATGTGGTTCCCTCTCCCCACATTTTCAGCAAAGCTTGCTTCAAGGTATCGAAAAATCGTTCTGCCTGTCCGTTAGATTGTGGATGGAACGGTGGCGAGCGTGTATGGGTAATGTCATTCTGAGCGCAGTACTCGGCAAACAGGAAGAAGTGAACTGTGATCCGTTGTCTGTGACTAGCATTTCTGGCACTCCATGTTAGCTGAAAAGCTTCCACAGTACGTTCATCGTTGTGCCACTGATCACATGCTCCATGCAAAATACCTCGGGCCATTTACTGAAGGCGTCAACAACAACAAAATACTGCTGTCCATTCACCGGACCAAAGAAATCTGCATGCACACGCTCTCACGGCTTCGTTGTCAAAGCAAGGAGGCTAATTCCGCTTTTCTGGGCGCCTTACTGGCAAGTGCACTTCTCCGACATGACTTTGCTATCTGCTCCAGTTCCGAGACGATTTTCGGCCAGTAAACGAAACTCCGAGCAATCATTTGCATCCTGTTACTACCCGGTTGGCCTTGATAAAGCTGTTGTATAACAATGTAGCGAAGCTCTGAGGGGACGACAACTCGTTCGGCCAGCAATAAGCACCCGTTGACGATTGGCAGTTCATCCTACCTTAGGAACAACTTATGCAGCTCACCTGTCAGTTGATCCTTGGGCCACTGTGTAGTATGATATTTGATCGCTTGTTGAAGAACTGGATCTCGGGTTAATACATCACGCACCATTTCGAATGGAACCGGAAGATTTCCGAGACTCACCATCAGCACTTGGTTTACTTCAGACTCCAAGGAAATCGCTGCGATGACTGATTCTTCTTTATGGGGCTGCTGATTTTCAAATAGTCAAGAAAGCGCGTCAGAGTGGCCCATGTCCTTTGTGGTGATATGCTTCACCTTAAAGTCGCAACCGAGTCAAGTGGTTGTCCAACAATGCAGCCTGTTCGCCGTGTAGACGGAAATGCCTGACTTTGATCTAAAAATTGCCAGCAGCGGCTTATGATCAGTAAGAATTGTAAACTTTCTCCATTAAAGCACCTTGTGAAATTGCTTTACTGTGGAAACTATCACCAAAAGCTCTTTCTCTATCTGACCATAATTTCGTTCTGCGGGAGACAACGATCTGGCGGCGTATGCAATTGCTTGTTCTGAGCCGTCTGCGAACTTGTGGGCTACGACTGCACCAATGCCACAGTTCGAGGCGCCTGCTGCCACCACAATCTCCAAGGTAGGGTCGTAATGCGTCAGTAGAAGATCAGAATATAGAAGTCTTTTTACCTGCTCAACTGATCTCTGACATTCCTTGGATCAGTTCCAGAGCTTATCCTTGGTCAGTAATTCATTCAGTGGGCCACGTAAGCGATGCATATGCGGCAGGAAAGGGCTGTAATGGCTTGTGAATCCTAGGAAGGAACTTAGTGTTGTAATATCTTTGGTGGGCAGCATCTTCTTGATAGGTTCGATGTTCGCTGGATCTGGACGTGTGTCAGTCCTGGAGATTATAAAATCGAGAAAAGTAATTGAGTCCATAAAGAAGGTACACTTCACCGGTCGGAATCTGAATCCATACTCTTCAACACGACTAAGGACTCAATGCAACTTTTCGAACAGGTCATCAGCATTGCCTCTGACATCAATGATGTCATGCAGGTGTGCAGCTGCGCTATCGACGTCTGTCAGTATTGTGTCCATGATCTGTTGGAATATGGCGGATGCGGACTTGACTCCAAACGGAAGATGGTGGTACTGATACAAGCCTCGGTACGTATTGATGGTGAGTAATTCTAGTGAGGCTTCAGGTACCTCGATCTACAGATATGCGTCGGAAAAACCGTTTTGCGAAACACTTACGCCCATTCAGTTTTGTAAACAACTCATCCGGAAGCGGCAAGGGGTATTGATGAGCGTTCAGTGCAACATTCAGACCCATTGAGAAATCGGTGCATATGCGAATCTGACCGTTCGGCTTTACGGCGACCACCATAGGTGCTGCCCAGGATGAGTAGTTCACCGGGTGGATAACTCTTGCTCTCTCGAAACGACCATCGGTGCCGCCGCGTAAGTTACAGGGCGTCAAGTACGAAACTGGAGCAGCATCAAGCTTACGAGATAGGGATGCTTGTACTTTGGTGCAATTACCAAGGCCTTCCCAAAGGACTGCTGCATACTATTATCGCAGGCGTTCGATGGCCACTGTTTTGGGGACTATTGGTTTGTGTATCTGCACAGTTGCACAAATACGATTTATGGGAATATCAAGGAGATTGAAACGCTCAATCCAGTCTAGATTCATGAGATTTAAATTCTGATGGCTCGTGACGAAAAGCGATCCCCATGTGGTAAAATCGACATAGCGACAATCACATTCAACTCGACCAAGCAATTTCAACTCCGTACCTGACGCGGCCTTCGCCTGCTGACTGGTGGGTTTGATATCGGGAGACCCGAAAATCCTACACAGCTCTTTTGAAATGACCGTAATGGCTAAGGCGGTATGAATCTGCAAGCGCGCCTGTCTTCCATTGATGCTGATGGTGATGTACTTTCTTCTATCTCGGACATCATCAGTAAAATTGGCGTGCATTCACTTTGTAAAATGACCGTAGGTCTTTCGATTATCGTGAACTGGCCGGAAAGGTGGTTTGGCTTTGGTTTTGCTTTGTTGTCACGTGTACGGCATTTTTGGCAGGTATGGTTGTTGAATGGACATCATCTAACAAAATGCTAGTCACCGCATTGCCAACAGACTGAAGGTGGCTTACCATGTGGGAGATTCTTGTGATCAGTGGTTGGAAATTTGTTCCTGAAAATCTGCTGGACTGCGAAATCATTGTATTGCGCCTTTGTTCTCGATCATAGCTGTATCGCGTTTCAAAGTAATGATCCTCTGGGCCTCCGCAATGGCAGCTTGCAGTGTGATGTCCGGGTCTCGCTCTAGAAGCCCCAATATTCTGCTCCATATCTCGGCATCAATAGATTATCGCAAGCTGTATATCAAAATCAAACAAACAAATTGACCTTCAGAAAGTTATTGCAGCTTGAAGTTTTGACACTCTCTTCACTGTCGCGGCAAGGGCAATGTGACTGTCAATGTGCCTTTTGCACAGCTTTAGACAATTGTAACGACTGTTGAAAAGCGATGCCGGATCGCCGAACATTTCGAGTCAGGAAACTGTTTCGTCAAAACTGTAACATTGAGCGGCCTTGGGCAAAATGCAATTGACATATCTGTCGTGCTCCATGGTCCCGAGTTTACGCAACAATAGTCGCACTTTCGATGCATCGACAAGATTCGCCAGTTCCGTCCTGAAAATATATTTATAACGTCCGAACCATGCATCGAAAATCAGCCCTGAAGCGGAATCAAAAACGAAAGCATTGACATTGTTGACGATCGCATTGACTGAAGGCTTCTCAGCATTGTGGAGGGATGTAGACTGGAGCGATAGTGTTCGAGTGAAAGCCTCGTTCATACGCAGTTGTGATGTGTCGAATTGTTACCGCCGTTGAAGCAAAATAGCTTGCAGCTCTTCTGCTGAGATAGTCATCTTGAATCGGACTACCTTCTGTCACCAGAAATATGTTGTGGTTTCCCGCTGTGTACGGATGGCCTGCCTGAAATGTGTTGTGCCGCGCCCAACCACTTCAATCCCGCGACGAAATGAGAACACCGAGAAAACAGTCGGACCGAGGGATTCTATTGTATGAGAGCATGGCGCAATAAATAGGTTGTAGGAAACCACTAACACAGCAAAATTGGAGATGCTAATTAATATGAATTAACACAAATCAAATGGTTCATGGTTCAAACTGCCGCTGATTCCACATAGATTTGCATTTTGATCTGTACTCGAGTTCGATCTCTAATTTTAGACCGATCCATTGTTGCGCCACTGCTCTCGACTTGGTCGTTGAGTGAAAGTTATTTTACTGTAACATTTTCAATCCTGGCTTTGCATAGTAATTGGCTGGCCTATATGTTTCTCCTATCAGAACGTTTTGGTCTACGTGTACTTCCCACAGTAGATAGCCTGTCAGTAGCATAGTTTCAGTTGTTATCCAGTGAGCCGCATCTGAGTGACCAACACGACATAGGCTAACGTAATGGTATCGGTGAACGGTTGATGTGAAGATGCTCGTCTATTCCTCGTGAGAACTAACTTCCGACAAAGTAAGCGTTACCGGGTGCTTTTGCGCCCACTAGCCGTCACATCACGATCAGTTGTTGCAAGAGAGGCTGGGTTTAAAATAGTCGCTCGATTTGGAGCACAAGTGTGGAATTCGACCACGCACCAATATGCGTTGCTCTGCAACTGCGTTTCGACGGACAGCCAGGGCTACGCTGTGAGCATATGGACAATTGTCATATGGCAAAGCAGAAGCTCTGAATGCGTGTCGAAGAATGTTGGCATTCGGATTTAACAAATGCTTACTAAACAAGGCTGAAAGTCACTGGCCGCATGTCCACCAGATCTTAGTAGCAGTAGGTGTGTCATCCATGTGACAAATCTGATTGCCAAAGTGGACAGTAAGTCTGTTTGCAGTCTCTGGAACTTCTGGATGCCCGTAGACACATTCCGGATAGCAGCCAACACAATGAGACTCGCAAAGATCTCGGCAAAAATGGGCACTAGTCTGAAGAGAGACCGCGAAGCTTGGTTGTCTCATCCTGCGTCAGATATAGAAACAGTCGCTGCTCTTGGTAATCAGCTTGAGTTGTTCCGCCTGATACGGGAAACGGGAAAGAGGCCTAATAACAGCGAAACCATATGCGACGACTGTAGCGTTAAGCTGATCATTTTGAAAATCAATTTAATCAACCGGAACCACCGGATACGCTGCCGGCCAGTGGTCGCCCTGCTCCATGGGCCGGTCCCTTGAATTCACTATCCCGCAAACAAGTCGAATGAGAGATCAGTCTATTGAAGTTGTTTAAGGATCAGCTCTTGTGGACGAGTAATCCGACTTACCAGTGAAAATGCGGGACAAAGAAATTGTCCCAACCGAGTGCAAATGATCCGTTCTTGGACCGATATTCAAAGAAGTTTCAAGTTCGAAATGCGGTAGCCATAGAGGGATCAGTCCGATCGCTATCGCCTCCAAGGTACTTACAACTGTCGTCATTAATAAACTGAACGCCCCCCGTGAAAGCCAAACTCGTGAAGTGCAAGCCAAATTTAGCACGTTTCAATTCATGTCAGTCATCAGAGTGCCACGGTTTACATTGGCGACCCACCAGTCGTGTTCCTGGACATCAAAATTGACTTTGATTAAGGTGAATCGATATGCCTAATGAAAGTGCTTAATTAGGAAAGGTGTAGCCAAGAAATAGGAACAATTATCAGAGCCTTACCTGTGTAGTTCAGGCAGAGTGATGGCGTATGTCAAGTCATTACTGAGCTTCAATATATCCAACGGTGAAACAGGGATGCTGACTGTCACCTTTCCACTTTCAGTACGTCGCTGACGAAGTCATGGAAACTGCGTTCATTGGATACGACGTGAACGTTGTGGAGCTGCTCGCAGGTAATAAACTTCTTGACTTGGGGTATGACGACAATGTTGCCTTCACCTGTGACAGCTCACCAAGGTACCACGCATCCCTGGATGTCAGCCGCTTCGGGCTATCTTTCGTACCTTGCAAATGCAGAATCTCCATCCAAGATTGGTAGAATTTACCTCCCGCACTGACCTTTGGCGGTGATAAGCTAAAGTCGTCCAAAATTTCAACTACATGGGCAACTGTAACAGCGTCCGTGGAACAGAAGATGAATTGACGAACCTTACAGCCAACGCTCTGGGTGCTTTCACTCAATTTCGCCACTTATGCCATCTACGCGACATCACACACTCGCCCTGAAAGTTGGAGTACACAGTGCAGCCGTGCGTTCAACCCTTTGGTACGGTTGCAAAACCTAGCCTATCAGAGCGACAAGAGGCTAGTTGTGTTCGACTACCGGCGCTTTAGCAGCTTGGCTCACATCTGATGGGAACACCATGTGAGAAATGAGCGTACTCGGCGCAGGAAACGGAAGTGAACCACCCAGCAGCATTATTTCACGATGATGCGGCTATGCGCTTCATGTGCCAGTATATTAACTGACGCGACGTGAGTTGATCGCACGACCGTGGTTTGAACGTAAGAAAAGAAGGAGAGACCGGCCGAGGACTCGATCAAGAGGAATGAAGACCCTCACTACGAAGTCGTGCTTGGTTATAACAAGATTAAATCACATGGAAAAGACGACAAAAAGAGAACGAATCGTCGAAGTACCAAGCCAAAATCACAAAAAGAAATTCCAATGATGTGAAAAGAAACCACAAATTGAAATGAAACTATCAAACAGGCGCCAAGGGAAAAGTGGGAAGCTAATGGAAGATTAACAGAAAAAGTTAAATGTCATGTGAATAGGAGCGGGTAAACAGAAATGAAATCATAGTGCGTCTTAAGGTGAGTCTAAAACGTTGAAAATCGATGTCAGATGACAGACCTTTGGCCACTGATTCCAAAGGAACCATCTGACGACCAGAATTTATGTATGAACATGGGAGCAAATTCACACGTATCAGGCAAAGCAAATGATGAGCAAGCTGAATGGGATGTGACAAGTCTGAATATTATACCGGTACTTTGTGCTGACGCTTCCCAGTCACGAGACCATCCGCAACCGCGTAGAGACTGGAGATACTATGAAGTGACACACACCGATGTGAGCCCAGACAGGTGGACCATAATGCAAACGCCTAAACCGATGGACCGTTGGCCGGTGAATCACGAATGGAGGAAAAAATGACCAACGAAAATACTGACATGAAAAAGTCGGCCGATTGTGGAGCCAAAGCTTAGGGATGGCAACTTACAGATACACTAGTCCATCATGGTTGGGGTACGGTCGAAGTTGTGATAAACTGGGGATTTGCGGTAGCAGATCGTCTGGAGTTGTGGCTAGACGTTGCTTTTGCACTCGAGCTGCCATTATAAGGTCTTTGACACGTTCTTCCCGTTCATGCAAGTAGTGTTCAGAAAAAGGTACATGACGCAAACAGTCGAATTTGCGAGGCATTTGTGGTGGTATGCGTGACACATGGCCATCTTCTAGGCGCTCACGCCAAGCTTTCATCACACGCTTGTGCTACACAGGTAATGAAAGGAAGAAAAACACGGAACCGATGGGAAAATGTTAAAGGAAATATGGTCCGTCCATCACAGACTCAATGTGATACGCAAAGCGAAAAACGGCAAGCGAGAGAAGGGAATGGTTCTCGTCAGCCCAAGTTATCAAAAGTAAACGGAAAGCTAAATTGTAACAGCGATACACAGAAAGAAACGAGGAAAGCCAAACCCAGCGTCCAGCGCAGACACAGCTCAGCATTGCTAATCAACTGTGAGTCAGGTAATAGAACTAAATGGACCATTGCATAGTGAAACGCAATAAAGTATACCTTACATGTGAACTTCCAAAGTAAAACACCAGGCACGGCTAGCATAATGACCAGAGCTCGCAATCAGCTGATCCTTAGGTTTTGATTAGAAGACCAATATTTTACGAGGTGAGTTATTGTCGCGCTGAATTTTTGTCCAGTAAAATGAAATTCGAAATGAAAGAGTAATCGCTATGTGTCAAATCGAATCATGTGGTTGCAGCATGTGGCATGAGGTTAAACAGCGTCCACCTGATGTGTTCCGGTTAGAGCAATTGACAGTGGGAGAAGTGAACACGCACGGCACAAAATGCCCGTGGAAGTACGAATGGTATGCAATGCAACGCTCACCTCTTCCTTAGATAGGATGAACTCTGGAGGCGGGTTGTACGAAGCGATGTGGCCTGGAAGAGGCTCTTGCGGGGCCTTTTGGTAGGGGCGTGGGCGAGGGGGGCGATAATTTTGGAGTAGTACGGGGAAGCGGGATCGCCAAGAGCCATCATCCTGAGATACGCTAGCATCAATATCTTGATCAGCCCAAACATCGGGGAACACATACGAAAGGGTTGAAGAAGAGGGTATATCTAGAGTGTTTTGTTCATCATCCGAATCGAGCCAATGTAGATTAGATGATGATTGAAGAGCCGCGTACCGGCGCAAAGCATCAAGATCAGTTGGGTCGGTGAAAGCCCAGCTAGGAAGACGGGGCTTCAGCCAACCGGATTTCAACGCATACACCATTCTTCCAATCTGACAATCAAAAGGGACGTGTAAGCAGTTAAAAGATCGTTCTCGTAGCCATTAGTATAAGGCCGAGGAGATATAATTGATCTGGTCTAGTTGCTCAGTTCAACAAGTATGGATTTATGAAATAGGCGAGTATTTAGCCGAATCGCTGCATCCCCAGAAACAGGTTCCGTGGGTTAACCATAATTCTTGTACCGAATAACAGTGGAACCAGTTATCATTACTTGCATTAACCACATCAACGAAAGACATAAGAGAAAGACAAGAAATGAAAATAAGTTACCAAACAGAAGTCGCTACAAATGAGGACAAATGGCCAGCTTGAGAGAAGCACGACAAATATCAGGAGACCAGGGGTAAGGGCGCCGCAGAGCTCATGACTTGGCCATGTCGAATCATCAACGCAGCCGATAGTATCGATAAGGGGGCCATCATAAATATGACGACATACATCACCACGAGTCATCCGTTCGACCAGGATCCTCATAACCCTGAGCCGTATCATCGATCGGCGAGAGGTGTGCTACGAATGTCAAACATCATATGCTGTGGTCAGTTTGTGCACAGAAAACCAGTCAACATCACCAAAGGCTTTTCGGATTAAACAGAGAATACAAGACGATAACAAAGGATACGACACAAAAAGCTAAGCAACAGACATTAGCATCACCCACTGAGCCTATGCGCAAACGCAAGAAGCCCAGTCGATGTGTGTAAAAACGCCACGACCATGAAACCACAATTAGATAAATGAATAAATCAAATAATTAGATCAGTCTAATGTCATGAAACTAGCTCATACCCGACTGGGATTTTGCAAGCCCACAAAGTTTTGAAGGTAAACTGCTTTTACAGACATATTGTAAGAATTGCAACGATTAGCTTTTGGCTCGAAAGCTCCTTCAGGCTGAATGCTCGATGACAGTCCAAACAGATGGCGTAAAGACGCAGATCTACAAAACTATCGTCGTAACAAAATTGGAAGACCGTTTTTCCATGGTTCATGTAACTTTGTGACCCATCGATCTACGCTCGGTGGAGCCTTACAAATGTTCGCAAAACCATGCTCGCCAGAAAGACAAAAATCAGTTACACGAAAGTGACTTTAGTGTCGCAATTCCAAGTAGTTGTAGAGAGATCGACAGTTCCCCTATCTATATAAAACATACATAAAAGACAATGGCGAAGGAATTATAGGCCTAATGGATCCAATGGATCTAATGAGACAACTATTAAAGTGAAAGAGAACAAGTGGTATTCCCTGGTTTATGAAGCATACAATTAAACCAATATATTTGCCGAACATCAGTTTCATATCAGAGGGAACGTAAAAAATGGCATCAGCAGTAAGCCGGTACGCAGTAACGACGCTTCGCTGCTGCGAAGCCACTAGCAGTCGCAGGTGGGCTAAAGATACTGCGAATGTCGCCCGGTACCTACGCAGACTTGAGCCCGCGCCTTCAGAGTACAAAGCAGGCTCGTAAAACTCAAGGCTACGGGCCGACTGCGAGTCAGATCCTGCAACGTCTCGAGCCATGTACAAGGCGGGTCACTTGAACTCCAGCCTGGAAAGCGAGAAGGAAAAAGACACCCAGTTCGGTAGTCAATGTCTTCGTTTCCCGCTATGAAGTTAATTTCTGCCCAATCAAGCCTTGTGCCACACAATATTCGGTAAAAAAACAAGAACCTCTTCGGTAAGCGGTGACCAGGCATAGTAGTACTTGTCCAAGCCAGCGCAACTTATTCTGTGCTACCTGTTGTTCTAAGGAACTAGTATAATCATCAAGGCTTAGCATTCGCCTACGCATATAATCGTTGCACACACGCTGGTGCTATCCGACATCAGTAATGCTTTGCAGGCAGTGATAAAGGCACCTTAGATTCTCAGACTGAAGAGGCTAAGTCTCACTCCGCTAGAGTAGAGCGGCCCTCACTATGGCCTTATAAACACGGCTTTGTCGGCTCAGGGAAACCTTCTGACGCCACAGAGCTCGCAGATTGAAAACGGTTCTAGCTGAGTTCCTTGGTTAGGAGCCATCGCTAAGGATGCAATTGCCGAAATAGGTGAATTCATCAACCGCCTCGAGTTTCTTATTATAAAGTGGCAATGGATCACCAAGTGACTGTCGGGCCTGCAACAACACTGCAATTTAAAGGTGCCAAGCGCATGCCAACTGATGGCACCACTCTATAGAGATTAATCGCGGTTGAATAGGCCAGGCGGACATCGTTAAAAGGGGGGAAATATCGTTCGCATAATCAAATCGACTAGTTACCCACCAAATAAGACATCAAGGCCCCCATCGTGAGATTCCGCAAGGGAACACCCCATGGCAAATGGGGAAATTGCAGATAAGATAGATAAATGCGTATATTTCCCGACGAACCGGGTATTTTCTCTTCTGTAGGAAGATCACTTGTACAGCGAGTCTAGGTAACATTTCATTAAAAAATCATTGGATTCAATACGGACCAGTAATGCAATGATTTATGGACTGCAATAAGTAGCATATTATTTGAGGTTAATCTGCTTACATATTTTAGGGTCGGATTCCATGAGTGCACTCACAATTGGCCGAAAGGTTTTACCACAGTTTGAATGGAAAAAGGTTTTTAGTTGATATCGAAATAAATAGGTTTTCGCTGGTCCTTAATTGCAACAGTAGCTTAATCCATAACTAGGCGTGCCACACCAAGAAGAAATTTAGGCGAATATTGTGCTTGGCCTTCTGTAAGGATAATAGGCAATTCTCATTACGAGTTGAGCCATTTCGTAGAACGACATTCGTATTGGTTGAGAAGACTCGTGGACACATTATACTGTAGAGAAGAGTAAGGTTGCTGTTCAGTCGCCGAAGGCAGAGTGAGTTAAGCTGAAGGTAAGAATATCGTTCTTCGTAAGTAATCGTTGATGAGCACCCCACGATCAATTTGGTAGACAAGTGCTGGACGTTTCCCAGAGCAATCCCATCTGTCTTGCGTTGGTGGCTAGTTACGATGGTACAGTGTGGGCAGCACTATGAGTTCCAATGATTCAAGCCGTGTTTGGGATAATGTAAATGACCTAGTGTTGTGGCTAAGTAGTTGTTTCGCTTTCCATACTTAATGTTGGATGAGTTCGCAGAAGTTTCTAGAGTATCGAATTCCCAAGTCTCGGACGGAGTACGCGGTTGGATCTCGGAAAGTCTTTACTTTTTGCTGACAACATAGAGTAATTACATTGCAAACCCACTGGAGTCATTGAGATGCTCAATGCAATCCAGCATCAGTTACATTCCCTTAATTTATGCCGTTCTGGGTAGAATATATCACTACTGGTTAGAAATGACACGTGGTATCCTACAGATATGAAGTCAGGCCGGGTTCGCATTACCAATCACAGATAGATATTGCACCATTGCCCTACTATCTGTGAGTAATTGATGCACTATGCGAATACATTAAACTTCATTGGGCCTACCAGCGCGAGCTGGTAGCAGCATCGAGCTTCTCTCTAAAAAGTTCGCTTTGGAAAAGCTGATTAACGTCCTGTACGAACTAAAAACGCGTTCATTGCTAGAGTACAGCTCAATGGTCTGCTGAAGTGGTTATTTACCAAGCGTCTTTTAGGACATTTCGCCGTAATAGCATATAGGGATCGATGCATCACCCCAAAACTTGATCCATTATGGCCGCTTAGAATGGGACTTAACATTTGATAATCTTACGAAAAAGCACATCTTTGGTATCCGGTAGCACAACCGAAAAAGCAACAGGGTATCACACAAGAAACAACAATAATACACAGATAGTGGAAAGATCAAGAACGAAACCATGTGGAAGGTTTTCCTTAACCGATAACCAAGAGTATAAAACAGACTTCCAACGAGATAGGTAAAATTCAGCTAGCGATTGAAGTTCGTTAAGTTACACAATCACATCTCCATGCAGAAAGGGTTGCTAGGCTTCGGTTGGTACACCCCGACTGCCTGGCTAGGGTTCCAAGAGCAATTAACACGTTTAGTTGGACGCGCCCGCTTATACGGCGCAGAGCCGGCCCTAATGACGTTTGCGTTGTGAGTTGCTTAGTCCATCCCTCTCTCCCCTTCGGATTCCCCCTCCAATTAAGATCACATAAGGAATAAAAAGATACCATCTGACACTATATTACTTGCTTTTTGAATTGCTTATAGTGCGAATTTTTAGTACCTTATCTTTTGTATTGCGGCATATTAGCTGTGTTTATCACCCCCAGCTAACGAGTATTGATGGCGATGCTGATATTGTGAGACTAAATTCGAATAACGAATAATCTTATGAAACAGGTGCAAGATGGAAATGGTTTGGATACCAGGTTACCGCTTTTATAGGCTGACTCAATGGTTTTTTTCTTTTGGAAACATCGCAAAACTCATTTGATGGTGGTTCGCTAATGCTTTACGCCAAGATCAGAACCAGTAGTATCATTTTAGTGTAATGACAAGTAGTTACGCAACTTGTTTGCTTCGTTTCACTAACACCCAGCCTGCTCTTTAAGTATGTTCTGTACGCGTATTCAACTGGGCCTCCGTATAAACACAGAATCGAGCAGTTTGGACGCAACGCATAAGAGACTGATCCCTCAGTAGTTAACGCAATCCGTTCGATCAGCTTGCTCGAAGAAGAACACAAGGTCCGCTAAGCTCCAATTATATGGTATGGCTTCTGTAGTCCAAATCTCTTGAAGGAGAGTAAATAAATTCAGAAAGGATAGACGGACTTCTATCCTTGAAAAAGCCAGATAAATTATTTCGGAACCTTGGGATTTGTGATGCCTCAGAAGACTAAGGGCACAGACAACCCCCGCTTCATATGGCGGAGAGTTGCTTACACACTACGGAACGCCGTGGATAAAAGAATGGCAACACGAGGGCAAAGATGGCCAGCTAAACTGCCGTTCGAAGTGCTCTGCCCAACGTACACCGCGCCGTCAAGAAACATACTATTCAGTTATCGATCTAACAATGGTAAATAAAACTTGTGAAAGTACGGTGTAAAGGACTCACTCGACGACGGTCCAGTTTCGATGGTACGAAGCTCCGTTTCTGAGGAGGGTGAGCCGTGACAGGCGTTTGCATTACGTCCCTGGTGAACCAATCGTTCCATGGCTAGAAGCATTAAACCGGAGAATAAACAAAATTACTTCATAAGGCGTCAACGATCCATCGGTCACAACACCTTTGAAAGAAGCCATTTTTGTCACTATATCCAAATCGCTATCGTCCAAAACAACGAGCTGACCAGTGTACGGGTCCCGAATAGCCCGCCAATCCAAAGCTGAATCGGACACATTCGTAGAAACGTTCTTCAAAAATTCGTCAATATCATCGTTCAAGTTGGTCTTGAAACCAGGTCGCATTATCGGTCTGCCTGAAGTATCATAACCGACGTGGGCAAGGGAGTCGTACCACTGGATCGGAATATTCCCGACGGTGTTCCGGACGTCCTATGGAAGATAGTACCAGCGACAGAAACACTTACCTCTTCGTCGGAGGAGTCAAAGTCATACTCATCAGCCATGAGGGATGTAAGACTCATCAAATGTGGGTGCAGCAGCAGAGATCTGAAAGATCAAGATAAATACAATGTTTCGTGATTGGAGCTGGGGGTGGAACAATTGCAATGTGCCTAAAAAGGAGAGAGTGCGCATGTTCATGTCCCTGTGAGACTGGAACGAAAGATTAATCCAGTGAATAACCGTTATTGAGTGCGGCATTTAGCCCGGAATCGACAATGTGTCACGAATGCGTGATAAGTAAAAAACGAGACAACTGAAGTACGTTCTGGACGGCTGATGAAAAAACTGATGACGTGCTTGCTATGTAATCCGGAGGTAAACGGTTATAATACACGCAGGTGCGGCGACATCGCGGTGCACCAGCTCAAGTGCGACCTGTAATCGTTGTTAATGTTGCACATATTTTCTCGTCACGATCATTAGCATCCAGTGGAGGCCCTTGAGTAATGTCACCAACAACGTCCAGTGACTTAACGACCACAAGGTCTAAGATAGACACTACTTAGGTGTCCACATACCTAGTGGGGAAGTCCACGAACAGGTGGAACGGTACTTGACGCCTAAGCTCAAGTAGATCTGCGCCGAAGGTACCTGACGCTGAGTTGCAAGAAAGATTTGCCTAGCAAAACTCCGGGAAGTTGAAGTCGCCCAGCACCAAAGACTTGTTTGCGGACTGGGTGATTAAATTCAAGCACCTCTTTGGAGGCTCTCACAAGGCTTCTATACGCAATTATAACTCCATGTTGAGCCGAGGAAGTGATAATTACTACCGACAAAGCTACAAGAGTTTTGTCTACTGGCTGTAATAAGCAAGTCTTTAAAAAGTCCAGTTTATAGCCCACATAAAGGGCGATGCCTCCTCTCTGTCGGCCAGCGGAGCGATCGCATCTAAATAGTGCGTAGCTAGGTAGATGTACTTCACCATCCGTGATGTCCTGAGACAGCCAAGCTTCAATGTATGCGAGGATGTATGGGTGATACCCTTCCACAAGCAGACCCAACTCGTACACCTTATTCCTTAGGCTGCACACATTGCTGAGCACTATCTGAAGGTATTCGTTATGTCCAGCCCTAA
Organism: Dicrocoelium dendriticum; assembly: GCA_944474145.2. Lineage (NCBI taxonomy): Eukaryota > Metazoa > Platyhelminthes > Trematoda > Plagiorchiida > Dicrocoeliidae > Dicrocoelium > Dicrocoelium dendriticum. The sequence continues at coordinate 87,597,337 of OX104063.1, forward strand.
GCCGTGCGTTACCAGAAGGGGCACTGGTAGGGCGGAAAGGATTGCCGGCTGACTACACGAAAACCCACAAAACAGAGATCATGTCCACCGGCCGCTCGCCCCTGCTGTTGAGGTCCTTGATGGCCCCTTTATCTTCAGTCCATTTGTCAGCGGAAGGTACAGCTGGGCACTAATAGTAGTACCTCTAAGTTTAAAAGCAAATCGCATGAAAGCGTTGCGTTCCTCCCGGGTAGAGAGAATAACATGAAGTAGCCGCGATTGAGGGTTTGATGCGCTAACTGGGACGTTCCCTAGTCTAATAAGCATCCTGACAGTAACGTCGGGAAAACCAGGTGGAAGAAGCTTTGTTACGCACATTTTAAACCCCTGAAGGTCGTCCAACGTGCATTCAGCAGTGGATTCAGCTGCATTACGAAATATAACGCTACTATTCGTGAATCACCACGACAGGGTGTATTCACACCCGGGTCTTTGATTCAACACTTGCAGCAGATGTCTTCACAAGTGGTGATGGGTCTGTCCTTATCCCTTCAAAAGATACTTAAGCAACGGCAGCGCAAGTTTTTACTCCATTGTCGGCTTCTTCTTTTGTCGTGTCTTCTAGCCCAGCAGGAGGTTTAAGGGTTCAGTCTGTTTTGTCTTCTTGATAACAGAAACAGAGACCCTTGGCGCTTCGCCGTTTTGAGCAGAGTCAGGCAAACTGTCAGTACGCGCCTTATCGGTAGCAGGCGAGATGGCCAGCAGCTCCGACTGACAAGTAGTGCAAATGGGAGTTTGCAGCCTCGCAAACTGTCAGACGGATTGACGAGTGATGACACTTCGCCTATTTTCGATGCCAAGACAACTATGGGTCCTTGTTTAAGCGAGAGCTTACGGGATTTCCTGGCTCTCCTTCGCCTTACTCTAATGATCCCATGAACCAGCAAGTCGGCGTCGTTCATGGTAGGGTTAGATACGCCGTCCGAAGGATCTTCATTTATGTGGCCCGCAACCGGCGGGACGGGTGACACGATGGATGGTGCCACATGTTGATGTCCAGTACAAGTGATCACTTCTACACGGTTGGAAACCACATGCGTCGTCATGATCATATCAACCTTGCGGTGAAGATCTGAGAGCATCGAGAATGAATGCTTTACAATTCTCATCCGGATATCAAGAGATTCGTTCCTTTTATGAAAGTGTGGGAGATCTTGCCGGCATATGCAACAACTGATACAGCTGAAAAGCAAGCTGTCGCTGGTGGCCAACGCTGCATACTGCTCGGCATTCAAGTCCGTGCAAAAATGATGATACCACCGGTTGCAGACATCGTACTGCATGCCGACGGAATCAAGTTACTGGCATACTGCAGTTTGGATTGCCAAAATCGGCGCTAGCCTCAGAATCCAGGCCTCAAGGAATAACAACAACCTCGGTAAATTGCGGAACCAACATAGTGAAAAACAGTGAACAAAAAGCGAAATGTATGCAATAACAAACAATTACCCGCAGAGTAGATAAAAAATGTAACCAAGGTAAAAGGGTGTAACACGGATTAGCAAAACAGGAAACTACAAAAAAATGACAGCCAATGGCTGAGAGCGAGAAGCGTAAACGCTTCAGCAAATACCACTAGTCGATCCAAGTTGCCCTAGATCAAAGAAGAAATTAACAATAGTCAAATTTCGTATCAAGTATTTATTCAAACACTTTTTCATAGAATTTAAGCTAAAATACTTCATTAGTATGGCATGCCAAAAATGTGAGTTAACACGGCAAGTGACATTCACCGGTCAAGTTCAAGTACAGGTGGAACTAGAACAGTAGGAAAGTCTCGTGTATGTTCTTTCGCGAAAGTGTAGTTGATCAGGGTACATATCGAGGGCAATTTGGACAATCCGGGAAAGCCAAAGCAACAAGCACGAACCACATCTTGGTCAACCAATTAAAGCCCACGTGACCCGCACTAGAAGTCCCCGCTGCGCCGGCCACGTGAAGTAGGAGTAAAAATGCGGAGTAACAAAAGGCGAAAATAACCGGAAGTGGAAAAGTAAAACAGTTAGAATAGTAATTGGCAAAATATAAGAGGTAAAAAGGAAGAATTAGAACTGCAGTCCAAAAAGGTCGAGTGTATGTTCAAACGCCTTCACTGTTTGTGGTGACACCATGCCATCAGGTAATGCATTCCGTGAATCATCTAATCTACGTGCCAGTCGGACGTTGGTCAAAAACCTATCGGATCGTGATTTGTACAACTTCATCGAATGGTCACGGAGATGGTAGTGGAGTTGGCTCAAAAAGAACCCAGACAAATCAAAGCCAATCTTGTTTGTCAGAGCAGAGCACGATAAGTAAGAATCAACTGGCCATGATATCGATGATAGTGTGGCGAAAACATCTCGAGCTTAAGGAGTGTCTTGAGATATGACAGATGAGGTTGTCCATGAACCAGTTTTGTGCCAATCTTAAGGACCTGTTCCACTGACATCCTATCACGAACCAAGCACGGAGGACAAGCTTGGACGCAATATTCTAGGTGCGGCCTATCTAAGGTCGGAAACAGTCCAGCAAACATTTCCGGTGTAATGATTTCGAACGACCTGCGGATTATCCAGAGCGTCCTGAAACTTTTGCCGGCGGCCTTCTTCCAGTGCTCACTAGACTTTAAATCAGATGAAAGAATAAGGCACAGGTCAACCAGTTGGGACACGTGAGGTAGCTCATGCCCTCCAAGCAGTTAAAGTGTGGAAAGATCACTTGACCCTAGGCGCAGCACTGAACACAGCATTAGTAATGGGTATTTGCCACAGAGTAGCCCAGACCCAAAGTCTACCAAGGGCCTATTGCAAATCCTGGGGACTATCGGAGTTGGTCACTGAGCACCAGAATTTCAAGTGATCGGCAAACCTGAGGGATGGTACGCCTAAAACTTCGCACAACTCGTTTACATGTAGAGAGAACAACAGTGGACCGATCCCTGTGGAGCCCTACTGAGAACAGATTGTCGGATCGACCGAGTTCCAAATATATGGCGCGCGGACTTTCCGACAATGAAAGCCAAAGCCGCAAAGTCGCCTTGTGTCATTTTGGAAAATGACGACATTCAAACGGCCTGGGACAGATTTAAATCATACTTGAGTGAGCTCTCTCTCCCCAAATACAACTGTATAGCAGGAATAAAACTAGGGCAAATCCACCTTGGTTTGATTCTGATGTACGCAAACAACTTAACAGACGTGCCAGATGTTGGCGTACTTACTTATCCGATCCTTCATCATGCACTTTCAAGCGATATCGTGAGGCTCAAAATGCCTGCAGGCAACATCTACGAAGTGCTCGTCTACATCATGAAGTAGAACTTGCTCGTATAGCCCCATCAAACCCGAAACGTTTCTTCGAGTATGTCAAAAAGGGAAGTAACATGAACTCGTGCACCCCAGTGTTGTTTGACCCAGACGGCACTGCAGCTGTCACAGATCACGGAAAAGCTTGTTTTCTCGGAGAAAAATTATGCTGGCGTTTACGTTCCAGAGTCGCAGCTGCCGCATATCAGTCTGCAGGCAAAAGTTCCTGAGGGCTCCCACTTGGAGGTTTCCATAACGGAGACTCACGTGCTCCGGCTTCTGAGGGAATTAAATCCTAATAAAGCTGCCGGTGGGGATGCTATTCATCCCAAACTGTTGTACGAGTTGACTGATGAAGGTTGCCATCCGATTACACAACTTTTTGTGAAGTCTAGGCAGCTGCTCTCTACCAACTGACTGGAAGGAGGCTATTATTTGTCCCATTTTTAAGAAAGATGATAAGCATCTCCCTGATAACCATAGACCTGTCAGTTTGACGAGCGTGCTGGTCAAGTTGTTAGAAAAACTCATGAGGGACGTTTTCGAAGGACACTTGAGAGCGTTTGAGTTGCTTAATCCTTCTCAGCACAGCTTTCGTAAGGGCTATTCTTGCTTTACTAACTTGTTAACGGCTCGTGAACACTGGGACGAAGCCGTTGATTGCGGAAAGGCAGTGGACATGCTGTTCATTGACTTTTCAAAAGCTTTTGACACAGTTCCACATTCGCGCTTTTTGTACAAGCTGAAGTCCTACGGTATTTCTGGACCAGTCTTACGATGGATTTCAGCTTTCCTAATCGGAAGGGAAATGTATGTGCGGGTGCGTTCAAGCCTGTGCTTCCACCAATGTGTTCTCAGTGGTGTTCCGCAAGGTTCAGTCCTTGGCTACCTTCCCTTCACTTTATACGTTAATGACCTACCCGATGAATTGGGTGTGCCATCCCTAATGTGTGCGGATAACTTGAAAATCTGGTTCATGATAGACGATCCGATTGGTCCATTGACCCTACAGAGGGCTCTGGATAGACTTTGGGACTGGTCCCTTTTATGGCAGTTGCCCGTTAAGTTAACGATTGTTCAATTTTACGCGTTGGTCCGAATGACCCGCCGACGCATTGTTTGCTTGACAGCAACGAGGTACCTCGAGTTCAATTCCAATTCGCCCTTGGAGTTTTTCTGTCATCAGACTTTAAGTCCAGTGAACACTGGATGACAGCTGCTTGCAAACATTTCAACATGTTGTGGATGATCCACAGGTCATTCGGGATCATGACCACCGAAATGTTCGTTAGACCATTTTCGGCTTTTGTAAGGCCGCACTTGGAATACTGCGTTCAGTCTTGTCCTGCATGCCTGGTTCGTGATAAGATGGCAGTTGAACGAGTCCTGCGGTCCGGGACGAAAATGGTGCACGGATAAAAGAAGCTGATGTACCCGGAGAGGCTAGATAAGTTGGATATGTTTTGCACGTATTACAGGCGACTTCGGGGCGACTTGATTCTCACATATTGTATACTGATGGGGCAGATTGGTCCATGATTTGACTGGACTGTTTCGCCCAACTCGAGCGCCAACCATTCGTGGCCACTCATTAAAGTTGCACAAACCCCGGTCTGACCGGGTTTGGGTCGCTTTTCGGTTATCGCGTAGGGTCATAGCTTTTTGGAACACACTGCCTATAGATGTCGTGATGGCACCGACGGTGAAAGAGTTCGAGTATTGACTTGACGCTCTTGGTCTGCAGTGTACAGTCTTCCCCTTCATGTCTTCAACTTTTGTTCGTCTACTACGGCCTACGCTTCTTTAACTCATTTTAACATGTCAACGAAATTCGATAAGCTTGTCTTCTCCTCTGTTTCGTTTCCTTTACTGACACTACTGTCTTCTTTTATTCTTCACGTGGCCGGCACAGCGGGCACTGCTAGTGCAGGGCACATGGGCATTGTTTGGTTGACCATGTGAATCGTGCGTGTTGATTTGGTTCTCCTTTGGCACATCAATGCACCGGTTTCCATGTTGGATCAAGGTTTTCGAAGGTGGAAGATACGCTGAATTTTCCTACTGTTCTGTTAACACTTGAAGTTGAATAACATGCTGGAACTCATTCAGACGGACATCATTCGATCTACCAAAAAGCCAATTCCATCGAAGTACCCGCTCAGATATTCCACATGAGTGTACCTTTAATGAAAGGCAAAAATGTGGGACGGTATCAAATGATTTAGCAAAGTCTACGTAAGGAGCATATACCGTCTGACTCAGATCTACAGCGTTCGTCCACTGTTCGCGTGCCATTAGTAGATTGGTCAAGAAGGAATGGCCTTTACGAAAGTCACGTTGAAATGGAGTGAGCAAATTAAATGTCTCCAAATGTTTCTTAAGTCCATCTCTTACCAGTTTCTGTAACAGTTTGACCAGAACGCTGGTCAAACGCAGAGGTCACTAATTCGTAGGTAAATGCTTGTCGCACTTTTTAAAGAGGGCAGAAAACAGACTGATTCCAGTCCTTAGGTAGAGTACAACTCCGAAGCATCTCAAACAGACAAGTGATGGATCCAGAAAGCTCAGCTGCCAGTTACTACAAAAGCTTAGGGTGAATCGTATCCCCACCAATAGCTTTAGTAGGATTTATCTTCCTTAAAAGAAGGAGAATCTGAGTCCCCGACACAGATATCAGTTAGAACTGAGGCTTGTGGAACTCGCAGAGCTAAATCAATAAGCATCCAATGTGTCCTTCGGACAAATGCATAACCATACTGCTGTATGAGAACGCAAGCCTTATCCTGATCCATGTAGCGGCAATGTCATCGGCTCTGAGCAACACGTTTCTTTACATAAGTGTGAAAGTGTTTTGGATTCGTAGAGGCGGAATTAGCCAGCTCCACATCATAACGGAGCCGAGTGGCTTGCAAAGATTCATCATCATCATCATCAACAGCAGTACATCAGCCATCTGAACTGATGCTTCGCTGCCATACAACAATGAGGACCTATGAAATAAAGAATAAGAAAAGGGAGAGAAGGGGACTTACCTGAAAACCTTAATACCCTAAGCAAACATTCAGGGTCAAGGCGCCTACATCTTGTGTAGACAACATACCGTCACAAACAGCTGGCTATCGTGCAAAGATAAGGCGGCATCGGCGAGACAGCTTCCTTGCGGCTTTCACTGCCACGCGTCATAATCAGCCATTACCCCGCAGATAACTCAGCACAAAACACACTTTAAACAGACAATCCGATTAGGAGACGGCAGCAGACGCGCCACTGGTGTTGGTTGCGAGCCATGTCCTGTAAAGTCTCGAGCCAAGCACAAGGTGAGTCACGTGGACTCCAACCCGGAAGGCGAGACGGACCAACGGCACCCAGTTTGGTCGTTAGTGACTTCATTTCCCGCTGCCAAGTCAACTTCTGTCCACCTCGAGCCTTGCGCCATCCTACACCTGGTAGACTGAATAAGGCTCTCCTAGGTAAGCGGTGACCAGGCATGCGTAGCACGTGGCCGAGCCAACGCAATTTATTTAGTGCTATCTGTTGTTGTAGGGAGCTAGCATGATCATCACCACCTAGTACTCGCCTGCGCACATCATCGTTGCGGACACGCTGGTGCCATCCGACACCAGCAATGCTGCGCAAACAACGATGATCAAAGACTTGAAGGCGCCTCAGATCTTCAGACCGAAGGGGCCAAGTTTCACTACCATAGAGCAGAACGGCCCTCACTGTGGCCTTGTATACACGGCCTTTCAGACGGAGGGAAACTCTATTCTGTCGCCAAAGATGCCTTAGGTTCAAGAAGGCAGCTCTCGCCTTTGCAATGCGTGAGCTCACGTCAGTTTCTATGCGCCCATCATTGATGATGCAGCTGCCAAGATAAGTGAATTGATCAACCACCTCGAGTTCCTCGTTATCAAGCGTCAAGGGGTCATCAAGTGGCTGGTGGTCCTGCAGCAACTCTTTGCACTTTGAAGGTGCGAAGTGCATACCAAATAATGGGACCACTCTGGATAGGCTATTCAGGGTTGATTGTGCCGCGTCAACATTGTCGAAAATCAAGACGATATCGTCCGCATAATCTAGATCAACTACCCTTTCATCAAGCAGCATACATCATGAGATTCCGCAAGGGAACACTCCATGATAGAATCCACGACGAAATTGAACAAAAACGGGGAAATCGGACAACCCTGACGAACGCCACTTGTAGTCGAAAAGCTATCCGATAGGGCACCATAGACCCTGACGCGGCCTGTAGTGTTCGAGTATAGAGCACGTAGCATGTTCACATATTTCGTGGGAACACCTTTCCGCGCAAGTATTTCGAACAGAATCGATCGATCGACTGAATCGAACGCACTATTGAAATCGAGGAACACAGCTATTGTCGGTCTGCGGTACGCGTGGCGCTGCTCTAGCACCTGCCGCAAAGTAAATATATGGTCTATACAGCCACGTCCTGGGCGAAAACCGGCTTGCTCTTCCCTAATCCGAGATTCCCGTTCCGCAGTGAGGCGACGAACAAGAATCGAGGCCAGTAATTTTGTCACAACTGGCGTTAGGCTAATACCCCTATGGTTCGCACAATCTGTGCGACTGCCCTTCTTGTATATTGCCACTATAATCGATTCGCTCCAATTAGCCGGCACACTCTTCGTTCCAGATACGTTCGAATAGGGAGGTCAGTGCCCTGCAGAGGACCTCACCTCCATCCTTAAATAGTGCAGGTGGGAGGGAATCGGGCCAGCGGCACGAAAACGATTGAGGGCTGTGATCGCGTTTCGGACCTCGACCTCCGACGGAGGCTCTAAACTAACCGTCCATGGCTCGTCCTGCATCACCTGAGTAGGAAGAGGTCCGGGAGCAGGGGGCCAGCTGAACTGATGTTCAAAGTGTTCAGCCCAACGAGCCATACGGCGCTCCTTATTGTGTATCAGCGCACCCGCGCTGTCTCTGATTGTCTCACTGACGCCTGGTTTTCTGGGACCAGTGGTGCGGATTAGCTGGAAAAGCTTGTGGTAATTGCCTACTGCTCCTGCCTCTTCCATTCCTTGAGCCCGACTGGTCCACCAGGCTTCCTTGTCAGCACGTAGGCTCCGCTCTAGTTCACGCCTAATAGCCCGTCTGGTCATATTGTGTTCAGAATCAGCCGGGAGGTGCCTTCTAGCTTCCAAAAGGTTCACGGACCTCTCGGATATCCAGTGACTGGTGCGGTGACGACTGATAGTGCCACAAACAGATGCTCCTGCGTCGTGCATAGTGGCCGAGATCCTATTCCACTGAAGTTCAGTGTCATTAGGACAAGACAGCGAGAGTTCGCTATGCAGTGCTTCTTGATAGGCTTGCCTGACAGAAGGCTGGGACAATTTCTCCGTTTCCAATCGGGGGAGGGGGGACGCGTTGTGCGCCTTCCGGTAAAGTTCGTGGAGAAACGACAGCGCACCAAGGCATGATCAGAGTCGACACAGGTACTCCAGTACGAGCGGCAATCCAGAATGGAACCGCGCCACCTGTAACTTATGGCTATGTGGTCAATTTGGGTCCATCGCTAGTCAGCTACAGGTGGACGCCAAGTGGCAGTTCGGCGCCCACTGTGTCTAAAAGCAGTGCTAGTAAGAAACAACTGGTGCTCCGCACACAGTTGCAGCAGACGCTCGCCGTTGTCAGTCCGTTCGGCGTTAAGTCCATACTTACCACCCAGCTGAGCTTCTGAAGAGCTCAGACGCCCTACTTGTGCGTTCATATCCCCTGCAAGTACTATAATATCTGAACTAGTAGCACTGCGTAGCAGCGTGTTCAGTTCGTGATATAAAGTGTCCTTGACTGCATTAGAACTGCAGTCGGTGGGAGCATAAGCAGAAATCACAAACAAACAGCGTTTTGTTTTACTTGCAAAGATTATGCACTTCACGATAGCGCCTAAGAGGGGGTTGATAAATAGGTACGCCAACAAGTGCCCCATCTGTTGAGCAATTTATGCGCAACTGAGTCGAGCCATGGTGGCTTTGCCCTCACGATCTTTCTGATCGAAAAGCGACGTGAGGAAAAGAAGTGTCAGACATGTAGGATTTAAACCTATCCCAAGCTATCAGTGTATACTCGTCAGGTGAAATGAAGTAGGGAGAACGTTTTGCTTCAACTCTCATTGCGTGAAAGTTGGTACGCCAGATATTTGGATTTCCGGTGATGAGCCCTTTGCAATCCCTAATAAAGGCACCGATGAATGACAGGCAAGCATGGTCACTGGTTCCCAGAAGGGACCATGAACAAGGTCTCCAATAAAATCGCCGGAGTTTGGGAAGACAAAATCCAAGAGGGACGGCGTCTGATTCTCCATGAACCTAGTGGGTTGAACTACGAAGTGGCGAAAAGGTAGTTCCAGCGCTAAATCAACCAGCTCAGCAGACAAACCACCAGCCATTTCACACGACAGTTACAGCCAATTTACTTCAGGTACATTGAAATCACCCATCACCAAACAACTGTTCGCTGAGTGCGAATAAAATCCACGAAGGTTCTTAAGGTATTTCAGGGCTCTGTGCACTAAAACTATTTTAAACCTCACAGACGCAATACCCACTGTAAGCGCAAGAGCTTTAACACTTATCTGAAGAACAAAAGGTGTTTATTTTCAAAACATTAACACCAGAACCGACGTACAATACAACCCCACTTCCGCGACAGTCAGGAGGGCGGTCAGCTCTTAGTATTGCGTAGCCTGGCAAGTATACCTCACCGTCCATTACGTCTGAGCATAGATATGCTTCAGTGAAAGCGAGCACATCTGGATAGGAATAGTCTACCAGAGCACCCACCTCGCATATCTAGTTTCGCAGACTACGCAGGTAATTAAACACTACTTGAGAGAAGCTGGGATGATGATCCCGGGGTCATGCGCCATCAGAATTGGTTCTGGCAGGGCAGAAATAGACCACCGGCGCACAAACAGAAAACTCACTAACTGTATACTTTTTACGCCCGCTTCGCGACGAGCTTTAAGCTTTAAGTTGTCAGCCAAAAGCAGGTCCAGCTGAACACAGATTAAAGGCGAAGCGTAGCAGCGCTTTACGTTCATCCGGTGTATAAGGAACGACATGCAGTAAGACAAAGGCATCAGCAGTAAGCCGTGCGGGAGCGACCGTCTAACGATAAGCGAGGAAAGTGTTGTCCGTGACGGATGTCTGGTACAGTTAGTGTAAACATGCTCATGGGCTCGTAGGTGCATAGAGTTCGAGGACGGGTGTGGTATTTTTGTTTCAAACAAACGGAGACAACGCTCCGACAAGGAAACCGTCTAACTCCTTAATACATAAGAAAACTATAATTTTGGAATATTTTAGAGCAACCACATAAAAATTTAGTCAAACGGGGGAATCTCCAGGTCAATACACAGCCCTCTCCTAGAAGGGAAACCGTGGGGGACCCTAATGTCTGAATTGCTGGTGCCTTCTGGAAAACAAGCACCAAAGCTGAGTCAAACATAGATGTGTTCTATAGAAACAAAGTTCCTTGTTACAACCAGAACACCTGCCTTCATTGTTCTCGGAGGAGCGTACCACTCTCTTCCGAAGTAGTGACCTATCTAAGGTACTCTTTGGAGAGAACAAGTGGCCGTGATGTCTGCCTACGCAGTGTGTTGTAAATGTGTTTTACAGATGTTCAAATGTCGATCAAACAGTCGCGTACATAGGAATGCGCCCAATTGCAATGCCGTGATTGCCACAACTGATCATAATTTTAAACGCCGCCGTAAGTACGTAACTGTAAGAATAAATGAAAAGCTGGTTCGTTTGCAAATCGATCCGGCGTTTGATCTAACGATCGTGTCCGAAAGCACCTGGAAGAAACTTGATCCACAAAGCTACCATTAGGCTAATAATACGGCCAGAAATCCATCCGACCGTAACATCCAATTGCTTGCCGAATTCGTGTGTGAGCTGATAGTTGCCTGCAAGAGCAATCACGGTAAAGTTTACATAGTTGCCTGTGACATAACCTTCTTGTTATTAAATGGATTGATAAATTCAAACTTGCCGACATGCCTAGCAACAAGTTGCGCTCATCAGTATGGTTTTCTGATACCTATATGCGTTGCTCGAAATTGAAAGCACTAATGCATTTGCGCCTGAATATTAAACCAGTTTTCAGGCCAAAAAGACCAGTCCTACTTGCAGTCTTGCCAATGGTTGACGCCGAACCTAAACGCCTAGAAGAAATCGGAGTCCTGAAGCCGGTCAACTGTTCTTCTTGGACTGCACCAACCGTCGTTGTAAAGAAGTCAAATGGGACTGTCCGAAATTGTGCCAACTATTCCACAGAACTGATTGATGCCCACGACAACTATCATTATCTTCTACCATTGCTGGAGGACATTTATGAGAAAACGAATGGTTTTACGTTTTTCGTTAAATTTGACCTATCGGATGATTAGCGACAGATTGCGATTTTAGATGAATCTAGGAATCTGCTCACCATCAACACCCACCGTGGTCTGTTTCAATAGATTCGCTTCCAAGTTGGCGTATAGAGAGTCCCAGCTTTCACCAAAGTATAGACACCATGCTTAGCGGAATGAAATGAGCGGAAGCCTAAAACGATGATATCATAATCACTGGAGGAGCGAGATGCTGACAAGCGGCGAATAAATAAATAAGTTTTCCTAATAAAGTGGAAGAAATTGAATTCCACTTGTATCAACTGTGTCGAAGTTGACAGAAAAAAGAAAAACTGTGCAGCAATAAAACTCAGTTTTTAAAGAATAGAGTGCAATAATTCATTGCGTATCACCATTAACTAAAACACATTGCAAATAGAGCTGAAAACAGGGTGTTGCATGCCCGAAAACACTACAGAATCATGACGCGTCCCAATGTCATTTTATCTCATCAGTTGGAGATAGCAGGCCTTGAACCCGCGACCATTGGAATAGAAGCCGAAACCCCTACTCCCTTGGCTACTAGGTCACGTCGGGCAACGCTCGGCACAACGGTAAATAACTAATTGGAGGGTCAAGTTTGAAATGCACGTTGTGTGATTAGATTGTGACGCGCCATCTCAAGGTGATGGACTGCGATTCAGGTTGAAGGAAACCTTACACACTACCATCACTGAGATCGTAGACAAAGCAGACGGAAATTGTTTGAGCTGAAAGTATGAGATAATATGTCATCGAAACGCGTTGTTGTTGTGCAGTGATTTCGGGCGGGCAACACACAGTTTCCATCTGCTTTGACTACGGTTCCAGTGATCGCAGTGACTAAGGTTCACTTCCATGTGAATCGCGTTTCATACCATTAAGATTGCGCGTCGCAATCCAATCACACAATGTGTAGTCCAATCTTGACCCTCCAATTACACGTTACAAATGCTTTACTCTTTCTGACCTTTTGCCTGGTTTCATTGGCTGGCGCTTCTCTTTCGTTCGCAGCTGCTTGAATCACTACTATCTTGTGTGGAACGAAAGTGCGACTTACTCACAATATCCTTACCCCATTCTGGTCAGTCTTTTCGGCCCATGCGAAGGTGACCATTTGTTGTTTTTGCGCGCTGATTGTCTTTCCATCTCCCGTTTCCATTAGCTTCGCTTGTCCGGCCCATCAACTCACATGGCGCCATGCGCTCCGAATTAGTATCGCGCACGAAAAACTCGCTTACATTTGAGTTGGACGAAGATTGTGCATGACTAAGATGGCCAGATATATTGCGGGCCAAAGCGAGATGTTTAGCATATGCGCCGTACAAAAGTTGAAAAACTAAACATCTACAGCTACTACTACATCTACATCATCTACTACATGCAATAACAAAGAATATTTACGTCATTAGTCAGTACAACGGTCGCCCTACTGAAGTTGGTGGGCTGCTTGATATTGTATCATCTAGAACCACATTTTTAGAGCAATACATCTCAGATGAACGTAGTTTCCGCAGTAGATCTGGGCCACGCATCAGCATCTCGTGAAGTCGTTCGCAGGGATACCCGGCGCTCTTGTCGTCAAAGTTGTATTTCACCATAAGCATCACTTTCATTGATTGAACATTAAGCTGCGTTTTCTCTCCTATCCATACAGTGTTCATGTGTGAGAAGATTCTTTCAGTAGATGCGTTGGTCCCAGAGTGACAGAGAATAAATCCAACACGTTTTATATTTGTTCACATGGGGACGAGTTGGCATGGAAATAGGAAAACACTGCTACTCACCGCATGGCAACCTTTATGTGTTTACAGTTCCAATCGAAAATTGTGTCGGCTGACGCAAACCTACACACGTTGTTAACTTCCTAAAACAGTTCGTCGTCATTGGCTTCCAAGTTTGGGAGTTTAGCTTCAAAAGGACTGGCGCCAGCATTAACTTTTTCCAAGGACGGTCCATTGTTCTGAGAAAAGTTGAACAACCATGGTTGCTTCAATATCAAACAACTGAAGTCATGCAGTACTTGTAATTGATCCATCCTTTCCTGATAATGGACGCAGTTGTCGCAGAAGCTGGTGATAATCTTCATCACACCTGTTTTTCTAATGAGACCCAATTGTTCGAGTTGACCATTTCGGATCTTTACCTCGTTTGGAACAAAACTGTTTTCGCTCCTGTCCCTGCCCTTCCGCGGGAGTTCATCCATTGCAGACAGCACTTCCAGTGCTGAAATATTTTGTCCTCAATTTTAAGTCCAGTAGCGTAACGAAGAACAAAGAGATATTGTGTATAAAGCAGAGGCTTAGCTTTTCGCATGGAGTTTCAAAGTAACAGTGTAATACTGTAGGATACTTCTAAGGAGACAAAAAATAGGATTTCAACGCTGAAAGAACTTCAGGATTCTCTCCACTGCTGGCATAAGTGAAAGCCATCCGGTTTTCCCGTATCCTAGAGTGCGTTGATACTCTACAATTGCAGTTGCAGAATCCCTTTAATTCCACGAAACGATCAACGTAAATATAAAAATAAGAATATATTTTAACCAAAAGTGTTTCAACATCATCTAGGAAATGGTAACCTTATTGATCCCGAGCAATATGGCTTTCGTCGACAACGATCATGCAAGACGAATTTATTAATCGTGCGGAGTACTTGGACCGAGTCAGCTTACACTGGAGAGGCCGTTGATATGATCTACTTGCATTTGTCGAAAGCGTTCGATCGTTTAGATCATCGGGTTCACCTTTCCAAACTCCAGTATTACGGGATCAAAGACCCTGTCTTGAGCTGGATCGCCAACTTTCGCCTGCAACGACAATAAGTGGTGAGGGTCCGGAGTTCCCTATCTGAACCCATGCCAGTTGAGACTGGTGTGCCCCAGGGCTCAGTTCCAAGTCCACGGAGTTTTTGGTATTTATCAATGCTCATGCACGGAATATCGCTTTAAATTTCCTGCTGTTTACTGACGAAATCAAGAGATGGCACCAGATTCATGCGGATGCTGATCAGAATTTACTTCTGTGTGACCTAGATAAGATACATGATTGGTCAACCCGAAAAGTGTCACAGTTCGTCGTGAACAAATGCAAGGTACTCTCCAAACGACACCAGAGTACTTATTCCTACAAGCTAGGAACGCAAGTATCGCATCGGTCATTCGTTGAACGCGACCTTTGCGTTCTTGTTCAGGATACCTTGTAAGCAATCTGCAAAGGCCTCGAATACTGGTAACCACCTCGTGGGCTTGCTACGACGGCGTTCGGACAACTGGACACCACTATGTGCAGACAGATGCTGAATGCGTATGTTCGTCCCCATGTCAACTACGCAATCCAAGCCTGGTAGCCATGGCTGAAGCATGACCTTACTTCACTGGACCAATCTAAGCGTCGGGCTTCTAAATACGTCACTGGAATACGCCACCTTTCGTACAAGCAGAGGCTGAAACGTTTGGAAGTATTCAGCTGGCGGTATCACCGACTACGAGCCGATGTGATTATGGCGTATTTGATTTTATACAATCCAACTCATAAGTGCCACTCTTTACTGCAATTCAGCAGTAGCACCCAAATTAGAGGCCACTCCTTGAAATTAGCAGAATAATACAGAGGCCGGGCATGCCGTAGTAACTTCAATTCCATTCTCTTCTCTCAACCATGGAACCCTTTCCCCGGATCTGTTGTTTCAGCACCCACGTTAGCTATATTTAAAAGTCAGGTGGTTGATGCACTTCGCCACCTACATTTTGTTGCTTGACGCTACTCTCCATCGCACTCTCAAGAAATATTTTGGAGTTACTTTTCTTCGCCTATTAAAGCTATGATAACGTTCACAGTGCAGGGCTACTGAATCAAAAACAATGTCCATTATTTTGACAGTAATACTATTAACTGCTTTTTCAGTAAACTTTTTGCCCCAGCAGACCGCCCAACGGGGCTTGTAAAGCAATGCTTCTTAACCGGTATACAATCATTGTTCATTGTTTATTGCTCATCAAATGGAACATAGTCAGCTGCCGTTTACAAGTGTTGTGGACAGTGCGGGTCACGCAACCAACACCCACAAGTGTTTCTCCAAACAAAGATTTGAATTCCGCAAAGAAATTATTTTGTCCTCTTCTTTGAACACTACCGAAATTTGTGTTGGCATTGTCAGCACAAAACCCCACAGTGTCTGATCATAATATTTTGTTCCGACACATTCTTTACAAATGCACAAAAAGTGTCCGATGTGTCATCAGTAAGTGACAGCAGATCTAATAACTTCACTTTAATGCCCGATGACGGCACAAAATATCTCACAAGCAGTGGGAACAGTTGTACTACGTTGTGGTTTGTGTCGTCTAGTAACGTTGATACTAATTTGCTTTCTTCATTTCTCTGGTAGTTGGTTCCTGTCAAACTAGTACAGGGTATTAGCTATTATTGCATCAAATTTTGTGTGGGCACAAGCCAACTTGGGCTCAAAGAATTTCACTACCAACTTGCTTTTGCTAGTCCTCGCCAGCTATGGCGCCGGCGCGATATCAATCTCGCCCTTTAGAGTAAAGTGTGTAATACAGCTGTACGTTCGATCTTACTGTACGGTTGCGAAACCTGACCACTTAGATCAGCAGACATAAAGAGGCTAGTTACGTTCGACCTTCGCAGTTTGGCTAACATCTGGTGGGAACACCGCGTGAGCAACGAGCGTGTTTGACAACTTATTTATGGCACAGGAAAAGGAAATCAACTGCTCAGCACCGTCATTTCACGCACCAGGCTCCGATGGCTCGACCACGTGTTGCGCATGCCAGCCCACCGACTCCCGCGATGTGCACTATTTGCGCGCCGGGGGTATGGATGGAAGAAGAGGAGTGGTGGCCAAGCGATGACTTGGTCGAGAGGAATGAAGGCCCTCACTTTGAAGCTGGCCTCGGTTGGAGCGTCGGCTCTCTGGTTGAGGTCCGAAAGACGATGAACACGTTTGGCTGGATACACTTGCTGACATGGCAAGGCGCCGACATCAGTGGCGTTCCTGCTGTGAGTTTATTTGTCCCTCCCCATCCCTTTTAGTCTCCCCTCCAAGTACAACCTCATTTCGTCACATAATATAATTTTACGTCATAAATTTTCTTGTTGCCTAGTAGCCGGCTGCTAGATTTCTGGGACCATGCCCATCTGTTGCTAGTAGCTTAGCTGGCATGCAACTGTTTTCTTTTTTTCTTTTGTGTATTGCGGCACATTAGCTGAGGTGTTTTACACCTCTTGCTAACGTGTGTTATGATGATGATGTTGGTGCAAATCATGGAGCAGAAACCGTGATTATGAGATACAGCGTGATAAGAGAATGCTATTTTTGCGGCTGCTAACTTGCTTTCAGTGTTTCCAAACCTTGCTAGTCAGAAATAATTTGTTACAGGGGTATAAGATGCTGCCGCAGACACTACCACCTTATGGCGAGTCGATTTTAGGTGCTACCCTAAACAATAGAAAATTCGGATTTACAGATGTCACATCGAACATGTGAATCGTTGTTCCGTGTTGCCTTCTTAATGATTGAAAAATCGCTTTCCGATTGATTAGTCATGTTACAAATTCGTATATACATGATTTTCCCGCTTAACACTACTTAATGCAGGCGTTCTTCATTAAAAACAAAATTTTCATTAGTGCTTTGCTCCTCTCTTTTTATATCGTAAAATATCTTGCCGCGTTGCTCACCGACGCAGTCGACTATCCCGCCCAACTTATGCCCGCCTATTTACTTCGGTCTTATAGCGTACACGCACCGCCATTGATAGGTTTTGGTTTCTCTTCGCCTACATTCTACTTGATCATGCGGGACATTTTGAAGTCGTCGAACTCAAAGCGGGACATTAGTGCGCCGCGCCCAGCATTTCTAAGATAGCGGGACGACAGCTTTAAATGCGGGACTGTCCCGTCTAAATCGGGAGGTATGGCCACCCTATGCATGACTCACAACGCTGCAATTCAATTCCCCATTGATCAATCGGACTGTGTGAGCATGGTCACTTTGTGCTCGTGGTGCTAATTTGCTTTCTAGGCCACTGACCGCGTGTCGGTTTCCTTCGCCTCAGATGCCAGCTACCATCACACTGTGGTTTCATTATTGACCATGATGGCCACAGACCCGACCCGGCAAATATTGCGCCAATAAGAAAAATGTCCCCACCTTCACATATATTGCTTAGCTTAAGACATTCCTCGGATTGATCACCTGTTATAGCGCATTCCTACCAAGCATGCACTGGCTGCGCGAAGCTTTGTATCAGCAACTTGCAAAGTGGTGTAGCTGAACGTGGACAAGCAATTGTCAAAGTGCGTTTGCGCAAGTAAAAAAGTTATTTGAAATCAAACCTGCTGACGTATTTCGATCCAAAGCTGCCGATCATATTGACAACTGACGCGTTAGGTTGTGGAGTGCGAACGTTCATAGCCCACGAATTTCTTGATGGAACCACGAGGGCGATAGCACATGTCCCTCGATTTCTATCACCAGCTGATCACAGTTACGGAGGAATTGAGAAAGAAGCTTTGGCTATCACCGTTTCCGTACAGAAGTTCCATAAATGTTCTACAGAAGACATCTCACCCTTTTCATCAACCACAAGCCGCTGTTGGCCATTTTTAGCTCCAAGAAAGGTCTACCAGTGTTGACAGGGAACCGATTACAGCGCTGGGCCACAGTATTACTGAACTACAACTTAATTATCAAGTACGTCTCCACTAGTAACATGGGACAAGCAGATGCACTTTCACGAATACTAAGCGATCACAGCTCGGAAGCGAAAGAAATGGTTGTCGCAAGCGTCGCTTTAGAAACCGAAAGCAGATTCACTGTATTGTAGAACATAAAACAGCTCCTTCTGCTATAGTCCGCACAGCGACTGAATCCGACACATTCCAACAAGCCATGACGTATCACCGATCTAACTGGCCATCACATTGCCCAACTGGAGAACTCTGACAAGTTTTACAGTAAAGTAATGAATTATTTATTGTTGATGACCGTGGCGCAAATTATCAAGGGTCGACTAATCTGCTACATACAGCAGTGCGGATGAGTGAAAACATCCTACTTCTGGCGCCTCTCTTCCTCTTTTTCCACCTGTTTCTCTTACTCCCATACCGACCCCCATTACTAACCTTCCCTCTATAATTCACAGCTTAACTGGCAGCAACGGAAGTGCCACTAGAGTAGAACCATCTGCAGCCACCATGCCACAGCACCTATCGGACGCCTATCAGCAAAAGTCCTTTATAAGGCCACGCTATCTCGTTGCCATGGCGACATTTAACGTTCGCAGTCTAAGACAAACTGATCAACAAGCTGTACTCGCACACACCTTGAACACCCTGGGTCTTGATGTGTGTTGTGTCTGAAACTAGGATCAATGACCCTAACGGGGTTATTGAATTAACTGCACCCTGCTTATCCTCTCGTTATTGGTTGCACGCATCCGGAGACGCCGATGCAGCACTCACGGATCAAGCTGGTGTAGGTATCATTCTGAGCTCCAAGGCTGGGCCATCGTTGGTTGACTGAATTCCGTTGAACAACCGTTTATGTGCAGCACATTTGACGACATCAATTAAGGTGGATTCACGAAGTAATACAAAACACTGTTTGTGATTTCCGCTTATGCCCCCACTGACTGCAGTTCTAATGCTGTCAAAACGCACTCTATCACGTACTGAACGCAGTGCTCCTAGCTCAGATATTATAGTACTTGCAGGGGATATGAACGCACAGGTAGGGCGTCTGAGCGCTTCAGAAGCTCAGCTGGGTGGTAATTATGGGCTTAACTCCGAACGGACTGACAACGGCGAGCGCCTGCCGAAACTGTGTGCGGAACACCAGTTGTTTTTTAGTAGCACTGCTTTTAGACACAATCACCGAAGTGCCACTTGGCGTCCTCCTGTAGCTGGCAAGTGATGCGCCCAAAGCGACCACATAGCCATAAGTTACAAGTGGTGTGGTTCCATGCTGGATTGCCGCTCGTACTGGAGTACCTGTGTCGACTCTGATCATGCCTCGGTACGCTGTCGTTTCTCCAGGAACTTTACCGGGAGGCGCACCAAGCGTCTCCTCCAATTGGCAATTGAGGAATTGTCTCGGCCTTGGGTCAGACAAGCCTATCAAGAAGCACTGGGTACCGAACTTTCGCTGTATTGTTCTAATGACACGGGACTTCAGTGGAATAAGATCACGGCCGCCGTGTACGATGCAGGAGCATCTGTTTGTGGCACCATCAATCGTCACCGCACCAGTCACTGGATATCAGAGAGGTCAGTGAACCTGTTGGAATCCAGAAAGAACCTCCGGCTGTGTCTGAGCACAACATGACCAGACGGGCTATTAGGCGCGAACAAAAGCGGAGCCTACGTGCTGACAAGAAAGATTGGTAAACCAGTAGGGCTCAAGAAATCGAGGAGGCAGGAGCAGTAGGCAATTACCGCAGGCTCTTCTAGCTTATCCGCATCACTGGTCCGAGAAAACCAGGCGTCAGTGAGACAATCAGAGACAGCGCGGGTGCGCTGATACACATTAAGGAGCACCGTATGGCTCGTTAGGCGGAACACTTTCAAGCTCAGTTCAGCTGGCCTACTGCTCCCGGACCTCTTCCTACTCAGGTGATGCAGAACGAGCCATGGTAGCTTAGTTTAGAGTCTCAGTCGGAGGCCGAGGTCCGAAACGCGATTTCAGCCCTCAATCGTTTTCGTGACGCTGGCCCGGATTCCCTCCCACCTGCACTATGTAAGAATGGTGGTGAGGTCCTCTACAAAGCACTAACCTCCATATTCGATCGTAACTGGAAAGAAGAGAGTGTCCTGGCTAACTCGTGTGTATCTGTTAGAGTGGTAATATATAAGGAGGGCAGTCGCATAGACTGTTCTAAAAACAGGGGTATTCGTCTACCAGCTGTGCCAAAAGTACTGGCCTCGATTCTCGTTCATCGCCTCACTGTGGTACGGGCATTTCGGATTAGGGAACAGCAGACAGGTTTCCACCCAGGACGTGGCTGTATAGATCATATATTCATTCTGCGGCAGATGCTATGGCAGCGCCATGCATACGGCAGACCGACAATAGTTGTGTTTCTCGATTTCGATTGTGCGTTTGATTCAGTTTATCGATGCATTCTGCTCAAAAATACTTTCGCGGAAAGGTTTTCCCACGAAATATGTGAACATCCTACGTGCTCTATACTCGAACACTACAAACGGCGTCAGGGTCTACGGTGGCCGATCGGATAGCTTTCCGACCACAAGTGGCATTCGTCAGGGTTGTCCGATTTCCTCGTTTTTGTTCAATTTCGTCGTGGACTCTATCATAGAATGTTCCCTTGCGGAATCTCATGATGTAGACGTTGAAATGCTGACAGGTGAAAGATTAATTGATCTTGATTATGCGGACGATATCGTCTTGCATTTCAACGATTTTGCGACTGCACAATCAACCCTGAATAGCTTCTCTAGTGTGATCCCATTAGTTGTATGCGCTTCGCACCTTCAAAATGCAAAGTGCTGCTGCAGGACCACTAGCCACTTAATGACTC
Source organism: Dicrocoelium dendriticum (assembly GCA_944474145.2). Classification (NCBI taxonomy): domain Eukaryota; kingdom Metazoa; phylum Platyhelminthes; class Trematoda; order Plagiorchiida; family Dicrocoeliidae; genus Dicrocoelium; species Dicrocoelium dendriticum. The sequence continues at coordinate 87,618,635 of OX104063.1, forward strand.
CTTGACGCTTGCTAACGAGGAACTCGAGGTGGTTGATCAATTCACTTATCTTGGCAGCTGCATCAGCAACGATGGGCGCATAGGAACTGACGTCAGCTCGCGCATTGCAAAGGCCAGAACTGCCTTCTAAAACCTGCGGCATCTTTGGCGACAGAAGAGTTTCCCTCTGTTTGAAAGACCTTGTATACAAGGCCACAGTGAGGGCCGTTCTGCTGTATGGTAGTGAGACTTGGCCCCTTCGGTCTGAATATCTGAGGCGTCTTCAAGTTTTTGATCATGATTATCTTCGAAGGATTGCTGGTGTCGGATGGCACCAGCGTATCCGCAACGATGATGTGCGTAGGCAAGTACTAGGTAGTGATAATCATGCTAGCACCCTAGAACAATAGATAGCACTGAATAAGTTGCATTGGCTTGGGCACGTGCTATGTATGCCTGATCACCGCTTACCTAGGAGGGCCTTGTTTAGTCTGCCAGATGTAGAATGGCGCAAGGCTCCAGGTGGACAGAAGTTGACTTGGTAGCGGGAAAAGAAGTCACTGACAACTCTACTCGGTGCCCTCGGTCAGTCTCGGCTTCCGGGCTGGAGTCCAAGTGACTTGCCTTATGCTTGGTTCGAGAGTTTACAGGACATGGCTCGCAGTCGATACTAGTGGCACGCCTGCTGTTATCTCCCATTCGGATTGCTTGTTTAATGTGTGCTTGGTGTTAAGTTATCTGCGGGATAATGGCTGATTATGACGCGTGGCAGTGAAAGCCGCAAGGAAACTTTCTCGTCGATGCCGCCTTAGCTTTGCACCATGGCGAGCTGTTTGTGACGGTATGTTGTTAACACAAGGTGTCGGGGGCCTTAACCCTGAATGTTTGCTTAGGGCATTAAGGTTTTCATTAGAAATCGGTGAAAATATTTGTAGCTCGGGATGCGGATGGGGGTATGCGGGTGTTCTCCGAGCTGGTTTTCAGCTAAGTCCCTCTTCTCTCCCTGTTATTATTCGTTATTTCATAGGTCATCTTGGTTGTATGGCAGCGAAGTATCAGTTCAGATGGCTGACGTACCGCTGTTGTTGCTGTTGATGATGATAAAGATGGCTGGTTCTTTTTCAATGATCGCATTGTCATTCCTTCAGGACTTCGCCGCAGAATCTTGGCGCAGTTTTGTTCGGGACATCCGGAAGTAAATCGTGTGAAGGCGTTGGCGAAGATTTACGTCTATTTGCCTCATATGGATGAACTATTAGGGAGTCTGTCCCGAAGCGGCTTTGGATGTGCTATCACCCAAAAAATGCCCACATACACTGAGTAGCACCCTGGCTAAAAGAAGAGAAACCATGGGTACCTATCCACATTGATTTGGCCGGATCGATTAACGAAAAGCGTTTCCTAATCGCCGTGGATGCCTACAGCAAGATGCCAGAGGTTTCATCTTTAATTCAACCACTGCCAGTTCAAGGATTGTAATATTGTGACAGCTGTCCACTCTATGTGGATTTCCGTAGGTTATCGTGTCTGACCACGATACGCAGTTCACTTTCCAGTTTCATCCTGACTTCACAGAAAGCTAAAGTATCACCCACATTAAAGCATCTATTCATCCACCATCAAATGGGTGGGTCGAGAGAATTGTCGATAGGTCTAAACGTGCCCTACTGAAATCCGGAGGGAGGGATTGATAGCGGAACTACTGGATTCCTTCCTACTGAACAACAGAACAACTACAAATCAGCAAAGTCGGGACGGCTGATCCCCAGCCGAAGCCCTTATGAAACGGACGTTTTGTCTGGCACCTGATGTTATGCGACCAGTTTTGGGCCAACAGTCGGTTTTAAGGTAAGAATAACGGACGTGGCGAATAGGAGATCGTGTTCTTGTCAGTGAATATCACTGTGGTCACCAAAAGTGGCTGTCACGTATTAAACTTGCGCACCTAATCGTCAGCCCTCGGTAGCTCAGTGGTAGAGCAGCGGACCGGAAATTCGTTGGGCCGGGGTTCGACTTTCCGTCGAGGCACATTATTGTGTGTGAGTTTTAATCATAACACATATCTGGTTCATGTTTCTCGCTGGAAAAAATTCTAGTGTTAACCGTGTACAGGTCCTGCTCGTTCTTTCTTACTGAGGATTGATCTGCTCGTGACTCTAGTAGAGTCCAGCAAAAAGATTGACGTCGTCTTTTTTAGGTGCAAGTTCGTCCAGGCTTGGGATCTTCACAGATCGATTTCCCCGGTGTTTAACAGCCTTTGACATCCGAGAAGCTTTCCTGTATGTACACCAACGCCCAAGGCTTACTGAGCAAACTTTCGGAAATGCGGCTGCATCAAGGATCAAATGCCTGCGACCTCATCGCTATAGCGAAGACATGGTCACGCCCTAGCATAAGTAACATGGAGCTCGCAGTACCAATCATGTCCATTGCTCGGCACGACCGACCCAGCAAAGTTGGCGCAGTGGCTCTGTACTTCCGCAATGGTCTCCAATGTGAGCTCATAGAGAATCCGGTCGGCAAGGTATAAGATTCACTTTAGCGCCGTCTAGATCTAAAAGGCGGCGACACTTGCTTAGTGGCGGTCATGTACCGCCAGCCTTCCTTCACACCCGAGATGGACTCCCCTCCGGTATGCGTAATAAGGAGGGTGATAAACACAACTTACAGTCCCATTCTCATTCTTGGCGATTTCAACACCGACGCTCTGGAATCACAAGCAGCTCCGTGAGATGAGTTTAAAGCCGATCTACAAGAGTTGGTCTCCAGTTAACCGTTATATGGCCATATCAACACTCCCACCCAATTCCGCGAAAAGGCTAAGCCTTCAATACTGGATCGGATATTCATCAACAAAGAGCTAATGCTCGATGGGGTGATGGTGGACATTCCATTGGGCCGCAGCAACCATGCAGTGCTACTCTCCGGATACATTTTCTAGCTAGAATATCGCGTGGAAATTGCTGACACAACGAGAATGTATGTACGCCACGACATATTAGCTCGACTACGTGAGACAGATAAGTGGATATTTCTGGCAAAAGAGGAACCAGGTAATGCATGGGAACGTAACGTCAGCCAGTTTAACTCTCTGGTTACCGAAGCGTCAGCGACTAAAATTTTCCGCTCGATAAACGTGGTCTCGTTTCTGCGAAGCAGGACCCCGAAGTGTATAGCGGTGCGAAACTCAACCTGGAATATCTACAAACTCTCCCCGACCACCGAGAACTGGATGGCATAATGGACCCAAAGTAACCACGGTACTCAGCTTGTTCGCGAGGATAGAATGGCGTACCATCAGAAATTGGCGGTGCGTATGACCTCAAACCACAAGCTTCTGTATCAACACGTCAACAATCTACGTAACAATAATGTAATAATGTGTCAACTGTATACCGTAAGGTGAAACGATGAATTCCTCCTCTGAAAACAGCGGACGGACCCACGTGGACGCCGAAGGAGGCGGCGAATACTCTGCGCCTACAATATGCTGCAACATTTCAGTGCGATCACTGGGCACATAACCCTATGACAATGGTTTTTTCACCCCCAAAACTCACTCACATATTCTTCACGGCAGCAGCTGTTCTAAAAATGCTGTTGAGTATGCCCAAGCACAGCTCTTCTGCAGTTCATAATATACACACGAAATCGCTAGCAAATGCAGGAGAGAATTTAGCTGGGCCTTTGGCGCTACTCTTCCAACACTGTTTTGACGAAATGTACGTGCTCAATATGTGGAAATTCGGAATGAGTACTCCTATTCACAAGGGAGGTACTCGTTAAAATCCAGCTAACTACCGTCCGATATTCTTACTACTGGTTCTTGCAAAGGTCATGGAAACTGTTAGCTCTGATGCCTTAATGGTCTACTTGGAAGAATGTAACTATCTAGCCCCGGAACGGAATGATTTCCAAGGAAATCGATCGTGCACTACAAATCTAGTACTAACACGATCCAGCTGGACTGAAGCACTAGACTATTGCACAGGAGTTGGTGTATTATTTCTCCATTCCTAAAAGGTGTTTGACCGGTTAGACCATGACATTCTGCTCTTCAGACCCTGGGTATTGGTGGTCCTCTCCTAGGATGGATCAGAAGCTTTCTTCTGCACCGGCGCTTGGAAGTACGTGTGCTTGAATCGCTGTCAGATCCCATCCGAGTTGCATGCGGAGTGCCACAAGGATCGGTACTAAGACCGTGATTATTTTTGACGTTTATTAACGAGATCACACGCATCTTAAGCTTGACCTGTCTACCGTATGTCGATGACATTAAGGAGTGGAGGGGTGTCAATACACCAGATCACAGTACACCATCACAGTACTTCAAACTGATCTGGATAGGGTATACGCGTAGTGAATTCAGAATCTACCTTGACTGAATGCGGACAAACGTAGATTGTTGCACCTGCAGCACAAGTTGGTACACTCCCAAAAACTCGGTAACCAGGGGATTCAAACGTTTTCTGGCTTGAAGGATCTGGGAGTTTTTCCAGGCTGACCTTGGACGCTCGAATCAAGTTGAAAGGCGTCAAGAAGTGTCATCCAACACGTGGGCCTCCAGAAGCGTGCAGTCGACCATACGATTTTTCCACAACTTCTGGGCTCATACATACACCCACATCTGAAATACGCAATACAAGTCTGGCATTCGTGGCTGAGGAGGGATCTCACCGCCTTAGTGATCCCCAACGCCGAGCAACCAAGAATGTCAACGGCCTGTATAATTTGCCGTATGAACGAAGGTTGCACTTGCTCGGGATCTTCGGTGGACCGTATCGGTTATTGAGCGGGGACCTCATTTCGACTTACCAAATTTTGAGCGATCCCAATCATACGTGCTGCTACTTGCTATAGCTCAGTCACAACAGCAATCTGAGTGGTCCCCATCTCAAACTGGCAGAGCAGCACAGTCGCTTGAAATGCCGCCGGAATTTATTTTCCGAACGTGGAATGTCCTACCGTATTATGTTATATGTGCTCCCACGCTGGCAGAGTTCAAAGCCCGAGTTGGCCGTGCACTTATTTTGCTGCACCATATTACATGACCCATTACCCATGGATAAACACATGTGTTGGTAAGCGATTTCACTGGCGGTTAAATCACGGATTTCGTTCCATGTTTTCACCTCCTGTACGTGCACACCAGAAGGACAGACGATCTTTACCAACAGCCCATTTGCCGTCATTTCTTACAGATGTACCTTCAATTTACAGTCTATACTACATGTACTTCAGTGAGTTCACTGGCGGAAACCCAGTTTTGCGAACAATTTTATCTTTTGTAGTCTCACCATAATTGTCCTACGGGCCTGTTAAGCATTAGCTTTTCTACCCATATAAAACCATTGTTCCATTGTACAACACATTGCTCTGCGTGCAACTCACACGGTCCTCCTCGTGTGCCCTTCCAGGTCATTGAAATGTCTGTATAAAAGTTTTGCCAAGTTTGTGGCAAAAGTTCATACACGCATGTTTTTCTCCAAACTCCTTCGTTGTCACCTTGACACAAATCTAACGAGCAGCTTGTGTATATGCCCACTTCATTGGCTGTAGCTCACAAAATAACGGTCAAGTCGAAAAGCGGTAAATGACAGCATACCGTCTGAACCTGCCTTTACTTACGCTTAGCTGCCTCAGCGAGGTATCTCAGCTGGTTGGCATACTATCTCAATAGTTCGGCTTTTTTTGTACAGTTGTATGGTGATTCACTGGACTTTGATTTATCTTCAGCTCGGAAGCTCAATCGTGTTTATGTAGCTATTCGCTAGGGTCCATTGAAGAGTGTCATTGACAATGTCATCAAGCCGAGTCATTGACCCTACACCCCAAAAGAGAGTGCAGCATGATAGTATGGAATGTCTGTTGACCGGTCACACAAACACACACATACACAGACATACACATATATATATATATTAACAAGTCTGTATACAGTGTGGAGCGGAGTACGGTCCAGCCACCTCCTTGTGTGCACTTGAGTCCCCAAATACAGCTTGTGTTTGTCTGTGAAGGAGCGTGGGTCGGCTCCGTTGATAAAACGTGGCTCCCATCCACATGCCTCTCGGTCTTATTCCTTCGGGTTTACACTGGATGTGGGGTGTGTGGATGGAGCTGTGGGTGGTGCAGCGCAAGCCACCCGTGGTCCCTCTGTAGGCGCAGGCTTCCTGTGGCTGGCCACAGTGACAGGCAAATCCGAAACCGGATGCCGCCAACCATACAGATAATGCGCCATCAAAACCATGGCAAAATGGAAGACAACACGAAAATAGACAGTTTCTTTGGGTTTCAAACAAGCTGCTTTGTTTTGTGCTATTTTATTATATAATTGCGATAGACCATCAGATGAAACGGCACAACAACACCGACGCCACTGCTGTCTGGTACGTACCATCACATCCAGCGTATGCGACCACAGGAATTTCAAATCACGTGGTCTCCAACCTAGGAGACGCACTGATCCGAGTAATACTAACTGAGGCTGTTTTCTTCATGCGCCTTTTCCATGCCATTGGTTGTCCACCGCGACACTTTCCAACCAATTCCAGGAGGCTCCAGTAACGGTCTCCTGGAAAGGTGATAGGCTGGCTTCTGTAGTACTTGGCCGAGTCAAAGCATGCGGTGTCATAGCACAACGTTTTGAAAGCTGAGACTGTCCGCTGTAAGCACTCGTTCATGAACCTCCGTATTGCTTATGCTGTTTCCACCACACACGAGCGATCCTTCGCAGACAATGGTTGTCAAAACGAACAGTAGTCTCATGTCTTCTGAGCGAACGGGCTGGATTTTACCTTGGTGCGATAGTTTGCATGCCGCAGAAATCCATTGCATTATGCTTGGTGGTGCTTTTTGCACCTTCAGAATCACTCATGCCAGATTGGTCAATGGTTAGAGACCACACAAACTCAGTCTCCTGGCCCTCCAGGTTGGGGGTTAGAATGAGGGTGGCTCCTTATTCCTTAAAACGGACTCCTAGTAGTCCAACACCAAACCCGTTGCCTTGCGGTAAGGTTTTTGAACCAAAGGCTTCGGTTGAGAACCCTAATCATTCTCCTGTCTAGGCCTGGGTAACCTGACAGTATCCTGCCCACGCGATGCTATGAATCTCACTCCAAACAAATTTATGATGCTCTGGACACCGCAGAGGATAATCAACGGTGCCCTATTTGCTGCATCGAGCAGGGTGGATAGGGGTTTGGATGCTACTGCCCAAGTCTTCCCGTCTTCTTATTCCTCCTCCTACACCTTTCAACTTTATCGTCCCGTTCCAACTTCACTTTTATCCGGCCAGTTTTCAGCCCTTCGATACTCGACCGCCCCCAACGTGCTTTGCCAGGCGTTTATCTTCTAGTTTCAACTCACTTGCAAACGTGGAGCGTTACTCCTGTCCTGTCGAAAAGCCCATGTTCAACCAAGCGGTCCATTCCAGTTCATCAGCTTCCATTTGGAGCCCTCGATCCTCCTTCAGATTGGCATGCCTCAATGTACGCACCTTGCTACAGATTGGTCAACAGGCAGCACTTGCCCAAACATTGGAGACCCTCTCGATCGATATCTGCTGCTTATTGGAGACCCGCCTGCAAGACTCGAGCTCTGTACTCACTCTGCGATCCCCTTCAGGTGACACCAACAGTATTTTCTCACTGCGCCTATCCGGTGACGATGCAGCTACAAGCACCGGTCAAGCTGGTGTTGGCATTACCCTGAGTTCCCGGGCTGAAGCTGCTCTGGTTGCTTGGATCCCAGTCAGTAGCCCGAGGTGTGCGGTCCGATTGAATGGATCGTTCAAAGCTTCGAAGTCACGCGGGACTAATAGGTGTTTATTCGTTATTGCTGCCTACGCCCCCACAAAATCTAGCGATGATTCGATAAAATACGACTAATACCACCAACTTACCGATCTCCTTCTCCACAGAAGAAGAACGGACACTGCTGTGCTGGCGGGGGATCTGAAGGCTCAAGTTGGAAAGTTATGCACTGATGAAATGCATCTGGGCGGTCAGCACGATGTACGCTCCCGTAATGATAAGGGTGAGCATTTACTTCATTTGTGTGAGGATGCCCACTTATTTCTTGCAAACACTAACCTCCGACACAGCACATACAGAAGGGTGACTTGGCGCCCACCAGCCTCGAACCAGTCTTGGACGCAGATCGATCCCATTACAATCAGTTTACACGGGAGAGGCTGCATTCAGAGCTGTCGCTCGATTTGGAGCACAAGTGTGGACACCGACCATGCACTTGTATGCGCGGACATGCGGATGCGTTTCGGCGGACGCCCATGACGACGCTGTGAGCGCATTCACACCAGCCAACTGACAGAGCCAGCTGTGCTGAATGTCTATCAAAGTACGCTCACATGCCAGTTGAGTAAGCACTCAATGGAGACAACTGAAGGTCACTAGTCGCAAGTTCACCATACCTTACTAGCAGCAGTCAAATCCTCATTTGGAAAGTCTAATAGCCAACTTGGACATTGGGTCTTTTCGCGGTCTCTGGAACTTATCGATGCTCGCCGGTATATTCCGGCTGGAAGCGAACACAATCAAACTCGCAAAGAGCTCCGGGCAAAACTCCGTCCAAGCCTGAAGAGAAACCGCGAATCCTGGTAGTCACTTCGTGCGTCAGAGATGGAAGTAGCCGCTGCCCTTGGTAACCATCGAAAGTTATTCCGTCTGGTATGGGAAACGGGCAGCAAGAGACCTAGTGTTAGTGAAACACCTTGTGACGAGAGTGGACAGCCTATCCAAAATTTGTCAAAATGTTTGGAGCGTTGAGCTGAGCATTTCGGAAAACAAATTATTCGGCCGAAGTTATTCTATTCCTCTCCGGCCAGTGATCGCCCTGCTTCGTGGGCTGTCCATTTGGATCCACCCTCTCGCTTAGAAGTCAAAGTTGAGATCGGACTGTTGAAGTTGAACAAAGCCGCGGGACCAGATGATCTTTCTCCAACCCTCTTCAAATTCGTGGGCCCTGCTCTTGTCAATGATTTACACGAATTACTAGTGAAACTGTGGGAGCAGGAAACTGTCCCTACCGATTGCAGCCGCTCCGTTAATGTTCCCATCTTCAAAGGGAGCTCGCGCTCGGAATGCGGCAGCCATAGAGGAATCAGTCTGATCCCCATCGCCTCCAAATTGTTTGCCTCTGTAACCCTTCACAGACTGACTGGCACTCCTGAAAGCCAGATTCGTGAGGAGCAAGCCGGGTTTCGTCGCGGTCGTGGCTGTATCGACAACATCTTCACCTTGCGTCAATTGTTGGGGCACCGTCACACATATTGGCGGCTCATTGTTTTGTGTTTCTCGACATCAAAGGTGCCTTCGATTCGATTGATTGATGTGCCCTTTGCAACTGTTTACTCAGGAAAGGTGTGTCCGAGAAATATGTACATATTATCCAAGCATTATACTCGTGTATCACAAGCAGAGTGGGGGTTTACAGCAAGTTGTGGTCGCCCTTTAATATCTCCAGCGGCGTGAGACAAGGATGCCCGCTGTCACCTTTCCTCTTCGACTTCGCTATTGACGAAATCATGGAAATCGCGTTCACCGGACCCGACTGAGAAGGTGTGGAGCTGCTCCCAGGAAAATGACTTCCTGGCTTGGAGTATGCAGACGATTTCGCTCTCATCTATGACTGCTCCCAGACGTTCCAAGCAACATTGGACCGTTTAGCGCTGGGTGTCAGCTACTTCGGGCTTTGCTTTGCACCATCGAAGTGCAAAGCTTTCTTCCAACATTGGCAAGGATCGCCTCATGCATTGACCCTTGGTGGGGATCAGCTAGAAGTTGTTCAGAAATGTAACTACGTGGGAAGTTGTATTAGAGCCCTTAGGATCGAAGAGGAGATCACGAACCGTATAGCAAAAGCTCGAAGTGTTTTGCTAGTCTTCGCCACTTATGGCGTCGGCGCGATATCACTCTCGCCCTGTAGGTTAGAGTGTACAATGCATCTGTACGTTAGACCTTATTGTACGGTTGCGAAACCTGGCCCTTAGATCAGCAGATATAAGGAGACTAGTTATGTTCGACCATACGGTTTCAATTTCAAACTCTACCGGTTGTTAGTTTACTTGGACGGATACGACAAACGGTTTTTCTGCTGTAATGGTGCGATTAAAAACGGTTGTGGTGTTAATCCAATTCTGTTGAAATTCATCAGTAATGCAGTTTGTAGCCTTAGATTGTTCCTGGACGAGTGATTTCCGCTTGAAAAGACGCACTTTCTGAATATGACCCATTTTTCCACAAAATCTGCATAATGAATGAATGTGCGGACAGTCAGTCGGGGACAAGTGATTCTCCCCGCAACGGTAACAACGGAACTCCTTGCGCTGTACGGGGCGAGGTCAGGCATGTCCACGGTTAGTCTGGTAGACCTTGTTTACGTCATGTGAGATTGATTGATGTGAAGAGGGAAATGTGGCTAGTTCCTGGACGAGGCTGTCGGACTATATCACATGCTTTCTCCCACGTCAGTAGCGTTTCATCTTCGGAGAGCAGACGTTCTCGGGCCTTGTCATCGAAAACACCCACGATTAATGCCTGTAACAGCATCGCTTCTTCGAACTGGGCTGGAAGGATCTGATCATAGGCGCAGTCAGGGAGAGCAGTAAGGAGACGAGAGATAAACTCGTTTACAGTCTCATTTGGTTGTTGTCGCATGGTGCTGAATTTATACCGAGCAGTAAACACATGAGGCTTTTCCCCCATATTCGGTCCAGGGAATAGAACACAGTTTTTAGGTCTCGCTTCGTATGTAATTATAAACTGTCGAAATGTCGCTGGCCGTTGATACCGAGATGGTGGCGTAGTAATTTAATTTTCGCTGAATCATCAATCGTGCAATTTCCGCCAAGAAGCAAAAGCAAATCAACGTAGTTAGTAAATGTAGTTATCCACTGCAACCATTGTTGCGCAGTAGGCCTTTCAGTAGAAGAATTCCAAAATGGTTGGGGTGCCGTTATTGAATTTGCCATGAGCAATCAGAATAACCTTCGTCGCCAAATTGTTACACTCAACCGAAATCAGAACAACAGTATTGCAAATGGAAGTTTAGTAGAGGCAATGGTAATAGTACATCGGCAGTTTACACTGGGTACAGATCAACTGTTTAGTTTTACTCAGTTCATATGTTTTAGCTAAGTACTCGCTTTTGAACCAATCAATAAGCATCGATGGTCAGTCGGGAGATGGACACTCACGCACTAGCGCGCACAATGCAGCTCCACAGGCTAGGTAGGGTAGCATGACCTTGACGCGCTCAACGTCTGTATCAAGTACCTTCGCAGTTTGGCTAACATCTGGTGGGAACACCGCGTGAGCAACGAGCGTGTTTGACAACTTATTTATGGCACAGGAAAAGGAAATCAACTGCTCAGCACCGTCATTTCACGCACCAGGCTCCGATGGCTCGACCACGTGTTGCGCATGCCAGCCCACCGACTCCCGCGATGTGCACTGTTTGCGCGCCGGGGGTATGGATGGAAGAAGAGGAGTGGTGGCCAAGCGATGACTTGGTCGAGAGGAATGAAGGCCCTCACTTTGAAGCTGGCCTCGGTTAGAGCTTCACGGCTCCGTAGCTGGGGTCCAAATGACGATGAACACGTTTGGCTAGATACACTTGCTGACATGGCCAGGAGTGGACCTCAGTGTTACACTTGCTCCAATTCGTCTAGCTGAAATGACTCTAAAGTCGCGGAAAGTGCGCTACTTCGCAGCAAAAAGCAACAGTGAAGGCTTCAATACCACGGTTTAACGCTGACCACATTTTGCTTACCGTTCATTGTAGCTCGTCTGTGCCTGCTCACAGTACGTCCCGATGGACATAGAGCGCAACATCTACACTACATGTTCCCGGTCCGATAATACCAAACCTGTCGAAGAATTGTGTTGGTTTCACCGTCAATATGATGCGAAAGCTAGACGTTGTTGGGCTCCTTGCATTAGGCAAGACTCAGCCGCTCCAGGGAAATCGAATAGCCGATATACCAGCATAACCAACGCATCCACAAACAATAAAAGATATCGTCTGTTTTACCTTAGGGGTCGACGTACTTCCACCATTTTCCTCATCGACAAGGAACCGGGAGAGAGAGTACTCCCTGCGAACGCAAACGACAAGGATTAAAAGCCCACACACAAACTGCGTGCGGCCAACAGATAGTTGATCGCTTCATAAGGTCGGCGCATGATCGACCTAGACCTGAACCTCTGCAAGATTTTTAGTGGGTTTTGACGGTTGAATCTGTACCCCTCGCCATTATCACTAATGATTTCTACCGCCATTTGGGACTGCCTCTTGATGCTGGTCGCCACGGACTGTTAGACAACCGTAAGAAACTAGGGCTTGAAGGTGTCCTTTCAAATGTTCCTATAAGTAGTCTCGTTTTATGAATCGCCGATGCAGCTTTACCCTAAGTGCGCCTAAGCTCTGATTACCAGTGAATGGTACAACCAGCTGCATAGCTGCCATCATTCACCAGAGCAGTCGATCATCATATAGTCACGCGAGGCCCGCCAAAGAGTGCCCGATGGAAATGACCCACCCAAGACAAACTATGTGCTGAACACGCGGACTCCGACCACCTGCCTCAGCTCGGTATCGCCCGAGCATCCAAAAGACAATGAGCGCCACCTCTTTACATGGTCCCAAGGACGGTTATGTGTGACTGACATCCTTGTGTGGAGTATTGTACATTGGGCATCGTTACCACGCCTGGTCACTATCCCATCTCACACATCATGGATTTCACCGCTAGTCTGACATTTAACCCCTTGACGCAGTATGCCGCGAAAACAACACAAACCAATAATTTTGCAAATACAAACTTTAATGCATATCTTCTCTTCCAGCGGCGGTTTTGGCATTATCTGGAAGCTAATCTGTTTCTGTCAGTATAACAGGTCACCTCAATTTGCGGTCTGTTTGTAGTTACAAAAACTTAAACGTAGTGAGTGTGAGTGTGGGTTTGCCGTGCAATGTGGCCCGTAATTTCGAAAACTCAACATTTGTGGTAAGTTACTCCAAAGCAAAAATCTTACTCGTTGTATGCTGATAAACTAGAATGCATAATGGGAGATAGAAAGTTTAAAAGTTATCAGTAATATTTCGCTTTGTGCATTTTTCGCTACGTTAGGCACTAATGGTGACACATGAGAAATACCGTGCTTATGTCCTCCGTCCTAGAGATGTAATTCTTGTGCATTGATTTCTTTTGATCTTTATGTTATTGTATTGTTATACGTTATAATGAACATTTGGCTATAGATTTCATGTATTTGAAATGTTCTGCCCTTTATTGCTAGGTTCAAATGGACTGAGCAACTTCCTATTGCAAATGAGCTGGTAGATTTGCAACCTGGAGTAAAATTCGAACTTGGATCCTACCAGTTGAAAGTGAGGACAGCAATATCAGTGACAGATGTGATAGCAATGGTGCCTATATTCCTACCCCTTTGTCAGCACTTGCTCATGGTAGCAGCGGCAATTTTAGCACAGATTATGATAGCGAAAAGGAAGCAATGCACAGCAACAATCCTCATTGTGCACTTGCTGGCACCAGTTCTACTCCTACAAGGAGACTACCAGTGGCTACTGCTGAAGTAAAGCAACCGGCTGTTATTTCCGTAACCCAAAAGCCAATTTCAATAAAACGATTAGTGGAAAGAGAAAAGCAAGTTATCATTGAAAACAGTATCACAATAAAAGGTTGCAAAAGACACTTCAGTTGGGCAAGCTGCTGTCCCGGATTCTGATGAAATCAAAAAGCCCATTCAATATTTCGGTGAGCTTTTGACCCTGACCTTTTACATATTATTGTGCAGGAAAGGGATGTATATTGCATGTAGATGAACCCTAACAGTGCCCTCCAATTAGATAGAAAAGAATTGGAACAGTTTGTTGATATATTGCTGTTCATGAGCGTTTTACATTTGCCACGCTGACGAATGTACTGGTCCGGCAGATGTCGAATAGCGCAGGTGACTAATGTGATGTCTCAAGACAGACAAAAACAAATTAAAAATATTTCTCTACTTCAGTGGTAGCAGTAAAACGACAGAGGACAATGGAGATAAACTTTACAAAATCAGACAAATCGTTGATTCTCTCCTGCCAAGGTTTCAGTCTCCCTCAAGACCAAATGTTGTCGGCTGACGAGCAATTGGCCCCATCCACATGGAGGTCCAGCTTGAAACAATATCTTCCCAAGAAGCCACCCAAATGGGGATACAAGATCATCGCGCTTTGGGATACATAAGGGATTGCGCACTCATTTGATCTATTCACGGGGGAAATGGATTGTGTTCCTGGAGAACTTGACATTGTTACAAGTGGAAGCCTTGTTTTAAAACACACAAGTTATTCATGGCAATGTCAATACTTTACTATATTTTGATAGCTTGTTCTCTTCAATGATTTTATTCGTTGCTTTTACGAACAATGGAATACTAGCCCTTTGGACAGTACGGCAAAATCGCGTGGCGAGGTGCAGTTTCAGTGAAGACAGTGACATCAAAAAAAGGATTAATGAAGGATTTGATGGAAAGGCGGTCATTGTGGATAATGTAGAAGCAAGGGTTGTCAAATTTTTAACAACAGAGCAGTTCTTGGTGCCAGCACATTTGCCAATGCACAACCAGTTTGTAATATATAAGATGGAACCGCAGATTGAAAATGGATAAGTCTGTTTAGTGTCCAAGCATCATCACCCTGTAGATCACTTCATGGGCGACGTTGATGCTCTGGACGCACAACTTGCATACTATCGGGTTCATATCAGGTCAAGAAAATACCATCATGGGTCTTTCCCCACTTTTTCGACATGATATAAGTCAATAGCTGGTTACTCTATCGATGTGATAATGAGTCCCTGGCTTTAGTACTACAGAAACAGAAAGACTTGCTTACTTTCAAATTACCTATTGCAGAGGCATTGTTCATGTACGCTACAGACATATCAACGAAGGATAGGGGAATGCCTTCACCATCAATTAACAAGGAAGCAAAGCCTAGGTCCAGCTCAAGCTATTCTAACATTGGAAGTCCTGACAGATTCTGTGGGTCACTGGCCAGCGGTTGATAATGCACGGCAGCGATGCAAACGCACAGATTGTACGGGCCAGACAGTAAGCAATGCACAAAGTACACTTTACGTAAGAAACCACCTTGCCTCCAACGTCCAGCAATGCATTGTGTAATGTTACAACCAGCCGCAACCATTTTTAGCAGCCTGGCATAGTGGAATCAGACCACGCTGCAGGTCAACAGTCATCAGACGTCCCGACAATATCTTCCACACATAACCAGTCGCCTCTTACGACCAACCACCGTGGTAAGGAAGTTCGTGGGCCAGTTCTGGCTCGCCTAACAACCACCATGTGTTGCTAGCTGGATGGTTCGGGTTAATCCCGTTCTAGCGAATGGTACGGCAGCAGTTTTCCATGACATAGTGGCATTATACTTGGCACGTGTTCTCCCTATAAAATGCTGTACATGTCTGTTTAACAACACTGCGACGTGACGAATGTGACTCGCCACTAAATAAAGTCACTGCCTCTTACGTATTTGAATGATCTTCCCAAATTCACGGAAATCAGTCACCCAAAACGAAGATTTCATTTCACCCCTTCTTACGCTGACGACCTGACCGAAGGCAATCGCAATACAGGGTCACATTGAGAGATTCAAGCACAACAGCCACACTTCAGGCGGAGCCTGTGAATTGGCTGTTGCCGCTCACCCCAAAAAATCGTTTTTGCACCATCTACTGCAAACGTATCAATTTTGTATGAATATTTTGACGAATTCTGGCTGAACGCTTTCAAGGTCACTGAGGCCGCTCAACTCCACCGATTACTTGAAAAGGCATCGTAGACAACGCGCATAACTCGCAGTTTGCTACTTTTATCCAAATGAAACGAACTATCAAGAAGCGTTTTAACAAAACGGCTACGTCAAGTGGATGAAGAATGTTATAACGTATTTATAGCAATCTGCTGTCGTTGCTCAAATATGCAGGACTGATTACTTAAGTGATATCTGTGCAGTCTTTACCCATCCTGTTTTAAATTGTAAACTTCTTATATTTACTGACGTCGTTTTATCGGATTTGTGGTAAATAGTGTAAAATGTTGAAAATGCTTACATCTGGGTGCATAAAGCTTTCTTTGACTTGACTTGACACATTTATTCGTAAGCACTTATCACATTGATCCAATTGCCACCGATAAACTCCTACCATTAGTTACATTGACCAGTCCTTCGTTTTCGGATCACCATGATCATGCCTTTGCAGGCGTGCCTTGAATTGTCGAGAATAACAGATTTAATTAAGTATTTATTTAGTTATCCGGTTTTGATCAAATAACGCTCTGAAAACAAAACACAAAACGTCAGAACCATTTAAGAGTTGCGAAAACCTAACCATTTCTAAGCAATTTTGCACGCAAGATATTCCTTTGCTATTTTTGATGTTTTCCTGCGTGCGCTTTTCTTATCCGTCACTACATGCGCCATCTCACCCCTGCGATCAACAGAGACTCGCGAACGACGCGTCAAACTAGTGCTGAAGTCAATGGGGAATCAAGCAGGAAAAGTGATCAGTTTTCGTCAGAAGAGAGTTAATCTTAAGCAGGTAGGATGCAGCGGGGAGGGGGAGGGAGGCAACACACAAGAGCTCCATTTGGCCGCCGCGCAGGTTGATGTGCTGTCGGGTTCGTTTGAGTTTATGAGTTTTTCGGGAGGCTAACAAGGCCACAACAACAGTAATGGCGAGGAAGTCAATAATTTTGTTGCCGTAGTACAACAACGGCAACAAATGAGACCGGAATTAACGACGGCGCCAGGGGCGAATGACTCTAGGCAACAATTACGAGCTGGAAATGGTTCACGAACGATAAAAGACATCGGGGCCATGCCGAGAAGAGAGGGGAACGTAGTGGTAGAGAGCCCATTTTCCGGAGGGATACACTTTTGGTCACGCTCCGATGAATAACTGCAAGGAGGGCGACGTAATCTTGATTGAGTAAATCGACAAGAGCTATCAAATGACCCCTAGCAAACCAAAATAGGATGGATAGAAGCGGAGATTTGGGTGATACACAAAATTTTACGCAATGGCGCAATTTGTGTAGGCACATAAATGTGTCGCAAGCGGATTCAGGAAAAGGGTGATGCGTCCTGGGAGGGAAACGCGACCCATGTCTCTGTGAATGCGTGAGTGAGTTAATCGCCCGTTTTTGCGTCAATAAGGATTGTGCTTCAATGCAGTGTCGTTCTGATACCCTGGTGCCCCGAGCTTACAGAACGAAGTTGACCTGGCCAATGCAATCTGCGGACCTGGACGTTATCTATGTCGGGTCGGTGGTGTGTACCTTCCCTAGAGATAACTCCTGTGGGTGTCGTAGTCCGTGCGATATTAGACATGGGAGCGGGTGTTTCCATTGTGAAAATTTTCGACGGTGGCCCTTTAGCTCAGTTATGAATCGCGATTCAAACGATCGGAGGCCACCGGTTGAAGGTAATAGGGGCACAGAGATTGCGCGTGAGAATTGGGAAAACGGTCATTAGCTATTCCATATTTGTCATCGAGGCGGCAGCGGAAACAATCATCGGTAACGACACACTCAGGCGGCTTGGTGCGACGATTGATTTGAGAGTGTTGTGGTAGTGGGCAGCGAAACAATCGAGTTGAGCACAGGGAAATACAAGCAGATAAATGCCGTGACGGTTCTTCCCGAGTGCCCGAACCGCACAATACAGGGTGTGCTACACAAGTACACGCATTTGTTCACAGATGCGAATGATGATAACGGATTCTGCAACTGGGTAGAACACTGGACAATCCTAATCCCAGGTGGGCAGTGCAAATTGATTTTCAAGCGGATAGCCCAGAACACTTACAGTTACAGGTGGTTGAGATGGAGGCCAAAGTGAACAAACTGTCTGTATTCATCACCCGTATTGCCGACGAAAAAGGTGGACGGAACCTACGGATGCTGCATTGAGCCAAACAGTGACGATGAAAGATGCATTTCCGGTGTCATAAATGGAAGAAACTGTTTCCATCCTTCACAGTGCCAGGCTGATTTCATTGATAGACCTCCTTTAGGGATACTGGCAACTTCCCATCGCACAAGAAGATCGGTATAAAACAGCTTTCATTGTGAACGGCCAGCAGTATGGAACTTCGAGAATGCCGTTTGGATTGTGCAGCGCCCCGGTGACATTCAGGCATTTACTGCTGTTGATCCTGGAGAACCTCTAAGATGTGGTGGTCTATGGAGAGAACATCATTATGTTCTCGGAAACGGAACATGAACATGGTACCCGACCCTCAGCCGTACTACAACGACTGGAGAAAGCCGGTGTGAAGCCTAGTCGCAAAAAGTCACATACTGTTCAAATGTCCATAGTGTGTTTGGGCCACGTTGTGGGGAATGGCCAAGTTCAGCCGCTTCCAGAAAAACCCGAAGCAGCCAAGAATTTCTCAGCCCCAAAACCTAAACGTCAGCTCCGGTCGTTCCTCGGAATGGTGGCATATGATACGAAATTCGTGCCCCAATTTTCGGAGATCAGCCCATTATTAAATATACTGCACAAAACGAGTAGTTCGCTTGGGCACCTGAAGCGGATCGGACCTTTAACTACCTGAAGGAATACGTTGCAGAGGCGACAGCATATTTACGGCTACTAAAGCCTGGTGAAAGATTCCCGGTGGTGGTTTATGCAGTCATTATACCAATCGGAGCTGTACTGTCCCAACCAGCCGGTGTGAGCGTATACGGCGGTACAGTGCTGACCAGTGAAGCACATAATTACTCCACGACGGAGAAGGAATGCATTATCATCGTGTTGGCCTTAGAGAAACAGAGAACATATCTTCTAGCGACTGAATTTCATGTCGTTACTGACTACAACCAGCTATCGTGGTTAATGACGAGAGTTCCGCGGGGACGACTTGTA
The DNA here is from genome assembly GCA_944474145.2 of Dicrocoelium dendriticum. Classification (NCBI taxonomy): domain Eukaryota; kingdom Metazoa; phylum Platyhelminthes; class Trematoda; order Plagiorchiida; family Dicrocoeliidae; genus Dicrocoelium; species Dicrocoelium dendriticum. Next base: position 87,637,589 of record OX104063.1, read on the forward strand.
CGGTAGGCGTACCGGCTCCAAAAATTCTCCTTTACCATTGAACACATAAATGGAACGAAGAAAGTAATACCCGACATGGTATCGCGCCTATCTCTGGACGACATCTTCCCGTATAATGCCATACCGGTGTCTAGTATCACCGCCGCGGGTCGAAACCCACTGGAAAGTCGAAGTGCGGTTGAATTGATGAGGCTATTGTGTGCTCAACTACAGTCCGGGACCAAGCTAGAGGAAACATCGGGAGAATTGGAGGAACTCCTCAGGATCTGGGACAAACTTGGTGTCGCAAACGGCACCCAGTCGGTGACAACAAACAGAACGAACGTGCCTTTTAGCCCCCAGCATTAACGGGGGCGGGTGATGCGAGTGCTCGGTGATGGCCCCCATATGGGATTCGGGAGAGCCTTCGACCTGCTGTGGAAGAGAGAGTTTTGGCCAATCGTGTAAAGGACTTTACGGCGTACATTCGTAGACACCCGACTTGTCAAAGAAACCATCATGTGTGTGTACCAAGACCACGATGTAGTTTATCAAAGTCAATCAACCATTCCAATTTTGGGGATTGGACGTCTTTGGACCTTTGCCGATCGGTGGGTCAGGAAACAGGTACATCCTAGTGATGCTTAACCATTTCACTCGATGGGTAGAAACCGTGCCGATCAGGGATCAAACCAGTGAGACGGTGGCACAGGTATTTGCATTCAATGTACCCGAGAGGTGGAGAATACTACAGTGTGTTAGTACCGACCGATATGGGCTCTTGGAACTGGTCGTGTCCGCTCCCATGTTGTTCACGTGGCCGGCTTGATAAACTCATGCCATTGATTTGTTTAGCCAACGCTATCATCCATTATCATTCATTTGACTAGGTCTGTCTTTGTTTGTGATTGGCTGCATGGCGTGCACATTCATTCGATTTTTGTGCCGTGTTTTTATTTGTGTCCATACTATCAGTCAGTTGGGTTTGTTTTCTTTGGAGCACCGTAGATTAAGAGGCAGTCTGATAGACAGTTAAATTTATGTAGGGCCTCAATTGCATCAAACGTACTCAGAGGTCAGGGGGGTGTTTCGCTAAATACCATTGCAAAACTTCCAGATAAGCTGAGGGTTGAATATGTTAATGGTACTTCGTATTACCAGTAACGTCCTCGCGCTAAATGTCACACCTGTGTACATGTTCTCCCCAGCGATCTCGTTATTTGTTCCATTGTGGTCACTGACCAAATTTACCTCAGTGTCCCAAATGAGCATCCACTTCATCGAAAGACAATGTGCACTTTACCCTGAGCCCTGTTTGAGATTTTACGGATTTACAACTGAAAAAGTAAGGCGAAAATGTTCCCACCACCTTTGGCGGCAAAACTAATTGCTGCGCCACTAAACCTACTAAATTGTTTGAGCTGGTTACTTCCTACCACCTCCGCGGGCATCGTTTGAAGCTCAAATAACGGATAGATTAGATACCAGAATAAAGATTTTTATGAACCGTTTTGCGAGCCTGTGGTATGCTTCAAAACAGACTTAGATAAGTGTTGGCCAAATCTTTCTTCCGCATCGAGCGTAACTTTTTGGAATTTGTAGCAAGGATACCTCGTCTAATGAAGTTGTTATTGATCCATGAAAACAGAAAGATTACTCTTTTCAGGGAGCCGATCAATCGTCGAAGTGACAGAGGCTGTGGTCCGCTTACCTATACGAGAAGCAGGACGCTAGTTAGCCGGGAGCCCATGCCGTGCTTGGATCTTGACCAGCCTGACTTGAGCTGACTTCTGGTTTCTGTATCTTCGAACACAAGAGGACCAAATGCTTCACTTACTGCATTTAAATGGAACTCAATTTAAGATTTATATATTTATCTACCCAAGTTCAGTTGAAGACGAAAGAAGTATTTACACCGTACTTATCCCATTTGATTTCCTATACAAACTAGTACACTGTTGAGTTACACTCTTGTTACGGCTCCTCTCGTTATTTTGACTATCGAAGTGAGTGGAAGCGATTCGCGGGCCATGCACACTGATGGACGTCGTGAGCTATTCATTCTACCCATGATGTTAGTCACTACACATCGAAATGCCCTAAACGCCATTGGCGGGTAACTTGTGATTTATGGATGCGCTTCCGAATAGGCTGATAAAAATGTTTTGAGTACATTTACTACAACTTCCCCATTGCAAATCTCAAGTATCTTTTGCGCAGTTCCATTGGTTACGTCAATTTAAAAAAGTACTGGAACATAATGAAAGTTTTCTTGTTCCGAATGCCGTTCTCCTTTGATTATTTATCCTTTAATCACACTCACTCAGTGGTGTAATTTTGCTCTACATGCAACCCTTGATAGGGTACGGGTTCGGTTTATCACGTTTGTGCTGTACTTTGAAGCGGATTATACACATAATTCAGTTAGTTGCATATGGCTCCGTATTGGTCACTGTCCCTGTCCGATCTCCAGTTTCCAAGACCATCAATTCAAGCGGATATATACAGTGGCTGGAGTTGACGGGGCCAGAATTCAACAGTGGGATGTAAGTGACTGGTTAAACCGCCATTCGTCGTAGTCCACACTCAGGGCAGAATTTAGCTGTGGCATTTGGAAATGGGCTTCCGCACTCCAAGCAGAATTTGTTCACCTTTCCGTCCGACCTTCCGCAAACTTCCTTTGTTCGGTATTTATCAACTGTTCCGTTGATTCTGCACAGGAAGGGAATAAATGAGAAGCAACATCATGATCATAAGAGCACTTTGGAAAATAAATTGTTTTTTTTAACTAACTAAACACTGAACCTAACCAACTGTTTGCCAACCTGTCTGCTGTATTACCAGGTCTTCTGCATGTCCGTCGTGTGCATCCTGTCGGATCATCCGAAACAGTTTCATCAAACAAAGAATCGCCATCTTGTGGCAGTTTAGGTTCGTGTCCGTCTGAACGCAGCGGAACAGTCGCCTCCGATGGATTTCTGCTAGACGTTTTTTCCCCTAGACCGGTATATTTAAATCCTTCGTCATTGTGTTTTCGATTGCCACCGGCAGCAATGAACTTTTGGAGTCCTACCGGTGTAACTTGCGCAGTCCCAATAGGGTGGCGTTGTCCGGTAGGCAATCTCACACATTCTCCTACTAGGTCACGGGCTAACTCCTTGGCATTTAGATAATCCTCGTGTGTACGACCGGAGCGCAGTGCTAACCCATTCTGCCTAGATAAGGTGGGATGGTGTGCCTTGAGCTGACCTATTGCGGAACTCGTTACTTCGGCTGTGCATGGTTCGTGTGCTGAAGTTGAGGGAGATGATACTCGTTTCGGTGGTCTGTTCCAAACTGAAGGCCGTGTGCTTTTCCGCTGCAGTTCCGACAGCATGTACAACTCTCCCGCGGACACGTTTTGTGGAGTTCTCTCATCCCTGATCTGCTCGTGTTGCAGCTGCTTCGGTGAATATGGAGTGACCGTTTGCAACCGACCAAATGAGTTATCTACCGGAAGTTTTACACCGTGTTGTTTTGTAGTACCATGTCTTGTGAAGCTTACACACCTAGTGTTGCCGGAGGACGGATTTTTCAATACGTCCCTTCCCACCATCGGTTCACCGGGCGAGGCGGGGATGTTCTTTGACTATGAAAGGAAGGTTGCAAATTAAATGTAAATTATAATTCAATCAAATGATAGAATGATGTATTGTCGGCTTTAAGACTGCATTCATTCAACTCACAGGCATCCCCAGAAAGCTCATTATCCCACTTTTCCATTATATTTGGTTTTTCAAAGCTCTTCAGGACTAGCATTTCCTTCAGTTTTTACATTAGTCACTATCGCAATACTTCCCACAACTGACCCCTTAGAAGCGAAGGCATCTGAACTGGCAGCTATCCAATCACCCGTTCCCGCATCATCGCCAATGATGAAATAGGCCAACCGTGAGGCGCTCGACAGAAAGATCTTGGCCGATTCATTTGAAATGTCACGCACTGGATGGAACGCACATGCGTTGTCGCCTCATGGCAGAAAACATCTATAGGATTATTAATACTGTGACGTAGTCAGTGATAAAAGCGGAACCAATATTTATTCTTCACTTCCATCATCATCATCATCATCATCATCATCATCATCATCATCATCATCATCATCATCATCATCATCATCATCATCATCATCATCATCATCATCATCATCATCATCATTGGCGATACGGCAGTTAATAAAACAGAAAATGGGATCCAGAGCACCACCTAAGTATTCTGCCAATTACCGAGTAGCAAGGCACCAGCACTGTCAACACAGGGTCATTAACACGGGCGCCGGTGCGAAAATAAGGTGAAGTCGGCAATGTCAGCTCTCTGGAAATATTCATTGCCGACGTCCTAATCATCCTCACCTCACAGACAACGCAGCATTAGGCACACTCTGAAGACAACACCAAATGCGATACCGGATCTGCATGCAAACAGTGCCCCTCAAAGTCCGTAGCTATTAACTGGGTGAGTTGTGTGGACTCCGGAACGGAATGCGATACGGAATAAGGTGCAACTAGCACAGTTGTCAGCGGGCTTGCCGATCTCGAACTTTGTGTCATCCTGCGTCCATCAAACAAAGCATGAGCCTTCTGGGTAGGCGGTGACCAGGCCTACCTAGCACAAGCCGAAGCCAAAACAACGTATTCAATGTTATTTATTGCTTTAAGGATTAACCTTGATTATCTCCACCTGGTACTCACATGTGTATTTTATCGTTGTGGACATGTCGGGGATGATTTCGCAGCTATTTTCAATGATGACACTTCTGACGGACGCCAAAAACTGGTACTATTCCTACTATGATTTCTTCAGATGGCACAGCTGGACCAGCACCAGGCCAGTAGCAATTTGTTCTCAATGCACCAACTATCACCTTGTCCCCAATTCGGCTAGAGCTTCCAAGCGATAAATTGTTTCCACCCATGAACTTACTGGTGGTAGATCTGCTTGCAACATGTTTGTACTCAACCCAATCCCCATAGACCTCTAAGTGCTTATTATAATCCAAGCATCATAACGCTCCCGTACACCGACGAATCCAAAGCATATGCATATGAAGCTGACACCGAACTATTTCAACAACTATTGAAATGGACCAAGGTTGTGACTTTGCACGAATCGGCTGGCTAATCGCTCACCACTGAAAACGTTGTTTTGTCACTCTTTCTCAGCTGCAGTTTGTCACACAAACGTAAGTTTACATACACTTGACCCAATTACATCAGCGCTATCTAGTGCATCCCATTTTCGGATCTAGCTTGTGTGGATCGCCTTTTATCTCCACATTGCGGTTTTCCCACCATTCCCGTAAAAAACAGGATCTAGGAACTTTCCAATCACGAATCACGAATCAATATTTTTGGTCTCAAAAGAAAGCCAACTACAGGTTTCATCCGATGAGTCAGTAGCCAGAGCTGTAAACCGTTCATTAAAGTAACTATCGCAGACTTTGTGCCCATATCGCTCAGTCGCTCAGTTTGCCATCTGAACGGTCTAGCCGCTTAAACCTGCCCCGGCCGGACGCAAAGAACGCGACGATCTTGAACATGCGGACACTTACGGGCACCCGCAACCCGCAGGAAACCAGAGGCGCTCGGGTCTTGATCGGAATAGAATCGATCGACGAAGAGGATTATGGCGACCAATTAAAATCCCATGCGGCCACATCCAGATGGACAGTAGTTGGTGGCCTTCCTGCATACCATAAAAAGGTACGAACTGGAATACAGTGTAGCAGTTGCCAAGGCAAGTTCCATCGCAAATATTCCAAGCTCACATCGAAACAGTTGGAGCTACATAATAGTAAAACATATTCACAGTGCTTCTGTTCAGTAATTACAGTCATCCCACTGGTGAAGCTTGTACATGAACTATCCCAGGAGTACTAAAGACTGGTAGTAATGATGGAACAAATGAAGCGCACCAAAAACGATAATTCTGAAGAAAGCGTGACAGAGAATAAATCCCAGTCATTCCCCTTAGGCCTCGCATTAAGACTGAAGAAGAAGGCTGCGCAATGCGCTAAAAATGCACCAGCTATGGCTTTAAACGTTAATACCCCCAGTTGCTTGAATATGACTGGAACAACCCCCTCCAGTCCGATTGCAATGAGCGTGGTCAGAGCTTTGTCCACTCTCCGAACGGTTCCGAAAATGCCGAAGGACTTAGACACGAATGGTAGTTGGAGCTTGGTTGCTGCCAAAGGTGACCTAAAAACAAGACCTTCAGCTACTCACACTTGACGCAGATTAACTGAAGAAGACGGTGCTGTACCCACCCAGCCTTCATCGGCTGTATAAAGCCACGCTGATCGTTTAACTTCAACCCGAGTTGCATGTAGCATCCCAACGGTAAGCTGCATCAAAGTTCCAGAATCAAAGACAAATTCCTGAAAATGAAAGTAACTTGCGGACGTGAACCAGTGGAACTACCTATGTAACATTTTAAGTGTTGTAGCTAAGCCCAACAACTTGACACGCCTTACCCGTCGCCCAAACTCACAGCACTACGGTGAACTGAGACTACTTCGAATTGTGTTGTCTTCCGCCAATGAAGCAGAAGCTGTCCTGCTATCAACATCTCGCTTCCGGAATGAGTCGTGTTCCATCCGTCTATTCCGGGTTATTCCGTGGAGCGAGCGCAACCAGTGAAGCACTACTTCGATGAAAACTTGAAGGAATCCGTAGCCAGGACCATCTTGGTACACGGCGTTCCCGAGGCTGGAAGTCATGATGAGCGCGAAGGGACCACTCACGACCAGGACCAATGGTGATAGGTAGGCGTAACCATCTCGCTGGTAAACGTCAAAGCGCAACCTATCTTCAGGCTGCGCCGAGCGTCAAACTACAATGGATGTGGCCCGAGGCTTTCGAAAGTACTCCTTTAATCCGGACAAATGTCAGCAATGATGCTGGAAAGCTGGTATACAGGCCGCAGCAACCTCCCTTCCAAACCCCGGATCAAGCAGCATCTGCTAAGCAAACACACGAGAGCAGCCACTTAGTCGGACAACTTCCCGACACCAGTTCAGATAACCTCAAGTAACCAGCTAGCGAAACTGGTAAACACACCCCATACGCCAACTGCAAAGAGAGAAGCAAATAGGTAATGATGGGATACATGGATCCGACGCAAATGTGCTCGTCATCGCCACACTCATAAAACGATTAGTGGCCGACCTTTCACCGGTCGCCCCAACATTTTACTCAAAACACGCATCCCACCATACATTGCTAAGAACAGAGAAAGTTTCCTGCATGTACACCCAGGCACTCAGGAAGTGAACTGACTACTGGTTGGTTCGGCCGAACTGTACTCCACCGGCCGCGTCCCCAAGTTGCGGATCTGGGAACGTCTTCCTTGTGTAGGTAAATGTGAATAAGTCTCGGCTGTTCGCAGGCGAGATGAATAAACACTCGCGGAAAATCAGTGGCAGCGTCCTAGAGCGTGGGAGGTTCTGGGCTGGTCACCTGTTTCCTCATTAACTACCACAAGAGCTCGCAAGACGCTATGTCAAGACCAATGTGAGCGGCTAAAGGGTCACTGACCACTCACTTCTGGTCACAGAAGTAAGTACTTAACGGAGGGCGGATGAACAATATTGATGGCCACCGGCTTCTAGAAAGGCGTATGAGCCACGTGGCTGTCAACGGCCTTCGTGCTTCGCGACGAGCTCGGTAGTCCTTGCTGCTTCACTGGGTCTCTTTGGGCGTCCTGAGTAGTTTGCTTCTACTCGAAAGCCTTTCACCTAGAGAGCCGGCTCTCAAAGGTCGCGGTATACGCAAATTGCCCTGCTGCCTTGCGAGATAAGCCTTTACGACCCAAGGCTCCGGTTGGGTCCCCTAAGTCAACCCTCTTCCTCGGCCTGGCCAACCGGGAAGTACTGTGTCCACACAACCTATGGATCTAAGTCTCAACAATGCTTAGCTCGCCCTCTCCGCTCTCGCTCTAACCGATCACACTCTCTAAAACTGCCCTCATCGTCCGAGGTGCTGGCGGCTAAGCCTGTCAAACCACCTTTTGCCGCACCAAGGTTTAGTCACTTTATTCCACGTTTGTGCAACCGCATTCTTGGTTGTCCCCCCGTTTTCTAGTTCACAACATCATGCCGGCTTGGGCGAAGGTTCTCGCTATACGGATCAGGAGCCTAGGTCCGAAGATGCGACAAGTCATGTTGACAAGCCATTTCTAGCTTCCCGTTCCTAATTCAAGCTGGCAACCTTGACTCTTCTGACGCTGATGCAGATTGGATCACAGGCAGGCCTTGCTCGTACTCTTGCAACTACGGCCATTGATGTCTGCTGTCTCAGCCAGGCCCATCTACAGGGCTTTAGCACGACAATGCGACTAGTTTCATTGTCTGAGAATTCCACTGGCACGTACCCTTTGCGCCTATCTGGAGATTCGACCGCCTAAGCCGCTGGTTATGCTGGCGTGGGGATAGCGTGGGGCAGACGTGCTGAAGCCGCGCTACTAGACTGGATCCCTGTTAACAGTCGAATATGCGCCATCCGACTTGAAACTTCAGTGCCACTGTCCAGGTGCGAAGTGAGCAGAAGCTGACTATTCATTGTCGCAGCGTACAATCTCACAGATTGCAGCCAGGAGTCAGTAAATGACAAGTTCTAGGATTAACTGACCGACCTTCTCCGTAAAAAGTGCCGTACTGACATCGTGGTGCTCGCCGGGGACTTGGGCGCGCGGATCGGTAAGTTTGAAGTTGACGAATGTGAACTCGGTGGTCAACAACGCCATGGTACTCGCAGAACGGACAACGGTGATCAACTGCTTCAGCTTTGTGCCGATTACGGTCTCTTTCTGTCGAGCACTAGCTTTCGCGGATCTTGGCGCCAATGTGCCACCTGGAGACCCCAATCACCACATCGCCATTATCTATCGCTGGCGGGGTAGCATACATGATTTCAAATCAATCTGGGGTACTTATCTAGCTTCAGAAGCTAGTTCTTGGCTGGATCAGAAAGTTCATTCTTCGGTGACGCTTTCAGGTTCGAGTTCGGGGCTCGTTTTCCGATCTAATTAACATGGACTGTAGTGTTCCACAAGGGTCAGTGTTGGGACCGCAGTTATTCTTGTTCTTCCTTAACGACCTTTCGTGTGTCATCAACTCAAAGTTCCTGATTTTGCAGATGACATCAAGGTATGGCGCGCAATCGGTTGTCAGGAAGATCCCGATATGCTGCAACGAGACTTAGATTGCGCTTTTGAATGGTCCAAGTCAAATCTACTTCCGTTTAACACAGACAAATGCAAGACGTTGCATCTCCGCCATAAGCCCTCGTACGCATAGAAGCTTGGAAAAGACATGCTAAAAACCGCCTCACAACAGCGAGACCTTGGGGTGGTAATGCAGAATAATCTCGGCTGTTCGGCCCAGTCTTTGAAGGCGTCCAAAATCGCGAACCAACATGTTGGTCTGTTACTGAGGGCGCTCGGGCGATCCGATTCTTCCATCTTCCACCAAATGCACAATGCGTATGTAAGGCCCCATGTGGAGTTCACGATCCAGACTTGGCAACCCTGGTTAAAACGCGATCTGGCTGCACTGAAGACCGCCTAGCGAAGGGAAACGATAACTGGGAAATGGTTGTCCCATCTGAAATATCATAGGCAACGGGAGTCCTGGGAGTGTACAGCGGCAGATACCGCCGTCCACGGTGTGACCTCATCCTGGCGTTCCAGATCTTGAAAAACCCCGGTCATGCCTGTTGCCACCTCCTGAAGCGCATCCGCAACAGTGGCCACCCGAAAAGTTGGCTGGAATGGCGCCGAAATTATGTTTCCCTTCGAGTTTGTCGACTGTGGAACGCTCCTCCAAATTTTGTCATTTCCGCGCCCAGGCTAACCATTTTGTAAAACGGCTCGAGGATACTTTACACCACCTACATTATTTGCGCTGATGGCTATTCATTGAACAAAGACACGGCGCAGGCAAACATTGTGCTCACCAACCCCACAAAATCGCGGTGGACGAATCTACCTTTATGTTCATGTGGATAATATGGTGAGTCCACTGATGCGTTTTTTACCACTTTTGTGCAACTTTTTTGTATTAACGTTGCTCTCACAAACCATCCTATGGGACTTGTCATGCCTTGGCTTTTTTATCCGTATTATACCATTGTTCCATTGTACCCCATCATCCTCAATCCAAGCTTATGCCGACGCTCAATACACACTCCGTCAAAACACAATCCAGTTCTTACGCTTATGAATTTCCCTCTCTAGTGCACGCACCATACTCGTGACCGCGAAGCGGTAACTAGAATACTTTCCAAAGTTTGGAATCCAGTGCATTTATTGGGTGATGTAAGTCTGGACCAGGTGGTGACCGCACCATCTATGGACATGAAACACTGCGTGCTTCAACAATAAATGTTCCCTCACATAAATGCCTCAAGTTTTAAGAAACTTGCAATTGGATAGTTATCTTTTACTACTTGAATGTGTACACGCGCACCCTAATCCGCCAATTCTGCACAAACTAATGCATTGCAAGAACCGTTCTGTTATATAGCAGATCAAGCAGCCAAATACAGAATCATGGGTGGAGATTTCAACACGCCCGACGTCTCACGGGTCTCAAGCCTTATGCCCACCAGTTTTACAAGTCTGATTTCTGCTTTACGTACCTACGGATGGACACAGCGTGTTAGAACTCACACCAAAGAGAATAAAATATTAACTTTAATATTTGACATTGGCCTAATTCCAGATTCCACTGATGTTCTGGAACATGTTCCTGGCAGTGACCACAAGGTGGTCTTCTTTTTATCCATAAATCATGCCCGACCCCAAATAACGACTGTGTCCAAATCACAAATGCTCTCAAGGCACTGTGAATTAGCGGATTTGGACTTGTTGGCTAATTTGCCCAGGCCTGTTCAGTGGGACATTTCCTTCCTCACCGACGAATCGCAAGCTCTAGGTACCAACAATACGCTCTGGCTCTATATGCTGGCTGCTATCAAGCATAGACACTCACCCTCAGGTTGCGAAAAGACTGTTTCACGAAAAGCGGATGCTAAGCTCAGAAAGCTGACCGCAAAACGAATGACTTCTCATTCATCACGTAACATCATAAGTTGCCCACATCGCTGAAGCTGGCTTATCACACCAAACAAAGCACTGATGAAAAGCGGGTCCTCGACAATCAAATCAAAAATCGCTGAGTGATCAATCTTTTAAAACGGCAAACTATCGAAAATAACCAAAGCACAATCTCACTCGTAGCATGAGATGGCTACAACACAACAGATCCTGGTATAATCGGTGAAATGTTTAGCCAATATTTCTGAACCGCTTTCAATGTGGATACTGAACCTATATTGACACTAATCAGTCAATCAGCTCAAGTGCATCAGAGTTGCGCTCCACGATATACAAAAGTTGTCAGATACAACAAGGTAACATATTTCGGTGGTACAGACAAGTATACCCGGTTGGAAATGACATCCCTCTGCTACTTTGGAGTATGTGCAATCTATCCATAATCACTGGCACCGTGCCACCTCATTAGAAGGAAGCCATAGTTTTGCCGAGAAATAAATCAGGCTCCCTGTTCAAGTCAAAAAATCATCACCTAATAAGCCATACATCTATCCTGTCACAATTGATGGGGTGAGATTTCAATGCTAAAACTGTTGAATTCCTACTGTCAAGAAAGCTAAGAACCAACTCTCAGTAAGGCTTCCTGAATACTGGATCCTGCATAGTGTGCCATTTGGAATTGCTAAATCATCCAAGCGCCTAACATGATTTTGACATGTCGGCAACTCTAAGTTACTAAGGAGTAGGAGAATTTTTATTGTAATTGTCATGTTTCCGTCCCAACTGCTCACAAGCTACATAGCACAGAAGCTGGGACGAAGATATTACAAATACAACTCTAAGTTACCTGGACATACTGGAGGTTTTTGATCGGGTGCCCCATGTCCTACGGGATCGGCAAACCCCTACTTTTGGGGTTCAGATGGCACGAGTTAAAGAACACAAATCTGAGCCTACACCTGTCACCATTGATGTAATGAATGGCTGTTTCTTGGGCTGCTAGTGTTTTAATCTATGGTAACTATATCTTCGATGTAGTAAACTTCGGTACAATCTACGTGTCTGCCGATTATATGAAAATCGTATACACTTTCCGTCCGTGCGCCCCTAATGATGCTGCCAACACGATGCAACTTGACGTCTATGCCCTTGAAAGCTGGTGCTCAAAGTGCAAAATGCGTTCCTCTACTGACAATTGTTGTGCAATGTCCCACAAGGGCAAGTTGACTCCAATCGCCCTGGCTCTTGATGGTAAACCACATAACTTCTGTCCTACAGTAAGAGACCTGGGATTGCGATATTCATGCTCACGTGACTTCTGCGAATAAGTAGGCTATATCAATGGGGGAGAAAGGCAGAACATTTAACCATTTCCCTACATGAGTCAATCCCGAAGTATTATATAACAGTAGTTCAACTCACGTCGGAATATTATTCACTGGTGTATTGCAGTACAAATAAGCAAGACCGCATCGCGGTGGAAGACGTACAGAAAGCATTCACAAGACGCCTCCTAAGTGCTTCATCAACATTGTAACATTCTGAACGATGTGATAAGCTCAAGCTTGTTCGCCTCTGGCTATGGCGCATAGATCATAACCTGGTTATGCTTCTCAACATCTTGCCGAAAAATACGTTTCCAATCTCAACACGACACAGATACAATCAGCCGTCTACAAGCAGAACCTAAACCGAACCCAGTGATGGAATGTAGGTCTAGGACCGGCGGATAGTATCCTTAACAGGTAGGCAAGAGTCTGGAACAAACTACCACCCGGAATACATGTCTGCAGACATGAACACGAATTTCTCAAAAGCATCAACAAATTCTTGGCTATACAGAAAGTGACAAACTGCTTGATTGTTCTATAACAACACCCAAAGCGTACAAGAAAGGTCCAGCTTACATTTGATCCAGTACACACTTCACTATCATACTCTGTGCTGTGACTTAGCCGCTTTATGATAATGTATTTGGGAGAGCGGTTAAAGAGCAGCTAAGATCATTTCTTTGCAGCTAACTATTTATAAAGGGTTCACTGTCATTATCTGATCTGCATTCCAATTTTAGTGATCCGCCTGTGAGCACCGTTTTATCTAAGTATGCATTTATCCGATTGTGCCGTTACAGGCGTGTCTCATATCGTCGATGGTAAAAGTTTAGAAATTTACAACGTTCGACGAATAGCGGTGAGCAAACGCTTGAAAGTACCGCAGGTCCTTGCACCGAATAGGCCCAGCGTAGTCCCCACACCGAAGAACGATACTCATGGCGGTCCCATACACGCGGCCTTTAAAACCGAGAGAAAGCTCAAAATGGTGCTACGGATATCGTAGATTCAAGAATGCAACTGGAACTTCCGCAGCAGGTGAATCGACTTCAGCAGTCATGCGTCCATGGCTGCTAGTGCAGTAGCTTATTTAACGTGTAATGATGATGATGATGAGCTTATTTAACTGGACTGGACAACTGTGTCCGATTCTTTATCACCAACAATCAACGGCCCATCAAGTGACTGATGGCGCTGCAACAGCACTTCTAACTTTAGTAGTGCGAAATGCGCGCAGGAGTGTGGATGGTTCCATTGACTGTGCCACCTCGTAGATACGGAACTGCTGGGCGAATTGGTTAGCATAATATGTATCCACTAATTCCCCAAGGCAGCATATTAATACCTGCATCCAGAGTTTCCGCGACTGAACAATCTATGAGGAAACGCAGTTTAAAGTCGAACAAACTGAGGAATCAAATAACGCAAGTGAATACCAACTTTTGTTGGAGAGCCATAAAATAACACGCTGTGCGTTGTGTAACCACGCAAAGTTATAGTGTTACGTGGCACTTGAAATGTTCATCTATTAGATGGCAATACATTTCCGAGAAAATATGTTGAAAAGGACGGAGAGGTTGACTCAGTTGAACGTACTCGTGAAATCGAGGAGCATAGCCATTATACGTTTGCAACACATGCGGCGCTACTCTGACATCTGCCTCAGTTGTTCAACCATAGTGTATACAGCTCTGCATTGCATGCAAACCGGTATGTCCTCGCCTCATCCATTTGCCTTGTTCCACAGCCGGGAGACGGACGAAACTGAAGGTCAACAACCGTTTCACTATCGGACTGTTGTAGTCAATACATTTTGTGCAACTGTCCTTCCCTATATTTCCACTATGATCGGTTCGCTCTATCTAGCTTGGTTGATCGCTCCTTTTCACATTGGCTCCGACAGTTGGATCTTTAGCTAGCGGAATACCTTAGTTTCATACGTAAATATCCAGAATGCATAGATAGCGGGGGAAATTCGTGGACTGGGATCAATTTGCGGGCCTTCGCCCCGGATGGTTGGCGGCATCCAATTCCGGATTTGCCTCTCACGGCGGCCTCCATAGGACAGACACAGGACGCCTGCGCATACAGATAGACCATGGGTGGCTTGCGCTACACCACCCATAGCTCCAACCACATACCTTATATCCAGTGTAAACCCGAAGGAATAATACCGGGAGGCATATGGATGGGAGCCACGTTTCATCAACGGAGCTGGCACACACTCATTCACAGGCAAACGCAAGCCCGCTGTGTTTGGGGAATCAAGCGCACACAAGGCGGTGGCGAGACCGTACTCCGCTGCACACTAGATGGAACGACTATTCGAGCCCATCACGGCCACGAGGACAATGCATCGCGTTTCTTCCAGCAACGATTCATACTCTCCTGGAGCCAGTACAGGAGAGGTGGTGGGTGTTAGACTGGAAGGCACCTTGTCAACATGCATATCAAGTGCAGCCACACCGGGGATTTCAATCAACAGCCAACACCTAATGCGCAAGAATCTCAACGCGCAGGCACACCTTCAGACCAACTGCAACAACGATGCGGTACACGTACCTCATTAACCGCCCTATTGATCTGGATTAGTAAATTGAATCGGAAGCAGCGAACTTACCGTGCGCCGCCCTGATGATGACTACACATTCAGCATACAGGTCTTCTCTTAGATATTGGCCCAACATGGCGACTTTGGTGGCTTACCAAACCCGCTTGGCTGAGGCACTCGCGACGGCATATGTTACAGCACAATTCGCTCGACGTCGATGGGCTATCCACCATCAACGCCTGTCGTTTTCTCAACTGACGTTTCTATTCCGCATGCTGTAGTGATTTCTCTTGCACCTGGGCAACCGCCCACCTGATATGCTTTCTCCATCAGCGCCGATCCACTGCCATCGCTTTCTAACACCTGAAACGTGGATTAGTTCCTGATAAATTTATCTTGATCAGGTCTTGGTAAAGTAACTTTGGTTTTCCTACGTACAGCTTCCAAGCACGCAGTCGGCCATAAAGCAGCTATTTCGGTATCCAGGTCTAACTCTTACGGCGAATATGCCCGAGCCGCCTTAGATGCCTCAGCAGAAGTATGTTGTCCACCGCACACATGTAATTGCGTCGGAGAACCTTCGTGACTGGAATCTGGCTACTCTAGCCGATGAGCCTAATACGATGCAGACACTATTGATGGAAGCGCTCCAGACAACGGATATCCTTCATATAAAGCGCCAGAATTCGCAGCCGTATAGAAGAATGGACAGCACCACAGACTAGTATACCAGTAGCTTCGTCCCGAGAGAGAGCTGTTGGTTGTTCCACACACTATATTCCATCTTGCAAAATGCAACAGCCGCCTTCGATACGCGGCTCGGTTGCTCGCTCGTCATCTGCAGGTCGGTTGTTATTACGCTCCCAAGGTAGTAACATCTCGGAGTGGTTCCAAACCCTTCGTTTGCAACCTGGTTTTGGAGCAGGCCCAGGATTCCATTCCGGGCGAAGGCTGGAAAAGGCGAGAATTCTTGTTTGTGTTGATGGTGAGCCCGAATTTGGCCCTTGTCGAAGCCAGAGCATTAATCATGTGCTGAAAATCATCCGCTCTGTGTGCAAACAACGCACAGTCGTCAGCAAACAGCGACATACGGATAGTTATTTCACAGCCTAGAGACAGATGTTCAGCAACCAACCAACAATATGATATTTCACATGGACACCACAATCACAAGCTGTATCGAAATAAAAAAACACATCAGTGCATGCAGGAAAATAGTGAACAGGGCAGGAGCTAAGACCCAACCTTGCTTCACACCAGTGACAACTGCGAAGTCATCCGAGGTTTGTTCACTCAGCTACACCCTCGCTCGCATATCACTGTGCAAACATTCAAGGAAACTTACAAGCTTACCCAACAAACAAAATTTACCAAACACAAGCCACAATGTCAAATACCTTGGTGAAGTCAACAAGCAGTGAGTACATTAGATGGGGTCGTTCTCTACACATCTCCTGCATGCGACGAACCGGAAACACCATATCTATAGTGCTGCGATCCGAACGGAATCCACGTTCGGTTCAACGACCTAAGTGACGAGGAGCTTGAGCAGGATACGGGCGATCACCTTGCCCACACAAAGCAGCAACTTGATACCACAATAAGTCGTGCAACATTGCTTGTTACCTTTGGCTTTATACAGTGGTAGCAGTGGTAGCGACTGGTGCAGCGCATTCACTAACGCCGGTTCGTTGTTTTTCAATACTTCAAGCAGGATTCTGTCGAAGCCGGCACACTTGCTGTTTCGTAGCTGAGCAAGTGCTGTCTGCATCTCATCCATTGTCGGTGGGTCGACAAGACACGTTTTCATTACCTGTTGTTGCAGACCGTGCAACGCAGTCCAGTCAATCTCTGAACCGTTGTTTAAGAGACAGTCCAAGTGATGGCGCCAGATCTGCATTATGTCTGCAACCTGTGTGCAGGTAGCCCCTGAACTAACGTCAAGCAACGTCCACAAACGGGCCCAAACTCAACCCATACACCATCTTCAAGAGGGCGAAGAATTCCTTGTGTTGGAAAGGTTCGAAGTAACATTCCATCCGTTTCGCCTTCTCAGCCATAATGCATTTATAATGCGACAAAGCTCTCGAATCAGTCAACAACAAATTTTGCGGAACTGACTCATCTTCCCCAAGTCAGTGGGGTCCGTCACATGTGCAGCAAATGCTGTACTCTTCTCAGTCACCAATGTGCCAATCGTCTCATTGTTCTCATCAAACCAATCAGGCCGCTTACAGTTTGCGGGCCTAATGGTGTCCTCCGCAGCGACTGCCACCTGGTCGCGAATGTGGTGCAACAGGTCGCCGATTATGGCTATGCAGTCTGTATCACACTGGCGTACAGCCATCGCCTTCTCCAGCTCAATACGTTTCGCCACAGTACCGAGGGAGTTTGCAATTGTCACTGGTGTGAAGCAAGGTTGTGTCTTAGCTCCTGCTCTGTTTGATATTTAGTTTCATGCAAGTATTTCTTGTGCTTTTGACGCCGCTTGTGCTTACGGTGTTCGCGTGGAGCACCGTATTGTTGGTTGGTTGCGGAACATCTGTCGTTTCGGTACGAGATCTCTAGGCTGTGAGATAACTATCCGAATGTTGCTGTTTGCTGACGACTGTGCGTGGTTTGCACACAGCGCGGATGATTTGCAGCACATGACTAGTGCTCTGGCTTCGACAGGGGCCAAATTCGGGCTGACCATCAACACAAGCAAAACTGTCTGTCTCTTGCAGCCTTCACAGGAGTTGCAATCTTCACAATTGCCAAAAATCAACATTGATGATGTCGACTGACCAGCAGATACACAGTGAGCTCCGTATCCGCGTATCGAAGGCACCGGCGATATTTCTGAAGCTAGAGTACCGCGTGTGGAAGAACCATCAGATTACAACAACAATGTAGCTTAGCTCATCCGTGGCAACGACATACTTGATCTAGTTTTAATTGTGGTATACCAATTACTAACATGACTGTACTCAATAACTCTGCGGGAATTGATCACTGAGTGGCGCAGTTCAACCGTAAAATACTGATGATGAAATCAGAATATGCGTTCCGTTCCATAGACAGAAGTTTGTTTCCTCTCAATAGTAGCACAATAAGTTGGAATGGTTTCTTTCTGTCAGTATGTACGAAGCAGGCGCAGACCTGTTCCATACTAACATGAGCTACTACATCGAAGTTTATGCATCATTACGACACAAGCACTTCCATAGTAAACACCGTAGTCCTCACTCATAAACTCAAGGCTTAAGCCTCATCAGGTTCTGGGTAAGCTCCAACGCAGATCTGATTTCTCTCCACTTTTACAGCAATCTGTGCTTCTGAAGAGAATTAGGGCCCGGAATGCGTGACAGCGTTCGACTGAAGACCAAAGGCCCCGTATGGCATGAACAAATTCAACGGTTTATCATGCATCGCACGTGCTCGTGGGTCTGACCGAAACACTCATCTAAACTAGATAGCTGTGCAGGACGGATCACACACTGACGAATCTGCAGTTATGTGTAACTTATTAAGCGCGTAGTTTACTGAATCTTTAGTACATGAGCTTGCACTCGTGCCAACGATGCCTACGTTGCCCAGCAATGCACGCTTGCGGTTAAATTTGTCCTTCCACCGTGGACCTGATGGGATACCACCAGCGTCGATTAAACAGGCTGGTAATGTTTTCCATTTGCTGCTACGCAACTTGTTTATTCTACCTATAAAAAATGTGTTCTCTCAGTCTGGAGATTTCCCCGACTTGGTTGATTATGTTGTAGAAAATACAAAATACAAATCTCGTCATATTGTGCGCATAAAGGTTGTTCGTAGATTGCTGAAATTTAGGTTGAATCTGTTTTTTGACCCAACACAGATTAATACACACACGGCGGTACGTTTTGATTCAACATGCCGCTCAGTCGCACGGTCCCTCACATCCTTTCCTAACTAGCTCTGCCTCGTCCGGTGTCCCACTTTTAAGCTGTACACGGGACTAGTGTACATCTTAACAATTCACCTTCGTCCAGTCACTTCGTGTCTTTTCTTCAATCACTGGGAACAGTATTCACCGCTAGAGTATCGAAGAGTTGAAGTCTGTTAGCGTGAGCCGGCCACTCTTGCTACAGTGGTGTATCAACACAATTGAACGCGTCAGTTTTTATACCTTGACACAAAAGTGGACCAGATCATGAAGTAACTAACTACCGACCGATAAACGGTTATAGCGGTGGTAAGAATACTCCACCACTCCCCGTTGTTTTGTGAGTTTTGCCCCACTCACCATAAACCATGCGCGCATCACATCAAGAATAATGGAAGGGATAGTTAAGGACGCGATGATTAGTTTCCTCCTCTGGGAGTATCTCATCATAGATTTCTACAGGCCAGGTACTGTATGACATTTCAGCTAGACTTTCTTAACCACACAACAATAGCTGTTGACACTGGTAAGGTATTTGCAGGCATATGTGTCGATCCGCTTAAAAGTATGCGACTGAGTTCCACACGTTAGGTTGCCCACCAAGTTACAATTCGTCGGTATCGAAGAATCACTGCTCACATGCCTTTCATAATACCTGTCAAGTAGGAAGATAGTGGAACAAACGGACAAGCATTTTTCGCTCTCTAAAGCAGTCAATATTGAAGTAATGCAAAAGTGTGTCCTTGGTCCCTTACTATTACCTTTTTACCTTGTTGATAGCGTCAGCAGTTTTAAGAATGGCACCGCTTGCTTGTTTGCAGACGACGTAAAAGTCGATTATTCTTACACAGATACGGATATACGTGGGGGGGGGGTTAAGGTAAACTCACGACGACCTTTGCTCTCTTGAAATTTGGTGCTACATGTGGCAAAAATCGTTTGTTGCAGATACGTGTTATGTTCTATCGTATGAGTGTCGCATTGCACCAAACAGCCTGACGTTGCACGGTGTGCACATCACCCAATGCACACCGGTTCGTGACCGGAGGCTGCCATACTCGCACACGTCCAACGTTTCAAAACAATGCGATTTCCAAATCTAAAGCGTGAGAAAGACTGCTGAATTTATATGCCGTTCCTTGTTAATCTCTGAGTCCTGGCTCCTGTTATACAAAGCACACATACTGCTAAACAATTTAGATTACGCTCTGGTGCACACAGGCATGCGGAAGTCGGGCAGAAGGGCTGCTGAGCGAATTCAACTCCGATTTATCAAACGAATAGTTATATACTCCACAAAACTGACTCGATGATTGAACTACAACCTATTTAGGTGGGAAGAATAATGGCGTTTAACGTACTTTTTGATCAGATTCATGCAAATCAACAATGATATAACGCATGCCAACTCAGCAGGCTAGAGAGATTGCTTTCCAAACATATGTTGGATGACACCATCTGTGAAACTCAATTGCATATCTATTCGTCTGTCCGTATGCGAGGACAGTCTGTCGCACCGTCGAGAAACAAAACTATTTATTGGCTGATGGGCCTGCTACCACACTTGACTACTTTAGCTCAATGTGGGCCCTTAGAGACCGAGAAACTATCCTGCATACTAAATTCTTGTTGCGTAGCAGCCGGCTGGTAGCTATCCGGAACGACGCCCATCCGTTGGTGGTAGCTCAGCTGACATGCATCTGTTGCCTGTTTTTCTCTGATGTCTTGAGACACTGTGCCTGATGTGTTTTCCACCTCTAGCTAATGGGTATAAAGATGGTATGATAAAGCGACGAAGTCATCTACTACAGGAGCGGACTATGAATGCAGCATATACTAACAAATGGGAGCCGTAGAGTTTGAGACAAGAACAACGAAGCAACAGTGTCGCCGCTTTGGCCAATCCAAATTAATTTATACATCGGTCGGTGGCCGATTGGTATGAGACGTCCCACGTTATTGGTGATGCTCCGACCAACCGTTCATGCAACAGCCTGCCAAATGTTTCACTCGCTGTGTATTTATTGAGGAGCTCTCAATTACTCTGAAGGCCCTAGTAACCATGGATGGCAGAAGTTGTAACCTACGGGCGCTTGCTACATTTGTCGCATCCTCAAGTTTGGAAAAATTGTCACTCTCATGGATGCAGACTGTGCGCTCAACAAAGTAGTGTGCCGATCGCTCAATGGTTAAGGTTTTCCAAGTAACCACTTGAATTCTCTGAGATGCATCCAAACAGAAGCATGAAGAAAACTTAGTTTCGGAAATCTCTTCGGTATCACTCGTTTATGACAAAAATGGAATCTGTCCTATTATCAGCCGACTAGATGGGGCGTCTTAGTGTTTACGAGAATGATGCTTCCATTTAGTAAAGTTAGATGCACTGGTCAGTCTGCAGTTGGTTAATCAACAATATTGCCTACACACAAGTGGATTTCGAGTCAGACTCACCTGCAAATTCCCCGTTTTTGCGGGGCGATTGGTGGGGGAGCCTGAAATGAAAGTTTAAACCGTGGTAACATCAGACCATTGAGCACATACCACAGCACACTTAAGACTGTAAGATAGTCACAAACTCACAATCGTAGTATCATAAAGATTTGGTAATGTGTTTACGGCTCGCAACCACTTGGTGGACTTGTCTTTCGGTACACCGTCAATTTTCAATTATGCCACCACTTAGCCTTATCTCCTTGCTCTTGGAAACTCATGGCCTCCCCACAACGTCACAGCCGTCTAAACGGGCTCTTTCCGACAGCATGGGAGGCACATACCACATATAAAAGTAATTAGGATTCGTGTCACCCTCATGTGAAAAACAGAAACTTCGACTTGCATTTAATGGGGTCTGAATTATAGTGTGAATACGGATTGGTCTTATTCTACTGATAGTGCGATTCGCGAGAAATTCACTCCCCCCCCCCCCTAAAAATACCTCCACAGCATCCGTGAGGATGATCGACTGCAAACCATGATTTAGTCAGCCGAGCATTTGTGTGGTTAGGCAGTAGCGCGTGGTGAATGTTCACTACGCATTTGAGAGTGCTGATCTGTGGAGAATTTTATGTCGAAGGAGAAATATTGTATGAATTCGACTGGAAACCTGCATTATCAGCAGCCTTAGTACTCAGCAGGTTTGCACCGTTTGGGTAGGTAATATTTACAGGCTGGTAAGAGTACTTACTTACGTGTGAGTAGGTGGGATTTCGTGAACGTTTTGAAGGGTTCTTAGGCATCTGCTTGTGTTTTTCTTCGCAAAATCGGATATGTCGCTCAGCCGCTTTCTCGTTAAATCTTCGTAGGCAGAACTTGCACTGTATAAGGTCTAAGTTGGAATAAAAGAGGAAGGAACACCCCGCAATCACATGAATATGAGTTCCAGGGGATAGCCTACAGTGCTAGCGAAAATGAAAGAGGTTGAAATATGCCAAGCAATAGTTAGCAAATAACCCTCAGCTTCCTAATCAAACGTTAGCCAGCCACGAACAAATAGATATTTCGTCGTAATATGTTAAACTAACCGTCGTAAAAAGAAAAGAAAATAAGCCTATCAAAGAAAAACAAGTATTATTACTCTTTGTTCCTTAGTATGCAAATAAAATAAGGGAGAAGGGTAAAAAACAATACAAGTGCCATTGAGGCCGGCTCTCCGCCGTGTCAAAGGTGTATCCAACTAAACGTTTCTGTCTTCTTTCAGAACACAATATATTACGGCGGCTTTATGTTCTTCCACACAGAAGTAGCCTTTCCACTCTAGGCAAGACCAACTGATCAGAATGAAACTACAGTAGGAGGTTTGCTAAAACGCCTATGAACGAAAGTTGAATTAGGCGAATCTGTGTTAACCACATCTGGTCACTTTAGGCCATTAAACTATGATGAGTATTCGACTTGATTGGACTGCATTCTGGCAGTTGTACTTGTGGCATTCGTTGTGAATTGGCATTCCAGTATGTTCTGCTTGTTTGTTTTTTCTTCGTTGGTCACATGACTGGGTCAATCCCTAGAAGTGATGGAATGAAGCTTCAAATCCGAATGTCTACACACACAGGACGAATAGGCAAACTCCTGGTGCATATATAAAAGGTGTGCTGAACTTAAACAAAGGCAGTACACTCTGCTCTGTTGAGTCCACACCCAGTGGCATAAGCCGCCAATTCCGGTGAATTCGATCACCATGCGCGGGCAGAAGCGACGGGTCAGTACTACCGCATAGTCAGTCAGTCAGTCCATGCCAGCCTTGGGATAGAGCTCGTTTGGGGTTGCTACGCGCGACCGCTGTGTTTGCTGCACTCTTGAATTCCACTAGCTGGTGACACCAGTAGGTATCGTTTCTTACAGCTTGACCAATAGGAAACCCTTAATTGTACAAATTAAGGCTTCCGTGCAACTCGATATGTCTTCCGGAACCGTCAGGTGGTTTCCTGCCAAATAAAACAAGGGTATACTACGGATAAAAATACCAAGGCTTAATATGTTCCGTGAGACGGTTTATACGCATTACATAAGTTAAAAAATCACACCAAAGTGTATGCGTATATGGGGACTCACCATACTATCCTTGCTAACTCATGTACGAGGGTCGTATGAAAAGTTTGAGCCTAGCGCAGAACCCAGCTAGGCAATCAAACCAAATAAGATTTCTTATAATTCACAACTTCCTTATTCATTTTATGCAAATCCACAATGCTAGCTCTTTTACTTGCATTGCAGAAGATTCGTGAAGTAAACGAGTCTGCAATTTGGTGAAAGTGGTGAAACTGCAGCGTCGCGCAGTGCTGAAATCTTGCCATCTCAAAGGAATGTCACCCTCTGAAATCAACCAAGATATGCTCAATACATTGCCTTATAACACCCCTTCATATACCACTGTTAAACACTGGGTGCATGTTATAACTCCCGTAGTAGGAAGACAGAATTGACACTGAAACCGTTTACTTGCATAACCGAAGTTACAACCAACTGTCAAGGAAAGCCGTCAACTACACACTTGGTCGAAACCAATCGATGCTCACGTGCCATGTGGTTGGCTTAAAGTTCCCAGCTAACATGCAAACACACTCCGTTGGTAATCGATCGAATTTCACGTGCTGTCTGTGTGGCTGACATTTGTGATCTCTCTAACTGTGCAATAGTTTAAGCACGACAAGGAAAGTATTGAAGATGAGCCCAGGTCAGGGAGACCGACAACCGCCACCACCAAATAAAATCTTGGCCTACTAATGTATATGATTATGCAACCACGCCAATTTAACAAATCGGTTGATAGCTGTGAGGTTTGGCATATCCCAGGAGTGAGCGGATCATATTCTGACGAAGGAGCTAGGCTGTTTAAAAGTTCCTGCTAGATGGGTGTTAGGTTTTCTGAATACTGAGCAGAAAGGAAATCGACATGTGACTTTAAAGAACAATTTGGCATTAGTTGAAATAGATGCAATGATGATTTTCTTACAAGATTCATCACTATGGAAAAAAGCAATCCAAACCTGAAAATAGCTTTAGCTGGCAAACGTTTTCTCAACAGCAGTGACGCCATTGTAGCCGCAGGAGCGTTTTTAAAGTCGCAGTGTGAGGAGTTCTCTTCCACTGAGATAAAGGCGCTTCAGCACCGCTGCATCAAGTATGTTGCGCTTGAGATTGGTTGTGTTAAAAATTAATAGCATTAAAGTCTGTATCTCATTTACTTTTTGCGGCTGGAAACTTTGCATTCAACCTACGTATAAGAAGTAAGGCTGTTAAGGGGATGGTGGCATTATGACAGCTTTTTGAGCTCTGGAAGTTCCAAGCGCATGATAAAGGATGCAACCGATAGTGAAAGTTTGGCGAAGGTTGGTAGTGATGTCTAGAGATTTACAACCAACATGATATGGGAAACACAATCTAAGATAGTCAGTTGACTCTGCACAGGACTTCAGACTTCCATCATGGGACTCAGAAACAAGACAAGTTGTGATGAAGTTTGCGACAACGAGGAAGGTAAATAGGGAATTGACTAATACTGACAAACACCGCTTGCACGTCATCAATACACGTTAGCTGAGGGTGCGGAACACACCTCGGCTAATGTGCCGCAATACAAAAATGATTTCACATCAAACAAAGTATACTTAAAGGCTATAGACAGAAACATAATGTTAAAATCACGTCTGTGATCATCGTTAGAGGGGATGCTAAAGGGAAGAAAAGGGACAGAGAGAAGCACAACACAAGCGCTACTGAGGTCGACTCTTCGCTCTGTCAACTAGTGTATCCAACCAAACGTCTTCATCCTCCTCCGATTCCCAGCCAGATAGCGGGATGCGCCAGCCGACGCCAGCGTCGAAAAGGAGGGACATCATTCCTCTTGATCAAACCATCGCTTTGCATCGTTTCCTCCTCTTCCATTAAGGCACCGGTCGCACAGACAACGCAAGACACGGGGTCGATGCGCTGGTGTGTGCAATATGTAGTGGTGTCCGGGGTGCCAGAGAGGAGGAGCATCTCTGGTAGGGGACCTGCCTTACCTGCCGGGGTAGCCCTTCTATCTTTGGTCCCCACCTGTCACCCAGCTCTCACCTGTGGCTCCAAGAAGCTGCTTGCACGCGGTAGCAGCCACACCCCGGTCAACCGCCAGGCAGGAGGACTAAACCAGGTGAGGGTAGCCGGGAATACTATTCCCGGTGTCTTAGTACTCTCGTGCAACGTCAGTCCTGACAACTGGGCGGAAGAGATCGACCCTTGATCCAACGGCCAGAAGTTAAGACGATTTCCCAGATCCCTGCTGCCTTGCAGGTAGCACTTGGCAGTGCAAAGCCTACAGGTGAACGCTCGAACAAAAGCCAGATGGGTTAGAGTCCTCATACGTACCCATAATCCCCACAAAACTTCATGACATGTCCGTTACCCGCGATTCTTCTCATGCTACGGCGTTCCCGGTAGGCGATGCGCTTTGCACTAACCCAGTGGCCAGAGTGACAAGTAAGCTAGCTGGGTCCCTCTGGCATTGGATGCTGAAATGTCAGAACATTGTTGGATGTCTGCAGCCAAGCGTTAACGATGCGCACACTACATGACTACCAGACTGACATAGCATGCCTATCAGAATCTCGAATACTAGGCTATGGCTCTTGACAAATCAAAGTCCCTGGTGTAGACATCACATACTGGCTCTACCACACTGGGCCGGTGGATACTTCTGGCAATAAAGTGGTTACCAGAGCTCTCAGTTGCCAGGCATACTACGCTCTCGTTTCATGGAAGCCAGTATCAGCTAGAATAGCAGGTGTATGCATTAAAGATCATCCGATGAACCTGACCATAAGCTCTGTCTACGCGCCAACCCTGCCCTAAGCGGAAAGGGAAAAAGACAAATTTTACGACACTTTACAGACAATGGTGAACCATGTTCCAAAACGCGACATCCTCATACTTGCTGGGGACTGCAATGCACGAACCGGTGCAAGAAACAATCAATCTCGTCACGTACTTGGGAGACATGTCCTTGGAGAGCGCTGGGATAATGGAGACCGCTTGTGCAGCTTCGCTGACCTTCGCCGGTTGTGTGTAACCAATACTCGCTTCCAGCACCCCAGAAAGCAGCTTCTGACGTGGTACTCCAACGATGGTCGTACAGCAAGCCAGCCAGATTACATCTTAATCCGATCCAGGTGGATGTCCTCCATCGATGACTGTCGAGCGTACAGAGGGGCTGAAACAGGCAATAAAGATGGTTGGGACCACGTACTCCTGCCCGCCAAATTCAGCTTCCGCTTGACAATACGCCGAAAGACCATTCCACAAAAGCCTAGCAACACTACGTCACTGGAAAATACTGACTGCCGCCAATCCCTTGAGGCAGCAATAGAAGCAGAAATCGCTGCCAGTGCACCACCCCTCGTAATTGCAGTAGCTGAATCTGTAGACGCGCAGTGGTCTAGGCTAAAATTGTCAGTTCAGCGCACCGGCTTATCTACCCTGGGCTCTACCTCTGAGTCCGTGAAGGACTGGATCACTGAAGATACCATACGCTTGTCCGCTAAAGCGACAAAAGGACGTGTCACGAATTCCCCAGACTACTGTCACTTGAGATGGGAGACAAACCGCTTAGCACGGAATGATCGCAACCGCTACTGGTCTATTATCGCAGGCAACATGGAAGCTGCATCAAATTCTGGCAATTTGGGTCATCCCTTTCGTCTCGTCCGTTTAGCTTCCGGCAAGCGCAATTCACCACAGCTGATATTGCGCAATTCGGAAGGCCAAATCATCCCCGATACGGAAGGAAGACTTTCCAAATGGGTAGAGTACTACAGCAACCTCTTAAACCGCCAACTACACACCACCGCACCCATTTTAGCATTAAACTAACAAGAATATGAAACGGATTGCTCACCGCCATCTTCCATAGAAATTGATGACATCGTTCGTCACCTGAAGCTATAGAAAGCCCCGGGAGCCGACGGGATTCCAGCGGAAAACTACAGATCTTGTCTACCAAGCCACCTTGAGTATTTGCATGAGCTCTTCTGCTCGATATGGGAGACTGAAGTATGTCCTTCCTCGTGGAGTACCTCAGTACTACTGCCATTTCCTAAGAAAGGTGACGAAACTATATGCACTAATTATCGTGGGATTAGCCTAATCAATGTGGTTGCCAAAACGTTCACACCAATCTTGCGCTTCGGCTTAGCAAATGAGAGAGAACTGCGAACTCGCCATAACCAAGGTGGTTTTCATCCAGGCAGAGGCTATACTTACCAAAGCTTCTCTCTACGTCAAATACTCCAACACCACTACCAGTTCCAACAGCCACGTTTGTGTGCTTCGTTGGTTTTCGAGCTGCCTTTGAATCAGTTGGCGGCGAAGCACTCTGTGGAATCCTACTTACCGATGGCGTGC
Organism: Dicrocoelium dendriticum; assembly: GCA_944474145.2. NCBI lineage: Eukaryota > Metazoa > Platyhelminthes > Trematoda > Plagiorchiida > Dicrocoeliidae > Dicrocoelium > Dicrocoelium dendriticum. The sequence goes on from OX104063.1 coordinate 87,665,325, forward strand.
CGGTTAAACTCGTTAGCTTGATGACATCATACTACCGCTGCATGGAGGCTCGAATTCGGGTCTATGGAGAAGAAACAAAGGAATTCGATATCAATACTGGAGTCCGGCAGAGTTGCCCACTTTTTCCAGTGCTGTTCAACTTCGCTGCCGACTGGGTTATGTACTATGCCCTTGAGGTTTATCGTTGTGTTCAAGTTAGCCCTGACTTTTGGCTGTCAGATCTACGATTTGTTGATGGTATCGCTATCCTTGCGGAAGATTTAATATCATTACAGTCACTGCGAAATCGGGTCGACCAATCAGCCTCTATGATCGGCCTCAAAATTAACATCAGCAAGAGAAATTATTCTCATCCTTAGCCACCTAGTCCGCCCCATCGCTCCCCTAACATGGACAACTCATCGAATCTGTCACTGAGTTCAAGTATCTTGGATCCACTATACTCCCCAATGGTCAGATTGCATCCGCAATCCGCCATCGTATTGACAGTGCTAGAACAGCCTTCTTACAACTGAGAAATCCATTGTGGCGAAGCACGGCAATTAGTCTGAGAACAAAGACCCGAGTATTCTCGGCAACGATTCGTGCCATTTTACTCTATGGTTGCGAAATATGGCTGCTGAGCTCTGAAGATATCCGGAAGCTGGAAGTCTTCGACTATTGGTGTCTAAGGCATATCTTGAAAACGCGGTGGCATGAGCGTATCACCAATGATAAAATTCGCAAGTGCTGTTAATGTCCTCCGAAACTCTCAGCGCCCATCCAACAACGCAGACTTAGTGGTTCGGTCACGTCCTCCACAGACCAGACACTGACTTCACTAGGTCCGTGGTTTCACCCTCGCCTTGCCAAGGTTGGTGTCGTCGCCGTGGTGGTGGACAAGTGAAAACGTGGTTCACTGCGGTGGAATCGGATGTCGATCTTCTGGGACTCCATGTTGTGCATGGTGTTCGTCACTAGAGGAATCCTTGGATCAGTATATACTTGGAGCTTACCGCCGACCGCCGCTCTTGGACAGCTACAATTCGCGACATTCATGAAGCCTGCTCATCCTGCCGCAGGAGCTAACTGCAGTAAAGTAAGTGTGCAATACTTGGCTCCACCATCGGAGGCTGGTGTGGGATATAACTGTGCTGAGCAGTTCACCTACCATTCCTGCGTCAAATACACGACGCCGTACATGCTCATTGCTCACGCGGTGTTCCAAGCAGACATACGCTGAGCCGCGAAGACCGTGATAGTCAAAGGAAGCCAACCTCTGTATATCTGTCCATTTAGTGGGACGGGTTTCCCAATCGCACAGGAGGGGGGAACGGACGGCTGCATTGTAAACTCTGCTCTTCAATGTGAGAGTGATGTCGCGTCGGCACCATAAGGGGTGGAGATCAGAACGTCTAGAGCTTCATTTAGAGACTTTGTGACTTCGTCTTCTATTCTAAAAGCGAGGTTCTTGCGTTGCTGCGCGACTTCTACTAGATCCTCATCACGGGGCATAGGAAGTGTTAGTCCCTACCAGTCCTAATGGAAAGCTTCGTCTTATGAGTGTACGAGGCACAGAGCGAAACCAATGACTGTCATTACTAAGCTAACAAGGGCGAACAGTTTCACAAGACTGTCACTGTTTAGAGTACTATCGTTGGCTTACACTAACACGAAAAGTCTATTGCTCGGAGGCAATACTCCACTATCTAAGTGATTTTCGGTGGACGCAGTTTACACAACTACGTCAATATCAAAATTGGAAGTTAACAAGGGGCTTTCTGGCCCCACTCGGCTGGTGACACTGCTTTACAGAAACACTTTGCTGTAGGCTCTCATTGCGCCCGAACTACGCACATACAGTGCTTTAGTTTTGGAGGAGCCAATTTGAAGAACTGTTAGACGGGCTTCCGCTTCACAGTCACTCACAGGTAGATAGTTTGACATTCATGACCGTCTCGTCACGTGATTGTGTAGGTTATACGCACGACAGTCGTTCAGAGCTAGACCGCTCACCATTCATGACTATGTCCTTTCCTGTGGTTGGCCTATCGATCCATCAATCTTTTACCTCCCGGTTGCTCAGCTTTGTCAGCTTTTGTATGCAGCTCATCCGACCCGGTAATGTTGTTGCCTCCTGTTCGGAGTGGGTTCAGTTACATTCAGGCGTTATAATAGGCTGGCGACAGGGAACCATGACGGTACCATTGAAATTTCGTCAAGAAATGCTGTCCAGACAGCAAGCACAGTTTGCGGCGTCACAGTAGCGCTTAATTGAGTCATTGACAACACGAAGGTCGTTACAGTCAGCATCTACGGATTCAACTATTTCCGCTGCAGACAAACTGGCGCACAGTGTGGCAGAATTGCATTACTAAACGGACGATGATCACACTTTCGAAGCATGGTTTCGCCGCTATGGAGACTTGTTAAAAATTGACGGGCGTGAGCTGGGCGATGCGCCTCAGGTACGTCTTCTTTAGAGGAAATCGGGTCCACAAGAGTATAAAAAGTACTCTAATTACATTCTACCCAAGAACCCATGCGATATCTCATTGGACAACACTGTGCAAAACTTGAGTAAAAGTTTCGGCCCTAAAACTTCACTGTTTAACACACGTTTCCGAGGTTTTTAAGTTGTTAAACACCAGGAGGATAATTTTGTGACTTATGTAGCCATTGTTAACAGGGAATGTGAACGTTTTCAGCTTAACACACTCACAAGTGATCAGTTAAAGACGCTATTTTTGTTTGTAGATTATGTTCTCCAAAAGATGCGGAGATCCGAACACGTTTGTTATCTCGGTGTGAGTTCAATCCAGAAGTCTCACTACTGAAGCAGGCACAGAAATGTGAACGTATTTTGACCCTGAGGCATGAAGTGAAATGATCCAGCGGCATAACGAGTCTTGTGTGGTGGATGTTCATACTATTCTTGCACGCCCCAGTCCATCGCACAATTCAGTACGTCTTTCTGACTTGCATGCCGCAGCTGTCCGCCTAGTGCTTGTTGGCATTGTGGTCAATGGCATTTCGCAGGATTTTGTGAATTCAGACGATATATTTGCAGACTTTGTAGGAATATGGGACATAAGAAAAACAGCTGTTTGCAGGGCGCCTCTGGAAGGCCGTCACGAACCTTCGCCAAAACTCCAAGTCTTCTACGTTGCTTTTCAAGTGTGGTGTTTGCAACCACTAGCCCGAACTATCAGTCACTGCGGAAGTATGTTACCATTGTGATAAACAGTGTTTCTGTCCGGCTTCAACTGGACACGGCTTCCGATATTACAATAATCTCTGAGTCGACATGGAGCAAGCTCGGTAAACCCGCATGTGTTCAAACTTCCCACTTCGCTCACGACGCGTACGGCTCGGAATTACCCTTTCTTGAACGGTTCAATTGTGAGTTTGCACTTCGTGATTTGCATGCAAATGGTGTTTGTTACGTTACACATTATGGACATTTTAACTAGTCAGGCATTAACTGGATAGGCAAACTTAATTTATGAAACATACCTTTGAACAGTATTTGTGATGACCCAGATAGTTTTTCGTTGTGTCCCACCGATTTTCAGTGTTCGGTAGCACCCATAACGTTTAAAGACAGTGCATAAGCTTTATCACATTTTGCCTCTTAGTACCCCAATGTTTTTCCAGAGGGTCTTGGAATGTGTTCTAAGCTAAAAGTTGTGTTGTATCCGCGTACCGATGTACGTCCAGTATTTTGTCCCGAAAGACCAGTACCATACGCTGCTGTTGAGACTGTGGATGCCGAAATTAGTCGACTGAAGTCCTTGGGCGTCATCAGTTCTGTGAACTACTCAGCGTGGGCCGCTCCTATTGTAGTCATCAGAAAGGCTAATGGCAGTTTGCGTATTTGTGCTGATTTTTCTACCGGATTAAATAACGCACTGGAAACGCATCAATATCCCCCACCGGTTCCCGAGGATTTAATCACAAAACTTAATGGAGGAAAAATATTTTCTAAAATTAATCTTTCTGATGCATGCTAAACAAGTAGTGGTCGAGGAGCGCTCAAAAAACTGCTCACTACTAATATTCACCGAGGCTTGTGGCGTTACAATCGGTTACGTTTCGGAGTAAAATGTACTCCAGCGATAATTCCACAAGCAATGGATGCTTGGCTATGCGGAGTACAGTGCGCCATGGGTTATTTGGATGACATAGTAATTGTAGGCTCTACCACTGAAGATTGTTACACCCACCTGAACGAAGTATTCTCCAGGATAGATTCATATGGATTTCGTGTACGTCCAGAGAAGTTCGAGCTCATGTTGCCCAGTATCACATACCTTGGCTCGGTTATCGACAGTTCCGGTCGTCGGCCAGACCCAAACAAAATAAAAGCCATCAAGTTAATGCCACACCCCATGAACAAAGCTAGTTTGCAGTCTTTCTTGGGTCTAGTTAACTATTATCACAACTTTTTCCCTCAGATGCACGAACTCCGGGCCCCACTAAATGCACTTTTGGCAAACGAGTCAGTGTAGCATTGGTCCTCGCAGTGCCAGAAAGCCTTTGATAACATGAAACAAATATTGTCCTCTGATCTCCTTTTAACTCATTACGACCCAGGAATACTAATAATTGTTGCTGTTGATGCATCGCAAAACGGTATCGGTGGTGTCTTGTTGCATCAGTTCCCGAATGGACATCAAAAGTCTGTGATGCATATTTCCCGCGCGGTGACAGTAGCAGAAGAAACTATAGTCAAATAGAGAAAGAAGGACTAGCTCACGTTTTGGCGGTTAAAAATTTCATAAGGTGGTACATGGACGCAAGTTTACTTTGTACACAGACCATAAACCTTTGCTATCTAATTTTGACATAAAACGAGGAATCCCCGTTCACACGGCATACATTACAGCTTTGGGCAACCACGCTATTAGCATACGATTTCGATTTACTTTTTAAAGCACCTCTTCGCTTGGTCATGCTGACGCATTATCCAGACTGATTGTCGATTACACGCCCAAGACACCGGATAAGGACATTGTTGTGTCCAGCATTACCTTAGATCCCGAGATTACAAAGTATTTCAGACATCTGCATGTCAACTTCCGTAACAGCAGACGCTGTTAGAATAGAAACAGCAAAAGATTCCCTGTTACAACATATTATGGGGTACATTAGCATTGGTTAGCCTGCATGTTCCTTGGACGGCTATGGTGGGCAGTTTCGTAAAAGGAAGTTTGCCTTAACCACCATTGATAGTTGCTTGATGTTATCTGACCGAGTTGTGATTCCTATGATTCCACAGTAGAACGTTCCCAGTCAATTCCATGAAGGTCACTCGGAAATCAGTCGTATGAAATCCATAGTCCGCAGTTATGCCTACTGGCGATTCATGGACAAGGATATTGAAAATGTTGTTCGTTCATGTAACAGTTACACTATGGCAGCAAAACTACCTGTCAAATGTGAGCTTCCTTCTTGGCAGACTCCAAGTGGACCATGTTCTCGCATTCATACTGATTTTGCCGGCCCATTGGAGGGTTTCCACTATCTGCTACTTGTAGATGCTTACTCAAAATGGCCTGCAATTTCCCAAATGAGATACATAACCACATCCGCTGTTTTGGTACATTTAGGCTATCTTACCTCAGAATTCGGTGTTCCCGAAACGATTTTTTCGGACAATGGTTCCCAATGCACTTCTCAAGAATTTGCCGACTTTTGCAACGCAAATGGTATCGCATATATATGCACTCCAGCGTACCATCCACAGTCAGACAGGCAGGCTGAACTTTTTATCGAAGCCTTTAAGCCAACTTTAATTATAATAGGAGAGGGGAATATTCAGGAAATCACGGACAAAGGTTTGCAGATTTATCGTACGACGCCAGGGGCAGCAGTACCTCAAAACATATCCCCATCCGAACCGTTTCTCGGTAGGCGTATCAGAACGGTCCTTGATGCTTTGAAGCCAAGGCTACATCAGGGAGAGCGCAATGTTAAAATGCAGTTGGCTTTTAATCGCCACCATGGAACACACCCCCGGCATTTCGTACCTAGTGATAATGTGTACCTGAAGAATTTTCGTGACGGGAGAACATGCTGGATTAATTGGCGGGTCCTTGAGCGGATTTCAAGTGTTTTGCACGGAATACAAATGGATTCTACCATATGGACTAGCCATGTAAATGATATTAGACCGCGTTTTGGAATGCAAGAGACGTCCCAAAAACAGCAAGCTTCACTACCGTTGGACATCTTGCTGGATACGTATCAAATTACCCCGTCTGAAGTCTGTCGTTCAAACAGAAAACGTAACTACAGATCGAAGATACTCAACGCGAATCAGAGCGCCAGCGCAGACTCGAGGTGAACCCAAGATGTAAAGCATACCAATCAAATGTAGCGTGCTATTCTGTTCAGTCTAAAGGGGGGAGGTGCTTTACGGGCTTGCGCTTCACCGTCGCTCACAGGTAGATAGTTTGACATTCATGACCGTCTCGTCACGTGATGGTGTTGGTCACACGCACAACAGTTGTTCAGACCTAGACCGCTCATCATTCATGACTATGTCCTTTCCCGTGGTTGGCCTATTGATCTATTGATCTTTTACCTCCCGGTTGCTCAGCTTTGTCAGATTTTGTACACAGCTCATCCGGCCCGGTAATGTTGTTGCCTCCCATTCAGAGTGAGTTCAGTTACGTTCAGGCGTTATGATAAGAACTCGTTATGTAACTGGATAGAGACGTGCAGTCACAACATGTACTGTCATTCATCATATCTACCTGATGAGAGCAAACCACTTCTAAACTGACCGTAAAGTGCAATATTTTGGACGGGGAACACCCACTTTCCAGCTACTGTTAACATCTTAATTTTTGCTATGCCACAGTACTCCTAACCAGGCAGTCCCAAAGGACGTATCGCTCCACCAAATGGATGACAATTATGACATTGAGGAAGACGACTACTGTAGGTCGTCAACAGCTGCAGAAACTGATGCGCATAAAAGACCTGATTAACGCAGCTTCGATTCCAACGAAACCTGTCTTATGCTTCACGAGTCTAGTTCCAAGCTGCGCCAGTCAGTCTATGACAAACAACAGAGACAATCAATTTATAGGTGAGGTAAATAATATTCATCTCTTTATGATTACTGCATTTCGTACGTACTCCTCATGGGGAATAGAGAACATAAGACAGCAGCTATGGTTGGTTGGAACAGATTCCTGATCAAACTTTCACTAACAAACCGTGAAAATCATCCACAAGAGCTGGTCCTCCGACGTTGTAGAGGACGCGAAACATTTCGAACGATTTTAACTATCGGATATCGCACTCAACTCCTACATCCTTAGTTGAATCCAAAGCGATAGTTCAAGGAAGATAAACCCTGAGAGGCGTTGAAGTTAGTAATTCTGCACGGCTACACCCAACGTTTTAAGCATTTCAACAGGTTTTTGATAAGCTCTCCCATTTCGTCGCATTTACTTTCCTAACGCTGTCAGGAGATGTAACAAACTGATGACTGTCGTTGCCAGACAACAAACGCACTTCCATACGTGTCTACCTCTTCAACTAATACAGCACATCCGGCTTTTTTAATTTCGAAACACTGTTGTAAGATATACATACCTCAGATATTCAACAACCCCTAGTCTTTTGGCTAAAGGATTGTTTCATCAAACGTAATCAGCTCCTCGCCGCTTTCCAGAACTTCCGGTGTCCTTTGAGGATCTATTTTGCTACCATTCAGCTCCACGGCTGTAGTTGTTATCACAAAGTCTACGTGATAGACACCGGAAACTACCGTTGATCCCTCTAACGCAGCAGTTTAATTCATTTGCAGTGCTTCGAATGTATACGGAACTGGAAAACCAAGGACACTACCATTAACTCATGCCGTCCATAACTTTTCTTATCTTCAAACTTAATGTGTATCCACCGCTTCACAATAGTGTCGGTACTCCTTAACTCTTACTTTTAAGGACATGCGCTCAAAGCTACTTATTAGTATCCATTCAGGTGTCCATGTGGCCATCAGAACTTTTCGCCACTTGGCCCCTGTTTCAACCGAGCCGTTGACCAGGGACTCAACACGCAGATAAACTCATACTCCGCGTACGTTCGGGCTATGTCTACGGGACCCGAGGCTGGCATGAATGACTCTCCTCAAGTATGTCAGTCAAGTTAACGAAGATGCCAACCGCCGTGCTGGATAGGATGACGGACAAAGTATTAATAGGTGCTTAGTTCGGGGATTGAGTGTTACCGAGGTTGCGGAAGTCTGGCATATGCAGACACAACTACCGTTGGCAAGAAATGAGGCTGTGTCGGCTAACCTAGTGCATTTGGTGTGAAATGGTTCGGCGTTTGAGATCAAATACCTTTGCGGGATAAGGAGACACTGAGGAGGGCAAACAAAGCCGCAAACGTTCTACCATGATCTACTTAGTGACTGGTGGTGATTGCGTGATGTCTGACCAAACACACTAGACAGTCTTGACATTTACTATAAGTCCTTGATGCGTACTGTCTCACATAAAAAGTGCCCTTGTGTAGAGGTTGCGTCAGTCCGCAGTGTGCAAACCGCCAGTCAGTTAATGTCTTGTACACTGCAGTTACGTACATCCCAGTAAGTGCAAACCACCACTTGTCCCTGAACCATTTCACCTTTGGTGTATTGCCCGTTCACAAGAGGAAACGCGGCTACCTTGACTGCATGTGACGTTTGTTGCATCCAAATCTTAGGAATAGAACTTTTAGAAAAAATCTCGTTCTTTGTTAACTTTTCCCTCAAGCCTTATTCCGATTAACATCAACTTTTCTGTATAACTGCAAGTCCAGTCGTGAAAGTCAGAAGTGAAGAACCGAATACAATAACGTGTTAAGCAAATCGCCGCAAGAAACGCTTTGCAGACTAAGTCAGGACAAGCCCATAATGCGCTTTTATGTATCGCTGACAGGTGGACTTCCACCTGTAACACACCGCATTGACATCACAGAAATGTAATACAATAGCGTCAAAATAACAGCAGAGGAAACAGTTCACTGAATAACAATATTACTAGTAACATTTGCAGTTCAGTTATAGGAAAATATCGAGTAGAAATCTGCCTAGATAATAAACGACTGACAACCATATGCCCCCGTGTGGGCATATTTGTAACTGTACTTCCGTCTGGTCAATGAAGTAGATATAAACTTAGTGCACTGTGCAGACGGTGGCTAGTATAGGCGACAGTCGAGCATACTTTCAAGAGGGGCTATTTTTATCAGAAGTGGATGGTCACTGGCGATAAGAAAAGTGGGTATGCTCGTGCTTGACAAATTTCGTTCCAGACAGCAACCCTTCGGCACTATGCTTTTTGGTAAATCTATTTTGCTTTTATAGATTTTTCTAATTTCATTCCTTCTAAACCGGACAGTCCTTTTAGCTTGCACACAAACATCACGAGTTTTAAATCCGCGAATATAAATTAGCTTGGTACTGATTTTAGAGACAAACAAGTAATGAGTAAAATAATCGTTCTCGGAAAGTACCGCTGAAAGAGTGTGCCAGTAAATGGTTGAAAGAATAAATGTAGAGCACAGTCACATTTGAAGGCCCGTTGTGACCCAACCGCTAGTCGTATTGATTCCTTGGATCGGGCCAACCAGGTCAAACCGTGCACTGGTGGAAAGACCCATAAACCCAAGACAAGAGCCTCACACAATTAGTGTAGGCCGGAGAGCAAACCCTGGCCTTCATACTTCAGTGCCATTCAACAGCATTGGCGTTTCCTCTCGGTTACTTATCGTCGGTAGACAGCGGCTGCATGGTAGCATGGGAGCTTTGAGTTCACTTGTAAACTAGACGGTGTTTTGTGTTTTCTTGCTTATCACCTTGGATGAATTATATTGGCTGCGGATTCCGTGGCAAGTGCTTCGATTGCATTGCTCCAGTGACGACAGCCGTTCATGGCCCTCTTTGACAGGTTGAAACCATCTATTAACAAGTCAGACGGTAAGCAGGTTGTCGCAGTTGCTTCTGGCCGACGAAGTGTTGACCGTTGATCTGTCTACGTACAGGACTCAGATCTGCGTTCCAACTAGCACGTCCTAAGTGACATTTCGCGATTTCGTTTGATTGTGTCTGATGTACAGATTGCTTTGCTTTCCAGACAGTCGCGTACAAGTACTTACTGCTCATACCTAACTGGGCACTGTTTTATTCCATTCCTCTAGTTGAAAGTTTGTTCCATATTGTGAATCCTTTTGGCACCTGAGGGCTCTGAGAGCAGTCGAAGAGCATCCAGGGGACACGGATATACATATACCACATAGCAACTACCAGTAGAAATCCGTCATTTTCTTATTGCTTCGGTGTGAATTGCAGACGAGTACGCTTTTACGTAAGTACCACAAAACTCTCCAGTTGGTAGTTCATCTGCGGATGGGACTGCGGTGAGCGAACGTGTCTGCTGGCTCAATACTTGTTGAACTCAGCGAATGTAGCCGAAGTAACAAGTGCCCCTTTATCCGCAACGGGCGGTACTGGGCTGCCTGACCACATGAATATCTTACAGAAGCTTGAGATCGCTGCTTTGTTTTGCGTGTCGTCCATAAGGAACACTACACACAATTTGCTGTAGGAGTCAACAACGACCAGAAAGCTTTGTTCATTGATGGGCCTTGTGAAGTCGACGTGAACATGACCATACGGTTCCATTGTTTTCGGCCAAGATTACGGCCTTCACTTTGGTGGTGCTACAGGGATGCAACTTTTTGAGCCGAAAATTGATGATAGCGGCTTGTGGCCAGTCAGGGGCTTGATGCGGCGCCCATACAGCATCATGTGGAAATTCTTCACGGTAGACGCTGTGGCTCTATCTTCATACTTGCTCTGGCTGCAGCTTTTTCAGTTCTTGCAAGCACCCGAGATGCCTGGCCGAGCCTTTTGCGATTACTAAAGGCGCCTTCGTGAAATTCCTGCACCGACTTCTTGACTTGGTTGCTTCTGTAGTGCGGATAATATCATGGGATGGAGTAAAAAGCATTAGTAGGTTGGAGGTCGGTAATGTCTTGACTCGTCCGAAAGCACTGGCGTTCTGACCTTGAATTTCAGGTTTAGCTTTTGGTTAACATCCTATTCAGTGCCGCAAACTGACGATGCACTTATGGCAAAAACTTACCGCATCGGGTGATCAGGCCGCAGAAGGAGCACAAGAATCACAACTCTGTTAGTGGAGGCGCTTCTGTACGGCTAAGATAGTGCATGGACAAAGGCGACATCGTACTGTTCGAAAATGAAGCCAATATCAATTAGCTTTAATGCAAGTAATGTATATTGTTCGCACTGCTTTGTAAACACTATGACTGTATACAGGCAAGTAATTAATCAAGCTCTACAAGCAGTTCTTTCGCTGTCCATTCCTATGGTTGGAGGCATCTGGTTCCGGATTTCCCTGTCACTGGAGCCTTCATAGGACAACCAAAGGAAGCTCGCACCTACAGAGGGAACATGGGCTATTTACGCCGCACCAAGCACAGCTCCATCCACACATCCCATGTCCAATGTAAACCGGCAGGAATAAGATCAGAAAGGTATGTGGATGGAAGCCATGTTTCATAAACGGAACCGGCCCACATTCCTTCAACCTGCACTACAACAGCACTTCCGTCTATCTAAATTGGGAACCTTGCGTACCAGAATTACAGGAGGAGGCGGCTGGGCCGTAGTTCGCTCCACACTAGGTGCATGGAACCACCCTTTGAGCCTAACACCTCCACCAGGACCTAACTTTCCGCCCCCAGTCCCAGCAACGTTTTAAAATCTCCTGGAACCAGTAATCGAGGTGGGAGGTGTCAGAGAGCTAGGCACCTTGCCAACATTCACATCAAGCGCAGCCACACCGGGAATATTAAACAGCCAACATAGAATTAGAAGAAAAATAAATGCATAAAATTGACACGGAATATGTAGCGGAATAGCAGCGCTGCGAAACTCAAATAAAGCGGTTTACTATTTATGCAGCTTACAAAGATCTAGTTTAAGTGTATCGGTGTAACCCAACGGCAGTGGACGTGCATGATGTACCACCAACCACAGCGAGAAGCACACACATTGCTGAAAATGCTCCCACAAGGGGGTATAAATCTTATCGTATATATATATATATACATATATATATAAATGGGAGAACCACAAGCCGAAGTGGGTAAGCAAAAGTGAGCTCTTCTCTGCCAAGGGTTTACCCTGTTTCATTTTTACCCAGCGCACTCATTATATACTCGTTTGATTTGCATTTATATCTCGTATTCAGTGGTTACCTTTTCCTGGAATGGTTGCTTACGGATCGTGATTCCTGAAACCCAACATTTTCAGCACTTCTCTTAAGCAGTGTTGGGTGTGAAACCTTGTTACTTTTTAATTACTCCCATTGCCATAAAACGGCATTCGATAACGCGTTCTCCATGCCATCCGTCGATCAAAGTTACTCCTACAGGACAATTTCTAAGGAAGCTACTATCCGACTTGCGGCTTTTGATAACATTCGCCCATCGGTGACAGCCGCTGGCATCCACCTTTTACGAAGCACGTTAACGAGCCTAATCCTATACGAACCACCGCCAGTCGATAAAGAAACCAAACTGCGTGTGCGTTTGCGTCATTCCCGTGGCAAACCCGCCAACATTAACCGGGGCCAACTGCACGACTGTGACCGCGAACTTGAGAATGGCTCACCCTCGGCCCCACGTGATCGAAAGGGTGCAGTGTTCGGTTGCCACAACGGCCGGCAATGAAAATGGTCCCACTTAGCAGCAAGTGTGCAGAATCGCTGTGCACGTGCGTGGTTAGGACTGGTCTGACCTGCTCAAACTATGGCGTCGCGTTCCACGCTAAGTGTGGTAGCGTAAATCGAGTAGCATGAAAGGCTCAGAATGCGACGGATGCGCTCTGGGTTCGCCTGGCATGCAGAGCAATTGTAATTATCAACTGTGTAGTTGCACGTATGGAAAAATACTAAAAATTAACTTAAAATGTGAGCAGTGGTGAGTCTTAGTGCTTCGTCATTTGAATATAAGAAAACCGATCTTCTTCCCCATAGACCTCCTCTGAACCCCGTCCCTAGGCCAAAGCGTAAATGTCGGACTTGCAAACCATCCCGCAGTATTTGCGCCACTTACTTTGACACATCCTAACGCCTTAAGTTGGCAAGACACATTCGACGTGACTGCTATTACCCCAGTCATGGTTGCTTCACCTAGAGATTCAGTCATGACACGGATAGCCCTGAACCAAAGGCAATGCGGTAGGGCAAAATACGGGTAAGGTACGTATCGTTCGCCTCGACAAGCCCACAGGAGCAACGTAAGTATGTCCGTCTTCTGTACCGCGCACACGCCGGGCGACGCAGCTTTCAATGTCACCGCCAGTGGCGTCTTCTAAACAGCCCAGATTACCAACAACCACTCCAAAACCGACATTCGCTGGACAAAGCCATGCTGCGTCAACTCTCGTGTGCACTAACATTTCGAGGTCCGAATCTGGCAGTATAAAGGGCAAGTTGCTAGGCGATCGCAACCACTGGAATTCCATCCGCGAGGGTATTGGAATTCTGCTTAAGTCCACTAGACTGAGATACTTTGCGTGTCACCCGACCTTAATGCGCTATGGTGAACCTCGAATACTTCCAGCAACACTGAACTCCACAGATAAGACAGTGGCTGTCCTGCTGTCAGAGGTTCGTCTTTGTAACTCACCGAGCGGGGTGCGCATATTGCCCGATCTTCCTTGGAAAGAACGACCAAAAGAAGCAAGTAACCAAAGGAGGCCCCCTAATAGCGAGCTTCTGGATTCTCCTGATCACGATACGCAAACACATGAATGACAGCAGTGGTGCTACATCCACGAAGCACTCTACCTGGACAATTCTATTGTTGAATCTTCGCTATGAATTCCTACATCACCTAACTACAAGGGTTGCGGTCCAAGATTAATAAAAGTGTGGTTGCACTTCGACAGAAAATGTTTTATTGGGTAACCGGCGGAAGTTTCGTACGAGGTTGCCCAGCGAGTTCCGACTAAAGGCACCAAGCTCACGGTCAGGAGTGGTCAGAAATTCAATGGAACTTGCAACCGCGGTAAATTCTTTGTCTCCACAGCCTTGCGAACCGATCTACACAACAGCATCCACGGCACACAACAGCACAGAGCGAAGCACATATGAAGCTTCTGAGCTAGAGAACTACGAGGTCATGCAGCTTGACTGAAATTCATAAATCGACGACCAATAAAAAATTATTAAAGACCGGCCAACTAAGGGTCGGTTTAAGAACAAACGCAAATTTGATATCCATCAACCCACTCCTAACAAAAAAGCGCTATGCTATATGTACACAAACGACCAAGGTCTTCTCAGTATGTTGGTTGAACTTAATGAACTCCACGCCTCATCCGCGGGACCTCGTCATGATTGCGAAGTGCTAGTTAAATCTTGAGATAACGGCTTCTGAGATCCAAGTACCTGGTACACCACCGCTTCATAAAGATGGAACTGGAAGGTGTGGTGGTGTGATTCTGTATTATAATGCAAATCACCGATGATTATCGATCATCTAGAAATCCGCTCCCCTAATTCTCGTTGATGCCGGATATGGTTGCGGAGCTAGGACACAGCTGCTGGTCGGAATTTACTGCCCACCAAACTTAAAGTCGGAAATAGATTCCAAACTGAACCACCTTTTTCCTTTTGCTATGAACAAGTCCTACAGCCACAAGTTTCTCGCTAGAGACCTTAATGTGCATGACATGGAAGAGCCAGCATCCGGTGGTGCACAGTTTAAAGCCTATTTGCAAGAGCTAGTTGTTAGCCACGCATACGTTCAACCACGTAACCTCTCTCATCAGATTTTGTACTGTTAATAGGCCGTTGATACTTGATCTTGTGCCCACTAAAGAAAAACCCATGGTCAACGGAATAGTTACAAACACGCCACTGGGTCACAGTAACCATGTTACTCTAAAGGTTTGTAGAATATCCTGAAAAGGAAGACAACGAAGCGTCTACTGTCACGCACCACAACGCGTTTTCCACGCTTTAACTTTCTTAACCGAATACCCCCAAACGTCACCTGGAAAACGTGCACAAAGACGTTTAAGGCAATGGTAACGCACGCATCGGAACAGAAGTCCTCCCAACGTAAAATCAAAAACAAGTCTTTTCTGAGGAGCAGAATATGTTAGTGTATGTCCATTAGAGATTTGGCAAGGCGAGCTCACAATGACTTTCCAAATGCCGGCATCTGGACTGCGTGCGTCGCATATCGTAAGTTCTAAGTGAAATTGCTCCGAGAGGATTAAGTGACCCATCAGCAGGAGTTGATGAAACGATTTTACAAGAACCGCAAACAGGCACCTTAATGGCCTTCATAAAGTGATACGCGGAATCCCCGCACTGGTCACGGCTGGTATGTGCATGTGGTCAAAAATGGAATCAACCGATCTCGTACAACTACGTTAGTCGCACAATTTCCAGCGGACAACGAGAGCAAATATTCTCCTAGTTTCCATCACACTACCGTCAGGCTTATCCAACCTCGGCATCACTGTATAAGTTGTGTTAAACTTCTTATCTCTGCGCATCCAAGGTTCTCCTGGAGTCGACAACGTTCAACCAATGGCTCTGCAGGCAGTAGGCAGTGACCTAGAAGAACCACTGTCCATTTATTAACAGCGATGTCTATAGAAGAACTAACTCAACCAGTATGGAAGCGGGTCATCACTCCTAAGGAAGATAGCCGCACTAACCCTACCAAGTGCCATCCAATAACGCTGCTTCCTGCGCTTTCCAAACTAATGGAATCAAGCATCGCAGATGGGCTGGTGCAGTACTGGAAAAACACAAATTAATAGCTCTGGAGCAACATGAGTTCCAACGACAGCAATCTATTAATTGCACGCAATGGCTGAACTGAATCAGTTGATGATAGAGCAGGTGTAGATACCATCTAGCTGGACATTTCAAAAGACTTTGATTGCTTAAAACATCGAATTCTCCTACACAAACTTCGGAACAACGGCATTGACGACGCAATCCTGCGTCTGATAGACGATTGTCTACGTGCACTTCGGTTGGAGGTGAGAGTCTGAGAATCGCCGTCCGATGCTATTAATGTGGAGTGCAGTGTATCACAACGCTTAGTGTTTGAACCACGTCAATGTTTGATTTGTATAATCGATCTAGCCAGATCGATTATTTCCGATTTCCCATTTTTGCGGATGACCTCAAGATATGGCGAGCGATTAGAGGACAGGATGACCACGAAGGGCTCCACTGCGACCTTAATACGATCGCGAACTGGTCAGTTCAGAGCGCCCTACCATGCAACGTAAACAAATGTCGCATTGTTCAATTACGCCATAGAAATGAGTACACATATTTGCTTGGTGCACACGGATTATAGACTAACTCACAAGAATATAACTTTAGTGTTCTCTTTCAAAGTGGTCCCAGCTGTTCCAAGTAGACTGAGGTAGCTGCGAAAGGGAGCATCCAGCATGTCCGCTTGCTGCGCAGGACATTCGAAAGCTGTTTGTGAGTAAGTTTGGTAGGAAGTAGAAGTCACGATTAAACTCCACACGAAAATCTGCATCGACGGGGAATCGAACCCCGGTCCACGAATTTCCGGTCCGCTGCTCTACCACTGAGCTAACGAGAGCTGACAATTAGGTGCGGAATTTAATACATGACTTCTGCTTGATGCGCGACGTATTGCCAATGAGCAGAAGTCACGTGTTAAATTCCGCACCTAATCGTCAGCCCTCGGTAGCTCAGTGGTAGAGCAGCGGACCGGAAATTCGTGGACCGGGGTTCGATTCCCCGTCGATGCAGATTTTCGTGTGGAGTTTAATCGTGACTTCTACTTCCTACCAAACTTACCTTACTCACAAACATCCTTCAACTAATCTACCATCGCCCTTTGGACTACAGAAGGACAGTTACTTCGGTCTATTTGGAAGTGACGAGTGAGTGAGGCGATCTGCAACACCAGGACAGTTACTGTGAGCTCCTTGGCAATACGTCGCGCATCAAGCAGAAGTCATGTATTAAATTCCGCACCTAATCGTCAGTCCTCGGTAGCTCAGTGGTAGAGCAGCGGACCGGAAATTCGTGGACCGTGGTTCGATTGCCCGTCGATGCAGATTTTCGTGTGAAGTTCAATCGTGACTTCTACTTCCTACCAAACATTCGAGAGAGTTGACCCATCAATGATGCACACTTCCTTCTTGCGCCTAAACGTTAAATACGCCATGCAAACTTGGCAAGCTTGGTTGAAGCATCACTTAGAGGCGATAGAGGAACCACAGCAAAGAGCAAGAAAGTATAAAATGTTTCGGAATACTGGTAGCTCGGAGAACAAATGAATAATTGTAGCAACAAAGTAGGTAAGAGCCTACGCAATCACCCTTACCACAGATGGCTGAAATTGCTGCGAGTTTCCGCGGACGCTACCGAAGACCGCGAGGCGAGCTGATACTAGCGTACCAAACATTGTGTGACAAAACCACGTATGTTGCCATTTCCTGAAACTTAGCCACAACATGCAGCTCAGGGGTAACTGCTAGGAATTGAGGGAATAATGCAGCCAGCTATAGTGTGTACGGAATTACTTTCCCTTCGCGTTTGCCAACCATAGAACACTTTACCAAACTCAGTTATATTTTCCCCTACGCTGGATATATTTCCACCACAACGAGACTGGACCTTAATTTGATGTGATGGTTTGTGTGCCCCTGTAACCCATTGAGCTACGCTGAATGGCACTTTCAAGTGCCTTCAGAGCCACTCATACCAGACAGGTCATTGGTTAGGGGTCTGTTTCACTCAGTCTCACAACATCCCGCTGCCTTACGGGCAGACTATTTATCCAAAGGCTCGGGTTAGAGTCCCCTAAGACAACACTCTACTTCGGCTTGGGCAACCGGGTAGTATCACGCCCACTGACAAAACGATGGACCGTTCACCTGCAATATCGCTCGCAGCTGTTTTTGCTCCTGTTAGTCACTCATCTTCACACGCCATCTGTTCATGTATTGCCAAGCACTGTTCGCTGCTGATTCTTGTTTCCATGCTTATACTCCCCATGGTTTAATTGACACCCAGAAAGCTCGCCCAATCGCACTCCTTCGGTCTCGGTCTTTGTTCCGTTTGGCATGCTTCAAAGTACGTACACTCATGCAGATCGGGCAGCAAGCTGGTTTCGTGCTCATCTTGGAATGCGTAGTCACCGGTGTTTGCTATCTTTCTGAAACGCGCTTACAAGATCCCAGTACTGTGATTGAGTTTAGATCTCCCACCGACCACGGTTCTACATTTTACCTACATTTAGCTGGTGACACAGAGGCAGCTGCAGCCGGCTTAGCTGGCGTTGGTGTAGCACTGAGTGGCAAAGCTGACGCTGCACTGCTGAACTGGTGCCTGATAAATGGCCGACTGTGTGCAGTTAGGTTTCGGGGATCATGCAAGATATACAGATATCGTGAGGAGAGACGCAAACTTTTTGATCCCAGCTTACGCTCCAACCGAATGTAGTTCCGACTCCGCCAGGACGTTTGAGCACAGCCTGAGAATGGGACATTGTTGTCGTTGCTGGTGATGTCATCGCACCTGTCGGTCGTCTGCTGGCATGCGAAAATCACCTCGGTGGTCACCATGCGCTCGATGAAAACCGCTCAGATAATGGAGAGAGACTTCACACACTATGCGAAGATAATCATCGGTTTCTCTCGATCACCAGCATTCGGCATTCGAGAAGTTCCGCTACTTGGCGACGCAATTCTGAACCTCATTTATGGTCTCAGAGTGATCATATCGCAGTCAGTTTCAGATGCAGGGGTAGTGTAAAGAATTGCAGATCCATCTGATCCAGTTTTCTTGAATCAGACAATGCTCTTGTCCGTGCAAACCTCTGCATGAGTTTCGGATGGTCCAGGAAAATAAAGCACCATAAGGTAAACATTAATAAACATTTTACTGTTTCGGTTCGGCAGAGCTATCAAGCTTCCCTGGCTGATGCATTCGGCTACGACACACCGCAAGATATTGCTGAAAATTGGACGTTCAATCAGAGGACCATGATCCCTTCCGGGCAGCAAGTCTCTCGTCTTACTCAGCACCTGATGAAGGCCTGGATCGCCACACTCGCAGGATTTATGTGACCGCCGCAGAAATCAGCACACAGCTACTATTGTTGTAGCGTGCCTGATGACTGCACCGGAGACGTACGATGGCAGACCGTTTTTAAATAGCTTATCGCTACAGAGCTTCAGCTGCCAACAGTTGTATATGAGTACTTCTATGGCAACAGCAATCCTTTAAGTAAATTTGCTTAGCAGTTTAAATAGCTTTTCGAAGGCCTGGTGTTTTATACTGGGTACTTATTTGCTGTATTATTCCTGTGATCGCCCCAAAGAGGCCATCAGCCAATGGGTGATATTACCACATGCCAATGCTTAAGTTAGAGCAAGATGCATTCTTCGGGAATACGCAGATACCTTTGGCAAGAGACGATCGGACCGGTACAGGTTTAACTGGCGACACGATGAGACTACAGTTAACACTCCGTTGCTTTCTCACACGCCGCGATTCCTATCAGTAAGCCATACTTGGCCCAATGGAGACTGCATATACCATACACACTAAAGATAAAACATCACTGTTTTACTTTACCATTCGTATCGTCCAATCCCGGTAACCGTATTGACGGCATGTCCTTCCCTATCCTCATATCTGTCCCCATCTATGGCTGGTTCCCACTCAAATTAAGAATATAAATCAGGTACACTTTTAGTAACACCAGGTCTTGTTACCGGGTACTTGCACGTGCGACTTCTCGTAACCTAACGAATGACTGTTAATGAGTACATACATCGTAGCTAGACTAAGCCAGACACCCAGCATACATTCATGAAATCGTTAGATGGCCGCTTCGTCGTTTTAGAACTGGTCAAATGAGCACACCCGCCGGATCCTGCTAGATTCGTACCCGTGAACTTACACTTACGAGCCAGCCATGTATGCCACCGAAACATGGGTGACGGCTGCGGGCCGCCGTGAATGATATCTAACTGCGATATAACGCGGCTCATCCTCCACTGTCATGCCGGCATAAGTCACTGGCTCATACGAGTAAAGTCGTGGGTCCGAATCCAGCAGGATCCTGGGGATTCGCGCTATCGACGAGTTCCAATAGGAAGAAACGGCTGTCTAGCGCTTCATTGAATGTGTGGTGTCTATCTGGCTTAGTTTAACTGTGAGGAATCTTTTCAAAAACACAATAAATCCCTTACTACCCACGAACGACACATGCATGTTTATAATCTTGTTGTTCGTAGCGTTCAATTTTTCCATTTAGCTCGTGGCACTTCATACACAAGTTTGGACAAATGCAACTGAGTGTATATGATTATACGGGATAAGCACTGTCATTGTGCGGGTAGCCAAGATCTAGGCTGACGGAACACATGATGTGCTTTGTTGTTTGTGTCGAGATAAACTCGAGTGACTGTCTGTCTGTCTATCTGTCAGACGTGTGCTTGACAAATTAAACCACACGCGGAATATGCAACGAGTGGTGGCGCTTGTTATGAATGTTGACAGGATGCTTACCTGTCTAACACACTCTCCATCGTGTACCGGATCCAGGAGACTGAATCGTTGCGAGAGGGACAGGGTGCTAGGCTTAAAGAACGGCTTCAGCTAGTGTGGAGAGGACTACGGCCCAGCCACCGCCTTGGATACTGCTGGTAGGCATGATTTCCCACTTAGCTAAAGTGGAACGATTTTGCTGTGCATATCGAAGGAGTGTGGGCCGGCCCTGTGGAAGAAACGTGGCTCCCACCCAC
Organism: Dicrocoelium dendriticum; assembly: GCA_944474145.2. Lineage (NCBI taxonomy): Eukaryota > Metazoa > Platyhelminthes > Trematoda > Plagiorchiida > Dicrocoeliidae > Dicrocoelium > Dicrocoelium dendriticum. Next base: position 87,686,170 of record OX104063.1, read on the forward strand.
ATGCCTTCCGGTCTTATTCCTGCCGGTTTACACTGGATATGGGTGTGTGTGGATGGAGCTGTGTCGTGCTGCTTGCCCTAATTCCCTCCCACGTGCACTTTTTAAGGATGATGGTCAGATCCACTGCAAACAACTGACCTGCATGTTCGAACATGTCAGGAAGGAAGAGACTGTCCCAGCTAACTGCAGTTATTCGAGTATAGTGGCGATATACAAGAAGGGCAGTAGGACCGACTGTGCTAACCACAGGGATTATTAGCCTAACGCCGGTGGTGTCAAAATTACTGGCCCCAATTCTCATTCGTAGTTTCACTGCAGAAAGAGAAGCATGGTTTAGGAAAGAGCAGGCGGGTTTCCGCCCAGGACGGAGCTGTATAGACCACATATTCACTTTGCGACAGGTACTAGAGCAGCGCCATGTATACCGCAGCCAGACAATAGCTGTGTTCCTCGTTTTCAGGAGTGCGTTTGATTCAGTTTATCGATTCATTCTTCTCGAAATACTTGCGTGGAAAGGCGTTCCCATGAAATATGTGAACATTTTACGAGATCTATACTTGAACACTACAGGTCGCGTCAGGGACTACGGTGATTTATCAAATGCCTTTTTGACAACAAGTGGCGTTCGTCAGAGTTGTCCAGTTTCCCTATTTTTGTTTAATTTCGTCGTGGACTACATCATGGAGTGTTCCCTTGAGAGGCCTTCCAATACTGACGTTGATGTCCTACCTTGCGAAATGCTTGTTGATCTTGATTATGCGGACGATATCGTCTTGCTCTTCGACGATGTTGCGGTGACACAGTCAACCATGAATAGGTTCTCTAGTGTGATCACATTATTTGTGTGTTTCCTACGTTCAAAGTGCAGTTGCTGCATGACCACCATCCACTTGATGACCTCATGACCCATGATGGCGAGGAACTCGAGGTAGCTGATCAATTCACTTACCTTGACAGCTACCACAGCAACGACGGGCGGATAGCAGCTGAAGTCAGTTCACATTTTGCAAAAGCTAGGGTTGCTTTTCGAATCCACCGAATCTGTGACGTCAGAAGGGGGTTTTCCTCTGTCTAAAAGCCAGTGTTTACAACGCCACAGTGGAGGTCGTCCAACTTTATGGAACTGAGGTTTGGCCCTTTCGGAATGAAGATCTGAGGCGTCTTCAAATCTTTGAGCATCGCTGTCTGCGAAGCATTGCTGGTGTCGGATGGCAGGTATGCTCGGTTACCGCTTACCTAGGAGGGCCCTGTTTAGCCTGTCAGATGTAAGGAGTCGCAAGGCTCGGGGTGGACAAAAGTTGATTTGGCAGTGGGAAATGAAGACAATAATGACCAACCTTGGTGTCGTCGGTCCTTCTTGGCTTCCAGGTTGGAGTCCACGTGACTAGCCTTGTTCTTGGCTCGTGACGTTTCAGGACATGGCTCGTAGTCGACAGCAGTGGCGCATCTGCTGCTTCTCCTAGTCAGACTGTTTATTTAAAGTGTGTTTAGTGCTGAGCTATCTGCGGGGTAATAGCTGACGAAGACGCTGGGCAGTGGAATCCGCAAGAAAGCTGTCCGGCCGATGCCACCTTACCTTTGCACAACAACCAGCTGTTTGTGACGGTATGTTGTTGACAAGATGTGAGCGTCTTGACCCGGAATCTTTGCTTAGGGCAATTATGTTTTCCAGTAAGTCACCTTTGTCTCCCGCTTATGATCCTCCCTATCGTAGGCCCGCTTGGTTTTACGGTGGCGAAGCATCAGTTCAATTGGCAGATGTACTGCTGTTGTTGATGATGATGCAGTGCATTCCACTGCTGTCGGCATAGGCCTCATGTGGCTGCCATATGGAAGCCGCAGTGATAGGCAACACGGGCCCCGGATGTCGGCAACTATGTTAAACACTGTACAATCAACAGTGATTTAACACGGTTTGAAATCAAGTGCATAACATGTCTCGAAGGATGTTTGGGGTGAACACAATGAGATCAAAAGATTTGAGTCATATATCGAGCCTCTACCGAGATAACTAACGCTAGTGAAAATGCAAGCATACCGCAATACACGAGGTGCAGTGGTCGTTGATGCATAGCGCGCGAAAAATGAAATACGGTCGTTCAGTCATGCGCCGTTTCCCTGGGTACATGTGCTACAGTAATTCTGTAGAACGGAATGGTTAATGTAATCCAAAATGGCGTATTTTAAGTAACGAAGTGCTGGGAGCTAATAGCATCATCAAGTCGCTTTTTGCAAATGTACGGCGTAGGGGAGGATACATCTAAGTTTGGGAGAGCGTTGCAGGGTTGGCAAACGCGAAGGGAAAAGAAATTCCGTCGTCACTCTAGACGGCTACATTTTTCACTCAATTTCAAACAGTTCCCCCTGAGCTGCGTGCTGTGGCTGTTTCAGCAAACGGTTGCATACGTGGTTGGGTCACTCAATATTTTGTACGTTAATATAAGATCGCCTCTAAGCTTTCGGTGGCATCCGTTGAAAACTCCCAGCAACTTCAGCCTTCGGTGGTAAGAGTGGTTGCGTAAGTCCTTTGCATACCTTGTTGCTTTTCGATGTGGTGCCCCTAACGCGTCTAGATTATGCTTCAACCAAGCTTGCCAGATTTGGATATGTGTTCAACGTGAGAGTGCACGTAGAAATTCTGCATCATTGGACAGACTGAGTGTCCTTCAAAGCAGGCCGACATGCTGGTTGCAACATTTCGCAGCTACCTGAGCCTGTTTTGAACAGTTGAAGTCACTTTGAAAGAGAACACCAAGATCAGGTTGCTGGGAGCTGGTGTGTAATCCATGTGCCCCCAGGCCAATACTTGTAGTCATGTCTATGGCATAATTGCACAATGCGACATATGTCTACGTCGAATGGTAGGGCGCTCTGAATTGACCAGTTGGAAATCGTGTTAAAATCGCAATGCAGCCGTTGGTGGTCGTGACATCTACCACCTTATTGCGTTGAATGGCCCATCTATTTGATTTCACGCTTTTCTTTAACCTATGACCCAACCAATCGCTCCACCAGATTTAGGTAGCCCCTTGGGTTTTCGCAAAATTACTCATAAATGTAAGCACCCAAGAAGTATCAACAAGGGGTCTCATGGTAAGTATTCTTAAGTTAAGCATTTGCTCAGCTTATTGATAGACTGTTGTATGGCTACGGAAACTTGAGGCCAACTCTAGCATCCCCACCTCAGTATTATGCGTGGTCTCGGGAGGGGATCTCCCCACCTTACAGTCGGTCCATCTGTTATGTTAGTGGTTTTCATCAACTAGGACCAAACGGTTTTGTACAACGCCTGACAAGTCTATGGGCGCGAATCTCATTCTATCACTCTACTAGACAAATACACGATGCAGATGTGTTTCGAGAGGACAAGTGAGTGGTCAATGAAGTTGCTGCTTTTTTCGGGTCCGATTGTGATGAATTCGCACAGCGAATGAATATCGTTTCTTTCAGTCCAACAACTGCTTGAGCGACCATCGACATAGTGGTGTAGAGCACCAAATGGATTGTTCATGTAGCTACAAATGGTCTTCACCTGGATTTAAAATATTATTTTAACTAAAAGATATACAGACTTCGCAAAAATTTGTAAATCATGTATCGACAACTAATACCACAACAATGATTTCACCCGACTTGTCAGATATTGAAGCATATAAAGTCAAAATTTCGAGTAAACGCTATGCTTTTTCCTCGTTTGAGTTGCTGATCTGATTCTCCCCTTCTACAATGTGAATTGGTTCCAATGAATGCAAAAGGTGTGATAAGGGAAATTGCAAATCTGTGATATCTGAGGTTAGCTAATAACCTGCAATAACAGTGTACACGTGTTACCTAAAGAAGTAACTAACAGTACGGCCTTACCTGGGTCAATGGTACTTGGAGGCGGAGGGGGCAATGGTCCACCGGATCTCTTGGCAAATGTATATTCCTTAGCCGCGCGAATCGCTGAAATAAATTCCTCATGTTTCATACGCCAATTGGATTTTCGCTCCTGAATCTGGGCCAACTTTAATTCGCGCTCTCGGAGAATAGCCGCTGAATCTGTCTTCGTCTTCGGCATCTGGAGGCCCCTGGCACGCTGAAGACGACTATCGAAAACCTTTCGCTTTCTTTGGGCATTTTTGAGACAGATGACACGGTGTTTGGACTTGTGGAGAATGAGATAGATACAATAATAACAATATGATGTTTGACTTATAGAAAATTGTAGTTATTTAGCAAAGAATGCGCTAAACTATATATCCGTCCCACAACGCAAACTGCGTGCTTTGCTTCAGAAATGTCTCGGTAAAGTGGTACTGCCTTCGCAATCGGACTAGGGGGCAAAATAATCAAATGTGCTGCCGGAGGGGAACTGTCGACAGAATTTCGTCACGGTTGCTGTCATTCCAACGCATCTACTCATTCCTTACAAACGTTTACAAATTATAAGGTCACAGAATTCGTCACGTACAATTAGCGGTAAACTGAATTCTCCGCCAACATCGGGATTCCATTTCACCTACGGGCTTTCAAAGCTCACCATTTTTCTCAGACCTAACGAAGACTGTTTACGCATACTGTGACAGTTCGAAAGGACAGACGCAGCTGAGGTGCGGGAGAACTGCGGACGCTTACTACAACGTGAGCGTAATCAGATTGTACAATGCAGCCGGAGCGAATGGTTCATGCCCCCTGTGGGTATCAATTTAGAGACTATAGCCGGTGTACTTAAAGACAAAGATAAAAACAAGCTACGAGCTGTTCCGCCGAGGAACGTCCTCGTGGTGCCAGCTAGGTGATTCGAGTTTACCCGGTTCCAGCGGCACTGTTCCAGGATGTGCTCGGTTTCCGCCTGGCACGTATTCTCCCTTTACAAAGCCACACGTGTCTATGTAACAACCAGCGACGTAGCAAATGTGACTAACCACAAACTAAACTCACTGCCTCTTAGGTATCTGGGTGATATTACCAAATCCACGACCGTCAGTCACCCGAGACGAAGGTTTCATTTCCCCCCTTCTCACGCCGACGACCTGATCGAAATCAATCACAAATGCGGCGTCACATGTACAAATTAAAGCAACGCAGCCACACACATTCTTACATACATTCATATGCACTTATGGATCCATTTACCACTGAAAAACGTGTACCATTAGTTACATTTACCAGTCCTTAGTGTTTGTATAACGATTATCATGCTTTTGCAGGTTTGTCTCGAATTGTCGAGAATAAAACATTTATTTATTTAAAAGCAACAGATACAAGATACCGCAATTGGTCATGGTTCTTGTTCCCAACCTAAGCTAGATTACTCAGGACAGGAACAACGAAACCGGAGGGATGGTAAAGTGCTGAGATATAATTGCGTGACACACATACCTTTTGAAGTCACCCTTTAAAACATAGTTATAAAGTGCTTATGCCAAATGAACAAATACCAATGTAAGAGTCATTCTCGAGGCATAAATCAGTCATAAGAGTAATAAGCTGAAAAAGTCTACTCCTAGATTTATTTGATAGTAAAGTTGGATAATAGTTACCATATGGCCTTTGGAAAATAAAATACGTGCGTTAATGATTAAACAATTAACAAACAATGGCATCTATGTTTAAGAAAAGAACATACTAATACTACTACTAGTAATCATAATGTCAGCTGTTCGTCGTAACTGCGCTTCGTTACCGCCGGTGCCCGAGTCGTCTGCGCACCTGGTTTGCAATCACAAGATTACCGGTTCGCATCCGCGTAGGGGCGAACCTCCTCGCGGTATACCCAGCCAACGCGCGACTGGTGGTGGTGTTTGTTGCAGAACTCAGTCCTTCAGGGACAAGCGTTTATTCGACAAAGACAGCTCAGTGAAAATTACAGCACGTTTGGCAAGCCAAACTCATCGCTATGTGTTACGCGTTCTCGTCCATAACTAACGACCATTCTTAGGTAATGAGGTTCTTCCTTTGATTCAGTTAAACAGACTACGATTAACGCACATGTATGTCGGCCAATCCACGTCCAGCAATGAAATCAGTTACCCCTGCATCCCTTTGGCTATCTGGCTAGCTCGGTTGACCCGTCCGTTCACTCTGGTATGACACTCCCATCACCGAGTTAAGTAATTTGCAGCATTTGGACTACTGAATGGGACGATCTGCGGTTATTGCTTAGTGCGATGGAGTCGAAGCATAAAAATCCCTGATAACTAGCCGGTTCAACATTTCTAATTTTTCCATCCTTGTATGTCCAGATCACTAAATACTAACTGGGTCTGCAGAGCTAGTATATCGTCATCATTTTTAGTTCCGGAATTGCGTTTTAGCACTAAGTGAATAATGAACGCACATTCTCATGTAGAGCAATGGCTTCTAAAACGATGTCGTCCTCCAAGTTATGGGGCGACATACTTCAGAAGGACTGGTTGCGAGCGACCTCGCGATACATCCAGCAGATGTGCCACTGGCGGTTGTCGAGTGGCTGCGAAGCGTCAGTACGATATATCGGTGTTCTGCTGACGCCTTTTTTGATTTTAGCAGAATTTCTGTCAGAATTTGACCAAAAGCTTGAACGTGTGTCTTGCACTCAAGACGGACGAATAATTAGTTGTAACACGCACGGCAGTGACAACAAAGAAACATTGGCGCAGTAAATGACACCAGAAATCAATAGTACCACATCACTGACCATTTAGTTTTATGTCAGTGCAATAAATATAGTCGCTGCCACTAGTTGTGGGGGATTCAGTCACCGACCCTTAGGGATTTGTTTTGATGGTGTTTCATAGGAGAATAACATATGTTGCTTGGGTTTCTCAGTATCTGATACAACATTATGAGATGTCCTCGTAGACGCCGATAACGGCCGCTGTCTGGGTAGAGGGGGAGAGACAGTCCTCTGATGTTTTCCGCCACCCTGCGTTGTGCAGTATCAAACGAGGTGAAATGGTGCTTCAGCAAGGGTTGCCACAATTGGATACCGTATTCCACATGCGCTATCACTTACGTGCCAAACATTTTCGGAAAGATTGAGGTGTCATACTTCCCGAAAGCACTAGGAAGAAGGCCAAAGTGTTGGTTTGCTTGCTTTGATGCTATTTCAGCCTGTCTCAAACACCCAAAGTCCTCTTAAACGAACCCGTCGAGGCCGCGCCTCTGAAAAGCCCGGTATAGAGTTTATGGTCCTACATGGTAGTTGCGAGTACTCGGGTGGAGTATGCTCAGAATTTTGCACTTGGTGGCGTTGAACGGCAGTATGTTTTCGATGGAGCATGTGTACGCTTTGTCCAGGTCATCCAGTAGGGCTGTATGAACATCCCCTGAAGCCATAGCACGTCATAGCTTCAGATCATCGGCAAACAGTAGACAGTTTGAAAACTACGCGCTTGTGAGGTCATTTATGAAGACCGAAAACAAGCGGGCTCAGAGTACCGAGCCCTGAGTTACGCCGCACTGAAATTCGATTGGTTCCGACAGGGTACTGCAAACCCTCACATTCAAGTGACGTTAAACGTGAAAGTCGTCCGCTCATCGCCGAACTGGATCGCGAATGTCATAATTCTGGTTTTGTGTAGCAGAACTCGATGATCCACGCGGTCGAATGCCTATGAGTAATCCAGGTTGGTTGCGACCACTCCTACACCAGTGTCTACGGATCCCGTCCAGCTTGAACGAGCTGTCAACAGGACCAATTTAAGTGAAATCTATGTCGCTCAAGAATGGGAATTGCGTTACTATTCAGGTACTTTTTGAGCGCCTCAGCTAAAACGGACTCCATGAGATTGGAGTTCACCGAAAGAAGTGTTATCGGGCGATAGTTTGATAGTTCTAAAAGGTTACAACTTTTGTAGACTGGATCGATGCTCCCATGCGGTTCCATCGAGGGGATTTGCGTCGTATTAAAAGATCGCTGCAAGAGTTTTGCTAACAGTTCAGCTAAACTGATGGTAGCAAATTTCAACGGCTTCGGGCGAATGCCTTCCGCACCCGAGGGGCTGAATTCGTGCAAGGACATTGGACGTTTCAGTACAGCTACGGTTGTAAAACATATGTAGTTAAGGCCTGCTGGCAACATGATCTGCGTAGGCATAGTGTAAGGGTGTTTGCACCCATTGGAAGGCACTTCCAAATTGTTGTCCAAGAACGATGGCTACCAATTCTACCATTCCCACTAACCCTCATGCTTTGTGCAGAGCAGGAATTCTGCGATTAACTAGGCGAAGTTTGTTTACGTGCCTGTATAGCCGTTTGGGGTTAAAGAAAAAGTTAACCACAAGATATCGTTGGTTTTTTTACAAGGTCCTCCAGCACGAGTTTGACACAGTAGATACATTATGTTGCACACATACCCCAAGCATCTTCTCTCGGAAAGACTAAGTGGGTGAGCAATGCCAAGTCCCTCAGTGCCGTGCATTTCCAAGTGCTGTTCCTTAGAAATGACTTCCTCTTTCCGGGCCGGCGGATTTCAGTTCCAGATTTGCTTGCCACGAGCATGTTGATTTTGTCGACAAATTCCCCGCAGGCTGCCTCAGGGGACCACTCCGTTAGGAATGAGCAGCTTGTTGCACTAATGAGTTCGGACATGTTATCATAGGTGCTTATGAAGTAAGATTCCTCGATATGTTTCTTAGGATACTCTGCGTAGCACAAGCATGGGTACGCTAGTATCGCAGGATCGCTGCAGCCCAAAGGAGGGCACGGTGTTACAACGTCAACCATGAGTTCCTTGTATGTAAAAATGTGAACCAAAATGGCCGGTTTGTTTCCTGTCCTGAAACGTCCTGGACAAGTGACGTGGTTGTACAGCGGAGAATCGGTGATCAACTCTTGCTGTTCCGCCTTGATTTGTTCACCCAGGGTAGCGACGGTTTCTAGGCCGTGCAGGTTGCAATCCCCTCCCTAGAGAAGGTGGCTGTAAGATTGTTTCAGCAAGTTCTTCATTGCACAAGATAGGGCCTCGTCCATTTCGAGGTAGACATTGGTAGGCAGTTGATGTGCCCTCAGCCAGTGTTCCGTGTCACCTCTACTTACTGCGAATGTACGCGTGTGTGTGTGTTTCGTCCTTCCTCTTATTGCGCTCACTGGCCCAAGTCTCTCCCGGTCTGATCGAACACTGGACTCAGCACTCACGTTACTTGCTTGCTTGCTGTTTGCTTCTATACGTTTTCCGTATGCACCGTTGCCTACGATATACTTCCATTGCCCCGTTATTGTTTTGATTCATCTGGGTGTAACAAATTGACGGCGGAGGTTATTTGGATCACGTATGGCAAATTCAATTAATTTACCTTGGGCGTTTTGGTATTCTTCCGCGGAAAGGCCTTCGACGCAGCAATGGAAGCGGTGCAAGACTACTTTCACTAATTATGTGGATTCACTTCTGGTCCCTGGCAATAACAATGCGATTGGCGAGGTCACGAAATTAAATTACTGCGTCACCACCTCGGTAACGAAGGACAGCGACGATTTGATAGTTTGCAGCTACAAATGAAACAGGAATTACAGACTGCCCTACTCTGTTGATCAAATGTAGGGAGAAAAAGGACACGTGTTCACAGCCCGGTACAAATTGAAAACAATGAGGCAACAACCGAGTGAAACAGTAAGTACATTTCTTTCTCGACACCTTACTGCCCTTGCTTGGGCTTGGGCAACCGGGTAGTATCTCGCCCTCTGACGAAACCATGGACTTTGATGTTTTGTGTTGTGTTTTCTTTTCCTATTTCTGTACCTTCGTTTGAATCCCATGGTTTCTGATGACATTATGTCTATTCGTAGACGTTTGCAAATATATATATATATATATATATATATATATATATATATATATATATATATATATATATATATACTTCCTAATTGCGCCTATAACCAGATTAAGCCAACTCACTTCGAGAAAGAAATGCTTTTACAAGCATTGATCATTGGTGTACTTGACGACAAAGCACGCCAGCGTCTTATGTCAGAATATAAAAAACTTTACTTGGGAAAAACTTGTGATATAGTTCGACAACGTGCTAATTTCGTTCAGGAACTGATGGTATTCTCTTCTTCCGATCAGATAATTTCACAGGAGGTAAACAAAGTCTCTCAAACAAAGCGTGATCATACATGGTCTCAATCTGTACAGCGCAGAGAATTCCCTTGTTATCGCTGAGGCGAGCAGCATTTTGATCCGGCTGATTGCCAGCATCTTCACTCATTATACAGGTTTTATGGGAAAAGAGGATATATCCAGAAAGTTTGTCATTCCAAACAAAATTTCCTTGTGCAGGGATGTTCAAAAACTGCGAATCACATTACTGAGGATTTAAACTAGAATTTGATAAACACCACAATAGTATTTAGTCACGACATAACAGCGGAGAAACCGTTCGTTGTGTCTATCTAGGTAAACGAACAACCTGATGATTTCGAAGTTTATACGGGTTCTGCAGTTACGCTGATACGTCCCGATGCCCTGTTGCAACTACCGAAACTAGATCCCCTAGAATACCACTACGATTATACACCGTCAGTTGGTGAATGTGGTAGCTGGTAGCTTACCGGAACAATGACCATCCGTTACCGGTAGCTCAACCAGCTTGCACCAGTTGCTTTTTTTCTCCTTTTTTTCTTTGTATTGCGGCACAGTAGCTGAGGTGTTCCACACCTCTAGCTAACGTGCATGATGATGATATGATGATGCTGGTGAATATGTTGGATACCTTGGTTGCAAGTATCTCCTATCGCTACTTGACGGATGAAATCCGTGTGTACCTTTCTGGGGGACCAGGTCGACGTATAATTGGTTGCGATGGCAGTAAAAGATGTCCGGGCATGATGTCAAACGTCAACGCTGTTGAAGCTTGCGTACAACTATCTGGGATTCTGCAAACAAATGCACCTCTTTGTGATCAAACTAAGCCAGGCCTGTTAAAGAATTACCCGGTTCGATTGGTACTGAAATCACAAGCAACACCGAGATTCTGGAAGACGCGCACCATACCTTATTCTCTTCGGGACAAGATCGAGACTGAGCAACGCCGACTGCTAAAAGAGGGTACAATTGAACCCATCCAGCACTCCGATTGGGCTGCCCCTCTAGGACCTGTATTGAAAACTGATGGTACTGTAAGGTTCCGTGGGGACTACAAACTTACAATCAATCAAGCACTACAGCCAGATCGAGATCCACTGCTTAAAATTGAAGATATTTATGTCTCTCTCTTGTGGCGAATGTTTTACCAAACTGGACCTGAGCCACGTCTACCAGCAGATTGAACTCGAGGAGAATTCACGTGCTTTCACTATCATCCACATAAATCTTAGTTTATTTCGCTGCATACGCATGCTTTTCGGAATAAGCTCTGCACCGTCCATATTTCAACGGATTGTCGACTCGCTGGTGAGACTTACCAAATACATGGGACTAGCTGGAAGACATCCTTATAAGCAGGTACACAACTGCTGAACACCTGCACACCCTGGATGTGGTTTTATCAAGGCTATTAGACTCCGGCCTGATACTGAAGAAAGAAAATTGTGAATTTCTTGTACCGAGTGTACAGTACCTTGGGTACAAACTCTCGCGCGAGGGGTTGGATCCTCTAGAAGAGAAAACCAGGGCACACCTAAAAGCCCCAGCGCCAAAAAATGTAAACGAGCTACGTTCCTTTTTAAGAGCAGTCACTCAGTTCTCTAGGTTCATTATATATATATATATATATATATATATATATATATATATATATATATATATATATATATATATATATATATATATATATATATATATTGCAACAGTCTATGAATAGACATTGAGCCATCGGAAACCATGGAACTCAAAACAAGGTACAGAAATAGTAAAAGAAAACACAACACAACACATCAAAGTCCATGGTTTCGTCAGAGAGCGAGATACTACCCGGTTGCCCAAGCCGAAGTAGGGTGTTGACTTAGGGGACACCACCCCGAGCCTTTGGATGAATAGCCTGCCCGCAAGGCAGTGGAGCGAATTCAGGGAAGCGCCCAGTGGGAGCCGGTGACTGATTGGTCAGTTCATACGCCTTTCGTTTGTTCCTTTGTCAAACAGGGGCCCAATGCTCCCCAAAATTACAGCATAAACTTGCTGGAATACCATGCTTCGCCAGGATGAAGCAAGGGGCAGTGACTTTATTTAGTGGCGAGTCACGTCCGCTACGTCACAGTGTTGTTAAACGGACATATGTGGCTTTTTATAGGGAGAACGCTTGCCAGGCGAAAACCCACCACATCCTGGAACACTGTCGCCGAACCATTTGCTGGAACGGGAAATCCAGAACCCCCCAGCTGCTAACACGAGGAGGTTGTTCGGCAAGCCAGGTTCATACGAGTGGCATCAACGCACTTGCATTTGCTTCAGAAACTTTTGCGCAAGAACCAACCGTGGAAATGAAACGCTGTTCACGATAATACTTTCAAGGCAGTAAAGAAACTTTTGACGTCAGCTCAGGTCCTTGTAGATTACTATCCACGGAAACCTATTGTTCTCACTTGTGATGCTTCTACTTTCGACCTTGGGGTCGTTTTGCTACATAAATTACCTGATGGCTCGCAGCGACCTGTTGCCTACGTTTCACGAACCTTAACCGCAGCCGAAAGGAACTACGCTCAGTTCGATCGAGAGGCGGCCGCTGTCATCTTCGGGAACAACCGATTCCATTAGTACCCGCTCGGTCAACATTTCATGATTCACACAGATCATAAACCCTTATCATGCTCGTTGGGCATGAAAAAGGAATTCAACATATGTCCTCCCCCAGAATGATCCGCTGGTTTCTCAGTATATATGCATACACATGCCAGATTCAGTATATTCCGGGCAGACAGCATACCGTCGCTGGCGGCCCCAGTCGACTCCCCTTACCGGAGGTCGCTTCAGAAGAATTTACTCCGAAAAACTTATGCATCTAATTCAGCTCTTCAACAAGGCTCCGATCACATCCAAAGATACATATCACGAGACTGATGGAGCTCCGTTATTAGCGCTTGTAACGCCGTACATTCGGCTTGCAGGGCCCGACAACACACCCACAGCAGTTAGACCTTTTCGCCATAGAATTACTGAAGTGAGCCTCCGGAATGGAAGTTTGCTGTGGGGTGCACGGGTTGTGATCCCTGAAAGATTGCGATCAGCCATCCTGAACGGGCTTCAAGATGCACACCCAGGAGTTGCTAACATGAAGGCACTGGCCCGTTCCTATCTATGGTGGCCCGGATTGGATGGCGAAATTACGGCGAACGTTGGATGTTGCATGTATTGCCAAGAATCTCGCAACGCAGTCCCCCACATACTGATGCAGCCCTGGACATGGCCAGAGACCCCCTGGAAAAGTGTGCATGTGGACATTTTCGGCTCATTCGAAAGTCAAATGATCCTGCTTGTAATTGATGCGCATTCTAAATAGATCGATGCTCACATTTTGTCCACAGCGACCTCCGCTAGCACAATAGCCAAACTACGCACTACGTTCGCAACTGTTGGACTTCCCGAAACACTTGTGTCTGACAACGGCTCGGTGTTCTCCAGCACCGTTTTCCACCTTCTTCACCTTAAGTAAAATTAGACTTCTGACTACTGCCCAGTATCATCTGTTTTCGAACGGTTTGGCTGAAAGGGCTGTAAAAACGGTGAAAAATATGCTGCTCAAACAAACAGATGCGCCATTGCGTGTGCGTGTAGATCCTGCGCTTTTTGCTTAGCGAAATATAGGGAACGATACCATCGAAAGGAGTTCTGCGGAGCTTGGGTTCGGCCACAGTTTGCGTACGCGAGTGAACTTACTGCACGGAACTTTGGCAGCTGAAGTTCGCGAAAAACAAGAACGGGTGAAGGAACGCATTGCTACACACAGCAGAAACAGGTTGGTAACAGAATCAGATCCAATCTACATACGCTTGCCTACAGAAGACGGATAGCAACCAGCCGTTGTCAAAACGGCTAACGGGTAGATTATAGAAGCAGAGACTGAGGAGGGCAAAATCGTGCTGCGTCACGTGGGTCACGTTCGGCCAAGGCCGTCAACATCCGACACAATCTTTGAACCAAATTCTCCACCCGCAGGATTAGACAACATGCGAGCGAATGACTCACCAGCGCCCGCTGCGCAGATCAACCCGCGACCGCCGACCGGTTGAACATGGCATGGTTGCAACTACAGGGGAAGAAGTGATGCGCCATCAGCCAGTGATCCGTGTCGCCTCTAATTACTGCGAATGTACGCGCGTGTGTGGCAATCAATACGTGTGTGGGTGTTTCGTCCTTCATCATATTGCGCTCACTGGCCCAAGTCCCTCCCGGTCTGATCGAACACTGAACTCAGTACTCACGTTACTTGCTTGCTTGCTGTTAGCTTCTATACGTTTCCTGTATGCACCGTTGCTTACGATATACTTCCATTGCCTCGTCATTGTTTTGATTCCTCTGGGTGTCACAGCAGTATACAATGATCAATAAGCATATATTGCCTTATCTTAGGTGAAGGTAACGCTATAACAAGTCCACGGTTTGAATCTCAGGCTCTTTTACGCCGTCTATGAAAAGGTCGGAAAGGAATGGAGATGTACTGCCTCCCATTTTGGGAAGCAGGTCGTTGCGAATGAGCGACATACTAGGTAGTGCGCTCTAGTCGTCGGTAAGCATGTCGTTTAGCCATGTCTCAGTTACCATTATGAGGTCCCAACACATTGTGGTTTGCCGAGATCAAAGCTCGACTAATTTGCTGAGAGGGTCTTGTGGGTTTGTATAAAAATAGCTCAAAGCAACGGATGCCAGAAGTGCATCTAAACACACAAACGTTTCCCGTGTGTTTACGCCGATCATTGTGGGGCTCGTTGACAATCCTTTTTTGGACGTAATTCTTACCTACTCCCAGGGCCGTTTCGGTGTTGTTGATTGAGCACTTACTACCTAATCCTGCAGAGGCGAATTGCAAAAAGTCATCTGTTCCTTCTTCTTCGGACGGCTGGGAAGTTGTATTACGCTCCTGTTCGAATATTCAGGCAACTGGGACTCGTGACAACTTCTCACAGTTTTTGTGTTCCTTTAGCCAATAATGGCCTGGCCTCGACCGTCTTTAGACATATATCTGATGGCAATTTGGTCCATAACTCGTGCCAAACTCCGGACACCCTTTCAACCATTTGTTTAGAGTAGAGTAAGGTTTTCAACACCCTTGGACAACTTCCTTTATAGTTGTGTGATATAAGTAACATTGACTTTGAGTTGTCCAGCGCGTCGTGGAGAGTAAGTTTCGTGGATCTACCGCCATTTTTCCAAGTCTTGAGCTTTCGCCTGCTGCTCGTCGGAAGATTGGATTTCGGCGACACCATGGACAAATATCAATCTTTCGTCGGTATGCTTGCGGTATTCTCCTGGGTTTCGCTACATTTGCCGAAGCTGACTCCAATGGACGTCACATGAGGGAACACGAAGACAGTCATCTGAAAAGAGGGCTGTATCCGCTTCGTCACCCGACTGAAATGTCACGTAAACTAGTCTTGGTTTGACATAGGGAACTGAGTTTTGGGTGACGGACGATCCGAAACAGACCCGCCTGTTTAGCCTGGAGTCCCATTGATTGGCATGTGATTTCACAATGTTTCGGGTCATCAAGTAGTTTATCTTTGATACAGTCTGCCTTTGACTCAAGCAGGTTGGAGCCTATTATCTTCATTGAACTATGCGTCTTCTTATTGTTCAAAACATTGGATAAAAGAGTTTTTCCTTTTACTGGCTGTGTGGTGGGCGGTCTTCTTGGAAGCACATTGGTATTCATGTCATCTCTAACACGCATTGGAGTAGTTACAGATACATCATCAACAGCCGTACATCAGCCATTTGAACTGATGCTTCGCTGCCATACAACCATCAGGACCTATGTAATAAACAAGAGGAAGTAGGAGAGAAGGGGGACTTACCTGAAAACCTTAATGCCCTAAGCAAACATTCTGGGTGAAGACACCTACACCTTGTGTAGACAACATACCGGCACAAACAGCTGGATATCATCCAAAGATAAGGCGGCATCGACGAGACAACTTCCTTGCGGCTTTCACTGCCCCAAGTCATAATCAGCCATTATCCCGTAGATAACTCAGTTCCAAACAAACTTTAAACAGGCAGTCGGATTAGGAGACGGCAGCACACGCGCCACTGGTGTCGGTTGCGAGCCATGTCTCGTAAAGTCTCGAGCCAAGCACAAGGTGAGTCACGTGGACTCCAACCCGGAAGGCGAGACGGACCAACGGCACCCAGTTTGGTTGTCAGTGACTTCATTTCCCCCTGCCAAGTCAACTTCTGTCCACCGCGAGCCTTGCGCCATCCTATACCCGGCAGACTGAACAGGGCCTTCCTAGGTAAGTGGTGACCAGACATCCGTAGCACTTGCCTAAGTCAACGCAACTTATTCAGTGCTATCTGTTGTGCTAGGGAGCGAGCATGATTATCACTACCTAGTGCTTGCCTACGCGCATCATCGTTGCGGACACGCTGGTGCCATCCGAACCAGCAATGCTTCGCAGACAACGATGATCAAAGATTTGAAGACAATTCAGAGCTTCAGACCGAAGGGGCCAAGTTTCACTACCATAGAGCAGAATGGCCTTCACTGTGGTCTTGTATACCCGGCCTTTCAGACGGAGGGAAACTCTTCTGTCGCCAAAGATGCCGCAGGTCAAAGCAGTCAGTTTTGACCGTTACAATGCGTGAGCTGAAGTCAGTTTCTATGCAAGTGCCAAGATAAGTGAATTGATCAACCACGTCGGGTTTCTGGTTAGTAGGCTACAAAGAGTCATCAAGTAGCTGGTGGTCTTGCAGCAACACTTTGCACTTTGAAGGTGCGAAGTGCATACCAAATAATGGGACCACTCTGGGCAGGCTATTCAGCATGATCGACAGCAACATGGTCGAAAAGCAAGACGATATCGTCCGCATAATCTGGGTCAACTAGCCTTTCACTATGCAGCACTTCAACGCATACATCGTGAGATTCCGCAAGGGAACACTCCATGACAGAATCCATGACGAAATTGAACAAAAATGGGGAAAGCGGACATCCCTGACGAACGCCCCTTTGCTCGGAAAGCTATCCGATAGGACTCCGTAGACCCTGACGCGGCCTGTAGTGTTCGAGTATAGAGCAGGAAGGAGGTTCACTTATTTCATGGAAGCACCTTTCCGCGCAAGCATTTCAAACAGAATCGGTCCATCAACTGAATCGAACGCGCTCTTGAAATCAAGAAACACAGCTATTCTGGGTCCGCGGTATGCGTGGCGCTGCTCTAACACTTGCAGCAAAGTGAATATATCGTCTATACAGCCATGTCCTGGGCGGAAATCGACCAGCCATTCCTTAATCCGAGATTCCCGTTCCGCAGTGAGGCGACGAACGAGAATCGAGGTCAGGAATTTTGTCACAACTGGTGTTAGGCTAATACACCTGTGGTTGTTACAGTCTGTGCGACTGCCCTTCTTGTGTATTGCCACTATAACCGATTCGCTCCAATTAGGCTGGACACTCGCTTCCTTCCAGATACGTTAGAATAGGAAGGTCAGTGCATTGCTTGTGGGAGGTAACCCGGGCCAGCGACATGAAAACAATTGAGGGCCGTGATCACCTTTCGGATCTAGGCCTACAACGGAGGATCTAAACTAACGGTTCATGGCTCGTCCCGCATCACGTAAGTAGGAAGAGGGCCGGGAAAAATTGGCCAGTTGAACTGATCTTGAAAGTGCTCCGCCAAACGGACCGTACGGCGCTCCGTATTGCGTATCAGCGCACCCGCGCTGTCTCTGATTGTTTCAATGACTCCTGGTCTTCTGGGACTAATGGCGCGGATTAGCTGGAAGAGATTGCGCTAATTGCTTACTGCTCCTGCCTCCTCCATTTCTTGAGCCTTACTGGTCTACCAGTCTTCCTTGTCAGCACGTAAGCTCCGCTTTTGTTCGCGCCAAATAGCCCGTCTGGTCACCTTGTGTTCAGAGCCAGCCGGGAGGTGTCTTTTAGATTCCAACAAGTTCACCGACCTCTCGGATATCAAATGACTGATGCGGTTACGATTGATGGTGTCACAAACAGATGCTCCTGCGTCGTACACGTCGTCCGTGATCCTATTCCACTGATGTTCCGTGACATTCGAACAAGGCAGCAAATGTTCGGCACGCAGTGCTTCTTGATAAGCTTGCCTGACCGAGGGCTGAGACAATTTCCCAGTTGCCAATCGTAGGAGTCACTTGGTGCGCCTCCCGGTAAACTTCATGGAGAAACGGCAGCGTACTAAGGCGTGATCAGAATTGACACAGATACTCCAGTACGAGCGGCAATCCTGGATGGAACCACGCCATCTGTAACCTACGCATATGTGATCACTTTTGGTTTATCGCTAGCCAGCAACAGGAGGACGCCAAATGGCACTTCGGCGTCCACTGTGTCTAAAAGCAGTGCTACTAAGAAACAACTGGTGCTCCGCACACAGTTGCAGCAAGCGCTCACCGTTGACAGTCCGTTCCGAGTAAAACCCATAATTACGATACAGCTAAGCCTCTGAAGCGCGCAGACACCCTACTTGTGCGTTCATAGTCCCTGCAATTACTATAATATCGGAACTAGTGGCACTGCGTATTAGCGCATTCAGTTAGTGGTAGAATGTGGCCTTGACAGAATTAGAACTGTAGTCGATGGGAGCATATGCGAAAATCACAAACAAACAGCATTTTGTACTACTTCGTGAATCCATCTTAGTTGATGTCGTCAAGCGGGCCGCACATATACGGCTGTTCACCGGAATCCAATCAAGCAACAATAGCCCAACCTTAGCGCTTAGGATGATACCTACACCAGCTTGGCCCGGGTGCGTGCAAGCAATAACGAGAGGATAAGCTGGGTGCAGTAAATTCAACAGCTCATTGGGGTCATTGATCCTAGTTTCGGACACACCACGCACATCAATACCCAGTGTGACCAAGGTGTGCACGAGTGCAGCCAGTTGACTTGTTTGTCGTAGAGTGCGCACGTTGAACGCCACCATGGAAACGGGATAGTGTGGCCTTATAAGGGAATTCTGCCGATAGCTGCTGTGGGGTGGTGGCTGTGGATGGTTCTATTCCAGTAACACTTCGATTACTGTCAATTAAGCTGGGAATTATAGAAGGAATGTTGGTAATGGGGGTCGGGATGGGAGTAAGCGCAACAGATGGAAAAGGGAGAAAGGAGGCGCCAGCAGTTGTGTGTTTTCGTTTATCAGCCCTGATGTATGCACCGGATACGACGACCCTTACTAATCTGCGCGACGGCCGAAGCAGGATGAAGTTTATGCCTGAAGAAAATGTCATGCTTGTATGTGGGCTGAAATACTGCCAGGGCGCCCAGATCTAGACAAGAGGACGATTGGGGTCCTCATCCAAAGCTTTTGGCCCAAAAGCCTGTCCACAAGACAGCGGGGTGGTGGCAATGATTTAGTTTTACAAAAATGGACGCCATCTCATTTCACACTCCTAACCTGGAGGACCAGGTAGGAGTAGTTCTCAAGGTGCCCGGAGGCATCACCCAGTATAGCTCAATGGGTCAGTGCGGTACGCAAACCGTCGCACCACGTCAAGGCCCAGTCTCGTTGCGACGGAGTTGCAGATAGGCCAGCTAACCTTGCCCTGGGTTTGCATGCAGTAACGACGGATGACAAAGTTGTCAGACTTTCGGTACTGTTAGATGAACCCGAATACAATAAAGGATCGTGTGAGACAGACGCTCCCGGGAGAAACCACTCTCTGTAAAATTGGACTCACCAGGGTTGACAGACCCTGGCAGTTAGACGGTTTGTTAGTTCGCGTGGTTGGTATTGCTGGCACTACACTGTTAACTATACATTGGTTCTGGCTATAGTGTCCCACGTTTGGTAATACGTTTGGGAAACGGGAATCGAATCCCGGTGCAATTAGTTCCGATGCGACCACTATTCCAGAAGTCGCACGCTGCATAAGCGCTGTCCGTTTGTCACATTTCTAAGCCAGCACGGCGATGCACCTTCCGAGTAGATCGAACATACACTCTGTACAGAACCAACTGGAGTCTGGTGTGCAATGTCGTTCCTTCACCTTCGCTATACTTAGGTTTACGCACCAGACATGAAATTTCCTATTGCAGCTATCACAAGTTACTTCAAGTGGAATAGTCTTGGAGCACGATTTCAAATCACAACAAACTTTTGTCGGCGGATGGGTGGACCGATTACACGTTGTTTTCCTCCTTGCTGTGTTGCGATGCGTTGCCGAGACGTTAGTCACAAAGATAAATTGCGATCGCCGAGCATGTTAAGACAGGTACACGATGTTGGTGACAACGTCCTACGAGCGCGACCACACTTGTAAACAAAGCGGACAGAGTTCGGTGCGCGATCTTTCTCGAGTATACGGTGGCAGACCGGCAATCGATCAGGCCGGTGCAAAGTTGAGTTGTGATGAGCGTGGTAGAATTCACCCTAGTTTGCTGAATGTTAAGAGGATGGTTGCCAAGTGTGCTGCAGCTATCAAACGGAGTGTCCGATTCTTGTGGTAAAGGATTTGCTGGGTAGCGCTAAGAGCGTACAATCGAATGAGGTTACGATGGTGGTATGCACTCGAAAAGATGGTACCTGTGTGCCTATATTGCTGTGAAATGCCCGTTGAAATTGTGATGGCGGTTGCAAGAGTTGTGTGTGCTAGACAATCCTTCAGTGATAGATCCAATGGATAGAGCTGGTAAATCCGAGTTGCGTAAGTGTAAGTACTGCAATGTAACTCGAGCGTTGCGAGTGATAGATCCAAAAACGGAGGGGCATCGATTAAGCAGGACCACGCGCCGTGAGACACACGTGCATATCAAAGGGACAATGCCGGACGTCATCTAACTCGAGTTCTCCAAACCCTTTGACCGACTAGACCACTGAATTGTGCTTCACAGGTCCGAAAGCCATGGAGTTGGAGATCCAGTCCTCGGGGGGGGGGGAATCAGGAATTTCCTGCAGAATCGGCACGTACAGATTAGACAACGAAATTCACTGTCCGATCCAATTAATGTCGAACGTGGCGTTCCCAAACGATCAGTTCTGGGACCGCGTCTCTTTCTTCTGTTTAGTTATGCGTCTACGCGTATGATTGCTCCGGATTTACTGCTATTCGCTGATGATGTTAAGATGTGGCGGACGATTATCGACCAAGGAGGTCACAGTGCACTTCAGCGAGACATAGACAGAACGTATGGAATTGTTACTCCCCAAACTGCTCTGATTGAATTCTTCTAAGTGTAAGGCAGTCCACCTTCATCACCGGCCGGAAATAAACTAGAGGTTGAAGACCATGTCCTACAAGCAGTAAAGCAGAAGCGCAAACCCGATGTATTAGTCCAGACTGACCTGTGTTGCTCAGAACAACCAAGGCCCCGTCAAATACTGTTAACCAGCACGTTCGTTTGCTTCGGAGGGCAATCGGGCGATTCATTCCATTTATCTTTCTTAGTTACTTAAGAAATACATGCGGCGTCATGTGGAATACGCTTTCTAGGCCTGACAACTCTGGCTCAAGCAAGATAGCACAGCACACAAGATTTCCCAGCGAAGAGCCACCAAGCACCTCAGATGCTTGTTTTACCTTCCACATAAACTTATGCGGAGGACCCTAAGATGCACAACGGTCAGTGTCGCACCTACGTGGCGAATTAGTAATTGCCTACTAAATGTGAAAGAATCTCAACCACGTCTGATGCCACCTGTTGCAGCTCATTCACAACACGAATTCCAGAGGCCACCAGTTCAACCTGACAACGCGACAAAATCGACTAGAATGCCAGAGAAACTTTTACTCACTTTGTGTTAGTCAGCCGTGTAACGCCCTCCCAAATTACGTGGTTTCTATATCCAACATATTTGTGTCTAAATAACATCTTGACTTTGCCCTAACCCACCTACATTAGAATATATAGCCTGTGTACATCGACAGACAAGTTAATGTGACGAACGTTGAAAAAATCAGCATTAACGGACACAATCGTAGTTGACGTTCTTATGTATGACTATGTTTGAACATCTGATGGGTCTGATGAAATGCTATTAATTTTCTCAATTTGTTTTAATTGCACCATTTTGTGGTTCAAATTCTGGCTGTGTCAAGAGACTTGTTAAGCATTTGCTTATTTTATTCGTAATACACAGTTGTTACTCGGTGCCACTGAGAGTGCGCATCACTTACCGCAGCACGCAGCGCTGGAGTAGGCCTACTCAGAAACACTCAAGCACCATCTGGGTCTTATCCATACAAACAGTGTTATATGTGTACACTAGGCTGATAAGAGGAAACCCGAGAGAACAGCTGCTGCATTACTAGATGATCAATCCGACAAGAAATTTGAGGAGAAACAAATATGCGAAAACCAGACACACTACCTTTATCATAGTGAGCTTGGCAAACTAGTTTCAGAATGCCAGTGTATTACATTAGGATTATTGATAAAATGAGTAAAGAATGAAAAGAGACTCCATAGACACGCCTTAAAAGTTAGAACATCATAGGTGGCTGTAGTCGAACATGTCAAAGCTTGTCTTCATTTCAATAAAGACTTCTATGATTGGCTGCTTTTTAATAACCCATGTAGCTGAATGTTCACCCATGCAGGTTGCACAAAGCAATTTATTGACTTGACTTAAAATATAGCTCAAGATGATCAGTGAACCGCCACGACGTAATACGAGTGAGGGGCTTGGGGTCAATTTCGCTGCGACTGATTCTACGTAGAGGTTTGCAAAACGCCAGTCAGGTGGTACTACCACTTTGTGTCGAATAGCACCAAACAACATAGCCAATGTAATCAGTAGCGATAATCCAATATCCTTCAGTAATGACGGTTGTTGGTCCTCCGGATCAGGGGTCTTAATGCATTTCAGGAGCATCATCCTGTGTCCCATCTACTGGTCATCGTTACATCAATGCCTCGGGTGGCTTCAGGTGACCTAAGTGACGAATTTCCTGCTCTGCGCCGACTGGAAGGTAATCGGCATTTCAGCTTAAGCACTTGTGGCTATACACTTGAAAGCGTTTTTGGACCGATGCTGCAAATGAGTTGAGACTACTCTCTGGTCTTCCAAGTGACACCAACCTACCTTACCTCAAGAATGTTCGCCATCTACAAACACTGCAGGTTAATGCTGCGATTTCTAGTCAGTTGGTACTTCCGTGTTACGATTACTTCCAAACGGACATTCTGACAGAATAGTTTTTAAAGATTCTAGCAAGCTTCTCGAGCTCAGACAAATCGGGCTACCAATCGAAGGACTGAAACTGGGCTGAAAAATTAGCCAGAGTATTTTTGTTAGCGCGTGTTGGAGATAATTCCAGTTCATATCCGATCCGTCTACTGAGGTTTATCCGTATTGTTACGAGTAACTACCCGCGAACTTGAACATTTCACACAGAAAGAGGCGTAGGAGTTGGCAGGCGTTCACGACGGCACAGTCAGAACCGAAGCAATTGCTACAAATCAGAAGAGCATGCTTGTATTGATATATTCGTATAAGTACAAGATTAACTACCACGTAGCCCGGTGGATGCTTGCGCCGAAACTGTGCAGTTAATCTAGTGGGTGCATCCCGTGCACAACTGATGATAGCGGTCACCAGTGTATGTATGGTAGGAGCAGCATCAAAACTAGCACACAAAGCGCCGTTAGGATCTTGATTGGTGAACGACTTAGGCGTCAAGATACGCACAAGAGCCGTGCTAGCTTCATTTCACTTCTGCTCGTTTGAGACGTACATAAGAGGCCGTGACCAACCTCATACATATGATGTTGCCACCTCTAAGAAGTGGGGGCAAATCCATACAGAGTATACATGGTTAGTTGCGGCAACATTTTCCGCTTGCAAAATACGAGCTGACATTGCGAGTTCCTTCAGATGGTTATCTAACTAAGCGATCACTTTGTCAAATGTGTCTGGTTTATCCGAATTCGTACTTGGTATATATATATATATATATATATATACATGAGCCTAAGCAAGATTGACAGTGAGGCTTGGTACCTGGTTAAAATGGCAGGGTTTTGTAGATTTGCGACGTCCGGTCGGTAGTGAGCTCGCTTGGGTGATCCTCCGAAACGTATGCAAATCTTAGCACGAACCAATGCGCGTTCGGTGCCTAAAATGTTGACCAGTACGATTGGTAGTCCGTCACGCTTCCGCGCCATCTGTAGCTGATTGCCATGTGGTCAAGCTGGAAGCACGCTTGCCTTTGTGAGGGCCGGCGCCAGGTAGCTGTGTGTCCCCTCTAGTGCCGAAAACCAGTGCTGGAAAGAAACAAGCGCTGATCAGACTAAAGAACAAGCAGTCTGTTTCCATTTTCTGATCGACTGCCACCGAGACCAAAGCTACCCCCAATGTGGTGCTCGTTTGGTGGAAGGCGGCTAACCCGAGCGTTAAAGTCCCCGGCAAGGATGACTTTGTCAGTCCTTTTGGAGGAACGAAGAAGTTCCTGTAGTTGTTGATAAAAGCTATATTTAACTGCATCCGAGCTGCAGTCTGTAGGGGCCTACGCGGAGAGGGCAAACAAGGCACGCTTACGTCTCGACGCCTGCTTACATTACATAAACCTCAGTCTGACTGCACATAGTCGGCTGTTGACTTGGATTCACTCACGCAGAGCTGATTCAGCCCTGGCACTCAGTGTAACCCCGATACCAGCTTGGCCAGTGGCGGCGGCTTCTGGGTCTCCGGAAAGCCGCAAGTAGTATTTGGAGTCAGGGTTTACCGGAGAGGCCATTCTGCTGACGGCGTTAGTCTTGTACTCTGGTCTCTGAAAGGCATATGTGCAGTGAGAGGCGGTTGCGATCGCAGGACATTAAAAACCGGGAGTTTGGCTGTTACTTCCATCAGATGCGTGACATGGCTCATTTGTGACGGTGACCGTAGAAGACATAAGAGTACATGTGGGTGAAGGACGGGAGGTGGGGTGATCTGTGAGTGGAGATTAAGCGGTTAAGGTAAAACAGAAGGTAGGCATAGTAGTAGCAGTAGTAAGTGGTGTAGTCCATGATTCGTCAGTGGGCATGATACTACCCGGTTGCACAGGCCGAAGTAGAGGATTGTCTTACGATGCCTACCCCGAGCCTCTGATCGAAGATCTAACCTACAAGGCAACAGGGCGATATGAGGGCGTCGCAACCCGTTGGGGACCGGTGACCAAATAGGTGGTTCATACGCCTTTCTGTCCGTGAAGGACCAGGGGGCCCAATATACTCTTAAAGTGCAATGCCTATTAGGAAGGTGCTAGGGCAGTAACTTTAGTTAGTGGCTAGTCATATGCGCTACATCACAGCGTTGTTAAACAGGCATTTGTAGCTTTTTATAGGGAGAACGCTTGCCAGTTGATTTGAAGCCGGACGTACCTAGGCACCTGTTCATGGGTCAACTATTGGTGTTTATAGCGTCAGTCCTCATCTCTCTTGTTTCCACTCTTCGCAGAGTCAGGTGACTGTACGAATGCATAACTGTGGTCACTTTCTAGAAGACAGTGACCATGTTTGTCTTTCATTCAGCTGTGTCATTGTTATTCAATACAAAGCGCTCAGCACTAAAAGTCTAAATATTAGGCAAACTAACTTACAGGCCATGTGAGCGGAAGCAACTAGTTTGCCTTGCTCCCTTTTACCAGAAATACATTTGAAGTATATGACTTTGCTAGTTCTCTTCTTCACATCCCTTAGTCAGTGCGAAACCTGAGCAGACCAAAGTCATCACGACTGGACTCGGTTGCATATTAGTTGCACAACAGACGGAGCAATCAAGTCGGATGATACCTTTAGGTACTATTGAGCAGTGCGAAGCCGTTTCCAGCAACCTATACGAGTCGCTCGGCTCCGTTATAAAGTACAGCTGAGCAACTCAACGGTTGCAAAGTAAAAACGATATTGCGCTTATGTTAGAAGTCGCAGTAGATTAAATCCGTCCATGTCGGTGTTGCGTAAATCCGTCGGCACAGCTTTACGCACAGATCATGTCAATGCTTGAATACCTGTAGAGCAAGACACTCATATATTTGACCACGACGCCAACTTGCCTCATGCTGATTTAAAGATGGGAGTACCAGCAGCCTGATTTCTAACCAAAATTTGTAAACATTCTAAAGAAAATATCTTCTAGTAAAGCTGTTGGAGGTAATGCGACTTATCGCAATGTCTTGTATGACACTCCAATTGAGTTGTCGACTCGTCACTAGCTTGTTCGAGATGTCGCTTTGGACCTGTTCTCTGACTAGGGACTAAAAGGAGGATGTCGTTTGCCCTGTCTTCAAAATGGGCGATAAGCATTTACCTACATGTGAATTTGACGAGTGGTCTAATCAAGCTGCTAGAGAAGCTGCTAGGTGACGTGTTGGGAACCAGGTAAGAGCGAATGTTTTGCTCAAAATATTGGAACACGTATTTCGTTAAGACCACTCTGGTTTGTATACTATGTTAGTGGCGTGTTACTAAAGCTACCATCATATGAAACCACTAAACATGTACCCGGATAAAAAGCAACTATGCTAGAGAATAGTCATGTCCATCCAAGTGCAGCTAAGCCTAGCATTCCAACCGTCCGCTTTCCATGAGGCTACACAGGGATAAGTCATTTACATACCGTTATTTTTGTGTAAACATGAGTCAAATGAAAATGCCGCCAAAATGTGCAGGCGGGGTAGCATATGGAGCACATTTAGGAGACAATTTCGTATGAAGTAATACATAAATACGAAAATAAGTAACAAACTACGGAGCGCCTAAATGTTTAATAATTTATTGTTACAATATTACAGAGATTCATAACGATTTGAGGCATGGACTAACCAATACACACCTTTTCGCACTTTGGCGATGTTTTTCTCCTCTATGTGTCGATCGGCGTTAAACCGCCGAAGCATTAGCGCTGAGACAAACTATGTGAAAATTTTAGTCACGGTTAAAATTATGAATTAAATTCCAATAAACTACAATAATGGGTTTTATGCAATGGAATATAGCTGCTACATAGATGTATTACGATACCTATTTAACTTAGATTTCACAAACTCACCAAGGCTGCATCAGAAAATCGGCGGTTACAAATATCGCACGTATAACGAACGAGGTCATCTGGCTGTTCTTCATCCTCTATGAAGCCTTGGACGATAATTTTAACAAGTTAAATATAGGACCTACTCGACATAGTTTATCCGGCGGAGTATCCAAGGAATGAAAAAAATCGTCCGATATTGGGTTGTGTGGTCTGGTACTGCTGTAATTTTTAGTCAGATAGAAAAGAAATAATTAGAAGCCATAAATGCTTTCCTTTACACATACACATGAATATGGTCACATTTTTTCACTAAGATGTTATTTTACTTTTAAGTTCAATATATTTCCGTCCTTATTTTAACGCATTTCTTTACAATGAATTGCCTACTATAAGTTAACTTTAACTTTTTAATTAATTTTCATTTATATTTCATTTGTCGACATAAATCGTACTAAATTCTTTTTCTGGCACAGTGCTGTTTTAAAGCACACGAGCCGGAAATCTACTTCCCGCTATTTCATGTGTTGGATGCTCTAGTTTATCCCGTGTTGTTGACATTAAAGCCATAGATACAGTTACTTGGTTGATTATAACAAACTAGTTTTACTCCGTAGAGCATAATTATAGCCAGATGTATTTTAAATGTAGAAGTTTAAAAATAAATATACTGTTTTTAAGTGACGCAAAAAATCATTGGTGTTTGTTCTTAAACGAAATACTTCGCCCGCTCGCTACTAACTGATTTCATTGTTTCTTTGACGTCGCGTAGACACGGGAGAGCTGTAGTGGATTAGATACGTACAATTTTAATATTGCACAGTGTTTGAGTCTATGAGCCTTGCGTCATGATCATGTCTGTCTATCTGCACTCACTTTAGCTCTAGTGAGTCCCGCGCTACTTCGTTCCTCGTCCTGTAACGAAATCAAAACCGCTTTGCATCGTTTTAAAGACTACTTATATGGTCTCTTTCTTTGGCTTTCCTTTACATATTCGCAAGGACCCACGGACGAATGAAGACTTGCTGAATCCTTTTATCAACGTAGCTACCAATTGACCTTTCCCTTTTAGTTACTGTTGGCTTTAAGGACTTGTACACTCACTTTTTCGGTTGTTGATAATTTGCTTGTCCTGCGTCCAGTCGTTCACTACGTGTCGCATGTTCCGTAATAGAATTCTGGTGACTGTCCATTCACTGTGCTTTTACACGTTGTGGTTAATGCGGTACCACTTTCTACCACATTGATTTGCTTTGCTTGCTCGCTTGCAGAGCACACCCCCATACTCTTGTCGAGAATGGGAGTTATTGTCCTACTTCTTCACTCTCCAGTCCTTGCAGCCGGCACATACACATATGCATCCACTATGCGTAGGTTAACTTGTGACATTTGTGTACAATTACCGGGCATACACGTTTGTATTAATATAATCATGCCATTGTAGGCGTCGAGAATAAAGCAACTACTTATTATGTTGTACGTTGGGTCCAGCTGCTTATATCTTCTCTACCATTCCGTATTGACATGTCTCTAACATGTCATCGTTCCTGGCCAGTATCCGAGGCGCATCGAACGACCAGTGTTACCTGCTGGGAACACGCAAAACACCGTTGTGTATTTTCAACTTGGTAATCTCCCCTGTCTGCACATATTATGGACCAGCCGTCCCAGTTGAGCACGCATTTGGTAAAAAGGACATATGCAAAGAAATGGCGCATCCGTACCACCCCTAGTCTTTCAAGTCAAGGAAAGCAAAAATGTGCTTCAAATGCCCGAGTAAGTTGCATTAGCGAGGTCAAGAAGACGGTTGCAGAAGGCGGACGGAGTTCCAGGGAAAGCTTTATTTCGTACAGTACAAGGCTCCGTAAAACCCACATCGGTGTAAACAGAAAGCTGGGAGAACGAAAAGAGTGCAGCACATAGAGCGCTCGCGGGTTGAAACCCAAAGCACCAAGCGAAGGCTGGACTCCATTAAAATACTTGAGCGGAATATGCATTCAGATATTCGCACCGATTGCTTAAAGGTACACTGAACCAGTAGTTATGGTTACACTTTTACACATGAGAACTGAGGAAATCTAGACAGCTACAGAGCCCTCCTCCAGAGCAATATGTGTAAGAAGTCCATTGAAATACGTGTAAACTATCCGTCACCAGCCAACCTTCTTCTAGACCAGGCAAGGAAATCTGCTGCAGCTGTTGGGAAAAGCACGAATGAGCTTGCATCCTGACAGGCTCTCCCTTTTCTTACCTACTTTGTGGAATCAGCAAAAGGTGGTGAGACCTTGCATGAACGTCGGAATAGCTAGCGTAGCGGGAATGTTGTTGTGCTGCGAGTTGCGTTGCAGTGACGCAGCGAATGGTGAAACCGAGGGTAACCAAACGGCGGTGTGAACATAGAAAGAAAAATGATAGCAGCAACGTCGATGTAGGGATATATGTACAAAAATTATGTAATTCGAGAAACCTAAGAAGCCGATTTGACGCTTTCAAATGCTGCTGGTTTTTGGTGTACTCAAATCGTTTTATTCTTCTTTTGTGGATATTAGAGAAACTTTGTAAACTCATGAAAACGGGACATGAAAGAGTGCAATACGTGCGATTGGAAACTATCAAATGCTAACAACCTCTGAACAACAAACTTGAAGTCATGTTTCCTATCCATGTCGACTGATAATAGGTCGAGTCAGGGGACGTTGATTAAGATTGTTGGTTCCGTTGGGGCAAGTTTACTGGACTGCGGTTACGGAGCTGCCCGTGATATACAGAATGAGAAGCTGCTTGTTTGCACAATAGAATCAGGTTCGACAAAGAATGCTGGCTTGAGTCATTCGATATGGATCCGCTAAGTTTTACTATGTTGTTCAGTGGCAAACGTCATGTCGGTTCTGAATACGACGTGGTACGGGCCAGAGTAAGGAGAATGGAGGAGGGCGGCGTACTGTACCAATGGGAATGAATACGTCGGTGCTAGTATAAAGGCCTTCTTCTCATTGACACGCAGGCAATACGCTCTGAGTTGCATATAGTGACGCTTTCGCATGTGGGATAAACCAACTGCGTAAGCGCTAAATTTGAAGGATGATTGGGCTTTCATCGAGACGCGCTTACTAGATAAGCACTGTCTGGCACCTCCGAACCGCGCAATATGCCATGAAATTGTATTAGTTATGGCTTCTTGCTCAGATGGCATGTTGAAACAACCGATTCTGAGATCCTTGAGATTACCGAATCTGAGCTCCTTGAGATAAACGATTCTGAGATAAATTTACCCAGTACGTAGCTGCTTCGGAACGATAGAACCGGAAAGGGTGGTGGTGCAACTCTTTATTATAATACAAACCACGGATGGGCAATTATCACTGACCCGGAAATCCACGCCCCTCATTCGATTTGATACCTCCTATGGTTGCGAAACAAGGACACATGTCTACTAGCCGTGATGTACCGCCCACCAAACTCAACGTCGGAAATGGACTCCAAACTAAACCACGTTCTTCAGTTTGCTTTAAACGAGTCCTACACCCACATTCTTATCGCTGAAGACTTTAACGTGCACGATATAGAGGCGCCAGCAACCGAGGGTACGCACTATAAAGTCTGCTTGTAAGAGCTGATTGCTAGTCACCCTCAGTACAACGAGGTAACCTCTTCCACTAGATTTCGAACTGCTAACAAGCTATCGATACTGGATCTTTTGCTCACGCACACCCCTGGGTCGTAGTGAGCATGTTACTCTACTAGTTGACTATATATACTATCCGGAGTATCCTTAAAACTAGGATGATAAAGCGCATAATGTCGCGATATATTGTCTAATTTACGCTTGTTAAGGATACATCTTGGTCTCTCTTACCATAATGCCCCACAGATGTTGCCTTGGAAAGCTGTATAAGGAAGTTTAGCACACTGGTAGCGCAAACACCGGAACAGAAGTCCTTCCAATCCCAAAACAGACATAACTCATTTCTGAAGTGTTGGATACGTAAATGTGTTTCCCGGAGGAGTTTGGCATGGCGAGCTCACAAAGACAGCTCTAATGCCCAAACCTGGACTGCATAGGTGACACATCGTAACTTCTGTGTGAAACTGATCCGCGAAGACATGGTCACGCATCAGCAGGTGTTAATGAAGCGATACTGCACGAACCGTAAACATCTGTACAGGCACGTTAACGACCTTTGAAAGGTGAAGCTGGGGATTCTAGCACTAGTCACGGCTGATGGGTGCACGTGATCAGTAATGGAAGCAGCCGATCTCCTATGGCTCCATTTCTCCCAAACATTCCAGCAAGTAACGAGGCCAAATATTCTCCTCGTTTCTATTATTTTACCGTCGGGTTTAGACAACATCATCTTCACAGCGGAAACTGTGTTTTAGAAGTTGTCATCCTTGCTCAATCAGAGTTCTCATGGGGTCGACAACATCCGACCAAAGGCTCTGCAGGCCGTAGCTAATGCTCTCGCAGAATCAGTGACTGTTTTCTTTCAGAGATGTCTGGAAGAGATCCATATCCCAACAGAATGAAAGCGAGGGGTCATCACTCCTATCCTTAAATGAGATAGCCACACTGACTCTACCAACTGCCGTCCAGTAACACTACTTCATATTCTATCCAAAGTTATGGAATCAATCATCGCAGATGCGCTGATGCAGTATCTGGAAATTCACCACTTAATAGCCTGAGAGCAACATAGCTTCCGTCAAAAACATTCGTGTACTACTAACCTATTACTTACACGTAATAGCTGGACTAAAGCTGTTGATGATGGAGCAGGGGTCGATGTTATCTACCTGAACTTCTCAAACGCCTTTGCTCGATTAGAACATCGAATACTTTTTCAGAAGCTTCGGAACTACGGCATTGATGACCCAATCCTGAGTTGGATTAGCAATTTTCTACATGAACGATAGTTAGAGACAAGAGTCCGAGGATCATTGTCCGATGCAATCGACGTGGTGTTTGGTTTACTATAAGGTTCGGTGCTTGGACTTCGTATATTCTTAGTGTTAATTATCGATTTGGCGAGATTAATTGCTTCAGATTTCCTTTTTCGCCGATTATATCAAGATATGGCGAAGGATCAGAAGACCGGACGACCACGAAAGGCTCCAGTGCAATGTTAGCACAGTGTCGAACTGGTCAGTTCAGAACGCTCTACCATTCAACGTAGACAAATGTCGCGTTGTGCATAATTGCACATACATAATTACACATATTTGCTTGGGACAAACAGATTGCAGACCAGCTCCCAGGAGCGTGACCTTGGTGTGCTTGTACAGTGCGACCTCAACTGTTTAAAACAGACTGAGGTGGCTGCGAAAAGAGGCAACCAGCACGTAGGCATGTTGCGTAGGGCATTCGGGAGATTCGACCCATCAATCTTCCCAATGATTCACAATTCCTACGTGCGGCCGCATGCTGAATACCTTAGCTCAGCTTGGCAACCTTGGTTGAAGTGCGACCTAGAGGCGTTAGAGGCACCACAACGAAGAGCAACAACGAATATAAAGGGCTTGCGCTATCATTCTTAGCAACCAAGACTGATTTTGCTGGGAATTTGCAGCGGACGCAATCTCAAACTTTCCTGTCAAATATTGAGCAACCCAAACCACGTATGGCGCCACTTGCCGAAACTTAGCCAAAACACGCAGCTAAGGAGTAAATGCTTGAAATTGTAGGAGCAATACAGCCGTGTAGAGTGTCGACGTAATTACTTTTCCCTTTGGGTTCGCCAACCCTGGAACACATTCCCAGTCTCAGTTGTATCCTCCCCTACCATGGACGTTTTAAAAAAAGATTAGATGATGCTCTTAGATTCAAACACTTTGTTACCTAAACTCCTCAATTGTGGTTTACTCCAAGCATGCTTTTACACAGGATTTATGTATCAAATGGATCCAAGTGAGCGACCATGTTTTACTTTTCCCACGCGTTCTATCAACGACCACTGCACTCTAGTGTATTTCTGAAGTTTAAGCTCGATTTTTTAATTTTGCATCCTTGTAATTTATCAACGTATTCATCTCGGTATACGTTTGATAGATGATCGACATATGCTTTGATTTCATCGTATTCGCCCGAACCATCGTACGGGACGTGGTAAGCAATTGCTAGTATCCCGTGATAAATCATTGTCCATTGTTCGTTGTACTGCCGCAATCTCCATCGCATTCACGTGTGTTTACCCTTCTTTGATCCAGCTTCACCAGCACGATTTCGAGCATCATATATTTCGTATCTAGATTAGGCAGATTACATCTTGCCACCAACTTGATGTTTTTTTACAGTTCCCGCAGGAAGATGATTTCGAGGAATTGCGAATCCCGAGCTGCACCACACAACTCAGGTTCTCAAACACGTGCCAACACTAGGATGTATAAAACAAGCCAACAAACAAGATGGCTGACCGCAAATTAACGTAGCTATCGCATATTTTGTGTCCGTTATCGCACAGTCGTATGGTTTACATGGAGGGGCCAGTATGGAGGAAACACCCCTTACCCTTAAAACAGTTCTATGAGACCTGCGACGCAAAGAAATTGCAACGAGTGTGTAGACTATTAAGTCCATAATGAACTCAGATAATTCGTCAAAGCTAGAGTAACAGTTTAAAGCCATAATACCCCGATACTAAAACCGTTCACTTACACACATTACAAAAAGTTACACATGTTTGCTTCGAACACCTGTATTATGAGACGCTTTACGTCTTCATTAAGCATTATTGGCATATCTACCTCTCCAAGTTCAACTATTATACCATTGGATAACGGCTGGTTAGCACTCTATCACGCTGTACCATTCCCTCGTTCTCCCCACCGCCCCACCTCATTCAGTTTCCGCCCTTTCTCAACACGATCGCAAACATTTTCGTAAGTTGTTTACCGTCTTTAATTTGAATTATTAAAGCACAGTAGCAGGAATTTACGTTTTACTTTCTCCTCCCAGACGGTGTACATATCAGCTGCTTACATCTATTTTTGCAGGGTGAATGATTTTGGCGGCTTACTTATTGCTGGTGGAACGTATGCCTAAGTGCGTCCTCTTTCAGATGATGAAGAATACCTGTGTGGCCGCCTCGTAGTGGATGCACGCGAAACCTGCAACCGTGATTCATTTCTGTAACTGTGCGCCAACCCCAACTTGAAGCTTAAAAGCCCTGCTTTCCAGCAGAAACGTTTACACTGAGTCATCTGGCGCCCCTTGAATTTCACAATGACACGTACCCAAATTGGCCATACTGCCATCAGCTACCGATAGCGCACATTTCTATCATGGAGTGTTCACTTGCGGAATCCAACGATGTAGGCGTTGAAGTGCTGCCTGGTGAAAGGTTATTTGACCTAGATTATGCGGACGATATCGTCTTGCTTTTCGACGACTTTGCGGCGGCACAATCAACCCTGAATAGCCTGTCCAGAGTGGTCCCATTATTTGGTATGCACTTCGCACCTTCAAAATGCAAAGTGTTGCTGCAGGACCACCAGCTACTTGATGACTCTTTGTAGCTTGCTAACGAGGAACTTGAGGTGGTTGATCATTTCACTTATCTTGGCAGTTGCACCAGCAACAATGGGCGCATAGAAACTGACGTAAGCTCAGGCATTGCAAAGGCCAGAGCTGCCTTCTTGAACCTGCGTCATCTTTGGCGACAGAATGGAGTTTTCCTCCGTCTGAAAGGCCGTGTATACAATGCCACAGTGTGGGCCGTTCTGCTCTATGGTAGTGAAACTTGGCCCCTTCGTTCTGAAGATCTGAGGCGCCTTCAAGTCTTTGATCATCGTTGTCTGCGGAGCATTGCTGGTGTCCGATGGCCCCAGCGTATCCCGAACAATGATGTGCGTAGGCGAGTACTAGGTAGTGATAATCATGCTAGCTCCCTAGCACAACAGATAGCACTGAATAAGTTGAGTTGGCTCGGGCACGTGCTACGCATGCTTGGTCACCGCTTTCATAGGAGGGCCTTGTTCAGTCTGCCAGGTGTAGGATGGCGCTAGGCTCGAGGTGGACAGAAGTTGACTTGGCAGGGGGAAATGAAGTCACTGACAACCAAACTGGGTGCCGTTGGTCCGTCTCGCCTTCCGGGTTGGAGTCCACGTGACTCACCTTGTGCTTGGCTCGAGACTTTACGAGACATGGCTCGCAACCGACACCAGTGGCGCGTGTGCTGCCGTCTCCTAATCGGATTGCCTGTTTAAAGTGTGTTTGGTGCTGAGTTATCTGCGGGGTAATGGCTGATTAGGACGCGTGGCAGTGAAAGCCGCAAGGAAGTTTTCTCGTCCATGCCGCCTTATCTTTGCACGATAGCCAGCTGTACGTGACGGTATGTTGTTTACACAAGATGTAGGCGCCTTGACCCAGAATGCTTGCTTAGGGCATTAAGGTTTTCAGGTAAGTCCCCCTTTGTCTCCCTCTTCTTATTCTTTATTTCATAGGTCCTCATGGTTGTATGGCAACGAAGCATCAGTTCAAATGGCTGATGTACTGCTGTTGATGATGATGATGATGCTAGCGCACATTAGTCCAAGACTGTTGGTCGATTTAAAGCAGGTGCCGTAACTTGTTTTAACTTGAATTTGTAGTCTACAGTTTAACAATATCATGACGAACTGGTCGATCAAATATCAGTGCTGAATTAGGTTGGGGGGCAGAATACTGACTGGAATCGTCTGAAATGTGCCATAAATATTGCTTTTGACACCTTCTGTGTGCCCACCTTGATAATTCCTGAATGTGAATGCATCGCTGAAGTACGGCTTTGTTTGATGGAAGCACGGGAATAGGTTCCGATGGGCACTGCGTAGCAGCGTGTCCGTAATTCCCTAAAACAACGTCTGACAAAGTGTCTGCGAGTCTACCGGGAACGCTGGAGAATGGCGAGAGCTCGTGAGATGTAGCATGCATGTGGTATTGGAAACAGCCTAGTTCTATGTTAGCTCATCCGGAACACCGGTCCGAGAAAGCCATCCGTTAACTAGACAAAAGTTGAGAAAGACAGATGTTTGATTCATTCTTAGCTTCGTCGACTATCCAGTGGGGCGGAACATTTTGGAGCCCAGTTCTGCGGGCCTTCTGCAACACTGTCGCTTGCCGAGTAAGCTGAGCCGACGTGGGAAGTAAGTGTGAAACCTTCCATGTTGGAACAGATTTTACACAGCTTTCCGTGTTAAAAGGAAACAAGGTTCCTGCGCCAGACGAACTTCCGCTGTACCGCAAAATGGTGGTGACTCTTTGCCGACTGGACTTACTTCACACTTTAATCTGGTGCCTACAGACTGCCTGTTATTGTTATTCTTGCGATGCAAACCATGGCAACTGGATCCACTGCACCTTGGTCCTCGGTCATAGCAATTCAACTGAACAACTGAAGTCATGATTGTAAAGTGCGTTTGATAAATGTGGTCGGGTTTTAACCACTTGTACCTTGAAACGCCGTACGCGATTGCGTGACACGAAAGCACGATTTATCGTCAACTGTCCAATAAGGAAGGTTGTTTAGCCCTAGTAACGCACACCAAGGGGTATTAGGCGCGTATGACAGAGGTGGGCTGTGGGAGACAATCCGAGATTAGTTTTTTTATTATTGATGGCTAGACAGACCAAACCGTCGCCATTCTGCATTGGTTGGGGAAGGCGTGCGTAGCACTTGCACAGACCTGGGACTGGTCTTGTTACAATCAATGCGTAGGCGGCGCTGGTCCAAGTGTATAAGCAAGTCAGAGAGATCTATTTTCATGTTTATTGGTTTGCTGTGACCGTGAGCAGTGATTGTTCGTTTGGCGTTTGTTGTTTTCACAGTTGCTTACAAAATGTAATCGTGGCTAACGCAGTTATATCCCCGTAAGTTGCTTCAAACAAACCGGAAGGTTTTATTATTTTGCTTTCGTTGCTTAGGTGAATCCTACTACCTGGAGCACTTTCACACGTTACCGTCTTGTTCCCTCTAGACAACACTCTTAGCAATACGGCTCCGACGCACTATTGGCACCATTAGCCAGCGCACCAAGTCAGTCGTGAATTTACTCGTTATGGAGAATACGCATATATTCATGGAAGCAGTTTACCGGCCCTTAATATCAACAAAGTAGCTGACCAAAGTGTCTAATTGGGCCTGATTTTATAAAATCTTCGTTGCAAGTACTCCCATAAGAAGTAGTTTAAGTGGTTCAAATCACGATATTAGTCCCCCCCCCCACCGCTCCAACGAAGCCGAAATTCTCGATTAGGTAATCACTTGCAGGTGCACACTCCTACTGCTAAGAAACGGTGCTCAGTAACACTGCGGCCTTTAGTCGTCTGTTACATATCCTTATATGAAGAGGGTAGAAACGTAAGGCATTATTAATGTTAAGCCACAACCCACTGGTCACATAACTAGAAAAGAAATATTGTCCAGCGAATTTTTGACCAGTTAACCAAGCCAATGCTGTGTATCGATTCATATACTAGTTAAATGCATTATGTCAGGAGATTCGGTAGAGAGACTCTGGTATTGATTGATATTCATTGACGCTTTAGTAAATCTAATCACTTTAAACTGTTTGCACTATGTTAACAACGTCAAAGTTGGGCGATTATTCAGGGCGCCAGCCGATCGTACACAGTTATTAAACGACCTCGAAAGGATTTACGGCCGGCCGGTCCGTAATCGTGTTCAGTTCAACGTGACTAAATGACGAGTACTCCATCTACGACAGAAAATGATTCACACCTATGAGTTAGATAACCAGGTTGGCTAGCACGGTTATCGCGACAAAGATCTCGGTGTGCTGGTCCAGGATGATCTTGGTTGCTCCGGGTAGTCTGAACTAGGATCAGAAAAGTGCACTAAATACTTGGGGCTCTTAAATAGTGCTTTGGGTCAATTTGACCCAGCTGTTTTTCCCCAGCATCTCACTGCACAAATACGCCAGTATGCGGATTATGCGTTTCAAGCACGGTTGCCATGGCTGGAGCGGGATCTCACGGTTTTGGAAATTCCCCCACGCAAGGGCACCAAAAACTTCAAACGGCTATACAATTTATCTTATGAACAACGTCTGAGTATTTTGAGACCATTCAGTGGACGCTATTGGCGTTTGTGTAGTGATCGTACCATTGGTTACTAAATTTTAAGCAACTCTAATCACTCATGCTATGAGCTGCTGAAATTCAGCCACAACCGCACGCTGAAAGACCACCAGCAAAATCTGACCGAACAAATACAACTGTCTAGACCGTAGACAGGATTACTCCCTACGTATAGGCCACACTTGGAATTCCCTATCAAAGCTTGTCCTTCCAGCCCATACAATATCTGTGTTCAGAGGTCATGTCGAAAATACATTATTCGCGTTACAATACCTCATGTAACACACAGGAAAAAATACGTATATTTAGAAAACAAAACCGCACCAGCCCACACCGGTTTTCATGAAAGACCAAAAGAGGAGAATTTCAATTGTTTAAAACCGTATGTGACCGACTCTGACGGACAAAAGTTTGCTCGGCCAGTCCACTGGTTACAGTTCCGCAGTTTACAACTATCTTTCCTTTCTTCAGGTTGCGGTACGTCATCAACTGTGAAAACAACAAGCGCCAATCGAACAATCACTGCCCATGATCAGGCTGTTTTCATCCATTGCTAAAACAGCAAGCCAATAAACATGAAAATGGATCTCTCTGGCTTGCTTATAAACCTGGCTCAGCGCCACCTACCCATCGATTGTAATAAGACCAGTCCCTGGTCTGTGGCCATGCTACGCACACCCTCCCCAACCAGTGCAGAATGCCGACGGTTTGGTCTATCCATCCATCAATAGTAAAATACTAATCTCGGATTGTCTCCCACACCCCATCCCTGCCATATGCGTCTAATACCCCTGTTCCTTGGTGTGCGCTAAATCGGTAAAACAACGTTCACTATTGGACAGTTGACGGTAAATCGTGCTCTCATGTCACGCAAACGCGTACGGCGTTTCAAGGTGCAAATGGTGAAAACCCGACCACGTTTATCAAACGTAACTAGATCAGTTTTCTCATCTATTCTCGTGCGATTTCTTAGTCTAGGCTTCGTTTTATCTTTGCCGGGTTGAAGAGTGCAATCACGTCTGTTTCCGTATTTTGGGCTGTCGGTTACTATGCTGCTGTCGATGTTACTGATGCTGAACCCAGGATTAAGATTCTGGAGTAGGCTCTAACTAATACGCATCTAAAGGCTAAGCAACATAAAGTTGGTTGTTTTTTAGACCTGACGTTTCTTCGGACTCGCCCATTAGTTAACGGACAGATTCTTTAACCCATGATGTTTTTGGTCTTCCTTTTGATGTTGCTCTTTGACCATCCTTTTTAAAGTCGCTAACGTACGCCCGGCACATAAATTTTGTTGCGCGTTTGGGTGTTCCGTTCGCAGGCATAATTTCGGGGGTCGAGACCGCGGCGGAGACACCTATTCTGATCCGCATGCTGTTACTGGCTGTTTTCCTGAACCCAAGTCCAACTGTTTCCGTCCGAACCCCATGCTGTGTCTCCCCAGGTTTGAGTTGATCATATTTGATGGTGATCCAACTTACTGTTCGATATTTATGCGATGCTTTGAAGTCGAAGTGACCATAACATCTTCCGATCTGGCGACGCGACTATCAAATCGGTTAAAATATTGCTATGGTGAAGATAAAGAAGCTTTCGAATGCCGTTTGATTCTCGAACCTCCTGAAGGTTTCGAAGAAGCAACGAATATTTTACGCAAACGCTTGAGACAGCCACACATAATGGCGAGGACCAATATCAATGCTTTAACTGATGGACCTATCATCAAGCCCAGTGATTTTACAGCCCTCTCTGATTTAACGGCAAAACTGCGATCATGTTAGTGCACTTGCAGCAGTTGAGATACGAAGCTGGTCTAAACTCGTCGCAAACAGTTGGCAGTATAGTTAAATAAATAAACAAATAACTGCTTTGTTCGTAACAGTGCGAGACTAAATCTTGATGTGCTGTTTTATATAGTTTTATTTGGAACCACAGTTATCGAGCAATACATAAATAAATAAATGTTTTATTCTCGAGAGTGCGAGACACGCCTGCATACGTATGATCATAGTGATACAACAAGGACTGGTAAATGTAAAAGCGCCACAAGCCTATAAGTAACACATGGATCCACGAGTAAAGTATGAATGCATTAGGTAAAAGGA
Source organism: Dicrocoelium dendriticum (assembly GCA_944474145.2). Lineage (NCBI taxonomy): Eukaryota > Metazoa > Platyhelminthes > Trematoda > Plagiorchiida > Dicrocoeliidae > Dicrocoelium > Dicrocoelium dendriticum. Next base: position 87,726,391 of record OX104063.1, read on the forward strand.
ACGTTATCGTAATGCTTGATTTTATGAATGTGACGCCGTATTTGTGGTTAATTTCGGTCAGGCTTGAGGAGTGAAATGAAATCTTCATATTGGAGTACATACGTCCGTGGATTGGATTAGATCATACGGATACGTAAGAGGCAGTGTCTTTAGTTAGTGAAGAGTCACATCGGCCACGTCACAGTGTTGTGCAACGAACACTTGCGGCTTTTTATAAGGAAAACGCTTGCCAGGCGAATACCAACCACGTCCAGGAACACTGCTGCTGAATTATTTGCAGCAACGGGGTATACACGAACCACCCAGCTGGCACCATGAGGTTGTTCGGCTAGCCAGCCACGGCTGTCCAACCATTTGCAACGCGTCGGTCAAGCACGCCGCTAGCGTCATCCGGACGGATAGAGAGCCAGTGTTTACTCATTTGACGGTGTTCCTGGATGAAACAGCCGACGTGGTCGACACTTATCTGTCTTACCTTCCACATTGCTTCGGATTAACTGGTACCACTCACAAAAGTAGCGGCTTATATTCCCGAGTTCGTACAGCTTACTCGAATGCTGTAACACCCATAGAACGTCCTCCTCTGATTACATTACCTGTGAATAGCATCAGACCAATGTGACGAATTTCATAAACTTAGCTGCCACGATTAACTGGAATGCTGTTGTTTACACCGGTTGTGCCAACTGTGTCTCAGATCAAACCATGAATGGCGAAGCTGCCGGCCAAGAAAATATTTTGGGTTAAATAACTGTAGGTTACTTCGGCACCCGTTGCTGTATCTTGATCAGGTCAAGAAAAACCCCGGGACACTTAACAAATAAGGATCTAGTTTCGCTCTAAGTGATGCGGAGTGCCGCAGCAATTTCTTTTCCATTCGTGTCTGTTACCCGTGGAATGCTCTGTCAGAATCGGTCGTCTCTGCACCGACACTAAAAATATTTAAAAGGCGGTTGGATGACGCACTCCTGCACTTACACTTCGTCACTTCGCGCTACGTCTCCATTCGACACAGAGTTATCCTGGATTTATTTGATGTTAACTGTAGGCGTTGTGAATCTAAGCAGAACTACAACGGAGCAACTGACAAGTCTTTATTTTCATATTTAATGTGCTAACTGCTCCACTATTGTTATTATTATTATTTCTTATCCCCACCAACTATCCAACGGGACTTATAAAGCAAAGCTTATTAACCCGTATAAATTCATTGTTCATTATTCATGTCTAAAAACTTGCTGTTTCCTCTGGTGTGTTGCCTTTATTAGTATTTGGTCTTGCTGACACCGTTCGGAAGCTAGCCTCGGTGGATAATCGGTCAGACACTTCATTGATCACTTTCCATTTGATTCGAAATATCGGTGTCTAACGATCTGTGAAAACAATGAATCTAAGTACCGTCGCTTATATAAGCCAGGTATAGTCGCAATAGGTCAGTGTAATTGTTCAGTCGATAGATGGTGGTGGAGCACGCCCATTAAACTTGGTCAGGTTAGTCAGTCGTCTTCCTCAAACACTTCAACGCGTACAAGAAATGCCTTATACAGATGGCCCCACTCATCAGACTTACGGTTTCCAGAATCGAAAGTCAAGCTAGAGCTTCTGACTGGAAGTAATAAGTCAGAACTGCACTAGGCTTTGGAACAGATGCGCAGGAGCGCTTGTGACCCGTATGCTGTTAGCACCTCATTGGGCTGGATAGTGTTGGATCCGAGTAACCTGTCCGAGTTCAAAGAAGGTCAGTCTACGTCTTTTTAGTGGAACACATAGTTAATAAATTCTGTCCACTGCGAAACCACCAACCTACACCATCTATTTGGATATATGTATGAGAACTACTTCGACGGCTTGGACAGTTCCCGATTGGCCATATTTGTGAACGACAAGCATCCCCACAAACCCATGGGGACTTCCATAAAATGAGTCTGCGGTCATGATGAGATCGCGATAACATGCAAGCTGAGAGACCACGGTTACCAGATAATAGACAGGAGGCATTGATGAGACTCGCACAATTAAAGAAGCGGCTGTTAATGAATGCTGCTTTACTCGACGCATACACTTACGCACTGGAGGCGTATATTGCTGAAGGATACGTTGAACTGGCCCCATTGCAAAAGGAACAGATCAAAGGCGAAACTGATCTTTATCACATCAATAGGTATCGCGTCTATGGAAACCGGATAAAGCACGAGTGGTTTTCGTTTGTCAGGCTTCTTTCCGCAGGTCTACTCTCAATCAACAGTTTTTGCTGGGTCCCATTTTGTCTAACAGTTTAGTTGGCTCTCCACTACAGTTTAGATCCAGCTTAATCGCGATGGTATCCAGCATTTATGTCATGTTCTACCAAGTCAAGTTGTCCAGTCGTGACAGGGATTGTTTGAGGTTTCTATGGTGGAAGATAGGTAATCTGTGCTTACCTTCTACTGAATATCGCATGAGAGCACATCAGTTTGTAGCCGTTTCGTCACCCAGTTGTGCAAGATTTGTTCCACAGCAAGCTATTGCCGATAATGCAGGTGAATTACAATCAGTGATTATTAAAGTCGCAAGAAGTTGTTTCCATGTTGTAGATTGCCTAATCAGTGTTGCTTCCACTCACGTAACGAATGAATTCATTAAACATCCTACCCGCACTTAGGCCAGTGGAGGATTTCATTTAACAAGTTGGATCAGTAAACGAAGCGAAATAATCGCGCATTTGCCTAAAACGGATCTGAAGATTTTCAGAATGCGAGATGTGACTGACCACAACTGCGCTGAAAGTTATGTTGGTTTAAACTGGTACATCACCCAGGACCGCGTAAAATTCAAGCAGGAAAGTTTTGATTTATTGGTAACTCGCATAATCATACTCTCATTTGCCGTTTACGTCTACGATCCTCTTGGCATCATCGCAATAGCACGTTCCTAGGAAAGAAGTTGGGTCTAGATAAGACCCTTTCCATAGCATATCAACGGATTTGGAAACACTGGCCGTCAAGCATGAATGGATTTAACAGCTTTTCCGATGAGTGCGTTACACCGTTTGGATGCAATACAGCTTCCTTTCAGTTGTATTGTATTTCCGATGCATGCGAGGCTGGTTATGGTGCCGTTTTGTATTTGTAAGATGAAAATGTCTAAGAAAGTGTTAGTGTCTCTCTGATTATGGCAAAGTTCAGTTGGTCCTGTTCGTACCGTGTCTGTGTTAAGACTAGAGCTCCTCATTGTCGTACTTACCGTTCGAATGGGAACAAAGGTCACTGAGGAAATGAGTCTCCAGTGCAGGACAGATTATATGACAGATCCCAAGCTGCTTCGTAGTGTTAACGGGAGTTTTCCGATTTACGTTACTAACCGAATTACTATTATACGATTGCATTCTCATCCGAGTCGGTGGCGTTACGTAAACTTGAAGCAGAACCCGACTGGTATAGCTCCACGAGGATTTTCTATGTCATATCAGAAAGAATTAAGCAGTTGACTGCAAGGTCCGCAATTTCTTGTTCAGGCTGAATCCAGGTAATCCATGTCTTCGGAGAACTTGCCGCCGGAATGGTTGCGGCTTGATTCTAATCATGTCTTTTTGGCCAACTAGAAAGGGCACTGGATAAGTAAATTCCAAGCTTGCCCTATTTGAATCTCTCTGCGTAAATGGTTTGCTACCCTGCCGCGTTTTCAGTCATTTTTCGTAGCAAAGGTTTTGAAGAGCGCTGCGCCATACCAACCAGGTGCGACAGAGTGCGCTGAAATCCGGGCAGTTACGCTTTGGCTTGTTCGAATGGTACAAGCCGAAATCTTCGCAGAAGTGATACGTCTTCTTTCACATGACCGGCCCAAGATAGCAATACGAAAGTTGAAACGGAAGTCTTGTACATTAAGAGGATTTATGTCTTTCATCACTAACAGTACAATCCGAGTTGGCCGAAGACCGAATCAAGTCTCGGCGCCATATGAAGCGAGGTCTCCAATTTGACGTTCGTGTCGCCACATTCTCACTCAGCTTTTTTATTGCATTATCACTACTTCAGTGGACATTATGAGGTTCAGCATACATTGTACATTCTTCAGTGACGTTGCTGTATTCTGTAAGGAATTTCTGCCATCAGACATGTGTTCTTTAACTCTGCTAGATGCCGTATAAATTATGCGAAACAAGTGAGTCAGCTGATGACGCCGATTGTAGTCGATCAGTGTCTGGCCTACCGATCAACATCTACTGCTGTTGGAGTTGATTAGTTTAGACCATTAATGGTACGACACGGTTGTATGCATGAAAAGACGTATGGATTCATTGTTGAATTTGGGGAAATCGCTGCGTGGTTGGGTTGCGATACGCAACCTCTATTGAGACCTCGGTGCACTTTGAGGTACACCTCCGTCATTCCGATCGCGAGGACCGTATCCGAAATGGGAATATTTCGGTGTTGCTCCTCGTAACACTGCCACACCAAGACCGCGGTTTCGTCCTGGTTTGGACTCATCAGGTGAGTTCAAGCCCAGCTTAGTCTATAGCTACCAGATGAGTCCAAGCCAGGACGAAACCGCGGTCGTGGTGTGTCAGTGTTGTGAGGAGCAACACCGAAACATTTCCAAGACGTGTGGATATTTATTAAGCTGCTTGACTACACCAGCGGTTCACACTGTGTTATCTCATTTCACGGATAACGCTTCATTTTTGTACGTATTTTCGCCATTTTTGTCTAGACGCGGTTGGCCGAATTTGATACACAGTGATAATCGACATTTTCGTGGAGTTGAAACTGAAGTACATAGACTACTGAATCAGCTGGAACAGGAGAACTCTATGCTGTCACGAGATAATGGTAGAAATTTCAACCCTCCCTGTGCCAGCCTTCGTGCTGGTCTTTGGGAACGAAGAATTTGATCGACACGCGAGGTGTGGCAAAACGTTCTCAACGGCGAGATCTTGACAGAAGTAGTGTGTATGACGTCCTTCATTGAAGTGGAAAGGATATTAAATGGCTAGCCTTTAGTAGAGGTACCCGAAGCACCAGATCTCTATTAGACCACATCACTGAGACAAATGTTGACACTGGCAAACGATCATCTCTCGAAATCCGAACGATCAAGTTACCTATGAAACTGCGTAGAACATGGAAACAGGTATTTTGGCGTATAGTGATTAGAGCATATTTATTAAACCTATAACAGAAGCAAAACTGGTTAGTTGAGATAAGAGAGCGTAAGCAAGGTGATCTATTGTTAGTTTGTGATTTAGGCCCCTCAAGAAGTCTGTGCCCGAAGACAGTTGTGAAAAAATCCCGCAAGGCAAAGACAAATTGGTTCGACAAGCGCTGGTGATGACAAGCAAATGTTGCCTGCGAAGGGAGGTCAGACAACTGCTTGTTAGAAGCATAGATGAAAGAGGATGGAAAAGCTGTGGAAGTCATTGTAGAGGATAACACCGTCGGGGGGAGCGTAAACTCCAGAGCGAACTTTTATTATTCAGCTAAGTTGTAGTACTCATTTGAGTAGATGATACCGCGATACCAAAACTTTTCACTTACACCTATTTCAAAACATCACACATATTTGCTTCAAACACTTGCACTATGAGACGCTTTACGTTTTCATTTCGCATTCTTGGCATATCTGACTCCTCAAGGTCAACCATTTTACCATTGAAAAACTACTGCTTAGCAAACTGTCATCCTGTACCGTTCCCCTGCGCCGCCGCACGTCTTTCATGTTCCGCCCCTTCTCATTACAAGCGCAAACTTATTCGTAAGTTGATTACCGTCTTTAGTTTAAATTGTGGAACAAAGGTAACAGAAATATAAGTTTTACTTTTTCCCCCAGACAGTGCATATTGAATAGGTTCATCGGATTACGGTTTCCCCATCCAGTCTAAGGCGATTACTTTACCATCCGTCATCTAGTCTTTACTGCTACACCGAAAATACAGCCTAATCAGCTCGGAACGGACAGACATATAGTCACACGCATTCATCATGGAGCTGAACGGTATCGATCGACGCCATGACCTATAAAGATCTATCAAAATGCCATTCTATGGCAACCTGAATGAAAGTAGTAGGTTGTTTTTACTCATACTAGAAAAATGTACGAACAGCAATCCAGTATACCAATTGCCATAGCAAGTTTCATTCTAAATGTTCTAAGCTCCCGGTAAACTAGCTGAAACAACATAACAGTGGGCCAGATTCTCTGCGGTTCAGTGCAGTATGTATGGTCATCCAACTATTAGAGATTGTACAGGAACTATAACAGAAACAGGGAAGGCTAGTGACAACGATTAAAAAAAATTCAGAACACCAAAATTACCTCATCAGAAGAAAGCTTGACGGAGTATAAACCGCGGTCATTCCCATTAGGCTCCGCTTCAACACTGAGGAAGAAGGGTGGGTAGCAGTACCAGTGGAATTGGACGTCACTACTACCAATGGTTCAATTACGCCTAAAACAAACACTTCCAATCCGACTGAAATGAGTACGATCTGGGCCTTGTACACACGCCAAACGGTTCCAAATGTCTGAAGGGCAATGAGGTTAGGGTTGGTTGAAATGTCTTTGCTTCTGAATGTAACAGGGAACTTAGGCATTCAGTTACTCCCACTGGACCCAAATCAAGAAGGCGAACCTGTAATTACACAAATTTCACCGGCTGTATAAAATTCAGCTGGGCAGTTGACCTCAGCTCGGGCTGCACAAAGAACCATTATTAGACAACATAGTGTACCATAAGTACTCTGCATCAATGTTCTAGAATCGGTGTCAAATTCATAACTGTATGGGTAACACGATACTTTGAACCAGTGGAACTTTATATGTGACCTCATAGATATTGTAGTTAAGTCCGCCAAGTTGACACGGGTCACCCATCACCCAAACTCAGAGACCTACGGTGAACCGAGACCACTCCGAGTTGTAATCACTTCCGCCGATGAATTAGTGGCAGTTCCGTTCGCGACAGCTGGCCACCGGTATAGGTTATTTTCCATCTGAATCCTACCGGGTGTTCCGTGGAGTGAGGGCAAACAAGCGAAGTATGACTTTGAATAATACTGGAAGGAATCCGTAGCCAGAAGCACCCTTGTGCACGGTGTTCCCGAGGCTTGAGAACAGGATCCACCAGAAACAACAACCGACGTAAGGGACACTAACGCTACATTAGCGTGACCCACTATTGGAAAACTTCATAGCACAATCCACCTCGAGGCTACGAAGGTCGCCAAGCTACAACGCATCTGACCCGAGGACAAAGGTCGTTAAGGGTATGGTATGCGAGCTCGGAAGCAAACTAGCGTCCACTAAGCGAACACAGGTATGCAGCAATTTACAAGAACCACTTATTGACAACAGTTCTGATAACAACACTCCACTAACCGGCGGTAGTATAGAACACACCCCATACATTTTATACAATGAGATGTGCAAGTATGTAATGTCGGGACCCCTGGATCTTACACAAATGAGTTCCTCACCGCTCCAGCCAGCAAACTATTTGTTTGTCGACTGCGAATGCAGCGGTCCGATCATCCTTCGATCGCTTATCGAAAGGAATTGCGTAAGATTATTCTTCAGTTCCTTTCCTTCTTAATTATGCGTACTACCTTTCTCGCCATAGTTTTTATCTCTCCCACTGTAAGTCGACTACAGTTCTCTGACGTATGTAGTGGTGCATGAAGCAGGGAGAGTCGAACAAAAGTCGAAGTGCCGGGGGCACTGGTTTGCTTACCGGTAGCGGGAGCTGAACGCTCGTTAGGCAGAAGCCTGAAATAGCTACCTCTCTATTTTGGCCTTCAAAATTGACTTGGAAGCATATTCTAAATAGGCAGAGTGTGAAAAATTTACTCGCTTGGGACGTACCCCTGAAAACTAGCCAATGTCATATCTTAACCTTGCGTGATGAAGAGTTTACTGTACATACATCTATTTGGTTCCTAACACTGCAGCAAGTCACTGAGGCACGCGATCTAGGTGTCATGGTGAAGAGTTACTTTAAGCCCTCGGCGCAGTGCAGGCATGGATTGTATCCTCAAATATGGTCTGCTGAATTCTTATGTGGAAGAACATTCAGAGTTACTGTTGGGGAAGCGAGTTCTTGTGTGGGCCTTGCTCACAGCGGTGTCCCCCAAAGTTCGGTACTGGGTCTCTTATTGTATCTTATGTTCATAAACGACCTGGTTCCTCTTCTTAAGGATCCCTACTATATCTTCGCAGATGACTTCAAGCTAGTCAGTCGGGAAAGCGAGCAACGTTGACTAAGGATATCATCACTGTGGTGAATTAGTCGAACAAATGGGACTTAAGTTTGCATGCCAATGAATGTCAGCGATTGACCAGTAGTAGTAGTAGTAGTAGTAGTAGTAGTAGTAGTAGTAGTAGTAGTAGTAGTAGTAGTAGTAGTAGTAGTAGTGGTAGTAGTAGTAGTAGTAGTAGTAGTAGCGGCATTGCAGTGCAGTCTCCTGCGGGATCTCTATCATTGCAGTGTACTGGTGAAACGCGTGAATTAGGTGTTATCATAGTGAACAGTTTTAAGCCTTTGACACCATGTTGTCATGCTGTCAATAAAGTGCGACAAGAGTTGTTTCGCCTCAGGAGGGCGCTGTGTAACACTAAAGCAGAAGTATTCTTGCCGTTATATAAAGCAGTGGTTAGGCCACATCTTGAGTACTGTGTCTAGTCCTGGGCACCGTATCTCCGTAGTGACGCTATTTGTATAGAAAAGATTCAGAAACTTGCGACAAGGATGATCGAAAGTCAAGGAGAAAACTCGTACGAATATCGGCCAAGTAGCTTTGGATTATTCTCTTTGTAACGGCGCAGATTGCGAGCGGAGTTGATAGCCGTTTAAGATCATTAAGGGACTCAGTGGTATCAATCCCACCCATCTGTTTGAGTTAGCTACGTCGGACCACCTGAGTAGGCGTCGCCTGAGGTACAAACAACATATGACTCGTTTGGACATTAGGGCGAACTATTTTTACAAACCAAGTTGTGAAGATCTGGAATAAACTTCATTCTAATCTAGTGGAATGTGAGAGTAGAAGCCTCTAAAAGGGGCTTAGATAAGTGTTGGCTAGACCTTTTCCTAGAGATATTGCAAGTATACTGGAATATGTGGTGTATACTGATGCTGACTCGATATATCGATGAAGCATACCAGTAGAAGTATGTTATCTTGACTTCAGTAAAGCTATGGATTCGGTGAATTACCTTTCCTTGTTAGCAAAAATGTCCTGATATGGAATCCATCCTCAACTGCTTTCTTGGCTGTCTGCATTCCTTTATGGTAGGACATTTCGTGTCAGGGTTGGTGACGTTATTTCGACGACAAGCGCTGCTCACATTGGAGTTCTCCAGGGATTAGTACTCGGTTCGTTGCTATTTCTCATGTTTATAAATGACTTGGTCCCTTTACTTGAAGACCCCTCCTATATGTTTGCTGACGACTTGAAGCTTGTCAGCAGGGGAGACCGGGCTTCGTTATCTAGAGATTTTGCTACCGTTCTTAATTGGTCACATTTGTGGGACTTACCACTGAACACGAGCAAATGTCAAATCCTAACCCCGCGTGATGAAGAGTTTATTGTGCATACAGCTAATGGGTCCCTAACACTGCAGCGTGTAACCGAGGCACATGATCAAGGTGTCATCGTGACGAGTGACTTTAAGTCCTCGGCGCAGTGCAGGCATGCGGCTAATAGAGCGCGACAGGAGTTATTTCCTTTCAAGAGAGTGCTGAGTTGTACCAAGCTATAGGACTTTCTTCCCTTGTTCAAAGTTGTGGTCAGACCACATCTGGAATCCTGTGTTCAGGCATGGGCACCCTACCTGCAGAAAGATATTATTTGTATTGAGAATGTGCAAAGACTGACCACACGACTGATAGATGGCCAGCGCGGGTTACCGTATGAAGATCGCTTAGATAACTTGGGTTTGTTCTCAATGAGAAGACGCAGATTGAGAGGTGACTTAATAGAGACGTTCAAAATCATGAAGGGTCTCAGTGGTCTCAGGCCCACCGATCTGTTTGAACCAGCTACATCAGACAACGTGCAGGGCCATTGCATGAAATCGAAACAACATAGATCTTGGCTAGAGTTAAGAACTAGGTTCTTCGCAAACCGGGTTGTGTCTAGTTGGAAGAAACTTCCTTCTGCTCTATTGGCATGCGAAGCTATGGAGAATTTAAACGTAGTCTAGACAAGCAATGTCCGGCCCTGTTCCCAACCTCATTACTTCATGAAAATGTGTTGGTAGTCTTGCACTTGCTTCTGTTTTTCACCATTATAGCATCAAGAGCATTCTATCAAGTCGCAGTGCTGGGAGCTCTTCTCCGCATACTGGCACACGAAACGGGACGCTCGTTAAGCGGAAGCTTGTTTCGTCCTTGGATCCTGTCCTGTCCTGACTGATTTTTCACTTGTCGGCGCAATATCCCATCCGAAACCCATGTTTCCGACCGAATATTTAATCAGAAAATCTTTCCTGGATGTACACCAACGCAGGTGGTCTCCTGAAGAAGCTTGCCGAACTGAGATAACGTCAATCATCACATGTCTGGGACCTCACCTTAGCGACTGAAACTTCTTTGTACTCAGAAATTACCGACGCAGAAGTCGCGATACATGGTATGTACCTTCATGGAAACAATCGCCTCAGCAAGGGCGAATGGCTAACTTTATACTGCCGTGGTTGCATGCAGTGCAAACATGTAGACGATCCGGAAACGTCAATCATAGACTCACTTTAGTACGGTCTGCGATTGAGACGAACGACACTTCCCTTGTGGCAATTGTTTATCGTCCCAAATGTCCACCTCAGAGATGGACTCCCGACTGGCATTAGCCTTGTGGAGAGGCCTATGACGACGATACAGCAATGTTCTTATCTCAGGTGAATTCGTTGTTCACGATCCGGAAGTTCCGGCACCCCCAGCGAGCAATTCGAGACCAAATTGTAAGATTTTATTGCAAGCATTGCACTTCTTAGTCATTTCAGTTCGCCTACCAGATTCAGAGTTGGAAACAAACCATCTGTGCGTGAGTTAGCACTCACGAACGAAAAGCCCGTGAACGACAAGCCATCGATTTAGAGTCCTCTAGGACTGAGCGACTACATCACCATAATTCACACCTATGTGTGTTATGCGGATTAGCCACTAGGACATACTGACTTGTTCCGGACAATCACACACCACGGCATACTAACACAAATTGTTGGAGAAACCATCTAGGAGTTATTGCACTACTGTTCCATTGATACTTCTTGGGTAGAGTTTTCTGGCAAGTTCAGCGATATGATTAAATCCACATCGGAAAAGAGGCCCCTTCCTTTGGCAACAGCTTCATCATTCATTAGTGGCGGAACCCGAAAGCAAATGGCGGTAATAGACGCAACATGAGGTGTGTACAGTGCTGATCATAGCCCTGACAACTGGAGAAGCTATGTTGTGCACCGTAATTACTGCACCCCCTTGTCTGTGAGGACAAATTAGTACACCAACATAATCTAGCGGATTGGTCTTCTGCTGATAACAGCCTCTGTACAAAGGTGTGAACAACCTCCATAATGTGAAGCATGGTGTTCCTTCACACATCTCAGCAAATGGATTTGCTCGAACTGCCGAGGATGTATCCAACGTTCTACGGCTCCAATTTGCCCCAATATTCCGACGCGCCACCGGCATGTGTCATATTTCTGCCCCATCCAACCAAAGGCCAGGATTTCCCCACCTGACTTTTGAGTATGCTGCTATTGTTGCGCACCCATAGACCTCTCGGTGTAGACAAGATTCTCCTGAAAGCTTTGCAGGTAGCAGCTATAAGAGGATAACTGAGCCATTAACCCAATTTTTCTAAACATGTATGGATGAACAGCAGGTTCCCATCGTGTGGAAGCAGGGTATCGTTACCCCGATTCCTAGGGTGGAAGCTGTTCGGAGCCCACCAACTTTAGCCCAGCACTTTTCTTCCCGGTGAGCTCAAAGTTGACGGAGTCGCTCACAGCGGAAGCACTAGTGCGCCAATCTTGAAAGATCTAACTCCAAGGCGCCGGAGCAATATGCACTCCTTCAGCATCAGTCAAGTACTGCCAATCTACTGATTGCGCGTGTCAGTTGGACCGAGGCAGCGGATAGTGTGACCAGCACATATGTCATCTATTCCAATTTTCTAATACCCTTGATCACTTAGATCACTCACTCCGTTTCGTAAGCTGCAAGTGTACGCAATCGGGAACCCTGTCCTTGGATGAATCGGAAAATTCCTCCTTCACCGGTTGTTTCACGTTTGGGTTTCTGAGCACATTTGCTGATTCTATTGATGTGGACATCCTTGTTTCCTAAGGATCAGTGTTGGGACCGCGCTCCATCTTGGCCTTGATTAACGATTTTGTGCGTATCATCGAGTCGAGTTGCCTGCTTTTTGTTAGTGACCTCCAGAATTGGCTGGCGCTTGGTTGTCAGGAATTTCACGATTTGCAGCAAGGGCACTTAGACCGTGCTTTTGGATGGCCAGAGGCAAATCAACTTCCGTTCAACGCGGTCAAGCGCAAAAATATACATGTATGCCAAATGCCCACTAATGCATGCAAGCTTGGAGACCACATTTTGAGGACCGTCTTACAAGAGGGCGACGTTGAGGTGATGATGAAAAACGACCTCAGCTGTTTGGTGCAGTCACTGAAGACGTCCTAAACAGCGAACAAGCATGTTGGTATCCTACCGAATGCGTTCGGGCGGTTCGGCCCCTCCATCTTTCCTCAACTCCCCAATGCGGATGTGTGGCCCCATGTGCAGTACGAAATTCAGGCCTAGTAACCGTGGTTAAAACGCCACCATGTTAGACTGGAGACCCCACAGCGAAAGACAACCAAAAATGTGTAAAGATTGTTCCACCTGCCATACCACCTACGACTAAAGCCCTAGGGGTGTACAGCAGACGGTATTGTCGTCTACGGGGAGACCTCATTCTGGTTTATCAGAAATCAACTAACCCGATCACGCTTGCCGCCAACTCCTGAAACGGCCACAACACAAAGTGAGTGTTTACCAGCTGAACCTGACCACCCGATATACTGGGGTGGAATGCCCCCGTAAACTTTTTTTAAACGACTCGAGGATGCATTGCATCATCTGCATTACTTGATATGAATGCTGTTCATCGAGTACCGACAAGACGCAGATAAATATTATGCTCAGCGAGCTCCGCGGAGTTGGTTTAAACAAATATATGAGGGGTTGAATTAAAAGTTTTGAGCCACAAAAAGATCAAACGAGATACAGAGCGTTTGATAATTTTAGCACATCTAGTAAGTTATTCACAATAGTCGTTGCCGTTCCGCGTAGCTAAATGGTCTCAACCACAGACTAGTAACAGTCGAGTTGCGGGTTTCAGCCCTAACAGGGTGAGATGGAATGCGCACTGCTGATGATTCCCGAAAGGATGCAACGGCTGTACAGTAATTTTCCATTCAACTCCCCCTACTACTCTACTGGAATTAATTTTTCAACATAATCACCACCAAGCTCAACATATTTACTCCAGCGGTGCTGAAGCGTCTTTATCATTGGGGAAAAGAACACTTTAGATTGCGACTCTAAAAACGCTTCTGCGCCTTCAGTTATGTCACAATCGATGAGAAAGCATTCGCCAGCTAAACCTATTTTAAACACAAAAATAGATGGAAGTCAGCATGAAACAGGTTTGGTGAATAAAGCGGGTGAGTAAGAAGTTGGAAATCGAAATCATAGACTGTCTTCTGAAATAAGGGAAGAAGTGTGAGCTGGTGAATTCTTACTGTGGAAAATGAATCCCTTCATCTGCATTCCTCAACCTTTCCTAGAAATATTTTCCGAGACGTTTCGGAAGCTCACAGTAATACCTTCCGGTAATGATACAGCCCCCTTAATAGAAATCAATCAAATCAGTCAATCAAATTCCCATTTAATCATCAAGCAAAAGGGACCGAAGGTAAACAATTGTTTTCGATGAATTCATCGTCAGACCTTCACAATCATGTGGGTAAAGTGCAATGGAAGTAAAGGTGGTTTTGATCAGTCCAAATGAAATTGGATCACATGCCAACCAGGGGCATAAACCAGTAATAAACGTATACGATAAGCGCAAACTAGGGCAAAGATGTAACCAATTGATTGCTTCTGGCCTCCGAATCGTCCAGTTTATCTGGCCAGGGTAACTTAAGAGATTCGACCAGTTTCTTTCGTGAACACAAAAGCGGTTGCTACAACCGAATACTGATCGCCTCAGCTGTAGCGAGGGTGCGGAGGCGCAGGCCTTTCGATTGGATTGGCGGAACCTTGTAGAGAATTTGAAAGGCGCCGACTGGATCAAGTTCATGCCCACTATCAACTAGATGAGCCATAACAGAGCTAGTTATAGCCCCGGTACCGCCTCGACGTAACCAGCGTGGAAGGTGCTCATTAATGCGCTTTGACAAGTCCCGTACCGTTCGACCGATGTAAGTAGTGCCACAGGCACACTCGAACTGATAAATGACAATAGAAGCGGTCAGCATCGGCAACTTGTCTTTGTTGCAAATGCGAATGAGGGTTCCCGTTGAGAAAGTACACTTGAGCTTAGCAGCTGGAAAAGTTGAGTTAACGGCTGTAGAAAGGCTTCTGGATACACGTTCGGCGGCTGCGTCTTCTTTAAAAGGTAATCTTATAAATATTCCTTTCTTCTCAGCTGTTAGGACCAGTACCGGGCCGGGTTTGTCTTGCATGTTCTTAAGGATGAATCGAGCAGGATACCCATCTTCAAGCAGCACATTTTGAATGATCTCCAACTCCGTATCCAACGTGTCTTCAGAACAAATGCTGCGGGATTTTGTGGTTAAAGAGCGAATTAGTTTTCGCTTGTATCTCAAACGAACGAAGCTATGGAAGTTTGTATACTGGCCACTCCAAGTTTTCTTCCTGTAGACGTGCCGTTGGATCGAGCCATCTACTCTACAAGTTAACAATACATCAAGGAACTGTAACTGGTTGTTCGCTTCCTTCTCGCAGGCAAACTGCAATGCTGCGTGGGCCTGATTAAAGCGTTCAATAACAGGGTCGAAGTCAGTGGACTGATCGGCAACAACAAATTTGCCATCCATATGGCGAGGATAACAATCAAAGGTGGTGATCTCCGCATGTAGTTTGGTGTTCTCTAGTTTTGCCATGATACATAAGCAAGCAGCGGACCTAGTGGTGATCCCATGGCTACACCATCTTTTTGACGGTAGTAGGTGCCGTTGAATAGGAACTGTATGTTCCAGGTGCAACGCAAAAGGAGACTTTTCAAAGCGCGCAATAGTATGCCCATCGTTGTGTGTGTTTCGTTGATGTAGGTGCGAATGTAATCAATTGTCTCGAGAAGTGGGACGTTGGTGAAAAGCGAGACAACATCCAAGGAAAACATTATTTTCTTACTCTTTACCCATGTGATTGTAAAGGTTTGACGATGAATTTATCGAAATCAATTGTTTACCTTCGGTCTCCTGTTCTTGACGATTAAATGGGAATTTTCCGCTTACTGAAATCGTCCAAGCCATCCTCAGTGGTGAAGGAGCTATATCAGTTCCTTAAGTTCTCCACTAAGCTTGCCGAAGCTAAAACTTGCATACAATTTTTCAATGATTGCATTGAACGCAATGAATATCCCAGCAGATTTCGGAAGCAACTACGCCGCAGTCGGATCTATCCTAACACCAAATCTCTTAGACGGCATGCTTTGAACCAGCGTGACACGGTGCAACCCAAAATTGCCGAATTCGAACGCAATATGGCGCAGCGCCAGCATGCGGTTAATGATTTAGTCTTGGACGTAAATCAAACATACCTGGATTACGTTCAGTCTATCACCGCAAACCGTGAACGACAGGCGTTTGGCCTTAACAAAACCTTGAACCAGGTTAAGCCTTAATCTACTTTCCCAAGTAGACCTGATAGATACGTGCATAACTTTGCAGGCCTGAAGTTGAACTCTACTTTAATGGAAGTTCTGTCACCTGGTCTAAAATTTTGCGCCTCCAGACACAGAGATAATCAGCTGCACTGTGAGTTACAGTTTAAAAGCTTATTTCTTCAAACAAAAGGGTTAGCAGCAAAGTCGAATGAGGACTTGGAACGCTTCAAATGTTGTCTGGTGAACACTTGCTATCAGTATTGTAAGTGTAATGTTCAAAATCATGGTCCACTGACACGCAAGCACTTTGATGCACTGAGGTGTTTAATGCGCAATGATAAGATATTCCTGAGCAAACCAGACGAAGGCACTGTGGTCATTTTATTGGACAAAGACGACTATATAAACAAGTTAGAAAAATGCTGAGTGATGAAACAAAATTTTCCCGAACAATTGGAGAAAAGGATCAGACGGAGCGAACCGAAAGCAGATTACTATGAGCTTGCAAGAGCATCGGAATAGCGGACACATCACAAATACTCTTTATGACAGCCTTAAGCCGAGTGGCACGAATGTTCCGAGACTTTACGGGTTACCTAAGATTCATAAGGCTGATTTCCCACTTCGCCCAATTTTATCAATGGTTAATTCGCCCTACCATTCTGTTGCCCAATGGCTTGTAGAAACACTTGAGCCATTTAGACAGCGACTTACATATTACAGACTTCGTGACACTTTTCATTTCATCGAAAGCGTCAGGGACCGCAACATCAGTAAGAAAATAATGTTTTCCTTGGATGTTGTCTCGCTTTTCACCAACGTCCCACTTCTCGAGACAATTGATTACATTCGCACCTACATCAACGAAACACACACAACGATGGGCATACCATTGCGCGCTTTGAAAAGTCTCCTTTTGCGTTGCACCTGGAACATACAGTTCCTATTCAACGGCACCTACTACCGTCAAAAAGATGGTGTAGCCATGGGATCACCACTAGGTCCGCTGCTTGCTTATGTATCATGGCAAAACTAGAGAACACCAAACTACATGCGGAGATCACCACCTTTGATTGTTATCCTCGCCATATGGATGGCAAATTTGTTGTTGCCGATCAGTCCACTGACTTCGACCCTGTTATTGAACGCTTTAATCAGGCCCACGCAGCATTGCAGTTTGCCTGCGAGAAGGAAGCGAACAACCAGTTACAGTTCCTTGATGTATTGTTAACTTGTAGAGTAGATGGCTCGATCCAACGGCACGTCTACAGGAAGAAAACTTGGAGTGGCCAGTATACAAACTTCCATAGTTTCGTTCGTTTGAGATACAAGCGAAAACCAATTCACTCTTTAACCACAAAATCCCGCAGGATTTGTTCTGAAGACACGTTGGATACGGAGTTGGAGATCATTCAAAATGTGCTGCTTGAAGATGGGTATCCTGCTCGATTCATTCTTAAGAACATTCAAGACAAACCCGGCCCGGTACAGGCCCTAACAGCTGAGAAGAAAGGACTATTTATAAGATTACCTTTTAAAGGAGACGCAGCCGCCGAACGTGTATCCAGAAGCCTTTCTACAGCCTTTAACTCAACTTTTCCAGCTGCTAAGCTCAAGTGTACTTTCTCAACGGGAACCCTCATTCGCATTTGCAACAAAGACAAGTTGCCGATGCTGACCGCTTCTATGGTCATTTATCAGTTCCAGTGCGCCTGTGGCACTACTTACATCGGTCGAACGGTACGGGACTTGTCAAAGCGCATTAATGAGCACCTTCCACGCTGGTTGCGTCGAGGCGGTACCGGGGCTATAACTAGCCCTGTTATGGCTCATCTAGTTGATAGTGGGCATGAACTTGATCCAGTCGGCGCCTTTCAAATTCTCTACAAGGTCCCGCCAATCCAATCGAAAGGCCTGCGCCTCCGCACCCTCGCTACAGCTGAGGCGATCAGTATTCGGTTGTAGCAACCGCTTTTGTGTTCACGAAAGAAACCGGTCGAATCTCTTAAGTTACCCTGGCCAGATAAACTGGACGATTCGGAGGCCAGAAGCAATCATTTGGTTACATCTTTGCCCTAGTTTGCGCTTATCGTATACGTTTATTACTGGTTTATGCCCCTGGTTGGCATGTGATCCAGTTTCATTTGGACTGATCAAAACCACCTTTACTTCCATTGCACTTTACCCACATGATTGTGAAGGTCTGACGATGAATTCATCGAAAACAATTGTTTACCTTCGGTCCCTTTTTCTTGAAAATCAATCATCAACACAATTCTACAATCTCAATATGCGGATGTCATTAACTTGCCGGCTGACCGTGTGACCTTAGCCTTCTTTGGCATAGGAGATGATACACGCTTACACTGCTTTGATTTTTCTTTTCTCCTTGCCTTATGGTGTTGAACCCAACAGTCATCTACAGTGAAGATCCGTGCAAATTAATCAATCGACGCCTGCTCAAACAGTGCGGAATTTTTCTTTGACATCACATGCAATATGCGCTTCTGCTCATGAGTCAGGAAACGTAGCACCCATCGAGCAGAAATTGTGAATAACCTGGATCCTCCGTCAGAATAATAACTCCTTGCTCCTGTGAGATACCCAAACTCTTTTTTCTGACGGGTTGATAATTGCATGCTTCGATGAACGTATGCATTGCTAGGCCAGGATATCCTTTGGTCGCAACGGTTGATGGCCTCCCTGACCTGCGCTCATCTGCAATACTCTCCATGCCGCGATTAAACTCTTGCACCCAACATCTAACTGTGGCATATGAAGGGGCACTGTCAAGCGATGTATTGAGCATATCTTGGTGGTTTTCAGATGGTGTTATTCCTTTGAGGTGCAGATAATTGATCACTTCACGTTGCTACAATTTATGAACTGTCGCTAAATTTCAGACTATGTTTACTTCACGAATTTGCTTAAATGAAAGTAAAAGCTACACCATTGTGGATTTGCATAAAATACATAAGAAAGTCGTGGATTATAAGAAACCTTATTTGGCTTGCCTGGTTAGGGAATTTCTGCACCAGGCTCAAACATTTCATTTAACCCACGTACATGTGTTAGCAAGGATATTATGGTGAGGCCGTGATGTGCGTTTCACGTTGGGGTGATTTCTTAACTTACGTAATGCATACAAACCATTTCACTGAACCTGTCAAGCCCCGGCACTTTTATCCGTATTATACCATTGTTTCATTTAGCAGGAAACCAGCTAACGGTTCCAGAAGTTATATCGGGTCGCATGGAAGCCTTAATTTGTACAATTAAGGGCTTTTGTTGGCCTAGCTATAAAAAACGATACCGAAGGATGTTGCCAACTAGGGGACGGTGTTAGGTCTCGAACGGCCTGCTCCAAGGAAAATCGTGCTGTCTGAGAATCAAGTCGAGTTCACGCCACTGATTCAGGCAAAATCTTGTAACATGCAAAGGAAAACAGCATTTCACACAGAGCAAAGTCGAATGCGCACAGGAAACGAAACAAATTGCTTTGTTCAGAAGGTAAGTGCGCAATTTCCTACAAGCAACTGTGTGCTTTGTATCAGAACAGTCTCAGTTACAAGCAAATAGTGTTTTTCCGTGTTACAGAACATGTGTTACAATTTCTCGTTTCACAATACTCACAAGTCTCTTAGTTCTTGAAGCCTATAAAGTCAAACGAGCAAACAACCGTGATTCGAACTGTATCAGTGTGCTTCATCCCACGTGGACCTGTTCTGTGTTTGACAATATACTACTCGTTTGGCGGTTGTCTTCTGATCTCACGGGGAAGCTGCTAACTCGAGCCCTGAGGACACAACAACGGCAAGAGTGCAGCGCACTCAGCGGTCGCACGTAGCAACCCTAAGCGAGCACTAACCCAAGGCTAGGCTAGACTGACTGACTGACTATGCCGTCGTACTCACCCGTCGCTTCTACCACTTTGTGGTTTATCCATCACCAATTTGCTACACACATTTATTGGACTCAGATATATCAGTTCCACAAGAGGACTGTTATTTTTGGACAATTCGTATATTCTCAAAGTCTGATCCACGTCTAAGTTTCTGCCAGATTTTCGTTGAAATTTATACGTGAAAACCTCCGGTTTGCGGTACCTCGGATTTTTGCACTTGTTCGAAAGTGCTTTGTGGAAACGAGCCAGTTAACTGAAAATCATGCTTCTTCAATACCATTTGCCTTCGCTGTCTCGCATTTTGCGTAAGGTTGATGCATAGCCAAAATTAAATCGGGGTTGATCGATATCCCAATCACTCACCATTCTTCGTGACCCTGTCAGCCAGTGCATCTGCATAGCCCATCACCCGGACCGCGAAGCCACACCGACCGCTCACTTGAACTTTGTAACCACAACGCTCGCTTGACTGATGTATGCAGCTACCAAAGTTGTAAAATTAGTGTACATCAGCCAATGCGCTGAGTCAGATAACGACACCAAGCTGAATAGTGAAAAGCAAATAAATGATAATCAAAAATTGCTTCTATGGTTCAGAACTATGTAATGGATTATTCAAATTAGGGGTAGTCTGCTTGCGCTGTTCTAAACGTTAAGATTCAAAGTGCGTAAAATTATCCTAACGAATGCGAGCTTGGAATGCCCCCCAGACGTCCAGCGGTTTTGTCCTGCGTTTTAGACCACCCTATTCGTCAAGTGTACGCTTATCTTAGTCCATAAGTGTGACCGGTTAGCAACATAAGTATAAGTATACACGTTAAAAGTACTTTACTTGAAGCTGCCACGAAAGTTTGTGGCTTCTACGCAAAGGATAGGTGCACAATTTGTGTACATAGAACCCCAATCGGCAAGGTCCCTAGCACCGTTATCTCTCACAAATACTGCTGAAAGTCAGGCGAGCAACAACCAGCACACGAAACGTGTAATCTACTAAATTCCACCTGTCACAACAACTTCTATCATTCACAGGGATTGGGCAGTCGGAAAACAGTCCTCTGCATCTGCAGCTTGAAGGTATCTTGCCGCGTCAAATTCCCCTGTGAAGCCAGTCATCTAAGCAGGGATTACTGTCAAGGTCGTCCTTGGAGGTCTACTCTGTTACAAAGATCATTAATACGAATAGAGAGACAAATAGTAGACCAACATCATTTGGCATAAAGCTAGTACCAATGATCACCCGACTGCTGCCCAACAAAAAAGGGATCTAACTTCAGTGCCTCGACTGCTGTATGTCCAATTGTTTCTGCATTTATCGCCATTACATTGCGGAGCAATCTACCGGAAGACAAAGGCTAATGGAACTCACTGTGCCTTTTGATGAACGTCAACGAAAAACCAGTACTAGTTACTTGTCACCCGAACTCTGCATATTGTGGCGAACCCAGACAAATTAGAGTAACACTCGAAACCTCCAACGATGTAGAAAACGTTTTATTCACTGCAAATACGCAAAAACACGGGTTCTGGGTGGTACACAGCCATTCAAATGTTCACTGAAGCGTGGTACAATCGAGAAACACCGAAGGGGGACAAGACAAGCAAGATCGCTTAGACAAAATCTTCAGCCATGGCGCGCAAAGTCTTCCTTCCAACGATAGTCAAAATGCCGAAAACCAGGATTTAGAACGGTGGCGGTTCATTCCTGAATCACTTTCCTTTGATAATGTTGTAGGGCGATCACACAAAAAGCTGTCCATCGCATCAAAATAAAGAAACTACGAATCGTGAATCCCGAGACTCGTGGTTCCTTCAAAAGAAGCAGCAACGGATGTTGCAGATCAACGGCGGAAAACTTGGAAAAGCCTTCCTTTTGTACTTTGGTACAGAAGCGTTTCAAAGTCCAGATATGAAATCATCTGAAACGGAAAACGAACCGGATATGAGACAGGAGTTTGACTTGACTGCTCCTTTACTCGATTCTGATGTATGTTTGGAGAGGATTGGGACTCGCCTTGGCCAAATCAAGTTGCAGCCGAAGTGTCAGTATCCCATCGAAAACAAATAACGACTGACCTCACATTGCTCGACATTCTTTCCCACCTGACTCCCTAAATTCCCTATAAGCTCCCAGTGTTGCGGAAACGTTAAGTACTCCCGCAAAAAAGCGCAACTGCGCCACAAACTCCAGTACATGGGCTGAACCACGCAGAGTACCATTCCTACTCACAACGCAGCAGGACCCAACCAGTCCGAGTCAGAGCGCAACTGTGCTAAAGTGAACAATGATTTTCGTAAACCAACCGGCTCGATGAGGGAGTTCATTTCTCGCACAAGCGCTCTCAAAGGTCCGCCTTGTCTGGTGCGTCTCTGTGGTCTGCTTGGGACGTGAGTGGTCACGTGCTCTTACCTCAGTTGGCTGGCTTCGCGTGTTGCATAGGGGCACGAAGTCTCTCGGCCGAGTGCGTATCGTTTGTCTGGTTTCGCGGACACCGCGTTAGTCACTTCGTGCGTTGACTAGGCACCGCGTCTCAGTGTCACTTGCAAACTTCGCTGCTAAGCTAACGCGAGCAGGGGAGTGCAAATCGAATACACCTCGAGACTAAAAAATGCCCTGCTTTTATACCAATGCCGAAAGTCTTTTTAATAAGCTTGTTAAACTGAAAGCTCGCCAATTTTCTAAGCCATGCGATATCATCGGTATCACGGAGCCATGGCTACACGCTGAAGTCTCGCTACGGAGCATGTCATTCATTCGGAATGATAGGCTAGAAAAAGGAGGGAGGAGGGATTATGTATCAAGGAAGCGACTTATAGTGCGCGGCCGTGGAGAATTCATACTCATATTTCCCCGATTCTGTTCGGTGGTAGTTGCGGATAAAACGCAGACACACTTGCCTTATAGCCTTGGTGTGCAGTCTCCTCAAACTCCACACCCGTAGCGAACTACTAACTAACGACAGCTTTAAGGTGGATTTTATTCGGTAAACACATCCTCATCATGGGTGATTTCAACGTACACTGTTCAAAAACTACTACCAAGCTCGGGAAATAATTCAAACTCGAACTACAGGAGCTCGTAACCAGTGTTCCACTCTATAATCACGACATTTTAGTTACTCGCTTTAAAACAGGTAATGGGCCATCTGTGCTGGATCTTGTGCTTATCAACGAAGAACATTTGATTGATGTGTTCGTTGCGGATTTTCTTTCGGGTCGAAGTGGTCATGCGCTCATTAGTTTCAACTTCGTCTGCTATGCGGAATATCGTCACTAGAAACCAGTGATGGTGCGCACCATTACACGCTACGACCGCTTAACCCAGCTCGTCAGTTCTACAACCTGGTCCTACTTCGCTGAAGGCCATCTGGAAGTCGCTTGACTCAAAGTCGTCAACAATTCCAGTCAACATGTTATGGGTGCCTCAGAACCAGGGGATTGCAGTGGGGTTGAAATTGTTTTTTGTGAGGAGGAGAACGCGAAAATACATAACGGTACGCCACACATCCTGGCCAGAGTAATGACCATCACCAACGCTAGATAACTGGAACAACTAGTAGCGCAGCATAACCACTGCACTCAATTGCTCAGAGATGACAAAGTCGCAAATCAGCGGAAGATGGCAAAACTCTTCGGCGTCAACCATAAACTGCAATACAAGCACGTCAATGGCCTACGAAAGGTGAGGCAAGAATTTCCTCCATTCAGGACAGCTGACGGTCTAATAAGAAAGGCTACAGAAGTAGCAAGCACCTTGCGGATGCAATATGCCCCCATATTTCAGATGGCGTTAATATCAGGTGATCTTCCAGCCTCATTCGCCGTCGCCAGGACTCACCCAAATCTCTTTTACTGCTGAAGCTTCATTGCAAAAGCTGACGTCTGCACAACCACAGCTGCCCTAATATGAATATAATGCAGCCAGGAGCACTGGGTGCAGCAGAAAGACAAATGGTAGAATATTTCGCTCAGTTCCGTCAGCGCTGCTTAGACCAGAAACAGCTTCCTGCAACGTGAAAGCTTGGAATATTACCTCCGATTTACAAAGACGAAAGGAAAACTGAGCCTTCGAACTACCGCCTAAAATCACTTCTCCATGAACTGTTCAAGATCATGAAATCAAAGACTGCAGATATGCTGATGTACTGTCTGGTAAACGGAAACACTATTACTCCCGACCAGCAAGTCTTCCGTCGACAGAGATGATGCACAACAATTCAAATAAGCGCAAGGAATATTTGGACCCAATCAGCTGAAGCTAGTGGAGGTTGATATTATCTACCAGGATTTTTCGAGGGCATTCGATCGTCCAGATCATCGGATACTCCTTTCCAAGCTCCAATAGTAAGAAATGGGTGATCCTCTTCTAAGCTGGACCACCAGTTTTCTTATTCAACGGCAATTAGTGGTCAGTGTTCGGAGCCCTTTATCTGACCCCATAAAGTTGAGTATTGTGTGCCTCAAGTCGCAGTTCTAAGTACATAATTGTTTCTATGAACAAAAACAATGATTTTATACGGGTTAAGAAGTGTTGCTTTACAAGTCCCGCTGGATAGTTGGTGGGGATATCGAAATAACAATCAGGATAATAATGATAGTAAAACCATTAGTACGTCAAATATGAAAATAAGGACTTATCGTTTGCTCCTCCGTTGTCCTGTAACCCGCTCAGATTTACAGCACCCACATTTAACATCAAATAATTCCATGGTAAACTCCAGGTGTAGGATGGAGACGTAGTGTTAAGTGACAAAGTGTAATTGGATGAGTGCATCGTCCAACCATCTTTTAAATACTGTTAGTGTCGGTGCAGAGACGACCGATTCTGGGAGAACATTCTACTGGTGACAGACACGAATGGAAAAGAAATTTCTGCGGCACTCAGACGGCTATACTGTACAGCGAGTTTTAATGACTGGCCCCTCAGGATTGTATTAGTACTGAGTCGCAGTAAAGGGCGGCACACATGATGTGGGTCTCGCAGAATCAAGTATGACATAATCAGATCGCCTCGTAGTTTGCGATAGCTTCCACTGAATACCCCCAATTGTTGCAACCTCTCCTGGTATAGAAGATTGCACTTTCCAATTACGTTCTTAGATGTCCGACGTTGTGGCTGCTCCAACACATTAAGGTCGTGTTTCAGCCATGGATGCCAGGCTTGAATTGTGTATTCGACATGGGGACGAACATTTGCACTGAGCACTTGCCAAAACATAAATCTGTTTATTTGTCCAAACGCTCCTCGCAACGGCCCGAGGTGTTGGTTCCCAGTCTTTAAGACTTTTTCAGATTGCCTGGAGCGACTCAAGTAACCTTGAACGAGCACACCCAAGTCACGTTCGAGAGTTGATTGTTGTACTATATTCGTTCCGAGCCAGTATGAGTAGCTGCTCTGATGTTGAATGGAAAGTACCTTGCAGTTAGTGACCTTGAAATGCAACAAGTTTTGTGTTGAACATTGATACACCGTATCTAGTTCACTCTGAAACAGATGCCTCTAGGCGTTCACTTGGATCCTGCGCCAAATCTTGATATCGTCAGCAAACATTAAGACGTTTGAAGCGATTCCCTGTGCAAGGTCACTACTAAACACCAAAACAAACCTAGACCTAGAACTGAGACTTGAAACACACCACACTCGACTTGTATGGGGTCCGAAAAAGAGCTCCGAACTCTGATCACTAATTGCATTTGAAGTAGAAGTTGGCAATCCAACTTAAAAGAGTGTCGTCGATCCCATAATGCTGGAACTTGTAGCGTGGTATCCAGTGGTCTAGACGATCAAAAGCTTTCGAAACATCCAGGTAGATCACATCAACGCCTTCTCCAGCGTCAGCTGACTCGGTCCAACTACTGCGTGCAATTAGTAAATTAGCTGTGCATGACCGCTGTCGGCGGAAACCTTGCTGCTCAGACGTGATGATGTTAGAGTTTTCCAGATAGCACACCAGTGCATCGGCAACTATGGATTCCATGACCTTGGAGAGTAAAAAAGAAGGGATACTGAGTAGAAGTTAGAGGGATCAGTTCTATTTCCCCTTTTGTGAATTGTGGTTATTATTTCAACTTTCCACGTGGCAGGAACTTGATTCTAATCTAAGCAGCACTGGAAAAAACTGAAGTTAAGTTCCTGCCATTTGTCTTGCTGCTGCTTCCAGTGCCTCTGGACGAATAGTGTCGACAGCCGGCGAGCCGTGTTTGCGTAGAGACCTCAGCTTTTGCAGTACAGCCTCCGCGATAAAAGTGATGTGGGTTAGTCTTGGCGAGCAGAATACAAAGGTTGGAAGATCTCTTGGTGGCTAGACCCTCTGAAACGTGGGGGCATATTGAATCTGCAGCGCGTTTGCTGCTTCCATAGCCGTTCTTGTTGGACCACCAGCCATCCTGAATGGAAGAAATCATTGACTCACCTTTTGTAGAGTACTGACGTACTTGTACAGCAGTTTGTGGTTAGCACTGAAAGTTTTTGCGATGTTCTGCTGATAGGCCGCTTTGTCTTCTCTTAGCACTTGCCTGCAGCGGTTACCTTGGGCTACGTAGTTATCCCAAGGTTCTGATACTGCAGCTTCTCTGTACACTCGCCACGCTGCGTTGCGTACTGTCATCCATTTTCGCGTTTTGCTCCTAACGAAAGAAACTGATCTGCACTTATTGCAAGCTTTTATCTCTGAAGCTTGTGCAATCAGCTGACTGAATTTTTTGACGAACTCGAGCCAGGCGACTTCCGGCGGTTCTTCTTCGAGGAAAGACCATGTTGTGGCGCTGACTAGCTGGGCGAGTCGGTCGTACCTTGTGATGGTTCGCACAGTCTCATCGTTATCATTCAGATATTCTGCATAGCAGACGAAGTTGAAACTGATGACTGCGTGATCATTGCGACCCAACGGGCAGTCTAAAACCAACGCATCAATCAAATGCTCCTCGTTGGTAGCACAAGCTCCAGCAGAGATGGCCAGTTACCAGTTCTGAACCGAGTGGGCAAAGTGATGTGGCTGTAAAGAGGAATAGTAGTTACTAGATCTTGTAGATCGGTTTTGAATTGTTCTCCGATCGTGGCAGGGGCTTCTAAACAATGTACGTTGAAATCACCCATGATAAGAATGTGAGGGTACTTTTGTTGTAAACTGCACCTTAAAGCAGCCATTAGGTGGTAGTCGGTTTCGGGTGTTGAGTTAGGGGCGCGGTACACCAAGACAATAAGGCAAGCGTCCCTGCCTTTTAACTGCAACCGGCACCAAAGAGAGTCGGGGAACTGCGAGACTGAATCCTTCACGGCTTCGCACTGTAAGTCGTTTCGGTAGTACAAGATTACCCCTCCTCCTTTTGTGAGCCTGTCGTTCCGGATCAGCGACATGCCGGGTAGCGAAACTTCAGCGTCCGTCATTCCCGTGTGCAACCATGTCTCGGTGATACCAATGACATCATACGAGCCGGAAGCTTGGAGATCTTTCAGTTCAGCCAGTTTGTTAGAAAGTCCCTGAGCATTTGTATACAAGCAAGCCAGTTTCTCGGTCTCTAGGAGCCCGCAGAGAGGTGAAGCTGTCAAGTGTGGGCGAATGCCGACCGATGGGAGGTCGGCAGTTACTCGTTATTTTTGATGGGTCAATGATACCTCGTCTGAAACTTGATTCGGCTAAGGTGTGTCCCAATCTTCGTTTAGACCTACGTCAGAGTCAATTAAAGCAGCAGTCAAGTTACGCTTTTGTACATTCGTCGGTACGCTTGCTGCTTCAGTTGCTTTAATACTTGAACTGTGCAAAGCTTCCGCGACCTTTAACCGAAGTCCGCAAGGAAGGACTTTACAATTTCTCCTCCATTGGTCCAAAACATCCTTTGCTTGTTGCTCTGACTTAACCACTAGTTTTAGGATTCTAGGCCCGCATCCTCTATAATTTGGTGAGAGAAGTATCCTGTTGAACGATAGCATCACAATATTATCCAAAGAACCTGTTTCACGAAGGAACCGTCCTTATTCCAAATCGTGCTTTCCCCTCTCTTGAACACCGTTAGAAGGATGTTCTGGCACACCATATATGAAGATTGCGTTTAGGCGGTCTTGCTTGCTGTGTCACACTTTTTGATTGTCTCCCGCTCCAAGGGATATCAGCACAGGTGCGTATCCCAAAGGATCCCTGTTTCAGTGCGTTTGCGGAAAGCAAAAACGTTTTCTACATCGGTGGAGGGTTCTAGTGTTACTCAAATAGGTCTGGGTTCACTATAGTTTTGTGAGTTCGAATGACGAGTAAATCTTAATAATTTTATGGGCTTGGCTTTGACAATCATCAGCACGCACAATGAGTTCCATTGGTCTTGGTCGTTCGATAACTTATCCCGCAATGTGATGGCGGTAGATTCAGGGACATTTAAGCATACAACAGTTCGGGCACTATTGTCGGATCCCTATTTCTTTGATCTACAAGTTAGGGTACTCGTTTGTCCTGACATGCTGACAGGTGTTGATTGTATACTGCATGTCATTCTATTGCTGTTAACGGTGTTTCAAACAGAAGAGACTGCAATGACGGCCTTCCGGAGGACCTTTGCAGCAATCTCTGTGTATGTAACTGATGTTCTGGAGGGCTTTGTCTCGACAAGAGACACTTGAGCTACAGGTACCGTGGGTTGGTATCTGGCTGCCTAACCCTTGTTAATGCTAGATATCAGATCTAGTTGGATTTGCTTAATCGGACGG
The DNA here is from genome assembly GCA_944474145.2 of Dicrocoelium dendriticum. Lineage (NCBI taxonomy): Eukaryota > Metazoa > Platyhelminthes > Trematoda > Plagiorchiida > Dicrocoeliidae > Dicrocoelium > Dicrocoelium dendriticum. The sequence continues at coordinate 87,754,871 of OX104063.1, forward strand.
TTCGAATGGTGCCTGATTTTCGTTGCCATGAGTACTGGTTTAATCTTGTAGGTACGGTCAGTATTCGCCTGTCATTTTCCAACTTTGGAGAAGACAACGGAGATGGAGACGTGGCTGATTGCGTTTCAGCGGAAGTGGATTGTGCAGCATTCGGTTGCTTAGAAGCCGCTAAACACCCGTGGTGCATACTGGATTCCATTAAATTAATCTTACCGTTCATCGTCTGCTCGACTTTTGCCGTTAACCGGTTGCACTTCTGAACTAGGATAAGCGTGCACTTAACGAGTGGGATGGTGGAGCACGCAGTACAGAACCAAAGTGCATCTTGGGAGTTATTTGCCTCTCGTACCTGTTGCTGAGACACATTTGCACATTTCGGATGATATCATTCCAAACATTGTGAGCAAACCAGTCCGATTTTAACTACTCGATGACATTTGCCTTATCCGAAATTGTCTTTGGTTTGGAGCGTTTTCGGATTCGTATTTGTTTCAAGCAATCCGGTGTCGTTACCTGATCCAGTAGGTTGATTATCGTTCTGTACTTTTCCAGCTTTGAGAGCGGTGCACATCGGTCAGGCGAGCGTGGTGATTGCAAAGTCATTAGGGCTTGTTAATGATCTCTCTCAGGTAATTGCTCCATACTTCCTACTGCTTGCCGACGACATCAAGTGTTTGCGCAGCAAGCAGGGGAATGCCGCCAAGCCTTTGCTTCAGAGTGATCTAGACACTACACATCAAGGGTCAGTCCGAAATGTAATGCATTTCAATGTGGGTACATGCAAGGTAGTTTCCATCTGACACCAAATCAACTATCCATGCATGCTCGGCACTCGTGTATTTTAACAAGCTTCAGTCGGACATGGTCTGGGTGTGCTGGTTCTGAATGACTTAGATTGCTCCAGACGATCCGAGAAGGCTTGGAAAGCTAGTAACCAACAAGCCGGTCTGCTGCGATGGGCGTTCCGACAAATAGACATCTCCATTTTCCGACCGATGCTCAGTGTGTATGTTCGCCATCATGTCGATACGCAACTTAAGCTTGGCATCCATGGCTGAGCCACGACTTTAATGCACTGGAGCAACTTTAACGTCCGGAATCCAAGTACATCATTGGAATGCGTAGTCTTCCATACGAGTAGAGGCTGGAACCATTTGGGGTATTCGACTGACGGTATCGCTGTTTACGAGAAGACTTGCTAATGGTCTACTTGATTCGGCTCGACTCACATCATGTACAAACTTGATAGGCCACACATAGAAACACGTAGAACAGTACGGCCGTCTGGAGTGCCGCAGAAAGTACCTTCCTTTTCCCGTGTCACTCATGAAATGCTCTCCCCAAATCAATCGTTTCTACACAGACGCGAGCCATACCTAAAAGACGGTTGGATGGCGCAATCACCCACTTACACTCTGTTATTAATCATTATGTCCCAGCCTACTCCTGGAATGCACCTTGTATTTATTTGCTGTTAACTGTGGATGCTGTGAAACTAGGCGGATTGCAGGACTACAGCTAACAAACGATAAATCTTTCTCTCCATACCTAAGGTACTAACGTTTGTGCCATATTTTCGCGATAACCCCACCATACCACCCAGCTGCACTTGTAACACAGTGATTCTGATGCTTATAACTTCATTGTTCATTTCCATTGCAAACAACATACATTTCGACCATCCGCACTAAATACCCAATCGTACAATGAAAAATTTTTTAACTAGATTTTTACACACGCTAACCTGGGGAATCTCATACAGCTAATAAGCACGAGCTCTTTAAAATAATCAAGACATTGTGGCAGTGGCAAGCGCCCTACCACTTGCAGCGATGTCCGACCTAGCATAGCTTGTCATCGAACGGAACCAGGCAAGTACTAATTCCAGACCACCTACCTGACTTAGGAAGCGTTGCAACCCCAGGGACACACGCGACTAGCGAGCTGTATGCAATAGACGCCCGGTCATCGTAAATAGTCTCGCTTCAATGCCAAATCGAGAAGCTTATTCTGGACCGTAAAACCGCAGCGGTACTAGTACATCGCCCCTACGCACGAAATCTACTGCCCTAAGTTACTGATTTTAACATTTGCATTTTGGTAAGAAAGTTCTTAGGTGAGAACAGCAATGCAGCACGTTCGCAGCTAAGCAGTGGAACTTGTAGACTGGCCCATAAATGGAGACTAACGACGTCGGCAAAACTCAGTCGTTTTATCAATATTAGGGATTATGTTTCCGGGACGTAGTTCTTAGTTAGAACCTGGACGGAAATCAATGCTATTCCCTACTCCCATGCCAGCCAATCATCTCTGTGCCGAAAAGCATAAGTGTCATTAACGGCACATCATTAATCACCTACGGCCATCGGTCACTGAACCTAGATCTTCACTGAACGTTCCTTTGGGTAATCACCATTGCCACAGTTCCATTCGTCATCGTCGGTACAGATATCCTCAAGCTTTTCAACCTCTTGGTTTAATACGAAACGTCAGATGGCAGTCGACATTGCTACGAAACTTAGTGAACTTGCACAGACGTCGAGATCGCACCTATCCCAATGGTTCACACCTTTCCTCATACCTAACCAGACTACACCGAACCTTTCTCTCACTACTCCTAGCTCCTTCAGCCAATGAACTTGGCTCTGCCCGTGGCTTCCCAAGTCTCACATCACATTCAGACGAATGGTTCTCCCGTCTCATCACGTCCAAGTAGACTTTTACTAGAAAAGCTTAAGATAGCTAGGGCAAAGTTTGAGCACGTACTGGAATTCGAGATAATCCGAGTGGTGACTACCGCGCAGTTAAGAAGCTGACCACCTCAGACAAGTACCTCATCCCACTAATGCAGAACTTCACTGCATGCCTCACAGTAAAGACTATCTTCAGTAAGATCGACCTTGTGCATGCATATCACGAGATGCCTGTTGCAGAAAGTTCATTTATAAAACAGCCGTTATCACTACCTTCGGTTTGTTCGAATTTGTAAACATACCTTTCGGAATGTGCAACGCCAAATAAACATTCCAACGCTTTAACTAAAGGGTCACCCCCTGTCAAGATTTTGCTTACCCCGACCTGAATGAGATTTTAGTAGGTAGTTTATCGAACGATTAACATTTGACCATATTCGCTCTCTGTCTCTCCAAAGAAACTGGCGTTGCTAACGTCTAAGAAGAAAGCTGTTCACATGCTTCTGTCGTGCAAGTGGAACCACGTAGCAAATGATATCGGACACAAGCTCAAGTCCACTCTAACATGCACGTAAGCCACTGCCCATTTGCGCCTCATGCATACTACCCGGCAACTTGTCCTGGATGACTATCAAAGCAGTTATTCAGCTGGTTCGGCCTCGCATGTCATTTATCAGCTAAGCTGCAGCTGAAGTAGTGTCTACATTGGCAGTAGTGTCTGTCGGTTGGCTCAGAGGGTGGTCGAACACTTGTCAAAGTGGGTGGAACCAGTGATGTCGCAACAGAACGGAACGCCCATCAGAATGAATCAGAGTCTGTCATCATCTTTCACCAAGCGTTCCATGACTACTGGTCATCATGTAAACCCGAAGGCGTCTAAGGTGTGAGCAAGCAACAGGAAGACGATAATGTTGACAGTCAGTGTAGCGTTACTAATTAGTACCTAGCAAACTGTGCCGTGAACACAGAAACGCTTGGAGCACTCCATTAGCTTGCCTTGGTCTTGGTTATGGCCTTTTGATCGGTGTGCTCATTTTTCCAATGTACATATTTGTGCATGTGCTCTGAAACTCGTTGAGCCAACACAGTGTCGCTGTTGACCCGGCCAATGGTTAATTCGGTAAGTCAACCGTAGAAATTCATGGCCAACTCGTTGCATCGTCTGAAATTGAAGTTCATCCTTATGGGAGCTAAACTATTAAAAACTTTATAGCTACGACTTCATTCGAGCACATCCATTGATTTCGCGGTTTGGTCAACTACTATCGACACTTCCTACCCCACAGTGCTCCGCCCATATGACCTCTGAGTGACATTCTCAGAAGAAACGAGCGTATATTATCCTTCCCCTTACAGCACCCAGGATTTTCATGAAGCTCAAATTTATCTGATTTCACTGGCAGTGACGCCTGCATAGTAATGGTGCTCTCCCCTGTCACAGAGTTTCAGATCTTCCTCTTCACCTAGCGCAGTTAGCATAAGCACATTCGAATCGTATTAACTCCTTGTGTTCGGTGGGCATATTTTTACGATTATTTTCTACGAAAAGCGAATTGTACCACCTAAGTTGTTTTAGCGCGCTTTGTGCTTCTATCCAGAAGCGTCCCTTTGTTGTTTTTAACGGTTTTCACTACTGTGTCACTGTGGTCGATCAAGGCTTCTCCGAGTTATCTGTTGGTCCTAGAATTACATCCATAGGATCATTGTTGTGGGTTCGTCAAATATCCCCGCAAAAACGCGCCACAAAGTCCGGCGTAATAGTGGCAAGCGGAGTTCAATTCCTCCCCCAACGCAGGAGATTTCAGCCAATCCGAGAAGCGGCACAACTGCGCACATGTTGACAAGGTTTTTTTTACAAACTACCACCACATTGGGGTAGCTATTTTCACTAACTTAATGACCCATAGTATTGGCTGTGCTTCGCTATTTGTTGGTCGTAAAAGAGCCTTCAGAGGACCACTTGTCTTGCTTTCTCTTCGCCGTTAGTTGGGAGTAAATTCGGGCACGTGCTTTTTGTGCGTGTCGATGGCCGGGCAGCATTCGCGTCTATGCCACTAGCACGAGTCTACTGTCACCGCCCTCTCGTGTGCGTAGTCTCATTGGTTATGAGTGCTCAGCGTCTACCCAAATACGTGTGGCTAGGAAGATTCTCAGGCTAACCGATTTTCTGCCTCACCAGCGCGTACCCCAGACAAAACTAACGCCATCACAGCGCAATTCCGTTCAATCGGCTAGCGCTCCAAGCCGTTATCGTAGGAGCGCTCAAACCGTGTCAGTGACAATCGTATCACGCTCAAATTCTTATCAGAGGTGTCTGCCAATCTTAACAATCACTTCTAACGAAGCTATGACTCAATCTGTGGTTTTAATTATATTCGCCCATCTCCGGTACTTTTAACTACCATCGACGCACTACAAGCCAGTTACAACGCTTTGTCCTACAGGGACAAGGGTGCATCAATAAGCCAGCCAAATTTCGTTTACAGGTGTCCTCGTCGTGACACACTTATTTACGGTAACCAATGTCGAGCGTGCGACCGGGGACAAAGAACGCGAGCCTCAATCGCCCTCTACCTCACGTGACCAAGCAAGGGCTGTGTTCGTTTGCAGAAACGGCCCAAATGGTGTTGTTTCCAACTAACCGCAAATGTGGTAAGCATAAAGGTGCACGCCTAGTCAGAATGGACATTATTTGCACACTTTGCGGAATTCCGTTTCGCACCTGCTGCGCTGCTTTAAGTCAAGTACAATAAAAAAGACATATCAGCCTGACAGCTGCGCTCCGCTTTTGTCAAACATGCAGAGCAATCCCAATAGTCAAATGCATAATATCGCTTGTGAAACAGTGTGACTAAAACAATCCAGCAGATGGCGAGCTTCAGGGCTTTGCAATTAGCCTCTAGCAACACCGATCATGTTCTACAGCAGACCCCACGGAGCTCTGTCCTTAAGTCGAAGGCTATAGTTACTCATGCTAACCGCTCGAAGGCATCTGCGCTATCTACTCCGACAATTACTAACCCTTTAAGTAGGTAAGCAACATCCGGCGTGACTACTATTAACTAAGCCGTAGAAGCCATATCTGACGAGTTGGTCACAACACTGACACCGACAGTCCAAAGCCGGGTAACATATGTATTGATCGCCTCGATACAAACACCCAAAGAGACAAGTGCACGTCCATTTCCTGGATTAAGCACGAGCGATACGACGCCCTTTTCACTACGTTCTTTAGTGCTTGACAAACAATCCAAATTACCAGCCATAACACTCGAAGTGACATTTGATAAACAGAACCACAGTGCGTTAACAGTCCATTGCGCTAACGTTCCTACGTCCAAATCTGGAACAATAAAGGGCAAGTTGTTAGATAATCGTGACCAGTGGCATTCCATTGTCGATGCGCTTGGCATTTAGGTTCAGCCAACTGGGCTACGACGAGTAGCGCGTCACCCAAACTCAGTGCATTACGGCGAACCCGATTTTCGGATAACCTTGAAGTCAAGTGAGGAGACAGAGATAGCCCTACTCACATCAGTTTACTTTCAAAACGCATTGAGTTTGGTAAGCATGCTACCGGATATTCTTTGGAAATGACGGTCAAAGGAAAAAGGAAACCATGGCGGCCCTTCTACGAACGAAAGCAATTAACCGTATTTGTTCATGGTGTTCCTGAACGACTGGGCTTTCCTGATCACGAATTGCCAAAACACGACCGAGAGCAGTGGTGCTACTTTAAGCACTCTCTCTGGACGATCTTATCACTAAATCACTAACGAGAATTCCTTCATCTACAAACTACCAAGGCAGCGCACCAAAACGATTGAAAGTCGTTTTATACTCTGAAGGAAAAACGGAAAGCATTATTAGATAGCAGATTGCAACATCGCTCCTGATTACCTACATAAATTAGTCTAAAGAAAGCAGGTTCTCGACTACTATTCCTCAGCACTTCATTGAAACATACAACTTCAGTATAACATTTGTCTTCACAATCCTGCAGAGCGGTAGACAATAAAGCATTCGCGACACCTGACTGGACAGGGAGACACACGGGAGCACATCACGAACTGGAATGTTTCGTGCTACCATGCAGACTATCTGAAATTCAAGAACCAATGTCCCACGCAAAAAAACATAAACGACAGACCGACGAAGGGTCGGCTAAAAACAAAACATGAATTTGTTGTCCACCCACACAATTCCCACATCAAAAACACTATCTTCTTTGTATACTAACGCGCAATGTCTTCTTACTATGGCCAATGATATATTGCAGATAAAAATATCTAAAGCTTGACATGTCGCACCGGATGATCGGGTAGGGGGTGGACAAAATAAAGGCAACAATATCAGTAGGAAACAGTCAAAAAATGTGAATTGTGAACTTGCCGATTGCAGTGTTCCGGTCCGTTTTATGTACTATCCAAGGTTATCGTCTATGGTTTCCTGGCAATAAAAGAGGCGCGTTGATTTGTTTTTTGTTTGTATTGTCGCTAGGATTACGTGATAAATATCAAGTGCACTGCCGACACGTGCCTTGAACACGGCAAACGTGAGTGTTTAAATAACAGCTTGTGAGAGGGTATTCCAAGAGTGACAAACACGCAACGAAAAGTTTCTTTGACACTCCAACCGACTGTATTGTTCTGTCAATGTGAGATGATGTCCTATCAGTTGGCTGTTGTGACTCAGCTTCAGTAGGCGATGGCAGGAGTAATGAGCGTTGTTTAATATTTGGTAAACCGTGATTAGGTAATCACGCAAAAGGTGATAACGTCCACTACAAATGCCAAGCACTCGGAGGTGCTGTGCGCAGGACAAGTGGCGCAACCCCGTGACCTTCTGGTCGCCCGAGGTTGTTGTTAGAATTGAGGGAACGCCGCCTCTGAGATAATTGCGTGACAAGACTGTCGCTCGCACGGTTGGAGCACGCCTACGATGACGACTTGTAACGCTGGCCACTCGAACAGAGTTGCGCTGACCTGATGACGCTAGCTTAGCCGGTGAGACGGAAAGTTGAGCAAACGTATGAACGATCCTAGCCGCACTTGTTCGGATAGACGCGGAGGCCTCGAAAACGGACACACACGAGAGGGGGGGTACGATGGTCGAGCGCTAATGACTTAGACGCGAAGGCTGGCCAGCTAACGACTCACAGGCAATCACGTGAACGGACCGACTACCAACTGAGGCGAAGAGAAAGAAAAGGCAAGTGGTCCTCTGTAGGATCTTTTACGACCGACAAAGGGCGATCACAGCCAGTGCTATGGGTTATTAAGTTAGGGAAAACAGCCACCTCGCAGAGGTGGTAGTTTGCAAATGAGCATTGTCGAAAGGTGCGCAGTTGGGACGCGTCTCGGAGTGGCTCAGCTCTGCTGCGTTGTGGGGAGGAATTGGACCTCGGTTTCCACAGCCATTCTGCCGGGATTACTGGCGCGTTTTTGCGGGAATATTTGACGTGCCCGCAACAGTTGTGGAATCCCCAAGACCGTGTGATCCCGATTTAGCCATGGGTACCATGCTTGAGCTGCATGCTCAACTTGAGGAAGTATATAAACAGGTAGTATTTGACATCAAATCGACAGTTCAGATTGCCGGAAAGCTTTCCGTAAAACCCTCACGATTTGGATCCCCTACTTCGATGAATTTTTCGACTGCTTCGAGTCGAGTAGCCTGGCGTCACAACCGCAGGATCTCATTATGATTAAGGAGACCTGGTTAAACAATGAGATAACAGATTCTGAAGTCAATTTACTTGATATATCATTGATTCGGAATGACAGTGCTGGAATTGGTGGTGGAGTAATTCGTTCTTACAAGCCTAAGCTCCCATGTGAACTTATTGACTACCCTGAGATCCCTGCCCCATATTCGTTTCGGTGCCGGGTCTGGCTGCGGAACAAAGACACCTGCCTTATACCGGTGATTTACCGTCCACCAAACTCTACGTGTAAAATGGACGCAAAACTAAACCAGGTTCTTCAGATTACTTTGAGCAAGACATATAGTCACCTTCTCACCGCACGCGACTTTAATGTGCACGCTCTGGAAATAGCCGTGACCGATAGCATGCACATTAAAGCCGGATTACGCGAGGTAATTTCCAGCTACCATCTCTACAACCACGTGACCTCTCACACCAGATTCCGAACTGCTAACAAGCCGTCGATAGTTGATCTTGTGCTCACCAACGACGAACTCATGGTCGACGGAATAATTACAAGAACACCACTGGGTCGCAGTGATCATGTGGCTCTGCTGTTTGAATATGGATGTTTTGAGTAACCTTCTGAGGAAGAGGTTGATAACGTGTATGCGGTCACGCAATTCTACGGCTTGTCCGCGCCTGGTAAGGAGGAATCTTGCACATTCTTAACTGATTGCCCAACAAAAATCGCTTAGGATACGTCCGTAAAGACAGTTAGCAAAGTGGTGACGCACACGTCTGTGCAGAACTCTTTCCATCCTCAGAGGAGAAACAAATCATTTCTGAGGAGCAGAACACGCAAATGCATGTCCTTGAGAGATTTAGCATGGAGAGCTCACAAGAAAACCCCGAATTCCGAAATCTGGACTGCCTATGTGGCACAACATAACCGCTGTGTGTGTTTGATCCGCGAAGACAAGGTAACGCATCAGTATTAGTTAGTGAAGAGATTCTGTACGAACCTCAAGCTCCCATGCCGGCATATCAATGGCCTACGTAAGATTCCAACGCTGGTTATACCTGACAGGTGCACGCGATCAGCAACGGACGCAGCCGAAAATGTACGGTTCCATTACTTCCAAATGTTCCAGAGAGGTACGGTTATCACTGTTTCTGTTGTCCTACCATCAGCCTTATTCAATATACTGCAGAAACTGTGTTAAAGAAACTGTTGTCCATGCGTATCCACAGCTCTGCTGGTGTCGATAACATTCGACCAAAGGTTTTACAGACAGCAGCCAGTGATCTGGCGGAAAATCTGGCTAAATTCTAGTAGCGCTGTATGGAGCGGAATCATATTACAACAACATGGAAACGAGGGGTCATCAGTCCTGTTCATAAGGGAGGTAATCGCACTGATCCAAAACAATTACCATCCTATAACGCTACCCCTGCGCTTTCCAAATTTATGGAGGCTATCAATGCTGATGTACTCATCCAATACCACGAAAATCACAACTTGCGAGCACCAGAGCAACAAGACTTACGGCAACAGCGCACACGCACTACGAACCTACTAAATGTACGCAATAGCTGAACTGAAGCAGGTGAAGGTGGAGTAGGAGTCAATGTCGTTTATCTGGATTCCTCTGAAGCGCTGGATCGCGCAGACCACCGACCTAACCTCTACAAATTGCAACTCTATGGCATTCGTCACACAATGCTACGTTGGATAGACAGGTTCTTGCACGAAATTCGGTTGGAAGTTTGAGTATAAGGATGCATTTCCGACGCGATTGAGGGGAAGTGCTGCGTACCACAAGGCTCAATGCTATGACCTCGTCTATTTTTGATTTCATAAACGGTCTGGCGAAGGAAATTACTTCCATTTTCCTATACTCCGCAGATGAAATCAAATTATGGCGAACGGCCAGAGAACCGAATGGCCACGAAAAGCTCCAGCGTGATCTCCACACGATTTCAAACTGATCAGTTCTGAATACACTACAGTTCAAGGTGAAAAATATCACATTGTTCAATTTCGCCATATTCACGAGTACGTGTATAGGATTCGGTCACATGTATTGCAAACAAATTCCTCAGAACGCTACCTTGGTGTACTCATGCAAAGTGACGTTTACTGTTCAAAGCAGTCAGAAGCAGATGCGAAGAGATTCAACCAGCCCATCAGCTTGCTGGAGACAACATTCGGAGGATTAGACCCATCCATCTTTCTCATGATGCACAATTCTAACGTGTGCCCTCACACTGATTACGCCATCCAAGCTTGGCAACACTGATTGAAGCGCGACTTAGAATTTCTGGAGAAAGCACAACGCAGGACTACAAAGTACGTCGAAGGACTACGGATCCTGTCTTAGCATCTAAGGCGGAAGTCACTGGGAGTTTTCAATGGTCACTACCGAAAACTGCGCAGCAATCTCATATTAGTCTACGAAAGATTGAGTGACCCTAATCACGTATGCCGTCACTTTCTGAAACTCAGCCATAGCACCAATCTCTGAAGTCACCCTCTGAAATTGTGTGCGCATTATGGCTGTCTGGATTGACGCGGAATTATTCTTCTCTTCGGGTTTGCAAACCCTGGAACTCTCTCGCAAACATGGTAATTTCCACTACCAATTCAGAAATTTTCAAAAACGATTAGACCTTGCCCTGGACCCCCAGCACTTCGTTGCCTAAACTCAGCTACTTTTGCATATATTAATAATCCCTTCAAACCGGATTAACATGTCACAGAAACCTGAAGGTGGGGGTACAGAAGTGGGTACTCTAGTTTTTGCTTTTTTCACAAAGTATACTAACTATAACTGTTCGCATGTTGACTCGTCGTTCGCAGTCAATTCCCAAGTACACTACCTTTTTTCAGCGGTGCATTTTCTAGATAAACGTCCAGACAGACAACTCACCAATCTTTTGAAAATAGTAGTTTTACCTCCACCATCCTGCGGGCGTTGTCAAGCAACTGCTTCTTATTCGGTATAAAGCATTGTGCACTGTTCATCCCCAACATATCACACCTCACTCATTCCGCACTGGATGCCCCTCTTTTTCGTATAACTGACGAGTAAAATACAAATATCAGGAACGGACAAAAAGTAATTTTTTAGCTTTTTGGCTGTGTGTTTATTTGTCTGTCTTCACACGCCAGGTTTTTCTCTCTTTAGCGTTTTGTATGGTATATTGCGAATCATCTTGTTCAAAACCTTTAAATATGCTGTCCGTCCATTTATTCCGGTTTCACGCCATATCTTCAACTAGGTCGAGCTATTTGCAGTCCTCATCCTTGGGGCCCCAACCAGGAAGACGTACTGGGCCGACGATTGCGAGACAGGAGGTCAGCGATTCCATGGTTTGCCGTCAAATGCTTCGATGACCTCCACGCCTTCTCTTCCAATGCAATCCCGCTCGAGCAAATAAGGCGCGGAGTGCTATGCGCTCGCATGACATACATAGAACGTGGCCATGCCTGCTCCATTGACACATTGCGAGAAGAGGGTTAGGTTGAGGGCTCATGATTCCCAAGACGCGACACCGGACTCATAGGCTGTAAACCCGGTGCTGCCACCACACAGGAGCTATCCGCCTCAAACATGTGTGCTCGAAGGCCGAAAGCCTACGTATGTTATCCACACGAAGCGGCCAGGACTCACGTTTGTACAGCAAGACGGCGCGGACACAAGCGTTTTAGACTCTACCGTTTAAGGAGAGCGGTGTGTCCCGACGACGCCACAAAGGACTCCGTTTGTTAACTACCGATCAGGCGCCGGCGGCGCGAAGAGATACCTCTTTCCCAATAGTCCCATCAGCAGAAACATAGCTTCCGAGGTAGACAAGGTTGTCCAAAAGCTCTAGCTGTGTCCCCTCAATTTTAAGTGTGGGGGCAGACGAGTTCCAATCCTTGAGTAGCACTTTACACTTCAAGGGGAAAGCGCATAACCTACTTAGACTCTTCAATCGCCAGACTGTTCAAAGTGAGCTGTACACTCTGTGCATCGTCAATGAGCAGAGCGACATCATCAGCATAATCCAAATCGGTCTTGCTATTACCAGGAAGAAGGTCAACACCAAGATTTTTGGACCCGTCCTGAGATTACAAAGAGACGTCTTCAAATGCAAATTTGAAAAGGAATGGAGACAAAGGGCACTCTTGTAGCACGGCACTATAGATAGTGAAGGGTGAGAAAAGCTTATCATAGACCCTCACTCTACCTGATACTTGGAAGTAAATCGCTGGAAGGATAGAACTACACTTTTCGTGGACTCCATTTCTTAGCAGAGAGTGCCATAAAGCAAGGCTGATCAACCTAGTCAAATGTGGCTCGAATTTCCAGCAAAAGGACTATGGTGGGCTGCTAGTAGAGATGGAGGTGTTCAAAGATTTAACGTAACGTGAAGATCTGGTCCACGCATCCTCGACCGGGGTGAAAGCCAGCTTGCTTTTCTAGGTAAAACAACTCGTGAATTGGGGATAGTCTGTGGAACAGGATGGATGCCAGCAGTTTGGAAGCAACCAGCATGGGACTGATTCCCCTATGATTAGCACAGGATGTGCGAACGTCTTTCTTGACAATTGGGACAATTACTGACTCACCGCAGGAGGATAGAATCTTCTCTTTCTTACATAGCTTGGGAACCAGGGATGTCAAATGCTTTATAAGTGTTGGGCCGCCAAAATTAAACATCTCTGGAGGAAGTTTGTTCGAGCCGGCAGACTTGAATCTCTTGAGATGTCGAAGCATAAGGAGAACCTCCGATTCATTAGGTGGCACCAATGAAATGGCCCAGGATATTTAATTCCGTGTACTTGACCTACTAGCGGAAAATAGGTTGGGATGGAATTTAGAGTGAAAATGTTCCGCCCAATGCACCATGCGTCTTCGAAGCTTAGTGGTTCGTGACCCATCCGCTTCACAGATATTCTCTCTAACACTAGGTTTTCTGGAATTCGGTAAACCGAATGAGCTGGAGGAGCTTGCGGAAATTGCCAGACAGTGCCGTGGTCTCCATCTCCAAGGCGCGCTGAGACCACCAAGTCTCGCGGTCATTACGCAAGCTTTGTTTGAGTTGCCGACTGTGAGTCTGGCGCATAGGATTATGAGCTGACTCTGGTGGCACATTTCGACGGCGGTCAAACAGTTCTAGCGAGCGGGCGGAGCTTCAAGTTTTTTTAGGGTGTTGGGTGAGACCACAAAACGATTGAGCAGATAAAATCATCACTTCGTGAAAACAAGCTCAATGTTTTTCAACAACCTCGTTGAGTGAACTACAGTTGAGAGCGTCCGATAGTGCAGCTTGATAGCTCAGTTGAACAGAGGGCTCAACTTACATGTTTGCATCATTCTTGCGGTGCAGTTGCTTCCGGGGCCCACCGAAGCGAATGCAGAGGTTCGCACAAAACAGTGCGAGATCTGAGTCCGGGTAACTTTACCAGAGTGACCTGCAGTCTTGTATATTACCTCGCCAACGGAAACTGATTGCGGTGTGGTCGATTTGGGACCAGGATTTTGGTGAGGACGGGGAGCGCCAGGTTGCGGAAAGTCTCTTCTTATGCCTGAAATTGGTCCTAGAGAGGAACAGGTGGTGCTATTCACACAGTTTGAAAAGCCGGTCCCCATTGTCTGTGCGTCCTGCTTAAGTGCGTGCTGATCTCCAAGTTGTCGTTCAAACGGAAGTAGGCGACGGAGACCTGCATTTAAATCAACAGCAAGTATAGCAACATCAGACTTGTCCACTTTACTTGCCCACTTTACTCAGAAGAAAGTGAATTTCGCGGTAAAAATCATCCTTGACAGAGTAGCTGCTGCAGTCAATTGAGGCGTAGACAGAAACGACAAACCATTTGCTTGTTTCTTTGCAATGTCTATTGAAACGACACGACCCCTGAAGCCGAACTGGTGCAAAGCCGACTGTTAATTGGTAGCTATGCTCGCAACTTGGGCTTTCTTACTTAACGTTATCCCAACGCCAACCAACCTGCTGCAGCTGCTTATGCGTTAACGAATAATCGCCGTTGGTATAGCATTCCGCGATTAGAAGGGGGTCTAAGTCTGAATACACTGCTGGGATCCTGAAACCGGGTTTTGGAAACGCGACAAACGTCAATGCTGAGAGACTCCAGGCTGTCGGCCAGGCCGGCCTGTTGACCAATCTGCATAAGCCTTCGTACGTTGAAGCAAGCCAATCGGAACATGGATCGAGGTTAAAGTATGGATGTCCACTGAGCTTTCGACTGTCGGCGAAACCGGGATCGAACGCAGAATCAACGGATGTAGGATTCATAACAAATGAAATGTTGAAGTGTAATGGAAGTTGGCGAACGGCGAAAGCAGTAGTAGCGGAAGCGTGAAGGGAAGGTAATCACATGGTTTTTCTAAGTGGGCATGATACAATCTGATTGCCCAGGCCAAGGAGTTGACTTAGGGGACTCCGGCCCCAGCCTTTGGCTCAATGACAAACCCGCAAGGCAGCCGGGCAAAGTCAGGAGATCGCCTTCACTTGGAGTCGGGGACCGATTACACGGCTCGTACGTCTTTTGTTTGACAATCTTCCAGGCTGGGGGCCAGTCCAGCTAAAGATTCAGACTCCATTTGAGAAATTACAATGCTTGTCTCATAATCTTGTGACGCGGGTACGAATGCGCGTAGGGGTGGGCGTCCTCGCGTTCTACTCAGCCCGTGTGCGGCCGCTGATGGTCTCAGAGGCAGCGAAGCGCCGTTATGGCATACAGCTGACACATTTTTGCAGAAGCGAAACAAGGGGCGGTGATGTAAGTTAGTAGTGAGTCACATCCGCCACGTCACAGTCTTGTTAAAAGGACGTAGGTGGCTTTTTATAGGAAGAACGCTTGCCAGGTGAAAAACCACCACGTCCTGGTACTCTGCCACCGAACTTTCCGCTGGAAAGGGGCAAACCCGATCCACCCGGCTAGCACCACGATGAGGTAGTTCCTCAAGCCAGCCGGGGAAAAAGCCGCTAACTGTTGATGGACATTGTCCAGCTGCCGAACAATATGGCAGGCTTTGTCCCAACTCATCGTATTATCATCTTTCGACCACAGCCTTTCACGAGCCTGTTCGTTACGGATACCGGATATCATGCTTTGCAAAGCCAACCCTTCTTCGAAACATCCGTAGCTGGAATTTTAATCTACCGACACTAGGGTAAGGATTGCTGAAGCGTCGCAAAGAAATCACTTACACTTACTTCAGGGTTTTTACGAAGCGTCGAGAAAGAATACAGCGCAGTGTATGTGTTCATCCGGGAACCCCATAATCCGCTGAGGACTTCTAGCGCGCTGTTTACTGTCACCTTCTCACCGACATGGAGGAAATCCAAATGTCACTGGCTTTCATCCCCTAGAAATTGTCTCAGTAATTTAATTTGTGGCTCTCTGAGAGTACCGTATTTTGTTGAAGACGGGTAGTAGCTACAAATAATCCAAAAATTGCGTTTCTAGCTGTTCCAGATAGCCGGGGTTGGTTTCTCAGTAGGAATATTCCAAAGCAATGTAGGAAGGTACAACATCGCGATAGTTTAACCTCGTCGCCAAAATGTTAGGTACGGCCCTTAGACGATGGATGGAACAGAACACGCAAACGAGGTATGGAACCGTTTACCAATACTTTCGTAGGTTACATTGGCTAGAAATGCGGGAAGGTAAAACCATTGAAATAATGAAGGTAAGATAAGTTCATTGCCAACCAATCATGTGATCGCCTGTATTCACGGATCAATACACAACTGCATAGGTGACAGTGTCTTCAAAATTGTTTACATTAGGCTTATCCTTAGCCAGTGCGGTTATCCTAAGTCAGTGGTTCTTAACCTGGGGGTAATTACCGTGAAGTGGGTAAAATGGAATTTGACGCGGATAAATATAGGTACGAGGATTGGGTCATCAATCTTTCACCAAACTAAATCGAGAATAACGTCATATGTACCAAAGCATGTAGCTGACTACCTATTCACCATTGATTAGCCATCACTGACTAATCATTCATGATTGAGCAGTGAATTAGACAATTTTTGGTAATAACTCTTTCATAACTTAGTAAGTGTACAATCCTACAATGTAGCGCAGCCTGATGGCGCCTGTGTCGGCTCGCTCCTCGATCGTTGTTCTTTTAATTCAGGCAGCCGTTCGCCAAGTCGAAGTAAGCGTTGAGTGACCCCCAAGGTGGGACCATAGGTCAAAGAACCAGGTAAAAGAGCGACCGAATGATTACAAGGTAGAATCGTCAAAACAGACAATTAGTGTTCGGGATTTATCGATACAGGGTGGTGATGGGTAGCTGTCCTCCAGCACGTACTTGCGAGGCATTGTAGAAAAAAGTGAGAAGACACTGACGTCTGTTCATGTTTGCTCAGGGATCACACACCAATGCCTAGAAACGAATGAGCTTGGGGCATAACTTATTGTGTGCATTAGCCGAAGCCGCAACAAATGTAATATAACTTGTTGGAAACAAGTAATAGCATGGACGGATTAAGGGTATCTGTGTCCAGAATCGTCTGTCACTGTGGTATCCACGGGAACAGCCACAGCGTAGGGCGGCGGAAGCCAATGACTACTCGTGAAGTGGAAATACCACAAAGACAGGATAGCAGAGATGTACGTACGAGCGAAATAGATGGGACGAGATAAAGCCTTGCGACTCTTGTGAATCGAGCCCACAGTGGATCCTCAGCGGCATCTGGTAACTATCCTGGGCCCAGAACAACGGAGGGTGTATTTGTCGAGAACACCGTGAATTAAACAAATATACCGCTAGCGAAGCCTACAAGACGGAACGCGGGCCGAGTGATGCAGTCACGAGAAAGCAAATCGCGAGTTTTTGAACGACTCTTTGCTGGCCAGATTTGGATATAGCGAAGCGTAGATACGGGATTGTTCGAAAGCTCAACCTCGTAGGCACATGGAATGGCTCGTCTCACAAATCCTCATCCGCGATGCGCCGTTGGAAGGAAACATGGTCCATATCTTCACGGGTTTGTAAGCGGTCAGTTGCACATTGTTGTAGCAGTAAACGGTCTGCCCCCCCCCCCTCCCGGATTGTTCTTGCTACACTGGTGCCGTGACCAATCAGGATGAAGCTGACCTGGCTGGAGACGTGGAGACTGATTTCATGAGTTTGAGGCCATGGCGGCATGCAACGTGGTCAAAGGTGACACCAAGTAGCTCACTGCTTTGGAGCACGCTGTTGGATGGAAGAGCGAAGACGGTGTATTTGCTCACTCGGAGGGCCAATCCCGGCTGTTCGTTCACTGAGATGAGGGCTGCCTTGTGTGCAGAATTTTGGAAGGAAGACGACAGACAGCGAGCACTGGACCAATTGTATTCAGCCAGATGGGAGGAACGGGGGACTTGATGGTCTTTTTCCAGTAGGTGGAAGGATATAAGGCGATTGGGCTCCCCGATTTTCAGTATAACACAAGAGAACGACTAGTCAAACAGTAATTTGTGCAAAGCCTGCCGGACCCACACCATGACAAGGTGAGCAGCGATCACAAGATGATCCAACACTACTTCAAATGCTATACTCTTATCCCGACACGACAAACTGCTGTCATGTATGGACTGTCCAACTTTTTACGCTTAGAATCGTTTTCAACTCTGAAATCATTACATTTGGACGCATGACGCACAAGTTACTGCTTAGTAATTCTACAGGTTTGCTTGAAGTTGTCCGAACGCCCTCGTCACATTGAGATATCGGCGCTTTCACTGTAACACAAAATTCATCTCCACCTTTGATAAATTAGCCCATTAACACGAAAGACACAAAAGACTTCTCCCTAGTTTTGCAACAACAAAAGAACATTGTTGAACTTGAACAATTAAGGCAAAACAGGTGTACGACTGAAGGTACTCGTTTAGCAGCAATAATACAAATCACGAAATAACAAAAATGTTGAAGAGCAGAAATAAAGTTACAGAAACCGCTCCATTTTTATTAGCGGCAACAGAATAACACGCGATCCAACTCACAGAAGCAAAGCTTTTAACAGCTACTTTAGCTCCACTTTTAACACCACTACTGAGCTTCCTGTACATATCGTTGGATACAATGGAATGTGGAAAGCAGAAGTAAGATCATTTATCAACTCCGTTGCCTGCAAATCATGGCACGTGGTTGTGCAACTGTGCTCAGCAATTTAGATTGTCACAGTTGCAAAGGAAACAACAAGATCCTTGTACATTTAATAACTATGAATCCAACAGTCTTTTGAAACTTTGCTTAAAATGCGCGTTATCGACGGAGCAACAGAGCTTCAGAAGAGTCAGAAGGAACACCACAGGGAAGTAAGTATTGAAGTAAGTATTGCATTGAAATCTTTCACAGTTATGTTGTCCTTATCTTTGGCGTGCGATCGAACTGAATCCAGCAGAGGAGCTTCTGAGCTCAAGGGATATCTACAGGGGACACAGATCCAGAGAGATCTGCACCCATCATGAATACAATACCGGAGAGCTTCGAAGCTTCCATCTATGTCACAAGTAGAATCATGTGATTGTGCCTTGAGGTTAGCCCACCAATAGATTCTCACTCTACCACCGGATCTCACTCTGTGATGATCATCCCGGGAGAAGTGATATTCTGGCATATACACCTCCGAGTCAAGGATATTCGGGGATAGCCATGTCTCAGTGAAAGCCAGCAAGTCAGGGTGATTATCTAATACAATAAGTCGAACCTCATCCAAATTGTTATACAAACTGAGCACATTAGCCGACAACACACGTAAACCGTTCTTCAACTCACCATTTGCCTGGTGGATTCGGAGTTCATCAATCGCACTTTTCATTTTTATCCTACTAATATGGGACAGATCTCTCAGAAGATAAAACGATTCTTTTTCAGGACTTAAGTTCGTCAGAGAATGCGGCTGCACTCATCTTCACTTTGGCATACTATCTTTAGAGGGCGAGAGTTTGTGGAGCTCTGCTGCTTCCTGCTAAGACGGAAGGCAGAAACGACATTTATGCCTTGTTCACTCTCATCAAAAGTAGTGAAACCATCCGTTTTAAAAACCCTTCACAGTCTAGTATCCTCTCAGTTGGCGTAACTTTATTAGACTCCTGCACATTTACAACTAAAAGGCGGCGGTCACGAGAGGGGAGATAGAAGTCCTTAGATGCCTGTTGCTATTGAGAAATCGATTTGCCCCTAATCAAATTCTCCAATTGAGTGACTCTAGCAAAAACCTGATTCATCTCCAAGTGCGTAGAAAGTTTTGACTTGACACTAACCCTTAGTTTGTACTTCGCTTCTCGAATGTCTGAGTTACGACTGCCTGAAGGCTTGGCGACTCCTTTGACCACATCTGCCTAAGTCTTGATACGAAGCTCGGCGTGTGTATTGGCAACATTCACTGAGGGAGATGTGGCACGAGTTTGCATACCACAGGAGGTGACAAACCCAGAACAAGGGAAGGAGAATCCGCGGGTAACACTGAGTCTAGAGAGGCAAGCAATACAGTACGGGGAAGAGAGGGACGTAGACTAAGCGCTGGTAATCCATCAAGCAGACGCTTGTTGCTAATCGTCATTCGGCTGGAGTCGCAAAAGTAGGCGATAGCTTGAGACGTGGTCCGTTGAAGATCTCCATAGGAGTCCGGACAGATACCACAGCAGGTAAGGTGAATCCATCCATCACACAAACATCATTGTACGACCTTTGATAAGTGAGTGACATCTTTACTGCAAGCAACACACTCAGAAGCCATGGAGAAATCGTCGGCGATGGAAAGCAGCGTGAGTTAAAAAAGCATCGCTTCGATCAAAGAAACAAGCCGAACGGCAACAGTCAGGTTTAAGATAGTTGCTACACAGGAGTGAAGTAATCAACAACATAAGGCATTGATGACAACAAAAGCGACAAATCAAGAATTCCACGGAACGTTTTGCTCCAAAAACTCTTTCCTCAACGTATAACACCAACAGAACTTCGCAAGAAACGAAAATTTAGCAGTTCAAGTAAAAGTTTAGGTGGGACTGGGACGATAAGAGAATCCCGTGAATTTTACTTCTTAAGTGGATAGTTGAGACAGGAATTGATGAGGTTCTCGCAGTCCTTGATGGATCATGGGCTACCATACACGGTAGAGAACCGTGCTTACTGACATTAAGCTCTGCACAGTAGGATTCGAACTCCGGAACATTAATCTCCTTATTTCCTCCACTAAAGTGACTTGGTATGCTGAACCTGGCAACTTACCGCCAACCTTGATAAAAATCGGGGGCCCCTACATCGCCAAACTACTTTAGAATCGCTTTTCTCTATCTAGGAAGGTCGGTATCTTGCCCAGCACAATGGAAGAATCCCGTAGTAACCTCTCGTTACAACTCAGGCTCCGTGCACGAAACGAGGAACTACCGTCCAATAAGCCTTACTTCCATCCTCTCTAAGATGATGGAAGGTCATAGCAATCTTATCGACTCCTCACAACAGGACACCCTGTGTTCACACTCTTTCGTGACATGTCAGACCGAGTTTCGCAACCTTCTAATTGGTTCACCTGACTGCGGTTCATCAGCTACAGTCGTCTATCTTGACATGGAAAAGGCGTTTGATCGTGTTTCGCTTGCTTGCCTCCTATTTAAACTAATTGCACAGGGCATAGACAACCCTATGTTGTCGTGCTTCGATTCGTACCTCAGGAACAGAACTTAGATTCTTCAGGTTTAACTTGAAACATGCACGCCTAAGCCAGTCACTTGTGGCGTGACACAAGCCAGGGTTCCGGGCCTCTTACTATTCCCACTATATGTTAATGCCATTTTTGATGTCTTTGACAGACCTTTTGTATGTGCCGATGAGACTAAGAATGGTTAAAATGCTAATCCCACTGAAAACTATATTCTCAGCGCAATCGAGCGTGACTTATATACGCTTGATTCATGGTGTTTCAAGTGGAAGATGTCATTCTACCTTGACAAATGTCACGTGGTATATTACAGATGTGAAATCACACTGGGTTTGCTTACTATTGACGGTAAACCACTGTCTCATTGCCATACAATGCGTGACCTAGTGACACATCACTCGAACACGCTAAACTTCTCTGAGCACGCCGGACATACTGTAACCCATGCTTGTCTGATCATCAGGCTTCTGTACAAAACATTCACTTTGAAAGTGTCAAGTAAAGACAAGTACAAAGTGCTAAAACGTCCACAACTAGATTACGGCTCCATAATCTATTGCAATTTCAGTGTGAGTGATCGCATAGCATTAGAGCGAGTGAAACGGTCTTTTACTAAACGCCTCACGGGATATTCATACACATTATCCTATATGGATCGATGCATTACAACTTGGTCCATTATGACTGCACCGGATGAAATTTAACCTTTTCGTATTTTCTGATACCCTAACTAGAAGATACATTCATCAAATTCAGTACTACAACAAAAAGAACCGGTAAGGTATTGTATTAGAAACAATAACATCAACAAAGTATTAGTGAAGAGATGAAGTGTTAGGCAGTCGGACAAATTTCCCATAACCGATACCCCGTATTATGGAATAGCATTCCGAGTGTTACGTGTATTTCAGTCAGGGATATAAGTTCTTGAGGCATTACATTCATTTCACAACCTTCAAACAGCTATTGGTATGCTGAGACCAAAGATGACAAATGAATATCCCCATGAAATTGAAGCGAGATGGATTTGACTTAAATGCCCGGTTTCCACTTTTCCGTCGTACTCCATTGATTCATCCACCGTTAGCAGGGGCATTTAGGTACTTCTTTAAACAACGCGAAGTTTCTACCAACGTTGCATCCAAGCATACTAAGTTGAAAATTTGCCTTAGTTTTACCATTTTATTTCTTTGTATTTGTTCAACATTGCTAACTATCTCCTATTCTTTTCTGGGGTTCACACGTCAGGTAACACTGCTGTTTTCCGTACTCTACCTAATCCACCTTGATTAGTATTTCTATTCTTTTCTATTGGCCGCACCTGATGGAACCACCGGAAGATCTTTCAGAATCGGAACTGTTTATAAATACTTTAACTCTGAGGTGTTTCGGTATTGCTCCTCTGAACACTGACACACCATTGACCGGTTTGGTCCTCCTTTGGGCTCATCAGATGGAGATAATCTGAGACGGGGTGCAACTCTGTGGTTAGTGGCCAGTGGATGTCTCCTTTTTCACCAGGCCAACACGATACGTTAGCAACGCTTTTACTTCGAACCAACGTATAATTTTTTACCTACTTGCCCTCTTCGATTGTCTTGGACAAACGAAAGCAGACGTCCACCAGAACACATCTCATGCTGGATATGCGTAGAACATATACGCGTTGTAGTTTTCGTCCTATTCAATCATTTTCATTTCTTTCCATGGTCGGTCACGACTTGGACCGATCTCCTGAATTGATGCATTAGAAATTCCAAGATAAATAATTACACAAATTCAAGGAGAACTGCCACAAACCCGCTGGCAGGAAAAATTGTTTTGTACTCAAAAATCCAGTCTACATTTTGACGGCCTATTACATATAACAACGGCCATAAAAAGATTCTTCACGATGACGGCATATTGCTTAAAACAGCGGCCAAAAAACCCAGTCAACAAAATGACGGCCTACTTTCTCTAAGCCACATAAGCACGTGACCAAATGTGGCGTCGAAGTACCGAAGAAACCTCTCGAGAGGCTGCCCTTTATGGAAGGAGGTCTCCAAACAACGGTTCCACGGATGGTCTTGTTAATTTACTTGAACTGCTGCCCATGGCTACATTTCTTCCTACGCTCTACTTTCCTCAATCATTGCTAGTAAAAAATTTAAACAAACCTAAATCTCTAGGTTCTACTTTGTAAAATTAGAAAATATTCCTCTGCAATTCGAGTATGTTATAAATAGTGATAAGCAACCGCAGTCAGCCTGTGTCTCACACCATCGAGAAATATACATTTTATTTCTTTTTGATGGCCCATCCATGACAAACCTCACCACGGGAAAACAGACACATTGACTTTGTCATGCGGCATTCTGCTGCTGTATTCTATTTTTCCTTTGGGAATACTGTGTTATCCGAGTTTTCTCTGTGTGAATTGTGTACCAATACATTTCTTTTGGTGTATTTTTTCGAGCTGTGCGAATTTGATGGATCTTCTCCGGCTACTTTCGGATATGGCATTGATTGGTCCAACTGCCGTCTGTGTCCGCCATCTCGGATTTGTTCTACAGGAACCTAACAGGTGTCTGCCAGAGCATCAGCTTGACCGACGGCGTTTGGATTCAGCATACCAGTGCAGACGTTGCGACGAACGTCTTCCGCAGATCTGACACTCATAATGACCCGTACTGCTTGCCCATGCAAAGCTAAACCTAAAGCTTCCGGAATGAACGTTAGTTGTGTCGTAGGCAGCTGTAGAAAACTTGTGCGATTTCGGATAGAAGGCAGAAACTGCCAAAAATGCTTCCATTCTAGATGTGCTCGCCTTAGTCTCAGCCAGATAAAAAAGCTTAATAGACGAATGATTCTCTCTGGTTCTGCACTGAGTGTACGTCTCTTCCACTCGTCAGATGTATAACTGTGTTGGCACGGAAATGTGATAGGCTGACAAAGATTGTAGAGCAAGCAGCAGCCGTGAATGCTGTCCCACACGAACCAGACAAATCAGTGCCTCGAAATCGATGCTCAACATCAAGCTCAAATAGAAAACAGTGTAAGAGTAATGATCCAGAGTTAGCCACCCCTATACTAGCGGCTGCTCATAAAGATGTGTTTGCCGCACATACTTCACCAGAACCACCCGCCCCATTGAACATTGTTAGAGGGCCGACAACATACACGTCCGTTGGTACTACACATATGAGGGAGGCACCTCCTTTCGTAACACCGCACCCTGCCAAGCGCGTTACTACTACGAATACCACCACGGGACTTAAGACCCCATCATTTGTCCAACCGATGAAAGCGGCCACTGGTCCCTCCAAAAAGGAGAACATTAAACAATACCATAATTCTCTGACTGTTATATGCTCTAATGTGACTGAATCCGGAGCGAACTCTATGAAAGATAAGATAATAGACGACCAAAAGCAGTGGGACTCCCTGTGTCAACTACTAGGCGTTCAAGCTAAACCAGTCAGTATGATGCGCCTCGTGCGTCACCCAAACTCCGTACACTACGGTGAACCGCGGTTACTCCAGGTAACACTTCAGTCCAGTAACGATGCAGAGGCAGTTCTCTTGTCAGCCACTCGTCACCGTAGCAACACTTGCACTGTCCGAAACTTTCCAAATGTTCCATGGAGTGAACGCCAGCAAAGTAAACAAAATCCGGATGACTTCCTTCAACAAAAAGACGCATAATCTATCCTTGTTCACGGTGCCTCCGAGCTCCAGACATTAAGCGAGCTAGAGGCCAATGCGCGTGATTGGGATGAATGGTGTTTTATTCGTGAAGTGTTCTCGCTCGAAAACGTTATCGCTAATTCCACATCAAAATGCCGCTGTCACCTAACTACAAAGGATATGGTTCCCGAGTGATGAAAGTATCATAGTACTCCGAACTGATAGCATAACATGTGATCAAACATGTGGCACGAAATGCGTAAAATGCTTCCATCCGAATTACGTATAAAGACGAGAGGCACCGGGCCACGAATATACAAGGTAACACTGAGCTAGAAACTTACCAATACAATTCTGTCATCGAGTAGCTTAGAACAGAGACAATACCAAAACACGCTGACAGCTGAAGGAGGACAGGATGGTCATCCACTTGTTTGCGCTGAGAGCTCTATACAACAAGCTGAACTGGCCTTAGGGCCTGCGTCATCAGTCCTGAAAAAAGAAAACAACCGGCGGCCGACCAATGCGGGGTCGGCATACACCCTCACCAGAAATCAGCATTCATAAACACTCTTCTAACCACCGATGCCCTCAATTGCATGTATAACAATGAACAAGGTCTTCTCAGCAAGCTAAACGAACTTCGTATTCTTCAGATCTCCAAGCCTTGGGACCTAGTTATGGTCACCGAATCATGGTTGAACATGGAGATCACGGATGCTGAGATGGCACTACCCGGCATGACTACCATACGAAACGATCGACTTAGCAGTGGAGGGAGAGTGCTTCTGTATTATCTATCGGACCTGCATGTTGATGTCATTGAGGACCCAGAAACCAAACTTCTCAATTCTATTTGGTGTCGTATACACCTAAAACGTGGTGATGTGTGTTTACTAGCAATAGCTTAACGCCCTCCAATGTCCACCTTGAAAATGGATCAGTGCCTAGCTTCTGCGATGAAGCGAGTCCTGGCACGACCATACGGTCACGTCCTTCTGGTGAGGGACTTCAATCTGCAAGCAATCAAAGTTCCAGCATCGAACAGCGAACAATTCAAAGCTGAGTTGCAAAAAGTGATTGTCGATGTACCTCTGTACGATCAAATCACCTCTCCCACACGATTCCGAGCGGGTGACACACCCACTGTTTTGGACCTTGTGCTCACCAACGAGGAAATAACGATCGACACCGTGACCATAGATGAGCCATTTGGCCGTAGCGATCACGCTATGTTGCTCTTTCGTCACATCTGTTACTCGGAGTATTCCTTACCAAATCCTGTCCAACATCCTTCGAGGAACCGACTGATCTTTCCTGGCCGGTATGCCGCCCGACGTCGCTTGGACGGTGTTTGTCACCCAATTCACTGAGCTAGTGGCAAATACGTCATAAAGCAAGGTCCTTCGCCCGAAGCAAGTGAATTCGTTCTTAAGTAGCCGTACCAGAATATGCATGGCCTTTAGGCATTCAAATCTGGCGCGCTCACAAAGTCGGTCCAAGTAATCTGACCTGGGGTGCTTACACAACTCAACGAAACCACTGTGTCAAGTTGCTCCGCGAAGACAAACTCCAACATCAACAGAACTTAGCGGCAAAATTCAGTACAAATCCCAAGTTGCTGCATAAACACGTCAACAAGCTCCGCAGAGTGCAGCGCGGGATCCCGGTTTTACGTGCAACAGATGGTCTTGCGCAAACCGCACACGATGCGGCCAACGTGTCTCGCCCGCACTTCATCCATACTTTCCGGAGTGAATCATCATTTCATCCGCTTTTTACACAGCTTCCATCACCACTAGGGTCAAACCACGTATCGTTCATGACAGCCAATTTGATGAAAACACTAATGTCATTACGGGTGCACAGCTCACCTGGTGTGGACGACATCAAGTCGAAGAGATTGAAGGCAGTGTCCGTAAACCTTGACGAAACATTAGCTCGGTTCTTTCAACGTTGTCTCGACGAAATGCCGGTCCTCACAATGTGAAAACATGGAGTAGTCACTACGATTTACAAAAGTATTAATCGTTCGGAGCCCTCGAACCACCGTCCAATCACCAACCTCTCAGTTTTATCCAAAGTAATGGAAGGCGTAATTGCAGAGGCGCTCATAGGATACCTTGAGAAAAACAACATTCTAGCGTCAGAGCAACACGGATTCCGCCGAAATCGATCCTACACTACAAATTGGCTTCTAGCCCGATTAAGCTGGACAAAGTCAGCCGATGCCAGAGTGGGATGCGTCGTTGTTTACCTTGACTTCTCGAAAGCTTTCGATCGTTTGGACCACTGCATTCTCCTGCACAATCTTCAAAGCTATGGAATCGTTGACCTTGTGCTCGGTTGGATCGGCAATTTCCTTACTCAACCTGAATGTGAGAGTCCGTAGCTCCATTTCCGACCCAATTGGCGTCCAGTGTGGCGTGTCCCAAGGATCGGTGCTTGGGCCGTGTTCATACCTAGCGTTCATTAACCATCTTGCCAGTGTGCTGCAGTAAGATTTCTTACTATTTGCAAATGATGTCAGAATTTGGTATCCCATCAGGGCAGCGGAAGATCACATTGCATTACCGAGCGATCTCGACAGAGCTTATACGTAGTCATCCGAAAAGTTGCTCCATTTCGACTTGGCGAAGTGCAAATTCGTGAGCAAGCGCCATCCGCTTACCCATGAATATCGACTTAGGGACCAGCAGCTGCAAGTGCTTCCGTGAAGTCGACCTTCGGGTGACCATGCAAGATGCTACTGGCTGGTCGAAACAAGCTGAAAAAGCGTCAAAATGAGCCATACAACTCTTGGACTCTTACAGAGGGTTTTCAGAAATTTCGAGACATCAGTCTCTCCACAAATGCTGTACGACTACGTGAGACCCCACGTGGAATAAGCGATCCAAGCCTGACGTCCCTGGCGCAAATGCGGCATCGGTGCACTTGAAGATCCACAACATAGCGCAACCAAACTCGCAAGAGGATTGTTTCAACTACACTACGAACGCCGACTGCAGTCACTTAGATTGTACGGTGGTGAATATCGACGTCAGCGAAGAGGCCTCATCATGGTCTACTTGCTATTGACGAAGCCAACTCGTCCATGTCGCCGTTTGTTGCAGTTGAGCCAAAGTACCAACCTGAGAAGCCATCGGCTCAAATTGGTGACGCACTACAGTCGATTTGATTATCGTCTAAAGGGTTTCTCCATCCGTGTGTCCCGTGTCTGGAATGCCCTTCAGACTCACTTTATTGTTGCCCCTACATTAGCGCTTTTCAAAAAACGTTTTAGTGACTCACTTTCTAACTTGCATTATTTAATATAGTCTGTTTCACTCGGAGGAGGAAATAATGCAGACCAAACTAAGTGCTTAACGGCTCTCTCCGCAAAGTGGCGGTGAGGATACATGCAGAAGTGTCCGTGTGTGTAACGTGGATGTATCCAAACTGGATTGATATACCACCTCTGTCAAATGAAGAGAGAAAAGCCATCCGCGTAACAGACTGCACAACTGAGACTGTGATCCAGGCTTTATTTTGATATTTGGGTCCCATGTTAGGATGTTCAGCTACTAACACAACCGAGTGTGAAACGCCTTTCGAGTCTTCACCTTTCGATACCAACCGCCGGAACAGCCAAGACTCGTCAACCGTGGATGGATCCCAAATCGGAATGAACTATCGACCCACCCTCCACCAAATTACGAAGTACTAAAGCCAAGTTCTATCAATGTCCAAGTTCCTTGCAACGGTTCAGTTAAGATTGCTAACCACTCATGTAACTATCCACGGACCGGCAATTACTTTTCCCCACTTGACCCTGACTGAAACAAACTACAGTGTACCCACGAACATACTGACCTTTGACCGCTGTAATCATTCATTGATGAACTGCAAATGGTTTCGTCTCTGTATGTAGCTTAGCCATGATCGCTATAAAATGCCAATGTTAAGATAATTCACTTCGCCTGATGAAGCTTTTGTGTCAAAAGCGAAACGTTGTCCATCACGATAAATACATTAACCGGTCGACTACTAAGTTTTCTGAAATGATGACTTCCCCATCGGTTCCAAATATGTTCCAAGATATTGAAGACTCGTCAACCTACTTAAGTTCCCTCTCTGAATCAAGCGACAACCGATCCACACCAACGACCGATGGTCACAACCTCCTTCTTCCCCAAACGGTCTGCTACGTGGTTTCGACTAGGACACCCGGATATCCTCGTGGGACGAGGATACTTTTCGCCCTGGACTGGGGTAGGGTTGGGGAGCGAACCCTCGCAAGAGCAACGTCCGGCCAGCAGTGGGGGATGTCCTGTCGACAATTTTTCTGGAATAGACAATGTTTGTACTCCGACGAGTTCATGCCGACGGGCCGCAAAGTGATAAATATTAAGTAACAAATTTACTTGGACCCAGCTAACACTGCAACCCACTTCCTTTTGGAACCTCGTGTTCAACCCGTCTCTTACTCATCTTACCCATCCTCACTTGTCGGCTCCTCGCTGACAACTCCATCAAAGGATTCCGTTTTTCATCCTTCTAGCAGGTGACCCTTATAGTGAACTCTTTCAGTAGCTCATGACAATGGGTTTTATTGCGGTTTTCACCCTAACAATATCCATTTCACTACTTCCGTGTACATCCACTTTCCCTTTTGCTCTGGAGAGTCCCGCGCTATGTCCTTCCTCGCTGTTGCTGATCTGCTCTCGATTCACTGTAGCCTGTTCTATGCACTTTGGGTCCAGCTGTTTCCATCCACTCTACCGTTCCTTATTTGGTCCCTTCCTTACGAAGCAATCCTATCGAATATTATCTTAGACGTACCCAGCGGAGCCCGCTAAGGTCCGTTCGCAATAGTGCTCCCCCAGCTGCTGTTTCGAGTGCATTTCAAATCAGACCTTAGGGGATGATGGGACGACTTGTTTCGCAAAAGGCTGGCTGGTGACGGATAGATCTGATATAGATCAAACTGCTGTTTACACTGTCCCTTCTGGAGGAGGGCTGTGTAGCGGTCTGGATTCCTTCGTTTGACCTATGTGGTAAAACTCTAAATTAATTTGTCAAATACTGCATTTGGTGTTTGATGCAGAATGTTGAATTGCGCCACGACTGGATTCGCAACGCCGCTCCATCACGACGTACCCAAGCATCCTTCCCTAGTTAGCACTCGTTGTTACGCCGTCACATTTTTAGCCAATACAAGGGACTATTTTACACCCAGCAATAAACGCTGGTCCGCTCAGTTCTGTCTTACTTGTAACTATCGGCAATGGTACTTGACAAGAGCCAGACAGATACGACAAACATATTAACATGAACCAATAACTCCTGCTAAACCTCGCATTGCTGAGCTGTCTGTATGAGGCTCGTATTTGGCTGTGCATGGTCATCACACAGCTTCGGGTTACTAGTTTACAGCAAATCCTGCTCCAACTTGTGCATTTCAACCCACGCAATTAGTACTGATGTTAAGGTGCCGTTCGATTGCTGATTATTTCATGAAAATTGATGTATGGCATATTCAGAAATAATAGGAACCGCAGTGGACGAAGAGAGGACCCAGAGTTAGCTTGGACAAGTAAGTGACAATAAAGCGCATACGCTGTCTGGATCCTATTCAACGAACTCATAATTACAATAATTGCTATTGCATAATAAAGTTAGAACGAGATATGATTGTTTTGAAACCATCACTATATCCGTGGCAGTTCAGATGACGTCCTGTGGTGTCGTTCTGGCGGCATTCTTCGTTCCAAAACTCCTCAGATCTCCATGATTTGTGTGGCGGACGTACGGAGACTACTTTGTCTGTCAAATGACTCTATGGAATGAACGTACGTAAGCGACCATTATACAGAGTTTCAGTGCTGCCCTCTCACAACACTGCATTCCACGACCAACCGGTTTCGTCCTGATTTGGAGTCCGGAGAGAGCAGCTCCGAAACAATCCACCTCTAATTCAGTCCCAATACTCGAAATGGCAGAGGTTTGCCTCGAAGAAAACATTGGCACCAATGGACAGTGCGTGTCGTAATCCACAGTTTAACTATGAACAAATGACCGTTAGATTCATGTTTAAACTCACGATTATCAAAAATACGTTGGAACTGACCATAACGGCCCTTATAGATAGAATCGTTCGATACTTCAAATTTTCCACACATAAGGAAATAAGAGGATCGAGTATTATTCTGCGTGATGGTCGCAGTCACTTACTGCTTCGGCCGATAATTTCAGCGGATTCCAGGTATAAGATGTTTGTCCTGAGCGGACGCTTTCGTAGCTCAGCCCGAGCACTAAGAAGTGCAGTGACGAATTCCCTTGAGACTTTTAGACAATGCATAGAACTTCCGGATCAAACAAAAACAAAGCCGGATGTGAATTACGATGCCATTCAATGTAATATCCATATCGGTAACGACAGTACTCAACAATATCCTATCGGTACGGAACCAATCGGAACCCACACGATGTCGAAAGCCAAGGTGTATCTCACTTTGCTCAAAACCGTGCAACCAGTACACAAAAGCCAGAGTCCGCGAGTCAAGTCAAAAGTTCGTTTTCATGTCACCAGAAAACCCCATCAAATGGTGTGCGCTCTGCAAATACAGTCTGCGGAGACGACGAACATTTTAGACAGGTCTGTGCAAAAGGTGAACATAACGTGAGCTTCATGGGGTGCGTTTTCATGGCAAAACTACGCTGAATCTACGAAGAGTGAAGACTAGAGAAGCGACGAGGGTAAAATGGGGTATACGTAGAAATAAACAGGCAGCGCAATGAACGATGATTTGTGCAGGGTTAAAAAGCATTTATTTCACAAGTCCCGCAGGATGGTGGGATAAAACTACAATATCCAAAGATAGGCGAGCTGTCTGTTTGAGCGTCTATCTAACAGATGCACTGCTGAATAAACGTAGTGTACTTGCGAATTGACTGCGAACGACGAGTCAACTTGCGAACAGTTATAGTTGGTAAACTTTGTGAAAAAAGCAAAAACTAGAGTACTCACATCTGTACCCCCTGTGATGGGAGTATACACTCGAACGAACGTGCGGTGCCAGCCCAGCAAGGAAGTCGTTAGGCTGCCGCAAGCAAAGGCGGCAGCCGATTGGACGTTCACACGTTTCTCGCATGCACGCTGATTGGCAAACAGTGGACGCATTGGAGTGAGTTTGTTTGACTGAATCAAAGGAAAAATGTCATGCATCAACAAAGGTCGTTAATTATGGATCCAACCAGCTGTATATACCGATATGTTTCACTCGCCGTCTGTTTCTGTTTTCGCCTGGTCCTGTTGTTTGCAGAATATACGTTTTGTCCCTGAAGGACCGACTTTTTACATGGTGTCAGAGAAGGAGAAGAACATTAGTACCACCCAGACGATGATTGGAGCTGCACCGGCTATTCAAATGCCTGCCCCGCTGAACATGGATGAACGCAGTTTGGCAAGCAACTGGCGTTTGTGGAAGAGCAAATGGATGGATTTCTGCACTTTATCGCGTCTGGACAAACAACCGATGGCGTACCGCTTGGCCATGTTTCGACACGCAGCAGAAGATGATGCGCGCCGCGTGCTAGAGACATTGTGTTACGACAAGAGCGAAGATGCCAACAATCTGGAGACAGTTCCTGAGAAGTTCAGTGAATACTGCGAAGGCCAAACAAACGAGACATTTCAACGCTACCTCTTCTTTTCGCGGAACAGGCAGCCAAGTGAATCCGTTGACACGTACGTCACTGAGCTAAAGATTTTGGCCCGATCCTGCAGTTTCTGTAAATGCATGGCGGACAGTCTCATACGGGACCGCATTGTTCTTGGGATCAATGACGAAGGTTTGACGAAGCGACTATTACGAAAGCGCAACCTATCTCTGCAGCAATGTATCGACATCTGTAACAGTGAGTCCTCCACTGCCTATCAGATCCAGCAGATGACAATAGCAGGTGATTCAGAGTTGTGCGCCGTTTCCAGGAGCAAAACTACGAGGGCCACGACCGCGCGATAGGAGCCCTGCAACGTCTGTGCAACACGACATCCGAGGAACCGCGAACAGTGTCCGGCGTGGGGCCGCATTTGTGTCAAACGTGGGAAGCGCAATCACTTCGCCCGCTGCTGTCAGTCGACAGATGTCAGTGCACCCGTTCCAGACAAATCAAAAGAAGACACCGAACAATCGATTGGTAACGTATCTCGGAAAGCGTCGCAAAAGTGTGTCTCTGCAAGTCTTCTGATCGAGGGACGGTCTGTGCGATTCCAGTTAGACACAGGCGCGACGATCAATATTTTGCCCAGAAAGCACTGCCGCGGCGTGCAAATTCAATCGGATCAAGATTATTTGCGCATGTGGAATGGTTCCAGATTCAAGCCAAAGGGCTCAGCGACAATTGAAGTGGTCAATCCGAGAGACCCTGTTTCGCATCGTCTGCAGTTCGTGATCGTGGATGAGGATCTCACGCCGATTCTCGGCATTGATTCGATTTTATCTCTTGGCTTTGTCGTTTTTAACCATGATCGTTTTGTGTACGCTTGTCAGAGGGAAGCCGATGTTAGTGACCTGTATCCGTCAGTGTTTAGCCCGGGTTCAGGGGAATTCGAGGGTACCGCTCACCTGTCGTTAGATCCTTTGGCACGTCCGATTGCGTTACCTGCTAGGAGAGTCCCATTTGCGCTACGTGATCGATTTTCCGTGGAATTGAACAAGCTGGTTATGCAGGGGGTGATTGCAAAGGCTGATGAGCCAACAGACTGGGTTAGCCAGGTCGCAATCATTACGAAGAAAAATGGCGAACTACGCGTATGTATAGACCCGAAGCCACTGAATGAGGCCCTGCGTAGAGAACATTATGCGCTACCGACGTTAGAAGATGTTTTACCGCGTTTGACAAAAGCTAAGTTTTTCACGAAAGTAGACCTTTCTTCCGCATTCTGGCACGTTGTTCTAGACGACGAATCCAGTTTCCTCACCACATTTGCTACACCGTTCGGACGTTATCGTTGGCTGCGATTACCGTTTGGCCTGAAGGTGTCTAGCGAAATTTTCCAAAAGCGTTTGGTGCAAGCAATAGATGATTTAGATGGCGTAACCTGTGTGGCAGATGACGTTCTGATTTACGGTTCTACCGAAGAAGAGCGTGACACTAATTTACACCGGTTCCTGAGGCGTTGCGTGCAAAAGAACATCAAGCTAAAACGCGAGAAAGTAGAGCTGCGGAAAGAGGAGGTGATTTTCCATGGGCATGTGTTAACATCCGACGGAATCAGAGTTGACCCAGGGAAAATTAAGGCGATACAAGAGATGCCGTCCCCTAATGAAGTGAAGGCAGTCCATCGCCTAAACGGTATGGTGAACTATTTAAGCCGGTTCCTACCAGGACTCGCTGATATCATGACTCCGATTAGGCAGTTAACTCACAAAGGAGTAAATTGGAGCTGGGGGAAGGAACAGGATTTGGCTTTCGAAACCATGAAGAACCTTATCAGTAATGCGCCCGTACTCGGATATTACGATCCAGCACAACCATTGGAGGTACAGTGTGATAGTAGCCAGAGTGGAATAGGTGCTGTTCTGCTGCAGAACGGAAGACCTTTGGATTTCCGCAGTCGAGCACTCACAGAGGCCGAGAAGCGGTACGCACAGATCGAGAAAGAGATGCTGACAGTGGTCTATGCCATGGAGCGTTTCAATGATTATACTTTTGGAAGAAAGACAACCGTGTACACTGATCATAAGCCGCTGGTGTCGATAGCCACTAAACCACTGAATAACGTTCCTCGCCGTCTGCAGCGTATGCTTATCCGGCTCCAAAAGTATGACATTGACATTGTGTACACACCTGGCACACAGATGTTCATCGCGGACACCCTGTCGAGAGCACATCCGCCAGTGGCCGAACATCATCTAGAAGAGATCGAGACAGTTAGCATGGTGCAGCATCTGGCAGTGACAGAAAACCGTTTGAAAGACATAAGTCGTTTCACAGAGGAAGACCAAACTTTTGCAGCTTTGCGAGACGTTATCCTCAATGGGTGGCCAGAAACAAAGAAGCAGCTCCCGAAGGAATTAACACCCTACTTCAATTTTCGGGACGAACTCACTGTCTGTGTCGGTCTGTTGTTCAAGGGAAGTCGAATCCTAATCCCTTCTTCTCTCCGAAAGGAGATGCTGGAGCATGTTCATCGCGCTCACCTGAGTGCAAATTACACCATTACTCGAGCAAGAGAACTGTTGTTCTGGCCAGGAATGACAGGTCAGATCAAGGATCATGTGTCTAACTGTGAGGCCTGTCGTTCACACGACATTCGGCAAACGAAGGAACCGATGATGCTGCATAAAGTTCCGGACCGACCGTGGCAAAAAGTAGCAGTGGATCTATTCTGGGACAACGGAAAGGATTACTT
This sequence comes from Dicrocoelium dendriticum, assembly GCA_944474145.2. NCBI lineage: Eukaryota > Metazoa > Platyhelminthes > Trematoda > Plagiorchiida > Dicrocoeliidae > Dicrocoelium > Dicrocoelium dendriticum. The sequence continues at coordinate 87,789,954 of OX104063.1, forward strand.
ACTCACGGTGGACTACTATAGTGATTACTTTGAAATCGATTTACTCACCACCACGATCACGGAGGCAGTAATCAACAAACTCAGATGTCAATTCGCACGGCACGGGATACCGGAGGAGCTGGTCTCGGACAACGGTCCCCAGTTCAGCAGCATGGCATTCCAGGTTTTCGCAACCAAATGGGAATTCGCACACCGGCAAACCAGTCCCTATCACAGTCAATCAAATGGGAAGGCAGAGTCGGCAGTGAAGCAAGCCAAGCGACTATTAGCGAAGGCTAGAGATACTCGGGAGGACCCATACCTCATGCTACTGGAGAGTCGCAACACTCCTTCAACGGATATCGGCCTGAGCCCAGTGCAGCGCCTATACACTCGAAGGACCAGATCTGTGATGCCTGCATCCGCAACACGTCTGCGCCCTGTCACGCCACAATTTGAGAAAGTACAGAACAATTTGAAAAGGCGAATGGCTACTCAGAAACGGTACTACGACAACGGCGCACGGGAATTACCTGAGCTGACAGTGGGGGAAGGAGTATGGGTGGAACCAATTCCCGATGGACAGGAGCGGTGGAGAAAAGGAGTCGTGGCTGCGAAAGTCGGTGAAAGGTCATACGAAGTAAATGTTGAAGGGAGGAAGCTGAGAAGAAACCGAGTACAGCTGAGGAGATGTCCGAGGCGACAGCATGAATCAGGGAGAGAGCGTTATACTGCGTGCGGCAATGAGGTGACATCGGCAGATCCAACAAAGAGGACGCGAAGTGGTAAAGTGTATGGACTATTTAGCAAAGTACAGCAGCAAGAACATGAAAAAAGGGAGGATGTGATGGGAGTATACACTCGAACGAACGTGCGGTGCCAGCCCTGCAAGGAAGCCGTTATGCTGCCGCAAGCAAAGGCGGCAGCCGATTGGACGTTCACACGTTTCTCGCATGCACGCTGATTGGTAAACAGTTGGACGCATTGGAGTGAGCTTGTTTGACTGAATCAAAGGAAAAATGTCATACATCCACAAAGGTCGTTAATTATGGATCCAACTAGCTGTATACATTGATATGTTTCACTCGCCCTCTGTCTCCGTTTTCGCGTGGTCCTGTTGTTTGCAGAATATACGTTTTGTCCCTGAAGGACCGACTTTTCTACACCCCCATCCTCAGGTTTCTGTGACATGTTAATCCGGTTTAAATGGATTATTAACATATTCAAAAGTAGCAGAGTTTAGGCAACTAAGTGCTGGGTTTTAAGGGCAAGGTCTAATCATTTTTTGAAAATTTCTTAGGGAGTAGTGGAAACTACCAAGTTTGGGAGAGAGTTCCAGGGTTTGCAAACCTGAAGAGAAGTATAATTCCGCCGTCAATCCAGGCAGCCATAATGTGCACACCATTTCAGATGGGTTACTTCTGAGATTTATGCTATGGCTGAGTTGCAGAAAGTGACGGCATACGTGATTAGGGTCACTCAATCTTTGGTAGACTAATATGAGATCGCTGCGCAGTCTTCGGTAGCGGCCACTGCAAACTTCCAGTGACTTCCGCCTTTGATGGTAAGACTGGTTTCGTATGCCTTTGACGTACTTTGTAGTCCTGCGTTGTGCTTTCTCCAACACTTCTAAGTCGCGTTTCAACCAGTGTTGCCCGTCTTAGATGGCGTAATCAGTGTGAGGGCGTACGTAAGAATTGTGCATCATGAGGATGATGGAGGGGTCAAACCATCCGAATGTTGTTTCCAGCAAGCCGATGTGCTGGTTGACTCTCTTCACAGCTGCTTCTGACTGCTTTGAACAGTAAACGTCACTTTGCATGAGTACACTAAGGTAGCGTTCTGAGGAATTTGTTTGCAATACATGTGACCGAATCCTATACACGTAGCCGTGCCCATGGCGAAATTGAACAACGTGACATTTTTTCCTTGTACTGCATTGTATTCAGAACTGATCAGTTTGAAATCGTGTGGAGGTCACGCTGGAGCTTTTCGTGATCCTTCGGTTCTCTGAACGTTTTCCATAACTTGATTTAGTCTGCGGAGTATAGGAAAATGGAGGAAATTTCCATCGCCAGACCGTTTATGAAATCAAAAATAGACGGGGTCATAGCATTGAGCCTTGCAGTACGCCGCACTCCACCTCAATTGCGTCGGAAATGCATCCTCGTACTCTCACTTCCAACCGAAGTTCGTGTAGGAACTTGTCTATCCAACGTAGCATTGGGTGACGAATGCCATAGAGTTGCAATTTGTAGAGGAGAGGTCGGTGGTCTATGTGTCTAACACTTCTGAGGAATCCAGGTAAACGACATTGACTCCTACTCCACCTTCACCTGCTTCAGTCCAGCTATTGCGTACAATTAATAAATTCGTAGTGCATGAGCGCTTTTATCGGAAGCCAAGTTGCTTCGGTGCTCGCATGTTGTGATTTTCGAGGTGTTGGATGACTGCATCAGCATTGATAGCCTCCATAAATTTGGAAAGCGCAGGGGTAGCGTTATAGGACGGTAATTGTTTTGGATCAGTGCGATTACCTCCCTTATTAATAGAACTGATGACCCCTCGCTTCCAAATTGTTGGAATGTGATTCTGCTCCACACAGCGCTACTAGAATTTAGCCAGAGTTTCCGCCAGTTCACTGGCTGCTGACTGTAAAACGTTTGGTCGTATGTTATTGACATCAGCAGAGCTGTGGATACGCAGGGACAACAGTTTCTTTGACACAGTTTCTGCAGTATAATTAATATTGATTCAGGCTGATGTTAGGACAACAGAAACAGAGATAACCGTACCTCTCTGGAACCTTTGTAAGTAATGGAACCGTAAGTTTCGGTTGCTTCCGTTGCTGATCGCGTGCACCTGTGAGGTATGACCAGCGTTGGAATCTTACGTAGGCCAGTGACGTGCCTGTATGGGAGCTTGCGGTTCGTACAGAATCTCTTCACTAACTAATACTGATGCGTTACCTTGTCTTCGCGGATCAAACACACACAGCGGTTATGTTGTGCCACATAGGCAGTCCAGATTTCGGAATTCGGGGAGTTCTTGTGAGCTCTCCATGCTAAATCTCTCAAGGACATGCATTTGTGTGTTCTGCTCCTCAGAAATGACTTGCTTCTCCTTTAACGAGGGAAGGAGTTCTGCACAGAGGCGTGAGTCACCAGTTTGCTAACTGTCTTTGCGGAAGCATCCTAAGCGATTTTTGTGGGGCAATCAGTTAAGAATGTCCAAGATGCCTCCTTACCAGGCGCGGATAACCCGTAGTATTTCGTGACCGTATACACGTTATCAACCTCTTCCTCAGGAGATTCCTCATAACATACATATTTAAACATGGTCACTGCGACCCAGTGGTGTTCTTGTAATTATTCCGTCGACCATGAGTTCGTCGTTGGTGAGCACAAGATCAACTATCGACGGCATGTTAGCAGTTCGGAATCTGGTGTGAGAGGTCACGTGGTTGTAGAGAGGGTAGCTGGAAATTACCTCGTGTAATCCGGCTTTAATGTGCATGCTATCGGTCACGGCTATTTCCATGGCATGCACATTAAAGTCGCCTGCGATGAGAAGGTGACTATATGTCTTGCTCAAAGTAATCTGAAGAACGTGGCTTAGTTTGGCGTCTATTTTCCTCGTAGAGTTTTGTGGACGGTAAATCACCGGTATAAGTCAGTTGTCTTTGTTCCGCAACCATAGACGGCACAGAAGCGAATATGGGACAGGGATCTCAGGGTAGTCAATAAGTTCACATGGGAGCTTAGGCTTGTAAGAACGAATTATGCCACAGTCTGTTCCAGCACTGTCATTCCGAAGCAGTGACTTACCAGGTAAATTGACTTCAGAATCTACTATCTCAATGCTTAACCAGTTCTCCTTAATCATAATGAGATCCCGCGGTTGTGACACTTGGAATTCTCGTAGTTTTGCTAACTTACCAAGTAGACCTTGCGTGTTAGTATACAAACAAAATAGTGTTTTTGGTATCAGAATTGTGTGATCGGAGAACAAATTCGTGTTTGCTTTTTAGGCCGACCGTTCTTCGGTCGACCGTTTATCCATTTTTGCGTGGGTTATTGTTTCTTGAATTTCAGGCCTTCTGCATGTTATCACGGAGCATTCCATATCGAGATGTTCTCTCGTGTTTCTCCCTGTCCCGTCAGGTGTCGCGAATGGTATATTATCTACAACTCTGTAGGATTGTAAAGGCAAATATTGGATTGAACTTTTATGTTTCTTTGTAGTGCTGACAACTGGTGGTCGTGCGCTTGGTATGTTTAGCCTAATCTCGGTAGGTAACGTAGAGCGATGCTGCAACCAGCTGTCCAAATAGATTTCTGCCATTCCTCCGGAGTGTAGCACGACTTTCAATATTGTTGGACCGCAGCCCTTGCAATTTGTAGAAAGAATTCGCGTTAGTGTTTTAGCGATAACGTCGTCGAGAGAGATAGAGAGCGCTTCACGTATGTAGCATCACTGTGTTTGTCAGATGTGTCGGATGCAAATACGGTGAAACCACAGACTGTGAAATAAAGCCGGGCTAGCAAATGTAGCGGGTAGCAGCTGCGGTGTTTCCGAGAAAAACTAATATGAGAACTTCGGCACGTCTTCTGATGGTAGCGTTTACAACCTGAGAGGAAATAGCTTAAAATTAAGTAACGAACCTTTAGTCTAACTTGTCGATAACATTACCTTTCCTTCCGGGTCGACCAACTCTTGAACCCCCTTGGAATCTCAGTTGTTTGTGGCTTCAATCTAGCCATTTTGGAAGATTTTTGATAGCGCACTCAGCTCTCTACACTGTAGCAGGGTGAACTAGTTTCTTTGGAGTTATAATACACGTTGCTGCTTAAAATCCGTGAAGTTGGTTTAACAATTTGATTTCTTCAAGTCAAATCAAGTCGAGTATGTGCTTTATTCCCCCTTGAATGTTGAATATTCAGCCCTGACACACGCGTCACGGAATTTGATAAATACTAAACAGGGATAGTACATGCGATTGTTAGAAACAATGTTTGGCAGAGCAAATATCACTTGCGTAATTTACCATTCAGTTCTAGTATTATAGCATTTCTATTGTTCATAAATGTGACAGAAAATGAATTACAGATAAACTACAAGCACTTGTGCAGGCGTACATAATTTTGTATACCTGTCTGGTCGAGGAGGAGGTTGATAAGCATTCGAAGAAAGCTCTATGGAGGGGCTGGCAAACATCTATGAGTACTTTGTATACAAACATTTTACAGGAGTTGATATGATTGGCAACAATGATGTTGAAAATTTTCATCCTTGATATTCCACTACACCGGAATGGATACTGCATCGCTCTGGTAATTACTATAAGGTCCTTCCTCAAGAGACCGGGAAAGAGAACTGGAGAGCAATAGGTCCATTAGGGTAACGTACATGCAGTGATAAAATGCTGGATCAAAAATCGGAGTACGGAAGAAGATCTGAGACGTGTAACATAGAATGAGATTCTTCTTACCTTAGTGAATGTTTCGCTCATGTGAAGGGATCACGTAAGCGCACTGCTCAGGGTCACTTCCAGTTATTTTACTGAAGTGGAAGAGGTCAAACATTCACCGTCAATGCAAACTTGTGGACACTGTGTCAGGATTTGCTAGTGGTGATTTCCTTTGAACGGCGTAAAATGGACATCCTTTCATTTTAATGTGTGTAACGGTAGGCAACGGGATTTGGACCAAGCTGTGTGGTTGTCCGATAGGATTTGTAGTTTGGCCGATGGATCTATGTTTAGATGATGGACGCCAAGGATTACATTGGCTGCATACTTCAGCAGGATGGCGTCTTCAGGGACGGGGCTTTAAGTAACGTAAGTGGGAAACAAGAAGGGGGACAAAATGGATCCCTAAAAACATCATAGTTCATGGGATTGGAAGAAGTGTTTTTCCCATTAACTTGGTAAGTTGGGTACAGCTTGTAAAATAATCTTTCAAAAGAACAACAGCAGTTTGGACTCCGGAAACGAATAGATCGCGCAACAGTAGGTCACGGTTCACCTAACCGAAAGCGTTGCTAAAATCCAGGAAGCAGATGCGCATGGATTTTCTTTTGTTATCCAGTGACGGGGGCACAGTATGTACCAAACATGCTGCCGCATTTAAAGTGAATTTTGAGCTGTGATATGCAAACAAATGTGAGTCATCCAAACTGGTCTGTGCTGAGGTCCTTTTAAGAAGAAGCCTCTCGAATGTCATAACAGCAATCGACGTGCATGCGATTGACCGATATTTGCAGATTCCTTTCTATTACACTGGCGTGATGCTTGCGCTTCGCCAAATGTCAGCTATCTTGTGCTGCTTGAAGCACCGCATGCACAAGTCGGCGATGGGATCCGCCAGGTAATCTACCCGCTCCTTAAGACCCACAGGAGACAACTTTTCCGGATCAAGTGGTGTGTCCAGCTGCAGCCCGATTAATTCGCTGTGTACTTCTAGTCTGTTCATAGAAGAAGAGTTTTCTGAGGCTAGGTATAGCCCAGCAGAGGATATATCGAAGGATGAAGTACTATACCTTATACAAATTTTGGTTTAATTTTTCCACATCAGGAGTTGTATGCGTGTCCTAGCAGTGACTCCGCTTAACTGTTTCATCATTCTCCATATCACATGTAATTATTGTTTACAAGTATGGCTTGAACGTAGATATCCTTGAGTCGACGCAATTTGACTTTTATATCAATAGATAGAGACTTTACTGATGTCGCGTCTCTACGTTTAAGAGCCTTTTGTCTGTCTACGCAGTCGTTTGATATGTTGAGAGGAGATCTGTCGAAACGAATAAAAATTGTTTCAGTTGGACAGCAGGTGTCGAAGCAGAAGTTCAGGCAACTAGTAAACTGGTCACAATACTTCGGTAAGTCCGCATTGTAAAATAAACTAACAGCAGTTGCTGCGTTGGTTTCACGCAGTGGCTGAATTTTCTGGGGAAGGCGTTGTCTCTGTCTGAAGTTTCCGGCTTTGTAACGAGTGAAATCTTCATAGTCCGTCTTGCTAGATAACGATGGTATGATCAGATCTATTCAGCAGTGCCTGACTACAAACAAAAAAGCTTCCAGATTGTTAACCAATATCATGTCAAGTATTGCATCTAACCGGTTTGGGGATTGCACAATGTTCTTTATCCCGAGGCTCGCAATGAAGCTGGTGTCAGATCTGTTAAATTTCCCGGCAATTATGCACAATGAGAATTCCAGGTATTAGAGATGGACAGCTGTAAATGCGCTGTAAAATTCATCAACTTCGTGGTTTGGGCAGCCGAGAGAGATATAAACATTGGCCGATAAAATCGAACGATAACTGTTTAGCAGTCTTGGTTTACACTTTGTGAGTGAATAGCTGATACGCTGCGAAAGGTATTGAAAAATGCTTTTAATCGACCGGCGTCATGAAGAGTTCATGTAAATGATGATGTCATCTCCGCGGTTCCTCTGTGTACCTTGGCGGTCAACACGTAGAGAGTTAAATGCGTTCAGTTTCACAAACGCATCTTCAATCTCAATGTGAAACCAGATTTCCTGTGGCATAATGATGAGCAAACGAGAATAGTTCCTACCTTTAATAATACTTTTGAGGTCTGATTTTCCAACTAGCGATCGAACATTAGCACTGATTAAAACATGTGGGCTTATAGTTCCGATAGGTTTCTTTCTATGTGCAACCCGCTATCTTGCAGGGTGCCTTGTTTAGAATTCCTGTGCATCTTTTTTGGTTGTTTTTATTACGTTTCGTATAGTTTGACCAGGGAAAAAGTGCCCAGTTCATTTTCTTGAAAGCACGCAACAATTTCAGTGTCGCGAGTGAAAGTTCAGGTCATGTCAGGTGCCCAGAATGGTATAGGCTTCCGGCTAATGAGCGTCCTACTTCCAACCAAGCGCTCCAGGTACTTCGACTTCAATCGCATTTCTTGCTTCTGCAAAGATAATGAAGCAAAAAGAAACGATATTATAAACGATCTGCTCCATGGTTAGGGAACAAAACATGGATAAACTAAAACTAAAGCTTTTCGTTTCATTGTCGAAAAGCGTGTGTTAGTAACTCCTTTGGATAGAAATTATAGACCACTACCAAATTTGAAAGCTATGCCCCTGTATGATGCTTTAGCCATAAGGACTCGCTGCGCTGATTTGCATGGTGCTGTCCGAGTTCGATAACCTTACCACTAATGTTCTCTATCCTGCAGTTTTAGTTTTTCTCACGCATAGTCTTCGCTTTTCTGCTTCTCGCCTTGATGAACCTTTGATCTCGACGACTTACTGTTAGTTAACGCCCAGCGCGGGTGTTTCTTCCAGTACCTAGCGTTGACAAGTGAAAATTCCGGAAAAGGAGATAAGGAGATAACGAACTTATAGGGCCTAGGTGCGTTATGCGGAGTACCCACAGTAAAGCGTCGACTAGTTTCTTACACATATCCTGACATATTAACAGAGCTGGTTAGAGGATAGTGGTTCCAATGATTAAACCTAGACGAAGTTTGTTGTCAAATTCAGTGACCTGACCACATCCGCGTCAAAAATCAGGAGCATAACGATCAAGCTAGGCTCCCTTAAATAGTGCTGATTTACCGTGATATGACAGACTATCCTACCATCGGCAATTTGACTTCGCAACTTATCACGCGCCATGACATTATTCTTGAATATTCCTTAGAAAGTTCGCCCAAAGGACAATGATAACAAATACTGCCACCTGAGACACGACAATAATATATTCACTATTGTCCATGGACTTCTTGGGCCCCATACCTCCTCTAGAAACTTAGTGCAAAATATAACCGGCAGCAGCTGTGCTGCTTCCACGGAGCCGTCATTCTGACAGTGTCGGTAGCCAGTCGGTGCAGAGAATTCTGATGACACGATAACAAACGTTAACTATAGCGACCCTATAACCTGTTCCGAATGTGGACACCCCACTTAAGATTTGTCGTGTATTATGAATTCCTCACTGAAATTCCATCATTGTATCACTTGCATTTGTACACTCGTAAATGTGGTGGCAACTTCACATTTTAATTTTTCGGGTAAGCTTCTACCATTCGTTTCCTTGGTTATTCTAAAACACCGTATTTTGTACCTGCCACTCGTTTCCTTGAGATGCAGCACGCGCTAGACGTGAAACGAGCTCCGTGTTGACCGCATTTTCAGCTAAATTGCATTCTTAGTGCGCACGTTGATACGCCGCATATTACAATTTCAGGAAGATAGGAAGCATCGTGGGTTGCAGTCGTCACAGTCGCTCCACAGAAGGGAAGGTCACTCACACATCGGAAAACATACGCGTTAATTCATTAAAGGTTGGTGATGTGCTACGGTTCACACGCGATTTAGCGGGGTAACCTAAGCAGTGACCTTAAGATTCAATATGTCGCTCGTAGTGCACCAGTTGGCCCGCCCATGCTGTGTCCTCGACACGGCTTGTACTGACAAGCGCCTGGGACGTTGGCATAGCGACATCGACTACAAGTCGTATCAGAATGCGAGTAACCAGTAAGCATTCTCACTACCAGGCTCTGTTCTGTGGATCAAGCTCAGATTTCTTATATTGACCAAATTTCACCGTAGCCTTCCACTGGTGAGATTAAACAATAGCACTTTATTACAATCACAACTACGCCAAGTACTCAGTCACCGCCCAAGTGACAAGATGCAAGCTAGTAAGCACCTTTGTGCACCTTTGTGCTCCATGCACACTGCCGTGCGTTTGTATCTGATATCATACTGGCTGACGACGCGTGGCAATTGAAGCAACTACACGCCAGTGTGCTAGGGGTCTGTTGCACTTGATTCCTGTAAGAACTAAGTGGACAGAGGAGTTGTATAGAGTATATGGATGTTACTCGAGTTAAGTACACTCATGTAATCCTTGCTCGATTGCACCTCAATTGCTGCTATGCTTGTTGACTTCTACTCAGTGCCCCATTATTCTGGGTCTACAGGCAATGGACGGGCACTAGTACCATTGCTAAGTATTTGCTATTAGCGGAGGATCTATCGCCCCAATCAATGCTTGTTACCTCGGAGCCGTCGCGCAGCAATTCGAAAAATAAAATAAACTTTGACTAGCGACCACTGCAACATGAAATCAGTTATACTGTATACAATTTTGGGGCACCATTCAGTTGTGATGACATTTCACTGGTTTCTTCCAATGTTCGCGTCATTTGCAGCCTATAATTTTATTGACACACACGCGTTATCTCTTAGATGTGCTCGTTTCTGCCCACCGGTATGTTGACGAGGGACATATCGAACTGAATTAGTGATAAAAGGCTTTGATGCTTCGCTGTCTGCCTGCCAATAATCATCATGGTCAGCTCGGGTGGACCATAGCTGATTTACTTCCGTCCACCCTTCACTCGAGCGTATCGTCTACTTAGTTGGTCACACTCCGTTGCGTCCCATCAAGTCGGTATGGATTTGTCGGCAAGCATGTAAAGTTCGCTGGCTGGTATTCAGCGTATTCTTTTATTCCTCCCTCCTATGTTATTCTCCTCAATCGAACAGTTTTCCCTATCGCCAACGCATTGCATTTTGACACTGTTAAAGAAGGAGTTTAGGTCGGCACTGACTCTCATATCATCCGACCGCTTTCACGCGGACTCATAAGAGCTGTCTTTCACTGAGCCTATCATTAGAACTTCACATCTGACGTGCGATTGAAATCTTTTAACGCTCTTGCACTTACTGTCACTGTATTTCCAAGTTAACTCACCATCCCTCATGCATACACTCATTCGATCTGACTCGACCAGCTTCTTTTAACGTTGTATATATCTGGAATATTCATCTTACGGATTACAATCTCCCTTCCATTTTCAAATTTTGCCTTCTCTCAGTTGAAACGCACGCGTACCATTTTGACGGCCTTGCACGAAGTGTAACCTTTACTAAAATTCCGACTTAAGGTGTCGCTACCATCTCCAAGACTGCTCCCATGCGTAGCTGTACAATGCAGCTACAGACGAATCTATCTCATCTGTTCTTGCTGTCATTGGCCGAGGAGCGCAGTCCGCCAGTGTTCAGCTCCATCGACGCGCTACCGATTGCGTACGTGTCTTTGTCTAACCGGCAACGCCGACCTGTGTCTGACGTGCGTGTGCAGCGAACTGACGATCGGATCTGACCCAGGTGCCCAAACACTTCGAAACGAGAACCGACTAGGGCTAAGTAACCTGAGATTCTCCTATCCCTCACACAAGCGTGTGATTGTGGTCTGGCTACTAAAGGAGAAGCGCATACACTTTACAACAGTTTCCAGCATCCCATTTACGACCTGCCTACGTTAGAGGTGATCGAAATCTTGAATGTCTGTCTGTTCGGAATCACTGACTTGTACTTTCTTGGAAAGGTGCTACGGACTGACCTCACCAACGGCCTAAGCGATGAAAAAGTGAAAGTTGCTGGTTTTATCTCGCTTTATTAGTTGCCCAACTTCATATATTACATGCCATCTCAATGTCTCTAAAATACCAATTGCGGTAATTGTTTCATATTCCTCATTGTTACATAGCTTCCATCCAATTAAATTAGTCAGTGGGTACTGGGGTACTATCCTGATACCGTTGATGCTGAGTCAGAAGAATAGTGTCCAAAGATTATAGGTAAGATCACAGTTTTCTGCACCTCTTCCGTACAGACTCCGAACATGTTACCTGAAGGTATGAGCAAAGATGACGATGATATTGCCCAACTGAGATTAAAATTCGAAGTTTTTAGATCATACTGGCTTCTATGAAACGACCACTGCAAGCTGAAACAACGTATCTTGAGGTATGTAATACATTTATCGAGTCAATTGCAGCGGAGTTACACAGTAAGGTGTAATGTTCGAGAAATGCAGTGGTTTTCATTGTGCTTCACAAGTAGGCTGTCAATGCTGTTCACAAGTGCTACTTAAGGCATGTGGCATGAAAGCCCATTAGTGCAGATGCATCCGACTGAAGAAAAATGTCGCTCGTTTTGCTTGTTCATACTGTTCCCATTAGAAAATAAATTCTTAGCTAAAGAATTCAACAAGAAGAGTGGCCTAATGATACTTCACACCGTTTGATAACGTAATAGTAGTCGGGTAATGCGACACTAAGTTTTCTGGAATTGGTCAGGAAAGGGACAACTCGAGGCCTTGCGATAAGGACGTAAGCTGTCGTATTGTCAAAGGTGTGGCCCGCGGTTCAACAGTCCTGAAATTCGAGAGTATGGTGTCAGATAACGCAACAGATGAGACCAACGGAACAGATGAGATAGTAAACAGATCCGGTTCTAATACGAATTCTTTCAACTTGCCGGTTACTATTAGTTCTAAGCGACAAATAACGCTGCAGAACAAGCGACCAACATTGAAACCGGAAAGGTTACAAGGGATCGATTCATGAACAATACGCAAAGTGAGAAGATTGCACGCCAATCTGTGCAAGTCGGATTGATGGCCGCATCTCCAACACAGTATCTCTACTCAGAGAAATATGACCAGTAACGTGATACAAACTCTTAACCCTTGCTTGGCGCTTGGTAGTAGCGGTATTCTAAGTTTTTACTAAGACATCTTTATCGACTGTCCAAGGCTTGGCGTCAGATCCAGTAACTCAATCTGTTGGATGCCTGAGTCCCATAGTTTCCTCTCAGTTCCCTATTCTACAAATGAACATGAAGCATGATGTTGACATGGATACATCCGATTCATCAATGGGCAATCAAGCTGCGAGTAAACATAGCTGGAACCTGAAGACGGTAAGCACCGACCTTGGTAGGAGCGTTGATACTTCCATCAGTTTTCATTCAACATACAAGCATTCTACATACAGTGGGGTTCCATTTGTACGTAGATCGGAGTCCATGCTAATCCCACGACATTAAAAAGAATCTCGCGCCACCCAAACGCGTTGCACTACGGCGAACCCCGGTTACTTCGGGTAACACTAAACTCGGCGGAGGAGACTGAGGCCGTTCTGCTGTCTGCGAATCGTCTCCGCAACGACTCAAGTGGAGTGCGCATACTATCCGAAATCCCGTGGAAAGAACGTTCAGGGGATCCCGCTAACAAAGATAGGTACAGAATAAGTCAAGATAAGAAAACAGTGACTGCTCACGGTGTTCCTGAGCTTACTGACTTCTCTTCCGACGATGCCCAGATGCACGACCGCGAGCAATGGCACTAGATCCGGGAGGTTCTTTCTCTCGAAATGTGGTGGTCACCTCGTTGACAAGGATTCCCATATCACCAAACTATAAAGGATGCGGTCACAGGCTGTTAAAACTTGTGTTACAGTCAGAACAAATGGCACAAACCCTACTAGCGAACTGGACTAAATTCCGTTGCAGATTGCCAACAGAAATTCGTCTGAAAGCAGCAAGAACACCAACACCTTTTAATGACAGTTCAGAAGAGGCACAACTCTTAGTGGAAACGCCAGCTGCAGGACCCGACTCGGGGACGGTTTCTAGAGTAGCCATACTATCCGGTGGGGCACAGCAGAGCACGAGCAAACACCGGGATTCGGAGCATCTGATACCTGCTTATATATCAAATACTTCTCGCGAGTATGCAACCCATCCAAAAAACGATTAGTCACCGACCCTTTAATGGTCGGCGTAAACTCATTTGCTTCATCCATCCATCCAGTCGCCGGCCACTCACTGGTCGGCGAAACTTCACGTATGAATTGTACAACTTCTGAAACATTGATTAAATCTGAGAAACTTTCATGTATGTACACTAACGCCCAAGGGCTCCTCAGTAAAATTAACGAACTTCGAATACGTCAGGTTGCGAATGCTTGCGACCTAATTTCTATTACTGAAACTTGGTTACATCAAGAGGTGACTGATGCTGAGGTGGAGATAGCCGGAATGTCACTCATCCGGAACGACCGCCCCAGCAGAGGAGGTGGGGTCCTACACCACTACCGCAGCGATCTACAATGTACAATAGTTGAGGACCTGGAAACACACGTTGCCGACTCACTCTGGTGCCGTCTCCGACTGAGACACAACGACACATATGTCATAGCTATCGTTTACCGCCCCCCAACCTCCACTCTGGAAATGGGTTCCTGCTTGATCCGTGGCCTAAACAGAGTAACACGCACTAGGTACAGCCACATTCTCATCTCCGGGGACTTCAATCTACACAATCTGGAGGTTTCGGCATCGCCCAGTGAGCAGTTCAAAGCAGGCTTGCAGGAACTGATCGCTAATATTCCTTTGTATAATCATGTCACCACGCCCACTAAATTCAGGACAGCAAACAAACCGTCCATATTGGACCTTGTGCTCACAAATGAAGAGCTCATGATTGACAAGTTATTGATGGATAGTCCATTAGGTCTCAGTGACCATGTAGTAATAACTTTTGACTATGTGTGTTATGCAGAGTATCCATCTGAACACTCGGAACTAACTCATACAATCACACGCTACCACGTATTGAAAGAACTCGCCGACGCAGCTGCTTGGGAATTCTCAAACAAAAGTCCCCTTGACAACGTTTGGGCAGAGTTCGTTAATAAACTCAGCGACATCGTCAACAAAGCATCAGAGACCAAACCCCTTCGTCCCGCGAAAATGCCTTCAATTATAAGGAGTAGGACTCGCAAATGCCTGGCGATAAGGGATGCAGCATGGCGTGCCTACAAGATTAACCCCGACTCAGAGACTTGGGGAAATTTCCTGACCCATCGCAACCATTGCACTGCACTTGTCCGTGAGGACAAAGTAACTTATCAACAGTGCCTAGCCAAAAAGTTCATGGCAAACAACAAACTGCTGTATAAGCATGTCAATAAGCTTCGTAAAGTGAAGCATGGAATACCCCCACTATTCACGACAGGCGGTAGAGTACAAAGCGCCGAAGAAGCAGCTAATGCCCTGCGGCTGCAATACGCCCCAACTTTTGAACTCGCAACATCTACCTGTCCCATAATATCAAGCACATTACCGACACCTTTGTTTACAAATGTTATTTTCAACCCATCAGTTGTGCTAAGGAAGTTACTCTCACTGCGTGAGCATAGTTCTCCAGGAGCAGACAACATCCGCCCAAAGGCACTGAAGGCTATGGCCACCAAGCTAGCTGAACCACTGTCACAGTTCTTTCAAAGGTGCTTTGATGAACAACAAGTCCCCACTATGTGGAAGTGTGGCATTATAACCCTTATTTTTAAAGGCGGTAGCCGTTCCGATCCCGCAAACTATCGTCCAGTGACTCTCCTCCCTGTGCTCGCAAAGGTGATGGAAGCAGTCGTCGCCGAGGCTTTAATGGACTACCTGGAAAAAGGCAACATTTTGGTACCGAAACAGCATGGCTTCCGGCAATACCGGTCATGCACCACCAACCTACTTATTGCACGAGGTAGTTGGACGGAAGTGGCCGATGATGGGGTCGGAGTCGACGTCATCTATCTGGACTTCTCCAAAGCTTTCGACCGCCTTGATCACCGCATCCTACTTCAAAGACTAAAAAGTTACGGAATCGGAGATCCTGTACTTGGTTGCATTGGCAACTTCCTTTACCAACGAAAGCTCCAAGTACGTGTTAGGGGATCACTTTTTAACCCAATTGAGGTGGAATGTGGTGTCCCACAAGGCTCAGTGCTGGGAGCGCGTTTATTCCTGGTATTTATCAACGACCTGGCAAGAGTCATCTCCTCAAACTTCTTGCTTTTCGCCGATGACGTCGAGATATGGCGGGCGATTAGTAACAAGCCAGATCAGGATCTGCTCCAACATGACTTAGATTGCATTTACGAATGGTTAAAGAGGAACAAGCTTCAATTAAACATGGCTAAGTGCAAAATGATGCATCTGCATCACCAGCCTGTGAGTGCTTAGAAAATTGGAGACCACACCTTGGCGAAGGTCTCTCAGGAGCGTGACCTGGGTGTATTGGTACAGGAAGATCTCGGGTGTTTGAAACAAGCAGAGAAGGCGACGAGAACCGGAAATCAACACTTCGGCCTTCTTCGCAGAGCCTTCGGTCCGTTTGAACCATCAATATTTCCCCAAACGCTCAACGCCTACGTGCGACCTCACGTGGAATATGCTATTCAGGCGTAGTAGCCATGGCAGAAACAGGATCTCGTTACTCTCGAGACTTCTTAACGACGGGCAATCAAGAATGTCAGGAGCCTCTTTCATATGCCCTATCAGCTTAGACTGAAATATCTAAGAATGTACAGCAGTCGATATCGGCTTTTGCGGGGGGATCTCATAATGGTTTACCAGATTCTGAAGAACCCAAACCACATTTGCCGTCCGCTGCTGGAATTGAACCACAACAAGAATGTTCACCCCCTGAAAGTGACAATTCAGTATAGCTGGCTTGAATGCCGTAGAAATTTCTTTTCTCTCCGCGTGTGCCAACCTTGGAACGCTCTCCCTAATTATGTCATCTCTGCTCCCAACCTGGCGATATTTAAAAAACGTGTTGACGATGCATTGTCTCACTTACATTTCATTTTATGACTTGTTAGCCAGGGGCTACA
Source organism: Dicrocoelium dendriticum (assembly GCA_944474145.2). NCBI lineage: Eukaryota > Metazoa > Platyhelminthes > Trematoda > Plagiorchiida > Dicrocoeliidae > Dicrocoelium > Dicrocoelium dendriticum. Next base: position 87,806,436 of record OX104063.1, read on the forward strand.
AAACGCAATCAAACGGTGTCTTGCCAAACGCCTAACCAATGGACTTATGGATTTATACGTTTAATACGCGAACATTTCCGCTATTCCACATAAGTCTATGGTGAGTCCACCACAACGTTTTTCACTTTATTATGCAATTGATTTTCGTAATAATTTCCATCCCACGGGACTTGTTAAGTGATGCCTTTTTACCCGTAATAAACCATTGTTCCATTGTTCCACTGAATCACATGCCCTAGGATTCACAAGATCGACGTTTCCTCGCCAAGAGCAGTATTTTGACACGCGTAAACTTTCAACGCTTAGGAAAGCCAGGTGACAAGGATAGGAAAATACAATTTATGTTAAATAGCGGAGATGATTGCTACAGTTTAGCTAGGCATAACCTGCCTAAAAGACGGATTGTTGGGCAAATTCGCAGGGGAATCAGCATTCCATAATACTGCTCCATATAGAAAATGGTTGGATTAAGCCTCGCAATTTTACACCTGCTATAACATGGGTAATTTAAAATTGGACAATTTGCAAACCAGTTTGGACAATCTGCAAACCACTTTGGAAGTTCTGTAAAACAAGTGGGACATTTCGCAAAACAAAACGGACTTTTTGCAAACCACTCTGGACACTAGATTTTAAAGCAGAAAATCCGCAATTCGCATGCAAGAAATGAGTAGTAAAGCGACCAGATGATGTGGGAGGGTCGTCGTGAAACACTCGTTTTGAGAATGGATTACGATGCGACATCTCAATGTAGACCGCGATTCTCACTGAATTAAACTTTGACCAATTCGAACACTTAGGCCGTAACAGATGAAGCACATAGGCTGCGATCCAGTTGTCACCTGTCATTCTATGGGTCATCGTGTATTTTGTGTGGGCCAAGCTATTAAGCTGCTAGATTATTGGATCAGAGCACTTAGAGAATGCATCTTCGAGACAGAGGTGGTACAAACGGAGATCAATGGCACAAAAGAGATTCTCCCTTAAGCCTGTCTTCGTCGAGGGCAAAACAACCCACGAAGCTGCTGAAGTCACTGATACGAACGAGAGCGCGGCAAGAAACCTCATCCTTACCTACAGGAGAGAATTCATGAACACAGCGCAGATGTGGAGGAAACAATAGCGAGAAGCTTTCTCTCGATGTCCTGCAGCGCGCTGAACGGCATTCCGAAGGCACTCTGGGGCAGCTACAGCAGCGGCTGAGCGAGATCGGGATAGATCTATCATTATCTACCGTTTTCAACGCTCTCAGGAGGTTAAGAACAAAGCTTAGGCAGTGTCACCACGAGTTAGACCGTGTCAAAACTGCCACGACCGTTGCAAGTCGGCAAGCTTACGCTCTTGACTTCTCGTTACATGTGCGGAATAACAAACAGAAATGCTTTTTCATTAATGAGAGCATGTTCAATCTCCAAATGTGACTGGCTCAGGCTCGCTCAATAAAAGGGATGCACGCGGAAGTCGGCTTGCCTACAGTCAGAGGCAGAATGGTGACGCTGACTTTGGCAATGAGTAACCAAGGCATCATCTACTCAAAAATCATCAGCGATGGTAGTTGCAATGCTGCAGTTCTCCATGTTTGTCTAAGAACTTGTGGAGCGGATTCGCTTCAATGTGGAGATGAACGTTGTATGGCTGATCAAGGACCACGCCAGGATCCCCATGCCGGATGATCCAAGGAGGATCATTGATTTATCCTATCAGCTGAAGTTCCCCTCACACCACTCGTACATGATAAACCCAACAGAACATTTGTTATCGAAGCTGAAAGCGTCGGCGAGACGCCCGCTGGCCATTTCGACGCCTGACCAGACGCTAAGTGCGGTCATTCAAGATCGTATTGGAAAGGTAACCCAGCAGGGCTGTACAAACTGCGTCCTGAATATGAGGCTAGGGCTGACCAACGCAGCAGTTGGACAGCCCTACATTAACTGAACTTGTTTAACCTTCTTTCTTTCTCTTTCTTGTCAACACGCCATTTTCCTTTTAAAGTAGTCGTTTTTCAAAGCACATTGCCGAAGCTAGCATGTAAGAATGCGGCATGTACTGAGATCTTAATAGCGCAGGCCTGTTAGCTTGTGATGGTCGAGACACTATTGACATGGTTTTGCTCGTAGTGAAGTTGTTGAGCGTTATCCGTAGACTCTTGTTAGCGTTGAAGACAGTAGATAAGTATGGATGTGTCATGATCACCCTCAGCAGCCGCTGCAGCCACACCAAAGTGCCCTCGGAATGCTGTTCAGCTGTCTCATTCACGAGCTGTTGGGTAACGGGATTAAGATTCACCCTGTTCATTCGGCGAGTATTCGTGCATCCTTTCCTGTAGGCGATGATAATATTCCTTGCCGTGCGCTGGTTGAAATTTTGCGACTTCAGTCGTCGACGAACACAAGCTTGGTGAGTATATCTTTCTGTGACAAAGACTATGGCTCGTACCGCTTAGGCATTGAAGTCACAGCCTCTAGTCATTGCTTATTTTGCTCGTTTCGTGCACTAAACGGATAATGAAGCTCTGCTGCTGCAGCTGGCTAGCAAGACGGCACTGGTCCAATAATCGAACAGTTGAATAGTTTCCCCCACGCACTCAGAACGGCAGGGGACAACTGGGTCACTGGTTCTGATCGAGGCAACCGACGGCCATGATCAAGAGGAAGGATTGCACAGTCGCCTACTACTTATGCAGTTACGTTGCATTCGCGTAAGCGCAATGTAGCTGGAATATCGTAGCGTCCCCTTACTCCCCTGAATTTGATAACAAGCTACAGGTGTAAACCAATGAAGCTAGACTGGTTTAGGTGGTTTCATAATAGCCAGCAGTGTTCTAGTGATTGCCGTGCTATTTTCGCCGACACACCGACAAGAAATACGCGAAGGCCCATAGAGTGACGCGAGACAACTGCGTCGCCGGCTTTGCTCGAGGTGAACAAGGCCCATGATCAAGAGAAGGGCTTGCACAGTCCCGTTGCATTCAAGCGACGACAATGTGGTCTGAACATCGTACAGATCACATTTTAATCCCCTTTCTTTGATAACGAATTGCAGCAGTAGACCAGTAAAGCTATGCTGTGTTTGGTGGAGTCATGATAGCCTGCGCAGATCCATTATCCAGCAGTTGAATTGGTTGGCCCACACAAAATACACGATGGCCCATAGTGACGACTGGATCGCCGCCTATCTGCTTCATTTGTTACGGTCTAAGTGTTCGAATTGGCCAAGGTACAATTCAGTGAGAATCGCGATCAACATTGAGATGTCGCATCGTAATCCATTCTCAAAACGAGTGGTTCACAACGACCCTCCAATGATAAGTAGCCGCTGTTTACGTCATGATAGAATACGCGATTGGCGTGTCTGACTTTCCAATAGTCACGTGACTACGCAGGTCCATGTGTAAAGGCTGAAGCAAGTAAACTACGAGAACACAGATGGGGAGATTGGAGGGATACTCAGTCACCCCTTTAGTTGAGACCATCGAAGTTCCTGAGCAAGAGGAAAGTTAGCGTTGGCACACGCGGATTACAAAACTCAGTTGCATTAACATGACTATAACGTAGTCTGAACATCGTCTAGTCGCTTTAGTACTCATTTCTTGCATGCGAATTGCGGATTTTCTGCTTTAAAATCTAATGTGTCCAGAGTGGTTTGCAAAAGGTCCGTTTTGTTTTGCGAAATGTCCCACTTGTTTTACAGAACTTCCAAAGTGGTTTGCAGATTATCCAAACTGGTTTGCAAAGCGACCAATTGATAGTGAAAGGGGTATATAAACCTCCGCCAGTGCAAATCGACGGTTCTCAGGACGACTTTCCGCTTGACTAGCCACAGTTTCGGTCATCACCTCCCCGTCTTCATCCTGTTCGTGACACGGAAACAAACCAGAGGCAGGAATTTTCACAACAATTTCTAGTTAGAGTCGGATACACGGTCTTCGTTTACACGGTTTACAGTTTTAACCCGACGTCTAACTGCGTGTCTCCGTGTCATCACGTTCTATCTAATTAATATTCGTTCCCCACTGTCAAGAATGCACTCCTTCCAAGCGTTTTTATCTACTTGCAAACGAGATAACATTGTGTACTGATGCCACCACAAATGGGCACTTTTTCATCGATGGGTACGAATGTTTCATGAGAAATCGACAGGTTCGCAGGGGGACGGTTGCTCGATCTAACTAAAACACTCCTATTTCACAGCGCGTATTGACCTTCCATCGCTGCGAAGAGTCGAGGATTCTGTGTGGCTTACTATTTATGTACGTCAGCAACAAATACCACTGGGTTGTGTATAGAAAATTCCAAAGCACAATCAAGATGAACTAGCCCTTCTGGTACAGACCTTTAAGTGTGCTAGAGATTTACCATTGAAACACAACGTAGTTGCTGGTGTCTTTAACCTGCCAGCAGAAAACTGATCTAGGGGTATTGCACCACCGAAGTACAAAATAAATGCTCTGTTGAACTCAAAGCATAAACCGACGACAACAAATGCTTTTTGCTAATCAATGGAAATAACACTCTTGACTTAAGTCCCATTGTGTCTAATGAGCAAATTTGGCGAGCTCTAGCAAAAGTGGTACGTACTAGAGCTCGTTTATAGTTCATTGGGCAAAAGCTAGTAAAGTTCAAGCATTGCCCCGTCCATGTTGCTTTTCTGTACACAGGTCGGACGGGTGTACCATCTGGCTTTCTCTGTAAGTTAACATCTAAGAAGTGGAAAGATCCGTCGGACTCGTTTTCCATTGTGAACTTGATAGCTGGATGGCACATATTCATCAGTTTCAGTAAGTGCGCCGCCGTTCAGGTGTGTCAACGACGATGAATGTGTCGTCTACATACCGGCAATAAAGCTGTACATTTTGTAGGTAAGAAGCTAACACAGTGTTTTCCAAGTGGCCGAGGAAGATTTTAGCCGAAACTGGGCCCAATGGGTTGCCCATGGCCACGCCGTCGATTTGTCGATACAGGGTTCCATTGAACCGGAACTGAATATCTTTTGTGAATAAGCGCAGTAATGATTTGAGCTGGAGCGCTGGGAACCCAACTTTATCAGCGTGTCTGGCTATTATACCTAGCGTTTCTTCCAAAGTTACGTTCTTGAACAATGATGCTACATCGAAAGAAACCATGTGTTTTCCCTTTACATTCAAATTACTTATCTTGTTGACAAATTCAAAAGTGTCTCTTAGGTTGTAGCTCGTCAGTTCCCTCCGGATGGGCTCAATAAGTTTCGCTAGCCATCGCGCTAATTTTTGGTATGGTGTGTCTACCATTGAGACGATTGGACGTATTGGGACACCTTCCTTATGAGTGTTCGGTAAGCCATACATGTGGGGAAGTCGTGATCCCCGGGGGCGTAATTGGGTCATAGTTTTGGCATCCATCAATCCGGCCTTCACTAGCTTCTTCAATGCACGGACTATTAACATCTCTATCTGCTCAGTTTTGTCTCGGTTTGTTAAATCCAGAACAAAACGGCTAGAATCCGCAAGAATTGATTGGACTTTCTAAATGTTGTCTACTTTTCTAAAATTACAACTCCTGATACCTTATCGGGTCTCAGTATTACTAGAATTTCATTTCGTCACAGTTGAATCAAGGATTCCCAATAATACTTGGAAAAGCTTCTGCACTTTTCGGTTCCACTGACACAGAATTGGTTCACCAAATCTACTACATTAGCTCTAAAACAGGCACTTGCATCCTCGCTGACCAGTGATAAACTGCACGGTTGTTCGTACAGATGCTCAAACTGAGCTTCAATCCCTATTCTGTCACATCTGTTTGTTTTAACGGACAAATTGAAACCACGGGATAAAGCTTCAAGTTGGTGACGACACAAAAGGTGGTTGATAGATTTAACACATACCTCTCAGTTTCTAATGGCAACTGATCGATGAAACTTTCCGGCGACATGGAACTCATTAGATGCTTTCGAGTATTTGAACGCTATTTAGCAACAAAGTGCGAAGGAAGTTGTAGAATTTTGCATGGCATGCAATGTTTAACCAATTGGGTATTTAGTCCTCACATCTCAACCTGGCGTGTAATTCATCAATGCGCTGAGCAGTCACTTCGATGTGGGATTTAGTTAGTCATCGCAAATTCCGGGCATTGACGGTTAAATTGTCCTCACGCAGTGACTTTACAAATTGACGCGGGTAAGTTGACGTTTGTAGGCGTTCACGGTAAACACTCGCACACATTATCTCAGTAGCGATGCAACAACATATTGCCACTAATTTGTCCAACGTGCGAAATGTATCAAGTGGGAATCGTTTCATTAGAAATTTCATGCAAATGGAGAATTTAGTAGTCCGTGAATTGAAGAAGCCAGTGAAGGCAGGATTGATGGATATCAAAACGATGACTCAGTTACGCCCCAGGGGATCATGAATTCCCTACATGAATGGCTTACCGAAAACTCATAAGGAAGATGTCCCAATACGTCTAATGGTCTCAAAGTTAGATACACCATAACAAAAATTAGCGCGATGGCTAGCGAAACCTATTGATCCCATCTGGAGGAACTGACGAACTACAAAGAGACTTTTCCGACTTAAACAACAGGATAAGGAATTTATATGTTAATGGCAAGCACATGCTTCTTTTGATGCATATTCGTTGTTCACGAACTTACTTTTGGAGGAAAGACTAGGTGTAATTGCCAGGCACGCTGACACATTCGGGTTTCCAGCGATACAGCTCAAATCATTAGTGCGCCTAGTGATAATCAGTTCCGGTTAAATGGTCCCTTGGATCGAGAAATCGTCCGCGTGACCATGGGTAACACATTGGGCCCAGGTTGGGCTGATATCTTCCTCGGCCACTTGGAATGCACTGTGTTAGCTTCTTACCTCCAAAATGAACACCTTTATTGTCGTTATGTCGACGACACATTCATCGTCGCTGTCACATCTCAACAGGTGGAGCACTTATTGCAGCTTATGAATATGTGCCATCCAACCATTAACTTCACAATGGAAAACCAGTACGACAGATTTTCCCAAGTCTTAGATGTTAACTTACAGATGAAGCCGGATGGTACACTCTTACGAATTGTGAACAAAAAGGAAACATGGACGGGACAATACTTGAACTTTAATAGCTTTTTCTTAATGCATTATAAATGAGCTTTAGTACTCACCACTTTTGCTCATTAGACACAATCGAACGTGAACTATAATTTGTCATTTGACACTACTAGAAATGGGTATCCAGCGAGATTTCTTACTAGGCACATCGAAATCCGATCCGGAGATTTACCACCCACCGATGTAAGGAGGAAACAAAGGTATTCATCACACTTCAGTTCAAAGGACTTCAAGTTGAACGAAGATCCCGGCATCCCCTCCGCCAACCAATTAAGAATTGTTACCATGTGGCTGAGCTAGTGGTATTGCATCAATTCAGAAGGTTGCTCTGTATATCTAACCTGGACAGACCGGGCTCTCAAGTTACCGCCTCATGCATTTACCTCTTTAATTGTGCTTGCAATAGTAAGTACATAGGCGGAACTGAGAGAAGGCTGTCAGCGAGGATTGCAGAGCATTTTCCGCGAAACATGATCGCTAAGGGTCCGAAGCTACCGACTAGCTCTATAGCCACATACTTGACTGCCCTGAATGCCAGAACCCACGTGGCAATTTCAGGGTAGTTAGCTAACAGGCTAATCCCCGTTTACTACAGTTTGCGGAGACGACATCAATTCGGCGGCTGAAGCCAAATCTATGCAAGCAAACGGATTTCGTGACCACGCTAGCCCTACCCTGGTGTGGCTAGTGATTGCGTTTTACTCTTGACTTAGTTTTACCTCTGGTATACCAATTGCTAACGTAACTGTACTCATTAACTTTCCTGGAAGTGAGCATCCGTGGTGCAATACAGCTTCGAAATACAGATGATGAAAAAAGAATCTGCAACGGTTCCATGCTTTCCGTTCTATAGACAGGAATTCACTTTGTCGTCTCATTAGCACGATAAATTGCAAAGCTTTCTCTCTCTCAGAATGTACAAAAGAGGCGGCAGACCACTTCTACACTAACCCGATGCACTACATCGAAGGTTTTGCAGCGTTGCGACACATGCGTCTCCGTAATAAGTAACACACTCCTCATTCATTGAAATCAAGGCATAAGCTTAATCAGATTTGGCGAAAGTTTCGGTGCAGGTGCGATTTCTTTCTACTTTTACAGCAAGCTGTGCTCGTACACAGGATTAGGGCTCAAAAAGGGTGACAAAGTTTGGTTAAAGTACAAAAAAGCCTTGAATAACACGGACATACCCGCCTGTTTATCGAGCATCTTCCTTGCTCTTGGGCCTGACTGAAGCACTTAAACCTCTAGGGCTCTGCAAGACGACTCCTGTAGATATGTGAATCATTCAGCGCCTACCTTGCTGAATGTTTAGTACATGGGCTTGCACTCGTACCAACGATGCCCACCTTGCGCAGCAGTGCACTTTTGTGTTACCTGGAGTCCACCACCGCGAAATTTAAGGAACAGATATTGCATTTGGATCCATCCTACTAACAGAGATCTGATGGGATACCCTCAGGTTTGATTAAACGAAACGGTATTGATTGGAGGGTCGATTTTGGACTATAGGTTGTTGATTGAATTGCGACGCGCAATCTCATTGTAGACCGCGATTCACATTGAAGTGAACTTTGGTCACTGTGATGACTGATGAGATGAATTAACCTCGAAACGTGTCATGGTTGTGCAGTGCTTTCGGACGGGCAACACCCAATTACCATCTGCTTTTGGTACGGTCCCAGTGACCAAGGTCCACTTCAATGTGAATCGCGGTCTACATTGAGAATGCGCGTCGCAATCCAATCACACAACGTGTACTCCAAACTTGACCCTCTAATCAGTCATTCACCATTGTGCCAAGCGTTGCCTGCCGTGACCCGGTCGCCAAAAGGGTAGAGGTTGCAGCTGCTGTCCCAATGGTCACAAGTTCGAGGCCTGATATCTTCACCTGATGAGATAAAATAACCTCAAAACGTACCATGCTTGTGCAATGTTTTAGGATGATATTAGTTTCTATTCGCTGCTGCCCAGTCTGTTTATGCTATCCCTAAATAATCGGGCGAATCCATCGCATTTGAAAAATGTCGGTTATCATTGCTAGACAAAAATGTGCTTAGTTAATGATGTAACTAACTATCGACCGAGAAAATAGACACCCAGCATATCCAGAATAATGGAATAGATGTTTAAGAATGAAATGAGTAGTTTCTTCCTCTCGGAAAATCTTATTAATAAGGTACAAAGTTGATTTCTACAAACCCGGTCCTGTGTGGCATGTCAGCTAAACTTTCATAGCCAAAAAACAATGGTTGTTGACGCTGAAAAGTCAGTTGTAGTTATATGTCTCGATATGCCTAAAGCCTTCGACCGAGTTCGGCCTCTTATATTGTTCAACAATTTACAATCTGTTGACATCAGGAGATCACTACTCAAGGTTTTGATCATACTCGTTGGCTAGGAAGTGAGTGGAACAAATTGACAGGCATTTTTCATTCTCTAAAACGATCAATAATGAAGTAATACAAGGGAGTATTTTTGGTCATTTGCTGTTGCTTGTTTAACTTGATTATATCCTTAGCAGTATTAAGAATGACACTGCTTTCTCGTTTGCAGACGACGTATAAGTCCATTACTATCACAGATACGTAGGAACGGCAGATATCATAACACATTCAAGACGAGATTTCGGCTGTTGGAACTTGGGTTAAGTTGTGGCAATTGACATTTGCCGCCGATTAGTGCAATCTACTGGTGCTTGTCACGTTCAACCAAATAAGTTTACCCTGCATGGTGTTAGCGTCTCTCAATGCACATCAGTTCATGACCGAGGACTGTGATACTCGTACACGTTCACCTTCTCAGAGGCGTGTGATTTCCAAATATCAGAGACACAAAGTAGTTGGATAGATTCGTCGTTTCTTCTCACTTTGTGTGTCCCGACTCCGGTTGAAAAAAGCACACGTGCTGCCAACCATTTCATATTACTGAGTGGTGTGCCCAAAGATGCGCAACTCAGACAAAATAGCTGTTGAGCGAAATGAACGCCGATTTAACAGAAGCGCGATTGGAAACTCCACAAAACTGACTTACAGTGAGGACCATATTTTCCTTGGCTGCAAAAGTAATAGTAAACCTGTGTTTTCTGTTCAGAATCATAAGTAACTGTGCTCACACCACAGAAGTGAATAAGTGTATGAAGTAGAATAGCAAATATCGCATACGTGCTGTTAGTTGCAGAATCATAATTTCGAGGACGAATAAACAAATGAGAGAAAAATTTCTTCCTCATTGCCTACTCCAAGCTTTGGAACAAATTACCCCACAAACAACAGTGTAAAATGTCTGTTAAGAAATATCTCAGTATGGAAAACATCCTATCCAGGCTACGTATATCTCAACCTTGGGAAACACTATTGGAAACTGGTGTCGACGTCATATGGGAGCATAATGACTGTTTATTACCTCTTGTTACTGCTTGTGAAAGCGAGTTGCTTCGATTTGAACAGGATGGAACAAGTATACCGTCAACTATAGCAATGAAAACTGGTAGCTCAGGTTGTTCAGATGGCTGTTGAACTGTGCGCTGAGCTTGGCAATTTTGTTGCAAACGTTTCGTCACCAATCAAGGTGACATCATCAGTGCGTAGTGGAATGGCATGCAATAGCGTCTGCAACAAAATTGCCAAGCTCAGCGCACAGTTCAGCAGCCATATACCGTCAACATTTATGCCAGAAAATTGCGACAGAATCCCGAGTTGAATATATTCATAATCTTCAACAGGAACAAAGCCAAAGTAGCGCGTGCTGAAAGCCGACCTGTAGATGCGTTCACGTGAATTTGAGGAACCCCTCCTTCAGCACTTCTGCCACACATACACAACTACATCCAGCAATCACCTCAGTGAATATGTGATCTTGTGATCAGCTTATCGCTTAGTTCAACAGTGAGATAACCTGCATACATGCAAAGTCTACATGCTGGACTAAATTCTTTCCACTCCTATGTTGGATGACATCACTTGTGAAACACAACTGTGCACCTTTGTTTTGACCCTATGCAGGAACAATCTCTCGCACAGCAGAACAATAGAATATTAATTTATTTATGTGGATATTCTTTTATCGCTTCTTAAGGAGAAGCGTTATCAGCAAATCCTCATGCATACCTCTTATCTGTAGTGACAGTATCAAGCTGCACTTCTGTAAATCAGTAAGATATCTGGGTTGCACTAAGTCGTGATCTCACGTGGTCCTATCACGTGAACGAAATATTCCTTAAAGTCAAGAGACTCACGTTCTATCTCCCGACTGTCTTCATCCATGCCTCGTTCTTTGATCTTACTTCTTAGCGCCGCTTGCATGTTACCGCACAGGGCGTTCTGCTCAGCTGTGCATTTTACTGGATTTTTAAATGGGCATTTCAAAGTGATCAACGGGTCACTGAAGCAGCTTGCTCGATGTAGCGACATTACAGCGATTGAGTTTACTCACATCATTGTATTCAATCACTTTCACTCCTGCGAAAAACTGGTGTCTAAAATACTCACTAAAGCTAGTCATCCTCTCCATAATGTTTTGCGGAAATGTGTTTCCATTTCCTTGACCAAACAAGTGTAGAAAGCCATTTATGGTCGCACACAGGCTTACCGTACGTCAGTTGTTCCAACTTTTTCAGCTTTATTGAGGGATCAAAGTTTAGTCGAACGGGAAGTAATGGCAAACCTGATTCGATGGTGTCATCTCTGTTATGTTTTAAACTTGCTGACGCACCATATCGGTTTTTCGTACTTTTCGTTTATTACAACTGTGTCAATGGCGTATGTGTTTTGGTTGAATATTCACTCTTCATGGGTGCAAAATGCGGGTTGTTGACTTGACGACTTGTATTCGTTCGCCCTGTTACCGATGGTAATGGTCTAGCCAGAACCCTAGCCAATTTATGTGTCAGGGAAGGTATGCCAAACTGAATAGGTAAAATGGGCAGAACAGGCTTATATAACTTCGGTAAGCCATATATCAACGGTGGAAGCGCTGATTTTGGGGTACATGTTACACAATTCACTCGGCCATAGAGAATTCTTTACGTTTCCTAAATAACACAGAGCGGGGGCTTGAAAATGGCCCCCCAATCAGGCACTAACCGTTGTGATATACGCTGCGCGCCGCGACTCGATGAGACTGTACCTAAGAGCAAGTAGAAAAGTTTCTGTACAACTCTCTCGAATTATGAAAAATCAAAAACATAATTGCGAATCGTCATCGGTAGTGTTTGGTCAGTTGATCGTTTATCCTTGTTCGGTTAGGAATTCGTATTTGTGTCGTTATTTCCGGGTACAGGATGTATTTTTGCAGTTTGTACACCATTTCACAAAGGCCCAGGTTTGCGAAATAATGGTGATATGTATTTTGGAACATTTCACAAAATTGGCCTCGATTAGTCCTTCTGGTAGTGAATTTCGTAAGTTCACGATTATTTGTTCTATACAAAGCTGATGTGATACATTTTTCATGAATTGGACCCTGAGTTAGTAACGGTGTCCTCGGGTGTTACAGGGTTCCCACAGGTGAAATATTGGTCGCAGTATGAGGAAGTGATTCAAGTGTATTATTCGATCGGTCGTAATAAAGTCAATTATTACTCGACGGTAGGATAGACTGCGGAGCCTGAGCCTTTCCTAACACGTTTCGTACGGAAGCTTTCGTAGACTGAGTATCATTCTAGTTGCGATGTGCAGTATTTTATCCAGCTTTTCCGTTTCTCACTGGATTATCGGATAGTAAGCTGGCACCGTATTCAAGGATTGGTCTGAGGTGCAAGGTGAATAGGCAAGGGATGGTTTCTTCGGAAAAATGGGGAGAAACTGCGTCGCAATGCCCATAACATATGAAGTCCCGCACGATACAATTTTCTGTATTTACTAGTGATCTCATATCATGTCGCGAAAGCACTTCTCAGTCTTTGACAGATGTGTTAGGGTGAAGCAATTGGCCGTCCAAGGTGAATGATTGAGTGGTTGCACGTCTGGTGATACTGATGAAATCCGACTTGCTTGCGTTAAGAGGGAGTTGCGTTTCAGTAGACCACGTTAACATTCGATCTAAGTCATGCTGGAGGCGAGCGCAATCGTCCTGCTTCTCAATGATCTACCAGATTTTCGAATCAGCTGCAAACAGGGCACATTGTGACTGGAGATGCTGCGGGGGATCGTTGATATGAATAAGACATAATACTGGCCCAAGTAGTTTTCTGAGGTACGCCCCTGCTCGATGGGAACCAGTCTATCAGGTAGTCATTGACCTGTACTCAAAACTTCCTTCCCGCAATAAACTCGTGTAACCAATGAAGTAGCGTGCCACCGATTCCGTATGTTCACTGTTTACAAAGGAATACAACGAGGTTCACTCTGTCAAACACTTTACTAAAGTCGATATACACCAAGTCAACATCCTTCCGTTCGTTGAGAGTTAGTACCCACAGGTGGTTTCCGTACATCAAGTTGGTGATGCAGGATCGCCCTTTCGCGAAGCCGTATTGCGTTGGCGTCAATGCGTCCATCAATTCGAAGAACGACAGCAGACGCTTTTTTACAACCTCCTCGAGAATTTTGGACAATAGTGTTGTCAAATATATGAATCCATATTTCTCTAGTTTAATCGGATCACAACCTGGGGAAACAATCTCACTATCGAGAGTTTCCAGTCGTTTGGGACAGATCCTTCAGAGAGGGATTTATTGAATAACTTTGTCCCGGCTGATGAGATGACATTCGATATGGACTTGAGTATTAATGAGTGAACTCCGTCAGGTCCAGTGGGCTTTACATAATGGAGGTTGACGAGTAGCTGATACGCTTCGACTGCATCACATTGTAGCCTGTCGAGCAAGACAGGCGCAACATGTGCCACTACTGGAACAGCTACCGGTTTACTGGAAAATACGGTGAGGAAGTGCGTTGCCAAGGCGTCTGCGTGCTCCGGGTTTGAAATGAGCGCGTCCATTCAAATTCTCTAAGAACGGTAGGTCGCCCCCAGGTTTCAGTTGACGTTTAAAGTTAGCAAATTTTTATCTTTTGGGGCGGTTGTGACCGAGGCTGCTAGCTCCTCTTCGAACTGTCAGCATTTCTTGATCTTTGCGCTATTTCTCGTACACCGTGCAACCATTACAAACCGAGATGATGTATCTATCCCAAAGTTTGTGACGCTGTCGCGCTATCTGTTCATATTCCTTAGCAAACCAGGACGATTTGACAGCCCCGACTTTTAATTACTTCAAGGGAACGAACCGAGTACAGAGCGAGTAACGCTTCTCATTCATTAATGACCAACAGGCCTCAACCGACGCATCCTGTGATAGTGTCCAATCAGTGTGACTTGCGGTTTTGGATGAGCCCGTTGAACTCCGTCTTTCAATGGTTGAATGTCGGTTTCCGTTGGTTGTAAAACGGTAACGCCAGTTCTGTGTTTGTCACAATGGAGCAGTGGTCACTGTTCACCATAGGTTCGACGGCTCTGATCTCTTTCAGCTTCTGCTTGCAGCTCGTAAACATTAGGCCCAGACAAGATGCAGAGTGCGGTTATGCGCGTCCGCTGGATGACTGGTTGAGTTTTTCCTATTTTAATAGTCATTTTAGCGAATTAAGCTTCAACGTTGCCATGACCGGGAAGAAGCCGAAATTTTGACCAGAATAACTTAGGTTAATTTAGATCCCCAATCAGTAAGAAGTGAGGGTGGCATGTGGGTGGTATATGGTGTAGCCAATCGCAACAACCGTTTAATGGGCTACCGTAGATAACACCTACTAGTAGTTCTGCGCATCTGAGGCTAATTGTGCACCACAGTTGCTCGCATTAGTTATCCTCGCTCCTATAGGTTCTGAGAAGTTTTCCAGATAGTGACGATTTGATGTATAACAGAATACCACCGTGAGTCTTTGTTTTCGGTCGCATCGGAAACAAGAGTATCCTGACAAGGCGACTTCTTGGGGTATGAGGTCGGAGTTCAGCCAAGTCTCTGCAAGTCCTAAAACGTCCGGCTGCTCAGAGACAGCGAAGCGGAACAGTTTGTCACGTTTGTTCATTAGGCTGCACACCTTGGCGAATGTCACCTGGAGGTCCTGGGAGGTACCGCGTGACGTGCGTGTAGGTTGAGCAATCGGTTGATGCTGGCTGGTACAATTTTCTTGATCACAGGAAAAGTTACAATTTGTAAGTCAGTCTCATCTCCTTCTGTACGGCATTTGAGCTCAGTGACCGAAATCTTCAAACGATCCCTGTCTTCGAGTTCCAAGTATTGGCGGATGTGAACCTGTATTCCTTTCAGCCTTAGCAGACGAGAGAGTATGAGCTGCGGCATATTGTGGTTTAAAAATGTGCTTCGCAGAGGTCGACAAAACTGGTTAGTTCGCTGGCCAAGTCGGACCACTTGTTTAAGCTTTACACTGTATTCACACACACCCAAGAGTCTATCGATGAGCCCCTGGAGGAACTCAACATCCTGATCATAACGTATCTGAGGGCTTTCATCTTTTGACTCCGGTACGTGGAAGACCATGAGATTATGACGCCTCAGCAAAATCGGTACTGAATGTGCGTGAGCAGGACTAGAGGCGCTTATCGATTTGCGTTTTGTTTATCAACAGGGGACACCTGAACTCGATTACGTGGCCCCTTGCGCTTTTGAGTGCTCCATGGATCTTCGGTGTTCTTAGGTTCACAGACTGGCCCTGAGAAATTCACGGACCGATCAGTGAACCGGCATTTCGAAGGTTCCGAGTGTAAATCTTCAATCGGAAGGGAACGTTGAACCTGAGGCTCGGCTGGGGTCCAAGACGCTGGTGGTGGTGCAGATAGTGGAGTGGCAAGGGAAGGCAAGGGGACAGAGGTACTTTCACGAGGGCTTTTGACCACACGTGGTAAACGGTTTTTTGCCTGTAATAGAGGTTTTCCTGTAGTCGTTGGCGGTCGCTGTGTATTCTGCTGTCTTAAACCGCGATATGAATTGGAAAATCCGATGTCGGATATCGATAGGTTTTCGAAAGACGTCAAAGGATAAGCCAATGCACGAAATATGGAACAAAACATCGCAGCCGAAACACAGAATTGCATGGGCCTTATGTCCAATAACTTTCGAACACGAACCACAGGTAGCTTGAGACGGCATCACAAGGTTGAGCAATTCCAAGATGGCGGGACACAGACGGCAGTTAATCCAATCAATGAGATCTCCGGAGTTAGCTAAAATAAATCCACCAACTTTGCGCAGATTGGAAAATAAACCAAAATAAAAATATTAGTGCACAATTCACAGAGAAAACAAATGTAACACAGTACTCCGAGGCAAAAGTAGTATCCAGCACACGATGATTCCAAAATCCGCAGCGTCCGTGGGTACAGCCGAAAGATGTCTAAGGGAACAAAGGTCTCAACTAACATCCCAATGGTCCAGGGTTCGAAGACTGCCATCACAACCTGATGGGATAAAACAAGATCAGAACGCGTCTGGGTATGCAGTGCTTTCGGGCGGGCAACCACCAATCTCTATCCGCTTCATCATTTACGCTCCCTGTGATCGAACTGACCATGCTTCACCACAACGCGAATCGCGAGCCACAATCCATTCACAAAACGAGTTCCCCATAAATAACCCACCAGTCTATCAATATATGTTCTATTCATCACTAACGTGACAGTTGTACTCGAGTGCCTTATGTAATCCCGTCACTAAGAGGCATAGTGATCAGGACGACAGCCGTGAACCACTAGGCTCTGAGCTCCACCAAAGCTCAGGCTATCACCACCTGATGAGTTCGAATCAGGACGAAACCACGGTCTTGCTGTGTCTGTTTTGGGAGAGGCAATGAGGCTGGACCTTACCGTGGTGCGATGGTTTGTGTGCCTCAGTGATCCATTGAGCTATACTGGGTGGTGCTTTTGCACCTTCAGAGCCACTCATACCAGATTGATCAATGGTTAGAGGCCAGACAAACTCAACCTCCTGGTCCTCCAGGTTGGGGGTTGGAATGAGGGTGGCTCCTTATTCCTGAAAACGGTCTCCTTGTAGTCCAGTGCCAAACCCGCTGCCTTGCGGACAGGTTTTTGAACCAAAGGCTTCGATTGAGAACCCTAATCGTTCTCTTGTCTAGGCCTGGGCAACCTGACAGTATCCTGCCCACGCAATACAATGAATCTTTCCTCAAACAAATTTCTGATGCTCTGGCCACCGCAGAGGATAATCAACGGTGCCCTATCTGCTGCATCGAGCAGGGTGGATAGGGGTTTGGATGCTACTGCACAAGCCTTCCCATCTTCTTATTCCCCCTCAAGCACTTTTTCACCCTTATCGTCCCGTTCCAGCTTCACTTTTATCCCCCCCTGTTTTCAACCCTTCAATTCTCGGCCCTCCCCCACCTTGTTTCAATAGTCGCTTATCTTTTAGTTTCAACTCACAGGTGAACGCAGAGCATCATTCCTGCACTGTCAACAGGCCCATGTCCAAGCAAGCGGCCCATTCCAGTTCATCGGCTTTCATTTGGAGCCCTCGATCCTCCTTCAGATTGGCATGCCTCATTGTTCGCATATTGCTTCAGATCGCTCAACAGGCAGCACTTGCCCGAACATTAGAGACTCTCTCGATCGATATCTGCTGCTTATCGGAGACCCGCCTGCAAGACTCGAGCTCTGTACTCACTCTGCGATCCCCTTCAGGTGACACTAACAGCACTTTCTCATTGCGCCTATCCGGTGACAATGCAGCTTCGAACACCGGCCAAGCTGATGTTGGTATCGCCCTGAGTCCCCGGGCTGAAGCTGCTCTGGTTGACTGCATTCCAATCAGTAGCCGGATGTGTGCGGTCCGATTGGCTGGCTCCTTCAAAGCTTCGAAGTCGCGTGGGACCAATAGGTGTCTATTCGTTATCGCTGCCTATGCACCGACAAACTGTAGCGATGACTCGGTAAAAGACGACTTCTATCGCCAACTGAACGAACTCCTTCGCCACAGAAGAAGCTCGGACACTGTAGAGCTGGCTGGGGATCTGAACGCTCAAGTTGGAAAATTATCCACAGATGAGCTGCATCTGGGTATAGGCTCCCGTAATAATAACGGTGAGCGGTTAGTTCATTTGTGTGAGGATGCTCGCTTATTTCTTGCGAGCACTAATTTCCGACACAGCACCCGCCGGAGGGTGACTTGGCGCCCACCAGCCTCGAACCAGCTATGGACGCAAATCGATCACATTGCTTTCAGTTACCGCTGGAGAGGCTGCGTCCAGAACTGTCGCTCGATTTGGAGCACAGGTGTTGACACCGACCATGCACTTGTATGTGCTGACCTGCGGATGCGCTTTGGCGGACGCCCACGACGATGTTGTGAGCGCATTGACACCGACAGACTGGTGAAGCCAGCTGTTCTGAACGCCTATCAAATTACGCTGTCATCCGAGTTGGATAAACGCTCACTGGATGCAATTGAAGCTCACTGGTCTCATATGCAACTGGCCTTACTAGCAGCAGGCAAATCCTCATGTGGTATGTCTAATCGCCAACATGAACATTGGGTCTCCTCACAGTCTTTGGAACTTATATATGCTCGCCGGCATATTCCGGCTGGAAGCGAACACAATGAAACTCGCAAAGAGCTTCGGGCAAGACTCCGTGCTAGCCTGAAGAGAGACCGCGAATCCTGGTGGTCTCGTCGTGCAACAGAGATGGAAATGGCCGCTGCCCTTGGTAACCATCGTGAGTTATTCCGTCTTATGCGGGAAACTGGCAGCAGGAGACCTGACGTTAATGAAACTATACGTGACGAGAGTGGACAGCCTATCCACAACTTATCAAAACGCTTATAGCGTTGGGCTGAGCACTTTGAAAGGCAATTTAATCGGTCGGAATTGTTAGATTTCTCGCCGACCAGTGATCGCCGGGCTTCTTGGGCTGTTCCTTTGGGTCCACCCTCTCTCTCAGAAGTCGAACGTGAGATCAAACTGTTGAAGTTAAATAAAGCCGCGGGACCAGATGACCTTCCTCCAGCCCTCTTCAAATTCGGGGGACCTGCTTTGGTGGATGATTTACACGAGTTACTAGTGAGACTGTGGGAGCAGGAGACTGTCCCAACCGGTTGGAGCCGCTCCGTCATAGTCCCAATTTTCAAAGAAGGCTCACGATCGGAATGCGGCAGCCATAGAGGAATCAGTCTGATCTCCATCGCCTCCAAATTGCTTGCCTCTGTCATCCTTCACAGACCGACTGGCACTCGTGAAAGCCAGATTCGCGAAGAGCAAGCTGGATTTCGTCGATGTCGTGGCTGCATTGACCACATCTTCACCTTGCGTCACATATATTGGCGGCCCACCGTTGTCGCGTTCCTCGATATCAAAGGTGCATTCGATTCGGTGGATAGACATGCACTTTGGGACTGTCTACTCAGGAAAGGTGTACCTGAGAAATATGTGAATATTATCCGAGCATTGTATGCGCGTAGCTCGGGCAGAGTGAGGGCTTACGGCTAGTTGTCGTCGCCCTTTAATATCTCCAGCGGCGTGAGACAAGGATGTCCGCTGTCACCTTGCCTCTTCAACTTCGCTGTTGACGAAGTCATGGAAATCGCGTTCACAGGACACGACTTAGAAGGTGTGGAGCTACACCCAGGAGAACGACTTTTTGACTTGGAGTATGTTGATGATATTGCCCTAATCTGTGACAACTCACAAATGTGCCAAACGGCACTGGGCACATTAGCATTAGCTGTCCGTCACTTCGGGCTTTGCTTCGCACCCTCGGAGTGCAAAGTGTTCCTCCAAGATTGGTCTGGACCGCCCCATACGCTGACCGTTGGTAGGGATCAGCTAGAATTCGTTCAAAAATTCGACTACCTGTAAGTTGTATCAGCGCCCGTGGGATTGAAGATGAGACAACGAACCGTATAGCAAAGGCTCGAGGCGCTTTTGCTAACCATCGCCACTTATAGCGCCGGCGCGACATCACTCTCACCCTGAAGGGTAGAGTGTACAATGCAGCAGTACGTTCGACCCTACTGTACGGTTGTGAAACCTGGCCGCTTAAAGCAGCGGACCGGAAGAGGCTAGTTACGTTCGACCACCGGTGCCTTCGTAATTTAGCTCACATTTGGTGGGAACACCGCGTGAGCAACGAGCGTGTTCGACGCCTTGTTTATGGCCCAGGAAAAGGAAATGAACCGCTCAGCACCGTTATTTCACGCATCAGGCTCCGATGGCTCGGCCACGTGTTACGCATGCCAGCCCACCGACTTCCGCGACGTGTATTGTTTGCGCGCCGGGGGTGTGGATGGAAGAAGGGGCGGGGTGGCCAAGCGATGACTTGGTCGAGAGGAATGAAGGCCCTCACTTCTGAGCTGGCCTCGGTTGGAGCGTCTCGGCTCCCTGGTTGGGGTCCGAAAGACGATGAACACGTTAGGTTGGACACACTTGCTGATATGGCTAGGAGCCGACCTCAGTGGCGTTCGTGCTGTGAGTTTCTTTGTCCCACCCCATCCCTCTTAGCCTCCCCCTCCAACCACGATCTCATTATTTAGCCTTATATAATTTTGCGTAATAATTTTTTTGGAGTGCTCAGCAGCCGGCTGGTAGCTTACCGGAACGATGCCCATCCGTTACCGGTAGCTCAGCCAGCTTGCACCAGTTGCATTTTTTCTCCTTTTTTCTATGTATTGCGGCACAGTAGCTGAGGTGTTCCTCACCTCTAGCTAACGTTTATGATGATGATGATGATGATGAAGATCGAAATACTTCGTTCACCAAGTGCTTCTCCATTTTTTCTAAATAATCCGGTTTGTTCCTTATCACTGCGGTCTAACCTTTATCGGCTTTTGTGAGGATAATATTCGGAGCTTCTTTTAGGGCAATCAACGCGACATATTCTTTTGGTGCAAGATCCGGCTCCCACTGTTGCTAAAATTTGTCAATGTTTAAAAGATCTGCACGAATATTCTCAAGCTCCGAAGCAATAACCTTGTTACCGCAGTCTCAACGTTACAAATAACTTCTACTTTTGGATACTTAATGTCAAACCCTTCTCTAGTGATCTACGCTGTGTCTAATTTAAAATGTATTAACTACGTCACAATAGCTATTGATAGATCCAGGCCTGCTAGTTAGATCGGTGGCCTTGCAACATGTAGACATCAAGTGACAGAACTTGCGAATTCATCTTTCTGTTTAGGTCCTCCCTTGAGTTGGCTTAACGTCCGAGTCTTTGAACAATGAACAATGATTTATCACGGGATAAAAGCAAGTGATTGACCCGTCCAGTAGGAGGGTTGGGGTGAATACGATGAGATCCAAATATATGGCGGTCATCTACCGAGATGAAGTCTTTGCTAAATAACATCGGTGTAAAATTAAAAAAATTTGAGAGTAAACGTTCAGAAATACACTGGGGTGCAGTGGTCGTTGACATAGGGCGTGAGAAAAGTAAAATATGCTCGCTCACTTGGGTCCATTTGATACATAAATCCTGCTGAAAAGCATACTTAGCGTAATCCACAATAGAGAAGTTTAGATAACAATGTGCTGGAAGCTAAGAGCAACATCTAATCGTTTTTTTGAAAACGTCCAAGGTGGGGGAGGATACAACTGAGTCTGGGAGTGGGTTCCAGGGTTGGCAAACCAGAAGGGAAAAGTAATTCCGTCGACACTCTAGACGGTTGTATTGTTCCTTCAATTACGAGCATTTACCCCTGACCTGCATGTTGTAGCTAAGTTTCAGCAAATGGCGACATACGTGGTTGGGGTCACTCAATCTTTGATACACCACTATGAGTCCTATGTCGCATATATTCGCTAAACGGAAAGTCTTAGCTTGTGAGGTTAGCCACTGTCCTCTGCGCAGTTGGTAACTGGCATGGCGGTGGAAGATGAGCCGAGCTATACCATGGTCAACTGTCAATCACGCAGGTCCGCAGCTGTCACCCATGGCAAAGTGGCACTAGCTGCTGGCATCCTGAAGTCATGGGGGCGGAACCCGGCAGGGGTCCGCTGGGAGGCGCACCACTGACGAGACCCAGAAGGTCGAAACGCCGGCGTCTGGTGCTTTTCCAGACTAGCCTACGCCTGCTGTTTAGGAGTGACAATGGAACAATGGAACAATGGTTTATTAAAGGTAAAAATGTCATTGCTTAACAAATCCCGTAGGATGAAAATTATTGCAAAAATCAATTGCATAATAACGTGAAAAACGTTGTGGTGGACTCACCATAGACTTATGTGGAATAGCGGAGATGTTCGCGTATTAAACGTATAAATCCATAAATCCATTGGTTAGGCGTTTGGCAAGACACCGTTTGATTGCGTTTTGTAGCCCCTGGCTAACAAGTCATAAAATGAAATGTAAGTGAGACAATGCATCGTCAACTCGTTTTTTAAATATCGCCAGATTGGAAGCAGAGATGACATAATTAGGGAGGGCGTTCCAAGGCTGGCACACGCGAAGGGAAAAGTAATTTCTACGGCATTCAAGCCGGCTATACTGAATTGTCAGTTTCAGAGGGTGACCTCTTAGTTTAGTGTTGTGGTTCAATTCCAGCAGCGGACGGCAAATGTGGTTTGGGTTCTTCAGAATCTGGTAAACCATTATGAGATCCCCCTGCAAAAGCCGATGTCGACTGCTGTACCTTCTTAGAGATTTCAGTCCAAGCTGTTAGGCGGATGAAAGAGGCGATGATGAATCCGCTTATACCAAAAACCTCACTACTACTCATCAGAAATATGAGCTCGCCGTGCAGCCTTCGGTAACGTCCGCTGAAAATTCGCAGCAGCTTCAGTCTTCGGTGGTAAGAGTGATAGCGCAGTCCTTTTACATTCTTTGTTGCTCTTCCTTAGGGTACCTCTAACGCCTCTAGGTCGCACTTCAACCAAGCTTGCCAAACTTGGATTGCGTATTCAACATGCGGACGCACGTAGGAATTGTGAATCATTGGGAATATTGATGGGTCGAATTTCCCGAATGCTCTTCGCAGCACGCCGACGTGCTAGTTGCCTCTTTTCGCAGCTACCGCAGCCTGTTTTGAACAGTTGAGGTCGTTCTGTACAAGCACCCCAAGGTCACGTTCTTAGGAGCTGGTCTGCAATCCGTGTGTCCCAAGAAATTATGTGTACTCATGTCTATGGCGTAATTGCATATCGCGACATTTGTCTACGTTGAATGGTTGGGAGTTTATCCTGCCCAGTACGACATCGTGTTAAGATCGTACTGGAGCCGTTTGTGGTCGTCCGGTCCTCTGATCATCCGCCATATCTTGATATCATCAGCGAAAAATAGGAAAGCAGAAGCAATTAACTTCGTCAATTTTTTCATGAACACCAAGAATAGACAAGGTCCAAACCCCGAGAATTGTAGTATACCACACATAACAGCAATTACATCGGAAAATGATTCTCGGATTCGCACTTCTAGCCGTCGTTCGTGTAGAAAATTGCTAATCCAAATCAGGACTGGATAGCCAATGCAGTAGTTCCGAAGCTTCTAAAGAAGAATTCGACGATCTAAGCTATCAAACGATTTCGAGAAGTCCAGGTAGATGACATCGACTCCTGCTCCTCCCCAAAGACACAAAAGAGTGAAGTGCCACTCAGACCAATCCTTTCAATGATGGACGCGCCCAGCATAAGCGCGTTCGTTGACTAGTGAAGTTGCTATCTCCGCTGAAACAACAGTTCAATCCGTGCAGTCTGAAACACTCGTTTCAACTCGTCGGTGACCTGGATGAACTCAGTCTGTCAGACAAAGTCAAATGTTCCTTGGATATAGAAAGTAGATTCACCAACGTTCCGCTACATCAGAGGGTTGGTTACGTTTACGAGTTAGCTGAAAACGGTGGCTGTTCGCTACCAATTCCGACTGGATTGCTAAGAGAATCTCTACTATTGTGCAGGGAGAATGTGGATTTTCACTTCCGGAATACACCGTACCGTCAGATTGACGGCGTAGCAATGGGTAGCCCATTAGGTCCTGTGCTTGCTGATTTCTTCATGGTGATGGTAGAAGGAAGCATTTCTACGGAAATAGCCCGGGTGCCCTACCACAAACGATATGTCGATAATATCTTGGCTTTCTGTTCGTCGGAGCAGCAGCTCACACATTTGGTAGAGCGGCTCAATGGTGCTCATGCTAACTTACGGGTTACATGCGAAGTATAACAGCAAAATTGTCTGTCATATCTGGACATACTCATAAGTCGGAGGGATGATGGATTGATTAAGAGGTCCATTTACCCGAAAATCAACTTGGTCTGGTCAGTACCTGCACTTTACCAGCTTCACACCAGTGCGATACAAATCGACACTTGTGAAGACTCTAGTTAGTCGTGCCAGATGAATTTGTTCGGCCGACTGTCTGGACGATGAGCTAGTGTTAATTACAGCAACACTAATGGCGAACGGCTACCCTCGAAGATTTATCGAGAAACACAGCCAACCGCGATGGCAAAAGGACTTGGTGCACACGGCAGCCAAGAAGAAAGTGTATATCGGGTTACCTTTCAAAGGTGACTTAGCCGTGCTGAAGACAACTAAGCGGATAATTTCGGCTACACAAGGAAGTTACTATGCTGCACAATTTGTCGTTATCAACCGAACCCGAAATTTGCCCATACCTCCAACGAAGGAAGCTTAGTCTATCGAGGCCAAATCACACTGTGTATACCAATTTGTATGTGACTGTGGAAAAAGTTTCATAGGCAGAACTAATAGAACGCTGACTTCCCGAATAAAGGAACATGTGCCAACATGGGTTCAACGTGAAGTTGCTCAGATTGCCTACCCTCGTCAGAGTCCATGTTTGCACAGACCGCTGGCTTCCTCGATTGGCAAACACCTATTAGACTCGGGTCACCGAATAGAGCTGGGCTCAGCGTTTAAAGTTGTGTTAGGTCACACTAATCCCCGCTTCCTTCGGTTTGCTGAGGTTATCGCTATAAGCCGGATGAAGCCAGCCTTGTGTGTTCAGGAACAATTACTTGTCATCCTAAAGCTGCCTTGGACGTAGGTGTGAACTTCCGTCTGATTGCACCCACTGTTAGCGATATTTATGCATATTAATTTCTATTAATGGTACTGAGGAGACAATACGAAATTCATGCATCTACCAGCATTCGTCTTCTTTCCGTAGTTTTCAAATTAATATGTTTGTCTTACATTAACGCTTTCGACGAAAACCATGTAGCTCTGGGGCTATTTAGTTGTGGCTTTCCAGATACTGTATCAGCGCATATGTGATCATTGTTTCCATAACTTTGGATAGTACAGGAATTAGTGTTATTGGACGATAGTTGGTAGGGTCAGTGCGGCTACCTCCTTTATGAATAGGAGTGATTACCCCTCAATTCCATACTGGTGGGATATGGTTGTCCTCTAGACATCGCTGATAGAAAACAGCCAGTGGTTCCGCTAACTCATTACCTACCGCCTGCAGAGACTTTGGTTTGATGCTGTCGACTCCAAGAGAACTGTGGATACGCAAGGATAACAACTTCTTCAACACAGCTTTCGCAGTGAAGGCGATGTTGTCTAAACCCGACGGTGGAGTAATAGAAACGAGGAGAATATTTGGCCTCGTTACCTACTGGAAAGTTTGGGAGTAATTGAGCCCTAGGAGATCGGCTGCTTCCATTGCTGATCGTGTGCATCCATCAGCTGTGACTAGTGCTGGAATCCCCCGCTTCATCTTTTGAAGGCCGCTAACGTGCATGTACAGAAGTTTGCGGTTGGTGTAAGGTAGATTCGTTAACTCCGGCTTATGCGTGACTTTGTCCTCGTGGGTCAGTTTCATAGAGAAGATGAGATGTGTCACGTATGCAGTCCAGGTTTCGGCATTCAGACCGTCCTTGTGAGTTCGCCATGCCAAATCCCTCCGGGACGTACATTTAGGTGTTCTGCTCCACAGAAATGACTTGTGCTTGTTTTGGGGTTGGAAGGACTTCTGTTCCGGTGTTTGCGCTACCAGTGTGCTAAACGTCCTTGTAAAGGTTTCCCAGACAAACTCTGGGGGGCATTCGGTTAAGAAAGTCTAGCATATGTCCTTAACTAGCGTATGTAAGACTTTAGAGTGCGTGAGTGTATGTAATTTCTCATCTTCCTTTTCAGGATATTCCGCATAGCATATATAGTCAAAGGGTAGATTAAAATGGTCACTGCGACCCAGAGTTGTGCTTATAACTATCCCGTCCACCATGAGTTCTTCGTTAGTGAGCACAAGATCCAGTATCGACGGTTGTTAGCAGTTCGAAATCTGGTGGGAGAGGTTGCGTGGTTGTACAGAGGGTGGCCATCAATTAGCTCTGGCAAGCAGGCTTTAAACTGCGTGCCATCGGTTGCGGGTGTTTCTATGTCGTACACATTAAAGTCTCCAGCAATAAGAATAAAGGTTTAGGACTTGTTCGAAGCAAACTGAAAGATGTGATTCAGTTTGGAGTCCGTTTCCGACGTAGGGTTTGGAGGACGGTAAATTACGGCCAATAGACAAGTGTCTTTGTTTCGCAACCATAGGCGGCAATAAAGCGAATAAGCAGCGCGGATTTCTGGACGATCGGCAACCTCACATCGGCGGTTTGTATTATAACAAAGAAACACACCGCCACCCCTTCCGCTTCTTTCGTTTCGAAGCAGATACATACCGAGTACATTGATCTCAGAATCGGTTATCTCAAGGTGTAATCAGGTCTCTGTAATCATGACGAGGTCCCGCGGTTGTGAGACATGGAGTCCTCTAAGTTCGGCCAAGTTGCTTAGAAGGCCTTAGGCGTTTGTGTACGTACAAGATAAGGATTTTGTTGTAAGAAGTGCGTTGATGGATGTCAACTTTGCGTTAGTTTTTAAGCTGGCCGTTAGGTGACCGGTCATTAATTGTTTTTTGATCTGCGAATTTCAGCCAAATTGCATGGAATTGCTGTGCGTTCCTCAACATACGTTCCACTGGTGCTATGCTCTGTCCTCTAGTGTGCCGACGGCGCTGTTCTGTCGGTCTCTCAGCAGGACTGTGCAGATGAAGAATTTGCACCGTTTGCAAGTTCCATCGAACTGCTTCCGACCTTTGGCCGTTCGCTTGCCGCCCATAGTCGGATCTCCGTTGGCAACCAAGCTCGAAGTGTCAACCAATTTTCCAATAGAACTTGCGTCATTCCTTCGAAGTTTAGTACTACTTCCATTAGTCTTGGACCGCAGCCCTTGCAGTTAGCTAATGACAGAACCCTTGTCAGGGATTTGGCAATAACATTGTCAACAGAGATTGCTTCGCGGGTGTAGCACCACTGCCCTTGGTCATGTGTTTGGCATCATGATCAGGAGAACTCAGAAGCTCGGAAAAGCCATGAACAAATCTGGTTTTCTTTCTATCCCTATTAGGAATGCCGCGTTGGTCAACGGCTTCTTTTGGGCAATCTTTCCAATGTAGATGGGGTAATATGCGCATTCCGCTCGGTGCGTTGCGAAGACTAACTCCTGACAGCAGCACTAACTCTGTCTCATCTGCTGGGTCTAGTGCTACTCGAAGAATTCGAGGCTCACCAGAGTGCACTGAGGTCGGGGGACACGCTACGCGTTGCAGCATTGCAGCCTCAACCCGAATACCAATCGTATTGCAGATGGAACTCCACTGGTTGCCCTCGTCTTGCAACTTGCTTATTATTGTGCCAGATTCGGACTCGGGCACATTGGTGCATACGAGAGTTAAGGCAGGGTGGTTTTGTCTAGCGAGTGTCGGCTTTATAGTATTTGTTGGCACTTTGGGCTATTTAGTATTCATGATTGGAGTGGACGATGAAGCTGCGTTGCTCCACGCGTGCTTGTGCAGATGATTGACCTACGTGTGTCGCTCCCGGTGTGCTTGTCGAGGCAAACGATGTGTACTTTACCTGCTTGTTATCTGTACCGGATCGCCTCTGGCTCTGAGCTGTCGGTGTCATGGCTGAATCTCCAGGTGAAGCGTCTATGTTTGGAGAAGTGGAAGCAGGCATGTTTGAGGCTTGTCCGCTTATGGGAGTGAGGTGTCTCAGTGGGTTTAGCGACACAGGCGCGGAAGTGCGGTTGGAGCGTCTAGCTCTCTTCTTCGGCTTAGAGTCAGAGCCTACTTTGGATGGTTGAGGTATTACGTGGTCATATTTACCTCCGTGGGATCGATCTTAGTAGTTACAAAATGCGCGATTATTTCAGTCATCGTATCACACTTTTCATGAACAAAGATAAACAGTTCACAACTAGAATGACTTTACGTGTTGGACAAAAGCACATTGTGTCCGCAACTTTGTTTGCCTGTCTCATATTGCTTGCGTTATGAGTTTTGTGCAACTCAGAGCTCAATCGATTTGCGCGGAAGAGGACTTCATCCAGGCGTCGGGTTGTCAGAAAAATCCATTGTTTTAATAGTGTATTACTTAGGTTGAAAACTATTTTGGCAAAACTGTAAGAGTTTTCTAGTGGCTTGACTGTGGTTCTGGGGAATAATGTTGTGTTTAAGGCAGTGGATGTTGAAAACGCAATGACTCTCCAAATTAGCTTCAATGCCAGCCAAGTTAATTAATTCACTTGCCATTTTCCGAACACTAGGTCCATAAAGGCATTTAACATGTTGAAAATTATTTAGTACAGATCGAGAAGTCACGTCTTACAACTATTTGGAAACAACCGGTTTGGGTAGTTTGCAGGTACCGTTTTAGTTTTTGGCACAAAAGCGTCATCAGACCGGGTGAACCAGTGGATAATTGGCGTATTATAAAAAAATAGGAAGAGAAACACGAACCAAGGGATGTTGGTAGACGGTTTATCGTGTAACAGGTCAAAGTAGCAGTTCACTTGGTGCACGGATCGGTCCCAACTGGTCTACGCTAAAACCCTGTCGTTACAGGTGAAATGCCACCAGTACTATTTGGGCTTGTTTCCGGTCGCTGGCTGAGTGAAAAAAATCAGAAGAGAAATAAGTTAGTATGCAAGTCTGTCGTTGAATATCAGCATGCATTAGCATTATTATTGTTTATTATCCTTAGCTTCATGGCATTAGATTTATGATCTGTGCCAGATATGGACGCTGCTTCTCACTTAAACAGAAAGATATCTATTACTGTTATAATTAGTTGTAAAATATCACCACCGTGATTTACCTATGGATAGTTGCCTTTCAACAATATCGTAACTTCAGTCAGCTTGAGCAGCCGATAGCAAGCCGTTGAGTGACCGTTCTTTTTGCTCCTGGCTATTCCAGTGAGTCACATTTGGGACAAATTTTGGTCCCACATTAAAAATTTCGTGTTATTACTAGATATAAATTAATTCTCGCTGTATGTGTTTAATGCTTGTAACTAGGAAAAAGACATTCATGATACATGTAAAGGCCACACTGAAAAATCTCTTTCGATCGAAATTCGTCCCAAAAGTTTCTCACTGCAGCGGCAAAGGGCACAAAAACGGTCGATCCAGCAGATATTTTTCGGTCATTTTTGTTATGCGGGAGGCACACATGCACTGGCGCTTGTCATTTGTTGGTGTGTGGTTGACTTGATTTTCATTTAAGGTTAAGATACGGAAGAGAATGCACGGTAGTTGGTTCAGATGTAGGTCAGTGGTTAGATAGCAGGTATTTGGTCGCTGACTTTGATTTTCATTCTCTGCCCCGGATCCGGCCACCGACGCTCCCCAGATTGGTCGGATTACGAAAGTCGGCCACATGTCCGACAGCTCCATCTCGTCAGCGGTCAGCCTTCTGAGTGTTGATGGCAACTCCGCTTACGATCTCGAAGTTATCCAAGTAAATTCCATGACTTGTATCTATCGAGCGCATCAATACTGCCGAATATTTTAGTGGAGCCCTGTATTCAAGTTCGTTCCGCAACGGTCGTGCTATGTGCCTCGTGCGTAGCTCTCTTTCTAGTTGGTCTATGCAAAATGTGCTCGGTCTTTGCAACCAATTTTGTAGACACAACTAGTTGTCATATCTGTATGAACTGACTATGTAGTTGGCTGGCCTATTGCAACCGTTGACAAGGGGAACGGATACGTTCATGAAGAGCTCACATGAGTTCGCGCGAAAGGTGTCCTGAGTTGATCCTTCGCGTTGTCACTACCTGTGTTCTTACCCCCCCCCCCTGGACGTACTGCTCTCCTGTGAATTTTCCCGGTCTTCGGGGTAAACACTTTAATTTGATTGCCAGGTCATTACGGCACTTATACCGGTGTAACGGCTTTCCGATGCCTACTTTTGTCAATGCACTTCTATTCACATACACTAATTTTTCAACAAACTGACATCTATGATACTGACAGATATGAGTTATTTGAAGTCTGTCAACTTCATCTACTAAGCAGATGTACGCCCGCACACAAGCCAGCCGCTCATCAGTCATGTCTTGTCTTTCGCGTATTCTGCGAGACCCCAACTCTGTCGTTCTAGGCATAAGCCGCGGATACGCATTACGATAGCATTCTTGTCTACTCTTAATCAAACCGCTTTTAAGGAACTGTTTTGTAATTGATTCATATTTTCGTGCATTACTGACATCGTGTGTGTTGAAGCTGAATATTCATTCGTCAAGAGTGTGATGGCAGAAGTGTTTTGACAAAAGGAGGCATCAGAGCACCATTACATCGGGATAAGTGCCGTAAAGACCTGACAATCAACTTAGAGTGCTTACCCCGAAGACCTGGAAAAGCACAGTGGATCAGTATGTCTAGGGGTAAGAACACAGGTACTGACAAAGCAAAGGAGGAATTCAAGAGCGACAGAGGTGACTCTTAGATGAGAGGCATAGAATGACAACCTTCTGACGTTTGTGACAATTAGCTTTACTTTAAGAGTCCAAAACAAACCATATTTCAGTACCACACCTAGGTACTTCAATGATGTAATAGTGTAATCCATCACCGTCCCTAAGCCGGTTGGGGTACTGAGTAAGGAGCTGCTCGAACCTAGTTCCTCCGTTTTGAGAAAAAGGCATGTCTTGAACATCGGATGCCTCAAGAGATAGATAACGAGTTTGGGACCAGCTGTTGAGGTTGTTCATGGAACCTTGCAATCTGAGAGAGTAACCGGCTTTTCTCAACAGCTACCCGGGATGTTGTGGCCAGCATTTTTATTAGGGGAGCCTGTGCCATTACTAGTATTGAGCTGACGTAAGTAGAAAAGTGATAAGGTGAAAGAATTTCTCCCTGAAGGACGCCCCAATTAGTGGTTGGTGGGGTGGCGCATCTACCTCTGACTCGTGTAAGCCGAGTGCGTGCAGCAAAATAATGACTAGGACACTGCACGATGGGATGCATTCTTTGAGTAAGCAAATCTTTTAGTAGCAATTCTCTATTGACACCACCGAGTGCATTGCCGTAATCAAGCTAATACATACGACTTGCTTTGTTTCTGTTTTCAATTGATGACAGTGCAGAATGTACCAGGGAGGCCATTTCAGATAGAGTAGACCATGAACAAAGACATGCGTACTGAAGGGGGTACTTTGGGCTAGTTTGGGACAGCATCATTTCACGAATGATTTCCTCCAGAACCTACAATGCAACAGGTGCAAGCAATTGTTGGTTAGATGCTGCGGTTTTCATTGACACTGGTGTGATACCGGCACTTCTCCAACAGTCAGCGATATTGTGTTGCTGTATACACTTTGCGTACACAGAAGCAAGAGAAGTTGTTAAATAGTCAGCACATTCTTTGAGTATGATGGGAGGTCGTTTGTTCGGACCCATAGCTTAGCCGGAAGCAGGTGTTCCGTATGAAGACCTGCGTAAGAGACTACGACTTTACACCCTATTTTATCCTCTATTGCGGGTTGACCTCGCTGTAAAGTTCAAAGAGAACTTTGAATATGCATTTAAACTAAACTATCTATTGAGGACCCAACATCTCATTTTCTCAGACCCTTCACTTATATCCGTACAGAAATTTATACATGTCTGTATTTAACAAGCGTTATGAAACACAGTACGTTTATACTTCGCATTATTGGAATATCCTGCATTCCTGAAGGTTAAACGTTTCGCACTTGACAGACTTCAGAGTAGCAAGCTGCTACGCTGAACCGTTTTGCCCCTCCGCCGCAAGTCTATCAGTTATTGCCCTTTCCCATTACGATTGTAAAACTCATCGTACGTTGATTTCTGTATTTAATTTGTATTAAAGAACCACCGTAATTAGGAATTCACGTTTTAATTGCTCTGTCCAGACCATGCGTACAGTACAGGTTTACTAGCCTACAATAAGTTCTACGCATCATGATGCACCGATTGCTACACCTCGGTCACGGTGGCCGGTTCGAAATAAATCACTGTGTTCCCAGGCCAGTTGCTTTAGTTTTCTGTGTCAATTATTGCAATTTCTAATCATCTGTATAATTCAGTATCCTTCGTGAGTTTTAGTGATCCAATAATATATCTTTGTCCGTTTTCGGCAGTAATGCTGTCGTTCTATACTATCTTGTCTATCGCGGCGCCCTTAGGTTTACTTTCCTCGTTGTTCACCTTATTAAGGTCGTGTTTAGCCGTATCACTTTGTGTAAATCAGTGTTATTTGTGATTCCCAATCTATTTCTCATTAATATGTGTCCTGTCCCTGTCTATTTCCCGTGATTTTATAATTCCCATATTTTGTCTTATCGATCGCCGGTAAATTTACAAATGGTGAAACAGTCTTGCAGAAGTTGCTGCAAGATCGTTGGTCCTCGAGCAAACGCGGTCCATGTAGCATTTGCCAGGTGCATTTTCTAATCTCATGTATTAGTTTTCCTGTGGACCAGTTTCGCATTATCCGCGAGATTTAGCACGATTTTATTACGATTATATATAGGAAGTGCCAGTGAAAACTGCAGCCCAAGCCCCCTAGGAAACCTACTCAACAGACCGGTACAACGAGGCCGTCCAAGGCCCGCAGATCTGTAAGTTCTGCACAAAATGCCCAGATACAAGCACTTTGAAAGCCCACCACCAGCTCTGTTGAGCAAATCCTGTGGTTCAGGAGACATTGGTCTTACGACTAGGTGTCTATTCGAGCGAATGAAAAACACCGCCCGGCATGCTTAGCGACCGAATGCAGAAGGGTATGTAACTTAGCCATAGCTGCCTACCTTGGCAACACAGGCCACAACCCTAGACCAGTCGAAGCATTCCAAATTATCTACAAGGCTCCGGATAATCGGTCTGGGTATATGCGCAGACGGATACTAGAAGCCGCTGAAGCTATAGCAATCCGGTTGTACCAACCAAATTTATGCACTCAGAAGCAATTTGTTCCGGCCCTTCAACTGCCCTGGCCCGATGGAGTAGTGACTTTTACTCAGTTGAATCATATGAAGACAGCGACACTGACCTGATTTTTGGCGATAGTTGACCTCTTGTACACTAATTTTACGCCGTTGTAATGGCTCAATAGTCTGTCTAATCGATGTGCTTGGTATCTAATTGTACTAATCTGATGAAGAATTATTGAAAATATATGTTCTCTAAAACTGACTTTGATTACTAATGAGTAGGGGGATTTCAATTGGGACTTTTAGGTTTTCAACCAAGTAGCTTTAAATCTACATAGGACAGCCTAACCCGGAAAAGCACCGGATGCGTTTTGCCCTAATGGGGCTCGTCGGTGGTTCGTATTCTCTCGGTTCTTTACTGGGAATCGAACACATGACCGCTAGAGGCAGATATCATCTAGTTAGCAGCTTAAGCCACTGAGCCATGATGGATGTCGTCTGGGCTACATAATTTGAAGTTAATGACTATAGCACGACCTATCCTCCATTGCCACGAGGTTAGTACCTTAGCAGATGATCCCCATTAGGTACGCGCACCACTGACGAGCCCCAATAGTGCGAAACGCGTCTGGTGCTTGTCCGGACTTAGCAGTGCTATGTAGCTTGTGAGCTACTGGGAGGAAAATCCAGAATATTCCTAGATTTTCGAGTAGCGTCACTTTATCACCTGCCACTGCCTCGACGGACATTGCGACTGGAATATGTGACAATCCAGGTATGGATGAACTCTGGCAAACGCTAACGCAAAAGCAAAAGCAAAAGAAAACGAAAACCATATCCAGCGACCTGAGGTGTCGCAACTTTATGGTCTTCCAAGCACCTGAATCGTCGGATTCGATCCCACAGGTTCGTTATGAACACGACGTTGTGTTTCTGCAGAGGCTGGTTGATATACTGCACGACTCTGGTGAAGACGGGTTGAAAGCGATGCGAATGGCCCATCTGGGAAAAAACGGATGGAAAAGTTCGACCTATGTGGGTCAGTTTTGCTGACGAAGCTGGTCCGAACTTGATATTTCCCCGTCTTGGTAACCTATGGGTTTGTAGATCCCTGTGTCGGCAGACATGGATTCAGCAGACCGATAAAAACGCAAGCCTGCCGTGATTGAACTAAAGCGACTCACTGAAGGTAGGAAACCAAATCTCCGCATATTAACTTTCGAATACTTACCCGGGTTCCTCCCCGGATCCGGATGAACAGGTCGCTAATGCTACACGCATGCCCGATGGTTCCTACTGCGACCTAGGTGTAGCCTTTAAGATGTTTTTAGTCTGATGAAGAAACCTGATAACGTTTGAAACTCCATTGACTGTCGGCAATTAGACTTATTTGCTCTAAATGAAACTTGATTAAATTCAGAGATAACCGCCCAAGAAATCGAAATCTGTGGGTATTCTTGCTTCCGCTGTGATAGGCTATCAGATGACCGCGGTGGTGTGTTGCTATATATAGCATCGTCCTTGTATGGAGACGCGTGAGCATCTACGGTAGCGGTGCTGGACTGTGTAAGCAGTTATGGTGTTCGATCCACCAGAGACGCGGAGAACTCTGGTGGGTATTGTATATCGCAGTCTACTGAGCCGCAGCGTGGACTGCTTGCCTCATATGTTCAGCCATTTGAGTTATCTGCAATTCCTGCTTATGGACGATTTCAACCTTCCTCGAATACGGTGGCCAAAAGTCGAGGTTCTCCCCGGTCATTGCAGATTCGAGACGAATTTTGCGGAGATGGTGTTTGAAACTGTGGCCACACAGCACATCAATCAGCCGACGCACCTTATCGCGCGCTTGACTCCATCGTACCTGGACCTGTTTCTGACCAGCTGCGTTCAACATGTGCATGATGATCGAGTCCTAGAGCCCCTTGCAGCTAGTGACCACTCAAGGATCATGACGAGCTTAGAGCTACTATTGCCGTTTATTCTACCACTGGTGCCAACCTTCAACTACTGGAAGACGGACTTTAATGGCCTCTCTCGAGCCGCCAGCATGATGGACTGGTCGTTACCTAGGATTCACCAGATGAAGCTTGTTGGTCTATCATAAAAGAGGGAGGCAAATCATTGTGCGCCCGATCTGTGTCCCCCACATATTGGACCGCTGGACCAGTCAAGCCACACTGGTTTGACAAGGAGGATGTCAAACTGGCTGGACGGAGACGCCGGCTATGGAATAAATTCGTGCAATCTGGCTCTGCCGAAGATTATGATGTGTACGAGAGTCAACGAAAGGCCTGAAACAGCGTGAAAACGAGCAAACGCCGAAACTTCCAAGAGCAGCTTGCATACGTGAAGCGACACCTGAAGCCGATCGGTGATGTGCTCGTATTGAAGGGCTCGGACGGAGAGCCACTAATCTCCAGCACTGAGCGTGCTTCCGCATTGGCGGCGCACTTCGTTTCCGTGTTTGCAGATAACCAGGCGTCTGTGCTGAGTTTGACGCAAGTCTCCCCTACCGAGCTGGACAGAATGGATTGCAGCCTTGAGGATATGTACAAATTACTCGCCAGTCTTAAAGGTACCAGGTCAGCAAGGTCTGATGGGCTCCATCCATTGATCCTCAGTCAGTTCTCGGCCATCAGCTCGCCTTCGGTGACAGAGCTATTCAACTTGTTGCTGTCCGCTGATTCACTGCCAAGCTACTGGAAATGCTCAGTTACGAAACCGATTCATAAAGGCGGCGATCCGAACAAGGTGGACAACTATCGGCTAATATGTCTGACCTCTGTTTTGCCTAAGACACTCGAGAAGACAATGAAATATGGTATTTGGCGGCATCTCGATTCGAAAAGCATCTTGACTCCCGCGCAGCACGGTTTCATGAAAGGTCGGTCATACATCACAAACCTGCTACTCTCAAGGCACAAATGGCTGCAAGCGCTAAATCAAGGGAAGTCAGTTGACGTCATTAATCGATATCAGTAAAGCGTTTGACAGCGTGAACCATGAGATTCTCCTTCGGAACCTGAACCTGTGCGGTGTTTGTGGTCCACTGCACCAGTGGATCGGAGACTTGGAGGGTACAGGTGGACAACCACCTGACCGAGTGGTGTCCCTCGACCAGCGACGTCCAGCAGGACACAGTCCTTGGGACCATTTTGTTCCTGCTCCACATTAACGATTTGTCTCAGCTTCTCAGTTCACTTTGAGCGTTGTATGTAGATGACCTTAATATATGGAAAATAATTGAGGTGCCCGACGACTGTGCCCTGCTTCAGCGTGACCTTGACCGCCTTTTCATGTGTCAGCAAAGGTCAACCTTTCGGTCAACCCGGTGAAATCAGTTTTCATTAGTCTGGGCAAGGGTGGTAATGGCCGAGTCTACAATCTGGCAGGAGAACAGTTACACCAGTCGCCATCCGTGAAAGATCTCGGCATACTCTCACGCTGCTATTTGAAATCCATTGAAAACGAACTGTCTTTACCAAAACTGATCGCGCATGCTCTGGGCGCTCAAACGCAGCTTCTGCACTTGGTCCGAAGAGGTTGTCACCCGTCTTTTCTCTTCTATCATCAGGCCAATGCTAGAGTACAACTCACCCGCCTACTGTGCGGTCACCCGGGGCAAGGTGCAAAGGATTGATCGGGTACAGCATGTTGCCACAAGACTAATCCCCGTTTTACGAGGGGTACCATATTCTCGAAGGCGGGTTGACATCGTCATGAAGCACCGGATATTACCTCTGGGTGAGTACCCCACGTTGAGGCCGCTGCTTCATCTGCGCACACCAAGCAGCACACGAGGACCCAGGTACAAGCTTGTTATACCGGATCTTAAGCGGGTCGCTCACCAACTCTGCTTCGAGCGGTGAGTAGTGAATATTTGAAACAGGCTGTCTGCAGACATAGTCAAAGCAAAGTCGGTGCTGGATTCTAAGAAAGTCCTAGATTCACTTTTCAGACTTGTGGTTTCGAGAATAATCGTCATCATAATAGGTATATTTACTTGAAAAATATTAGAGGTAGCTACAAGGAGGTTTCTCTACCAGCTACATTTGATCAGCATTCAGTATTCGATGATTACCCCATGTTGAGACCGCTGCTAAATTTGCGCACACCATGCAGTACACTATCACACCGGTACATGCTTATAATATCGCATTTGAAGCGGGTCTTGCGGCAACTCTGTTTCTAACTAGAGTGGTGAATGTATGTAACAGCTTGCCATAGCAAGTAGTTAAGTCAAAGTCGGTGTCGGAATTCAAGTACTACCTGGAGAAACATTTTGGGGATATAAAATATATCGAGAGCACTCCAACATGACGGGTCTTTGTTCCTGACTGATATTAGATGCAGCCATACAGAGATATCTCTTCTTTCTGCTTCCGCTCAGTGATCAGAAACCTGTAACCGCACTTACATTGTAGACAGGAGGCAACAATTTTACAGACCGCAGAATTTAGAAACAGGAAGGCGCTGGGACTATAGTAGTGTCTCAATTTGGGAACTCCTTGTTCAATTCCTCTACATTCACATCGAAACCGAGCGCACGTCATGTAACTTCACTAGTCTGTTTTAGCATCCTCCATAGTTCACGACAGCTGTCGTTCCCTTGAATAAACTGCATATACACTTGGTTAAGCCCACGTAGCCCCTCCTTGATGCGAACAGGGAGAGACCTCACTGAGGGGCCTTCATTTTATTCAAACGCTTTCTCATTAAATTGGCTCAGCCGTTTTAGGTAGGGGAAAAGAACCTGTCAGCGCGGACGTAGTTTCCCAAGGACAACAGATGTCAAAAGATAATCGTAGTCAGCCTGGCCAACTGTCACAGTACTTGAATATATCACGGTCAACGAAAAAATTCAATTCTGCGGATGCAACCATCCCACGAAGTCGATCAACATTTTATGTATAGCACTGTCTCCACCTAAACCTTCGATCACTACAGCGAGTGATATTTTGTTGGTTTGATTGTTGAGTGCCCGAAACTGCAAATTGAAACCCGATTAATTACACAGAACCACTGCATATTATTAACGAACACCAGGTACGTTGCTACGTCTAATTTTGTAAGTAAATTTACCATGTTCTTCAACCCGAGAATGACGAGAAAAATGGTATGAAATCTGTTGAAATATCCGGTGAATGTGCACTGAGAACGGTCGATGTGTTCTATTATGGCTGCTTTAACTTAATCGTAAAATTTCTGTGCCTCAGCTTTATGACGCTTGGGAGATACATAGACGTTAGCCAACAAGATTGTATGATAGCCACCCAACTACCGTTTACATTGTAGGACAAAGCAGTTAATAACTTATGAAGTGAAACGAAAGGTGCGTCTTGTTGCAACAAGCCAAGATGGATTAGTGTAGATAAGGCGTATTGCACCCCTGTTTCGGTAGGTGTCTTGGCTGGCAACCCGAAGGCAAAGAAATTCTGCAACAGATACGATATTATCATATACTTCTTCAAGGAGTTGGGTTCCTTGCAACATAGTAGTGTCTAGCTACAAATATTTTGGAGAAGTCGTTTCACGGTAATTCATATAATTCTCCCCAACTGTCAACGGATGTTGGCACTAAGCAATATAGGCACGCTCAGGTCTTTGCATTTTCTCCCGATGAACGACCATCCAGCATGATGTTTTCGCACAATATTATTACACCTCTTGTGAATTCTTTTCAATTTGTTTCTATCTAGCTCCTCTAACCGATCCAACTTTAGGATTTTATTTTCACATAGTGCATCTTACCGCAATTCTGTGTTACCGTACATGTGCCGCTTGATTGTTGACCCAAATAAAACTATAGCTTGATGTTAAATTATTTGCTCCACTGATATTTTATTTTTCTGTACTACTAATTTCGTGTACAACACCATCCGCAGTGATAGTGTAACATGTTGGAAATGCGCCTACCCGGATGCATACAGCCTACTTTGACTTGACCTGACTATTGCCCGGCTGATAGAAAAGGCTTAATTCACAAGTGTAGAGGCACATGGCGACTTCAGTGGATTGCACGAGTAGATTAACAGCGCAGAACAAGAGATGAATACAATGAAGAACGTTTCTACTAAGACCAACAAGTGAGAACGTGTGTTGGAAAATTCCACACACGGGAACCATAAAGCACGGCCAAATTTGAAGGCCACTCCTTGATCTGTCACTATTATGAGCACTGTAACTACCATCCTGATTGCTAAGATTTATCAGAAGCAAGATATGCAAAATCTCAACGACATCACTTATGTCTGAACACCATCGTCTAGCACAGAATGTCTAAACAACGGCATTGCGACAAATAGAAGCGACAGCAGCAGTACAAATCATACGCAACTGTGTTAGCAAAATGGAAGTGAAGTACAACTCAGTAAAATCCACTGAACAAGCGTACCTCCATTTTATGTGATCGATTATTGACTGGCAATACTGGTGCGTCATGAAGACTCGAGCACCCGACACATTCCACTCAAGGAAGCGCATTCTGTACTCGTCCTTGTATAGGAGACCATCAGGATCTCCCTGGAGCACAACGGAGTAATGGTGCCTCATAGTTTGCTTCACATACGCCTTGGTGATGTACCAAATGCCCTTAGTTTAACGGAATAATAGAGAATAAGACGACTGCCGGAACAGTAAGGCTATTCTTGCAATATGCGTCCCAGATTGTTGTGGCATGGCACATTATGACAGATTAAGATAGGTCTTTCCATAGTAGTCTAACCCTTGGCGTCCAGTTTTCGATGAAGCTACTCCGCAGACACCTTTCCTTGTTGCAACGTCCTCTCTTAATGGTATACTCTATCCGACCATCAGTCGTCATTGCTCTAATAACATGCGCGTTCTGCCCTTCCATGTTGGCTATTTTACAATTATGCTTGATAGCCGCTAATTGGATTTACATTAATAGCGCAGCGTTCACAAGTCCAGGACCCCCTCACTCAACATAGGTAGACCTCCTTGCAATCGCCTACACAACCCCCAGCAATTGCTATTTGTTTCTGGAATGCAAACAGCTGAAGGCAAGTGCAGTTGCCCACTGTATTGTGATGATGAAACACATGGGGTACTGTGTTTATCTTAGAAAGCACAAAACTTTCTTTGTCATCAAACTCAACGTGTGTCCGTCGTCTAACAATCACTAGCATCGCTATTGCACAGCTATCTTACGGTCTTCTTTGTGGCCTAGGCTGTGGAGCCAAATTCATCCATCGCGCCATGCACTAGTGCACGGGTTATATTGCGCTCACCGACCTTCTCATCTGTCCAAGGTACGCGGACACTAGTACATGTAAGAACATGCGCCCTTGGTGTTTTCGGTTATCCATCCTTTCCTCCTCTTGGCTTTTGAGTGTCACGCTTTATGGCCGCACTCAACCTCCGCTATCGCTTCGCCCACTTTGGTCATTCCAATTCTCCTCACACATTTTTATCCATGGGCTCATTCGAATCCATTCGACGAGTGCTACTCAATACTTTCCACCGCTTGGAGCTAAGTTGTGGCGCTAATACTCCTGTTCCAGTTCTCAGTTTTGCACGCTTTTGTTGAGTTGTACCTGTGCATTTACGTAAATCTTGGGCATTACGGGAAAATGTTTGGTCTTAATCGGAAAAAGAAACTGAGTACCATTAAACGACCCTGCAACCATCTCTACGGACTGCAGCGCAACAAAGTTACGGGTTATTTGCCGTCGCTCATCCATTAAACATCACGTCCGAGATACTTAGGGATGTTTACCAGCGCCCCGCTTGCATCATCGCTTAACGCGACCGGGTCATTACCCGCCGCGGCTTCATGTTGAGGTGTGCGTACAACCGCGAGATGACCACTTGCTGAATCTGGCAATCTGCGCGCGATCGCAAGTGAGATAGGCAGTGAGACAGCCATCTTGGAGGTTAAGCCATGACACCGACAGCTCAGAGACGAAGGCAATCCGGTGCAGATAACAAGCAGGTAACGCGCGCTTCGGTTGTATCCAAAAACACATCGGCAGCGACACATGTAGGCCCATCCTCTGTACCAAGCACGCGTGGCTCAAGGCAGCTTCACCGTCAAATCCAGTGGTGTCTTGTAAACAAACCAAATGGCCGACAAAATCCATACAGCCAAGAGTTACAAGACAAAACCACACTGCGTTAACTCTCGCATGCACCAATGTTCCCGAGTCCAAATCTGGCACAATAATAAGCAAGTTGCAAGACGAGCGCAACCAGTGGAGTTCTATCTGCGAGACGATTGGTATTCGGGTTGAGGCTGCAATGCTGCAACGCGTAGCATGTCACCCGACCTCAGTGCACTCTGGTGAACCTCGAATTCTTCGAGTAACATTAGACCCAGCAGATGAAAGAGAGTCAGTCCTGCTCTCCGCAGTTAGTATTCGCAACGTACCGAGCGGAGTGCGCATACTACCCCATCTACATTGGAAAGATCGCCCAAAAGAAGCAGTTGACCAACGCGGCATTCCTAATAGGGAGAGAAAGAAAACCAGTTTTGTTCACGACTTTCCCGAGCTTCTGGGTTCTCCTGATCATGATGCCAAACATATGACCAAGGGCAGTGATGTTACACCTGCGAAGCACTCTCCGTTGACAATGTTATTGCCAAATCCCTGACAAGGGTTCTGTCATCAGCTAACTGCAAGGGCTGCGGCCCAAGCCTAGTGTAATTAAGATTACATTCCGAGGGAATTCGCAAGTTCTGCTGGATTGCTGGTTAAACTTTCGAGCTAAGTTGACATCGGAGATCCGGCTATAGGCGACAAGCGAACGGGCAAAGGTCGGAAGCAATTCGATGGAACTTGCAAATGTTGCAAATTCTTCATCTGCACAGTCCTGCGGAGAGACTGACACAACAGCACCCACGGCACACAACAGGATAGAGCACAGTACGAGTGAAACTTCTGTTCAGGAACGCTGAATAACGGCATGCAACTTGATTGAAATTCATAAACCAAAGAACGATTAATGACCGGCCAGCTTAAAAACTAACACAAAATTGACATTCATCATGAACTCCTAACAACAAACTCCCTATCTTTCATGAAACAGAAGCCCAAGGCCTTCTAAGCAAGTTGGCTGAAGTCAGAGAACTCCATGTCTCACAACCGCGGGACCTCGTCATGATT
Organism: Dicrocoelium dendriticum; assembly: GCA_944474145.2. NCBI lineage: Eukaryota > Metazoa > Platyhelminthes > Trematoda > Plagiorchiida > Dicrocoeliidae > Dicrocoelium > Dicrocoelium dendriticum. Next base: position 87,848,797 of record OX104063.1, read on the forward strand.
ACTGAGACCTGATTTCACCTTGATATAACCGATTATGAGATCAATGTACTCGACATGTAGTTGCTCCGGAACCGTAGAACCGGAAGAGGTTGGCGGTGTGATTGTTTACTATAATACGAACCTCCGATGTGAAGTTGTCGATTGCCCAGAAATCCACACTCCTTATTCGCTTTGGTGTCGCCTATGGTTGCGAAACAAAGACACTTGTCTATTGGCCGTAATTTACCGCCTACCAAACTCAACGTCGGAAATGGACTCCAAACTGAAGCACATCTTTCAGTTCGCTTTGAAAAAGTCTTAAACCTTTATTCTTATCGCTGGAGACTTTAACTTGCACGACATAGAAACGCCAGCAACCGATGGCACGCAGTTTAAAGCCCGCTTGCAAGAGCTAATTGATAGCCACCCTCTGTACAACCACGTAACTTCTCCCATCAGATTTCGAACTGCTAGCAAACCGTCGATACTGGATTTTGTGCTCACTAACGAAGAACTCACAGTGGACGGGATAGTTACAAGCAAAACACTGGGTCGTAGTTATCATGTCACTGTACCATTTGACCATATATATTCTTTGCGGAGTACGCTGAATAGGTGGATGATGAAGTGCATACTGTCACGCAATACATCGTGCTATCTAAGCTTGTTAAGGACACATCTTGGACTTTCTTAACCGAATTCCCCCCATATGTCGCCTGGGAAACCTTTACAAGGACGTTTAGCACATTGGTAACGCACGTATTGGAACAGAACTCCTTCCAACCCAAAAGCAAGCATAAGTCATTTCTGAGGAGCAGAACACCAAAATGTACGTCCGGGAGGGATTTGGCGTGGCGAGATCATCAGGACTGCTTGCATGCCAAAACCTGGACAGTACACGTGACATCGTAACTTCTGTGTGGAACTGATCCGAGAAGACGTGGTCACGCATCAGCAGGAGTTAATGAAGCGATTCCCCACGAACCGTTAACTTCTGTACAGGCATGTTAACCGCCTTCCAAAATTGAAGCGGGGGATTCAAGCGCTAGTCACGGCTGATGGATGCATGCGATCAGCAATGGAAGCAGCCGATCTCCTACAGCTCCATCGCTTCCAAACTTCCCAGCAGTTAACGAGCACAAATATTCTCCCCATTTCTATTATTCCACCATCGGGTTTAGACAACATCACCTTCACTACGAAAGCTGTGTTGAAGAAGTTGTTATCCTTGCGTATCCACAGTTCTCCTGGAGTCGACAACAGCAAACCAAAATCTCTGCAGGCGGTAGCTAGTGATTTAGCAGAACCGCTGGCCGTTTTCTATCAGCCATGTCTAGAGGACAACCGTATTTCACCAGTATGGAAGCGAAGGGCCATAACTCATATACCCGCACTGACCCTACCAACTACCGTCCAATAACACTAATTCCTGTACTATCCAAAGTTATGGAAACGATGATCACATATGCGCTGATGCAGTAACTGGAAAGCCACAACTTAATAGCCCCAGAGCAACATGGCTTTCGTCTAAACCGTTCGTGTTCTACTAACCTATTAATTGTACGTAATAGCTGGACCGATGCTTTTGATGATGAAATAGGAGTCGATGTCATCTTCCCTGACTTCTTAAAAGCGCTTGATCGCTTAGACCATTGAATTCTCCTTCAGAAGCTTCGGAACTGCGGCTTTGGCAACCTGATATTGAGTTAGGTTAGCTCTTTTCTAAACGTACAACTGCTATTGGTGAGAGTCTGAGAACCATTGTCTAATACAATCGATGTGTCGTTTGGAGTACTACAAGGCTCGGTGTTTGGACCTCGTCTATTCTTGATGTTCATTAACGATTTGGCGAGATCAGTTGCTTCGATTTCCCATTTTTCGCGGAAGATATCAAGATACGGCGAAGGGTTAGAGGACTGGACGACCACGAACGGCTCCAGTGCGATCTTAGCGCAGTGTCGAACTGGTCAATTCAAAAGGCTCTATCATGCAACGTAAAAAAATGTCGTGTTGTACAATCACGCCACAGACAAAACTGCACATATTTGCTTGGGACAAACAGATTGCAGACAAGCTCCCAGGAGCTTGACCTTGTTGTGCTCCTACAGAGCGACCCCAACTGTGCAAAACTGGCTGAGGTAGTTGCGATGATTGGCAACAAACATGTCGGTCGGCATGCTGCGAAGGGCATTCGGGAGATTCGACCAATCAACCTTCCCAATGATGCACAATTCCTACTTGCGCCCGCATGTTGAATACGCAATCCAGACTTGGCAAGCTTGGTTGAAGCGCGACCTAGAGACGTTAGAGGCGCCAAAACGAAGAATAACAAAGAAGTTAAAAGGCTTGCGCTGTCACTCTTACCACCGAAGGCTGAAGTTGCTTGGAATTTCCAGCGGACACTATCGAAGGCTGCGCGGCGATCTCATATTAGCGTGCCAGCTATTGAGTGATCCCAACCACGTATGCCGCCACTTGCTGAAACTTAGCCACAACACACAGCTCAGGGGTAACTGCCTAAAATTGTAGGAACGATATAGCCATCTAAATTGTCGACGGAATTACGTTTCCTTCGGGTTCGCCAAGCCTGGGACGCGCTCCCAGACTCAGTTGTATCCTCTCCTACCTTGGATGTTTTCAAAAAACCATTAGATGTTGCGCTTAGCTCCCGGCATTTTGTTATTTAAACTCCTTTATTGTAGATTACGCCAAGCATGCTTTTCAGCAGGATTTATGTATCAAATGGACTCAAGTGAGCGACCATATATTACTTTTCCCACGCCATACATCAACGATCACTGCACCCCAGTGTCTTTCTGAACGTTTACGCTGGATTTTTTAAATTGTACACTGGTGCAATTTATTAAACAATTCATCTAGGCAGACGTTTGGTAGATGACCCATGTATAGATTTTGATTTCATCATATTCACCCCGAACATCCTACGGGACGTGTCAAGCACTTGCTTTTCTCCCGTGATAAATCATTGTTCATTGTTCATCTGCCTCGGCTGACCGACGTTGGCACGGGGACAATCCATCTGGTATCCAGGGTTGAACTAAACGTCAACACCTTAACATGAGCCGGTGGACGCGAGTGGTCAACCCACAGTACTTAAAGGCGCCTATGGATGGTGCAATAAAATGCTGAAAATAAGGCTTTCCTGCTCAAACTGCTCGAGCTATTTCCATACAGAATACGCGAACATCAAACCAAGGGATTGAGGCCAATAAGCAGTAGGTCAGACTCCTTTTAGTTCTGCGCGAAGTGCAATACCGTCCCGGCAATTTAGGCCGTATGTACACTGTCCCAGATGTATGATAAGCTGGCAGAAGTGGTGTCGCAAATTATGGACAACAAAATACCTTCAATAGGAACGAGCATAGCGGAATGTCTGAAACAGGCCCCTCCATCGAACTCCATTGCAAGACAATTAATCAGCGCCGGATGTTACACTAACAAAGTACTCCTGTGAATACTGTCACTATTCTAAATTGCCCAAACGTTCCGAAACAATTTACATCCAGCCCGTTTTTAACAATTTCCCCCAAACTCACCTCCTCCGTACAGGCTTCGCCTAGACCAAGAAAACAAACCAATGGCAATGGAAGCTGGGCCATGGTTGCGTGCAATAACACTCCAAACTCAGCAGCTGCTGTTTCTAATACCATACCCAAGAATAATGGGAAGGGTAACGCTGCAATGATGCGTCAAAAATCGCTCGCTCTCCCAAACACGAAGCACACTCCCTTGAAAGTCACTCAGAAACAACTGGATGCCATATCTCTATTATATACTAAGGTTCCGGAATCAACATCGGATTCTTTTTGAGGAAACAGGTGGATGATCTGAGCCAATGGCACACCATAAGCAACCTGTTCAATACTTGGACTAGGCGCCTCAACATGACGAGGAGCACTCAACACCAGAATTCCAAGCAATTTGATAAAGTCAGGCTTCTTCCGATTGTGTTAAGCTCCGTCGATGAGGTGGAAGTAGTGCTGTTTTCGACAGCGCAGCTCCAGAACAAATGCTGTTTGGTCCGCGTCGTTCCAGACGTATCATGAAGCGAGCGCAAGCGAGCGAAGCAGAGCTTAGAAGAGTACCACATAAACACCACAGCCAGAACTGCGTTTGTCCATTGCGGCTCCCAGTCTCATGAATACGATGCATGCGAAGCATATTCGCATGACCAGGAGTAGTGGCGCTAAATTCATGAGATGCTGCTCATGGATGATATTGCGGCTACTTTCTCAAGGTTGCCATGATCAGTAGGCTACAATGAGTGCAATCCAAGGATTATTTAGTTTGTGCTACAGATGGAACTTAGGTTACTGGAGCGATGGCAGTCAGTTCAAACAGATCACCAACCGAGTGCCGGTTCGAAGGAGAGAGCGAAATTATCGTCCGACTTAAATCACCACCTCAGCAAGCAAACGAATTGGGGGTCCCATCCAAAATTCACACTGGTAGCAGGTCTGAAAAGGGGGATGAGCCTCCTATGCAATACTGGATCTACTCTGCAAGCATGGTGCAAACTGAATTGCCAAATTTACTAATTACTATGCCAACGAAGCTAAATCCAACCGACTCGCTGATATTACCGCGTAAAACGGCAAACGCTTGACCATACAACGTTCGGCACAGCCTCACATCCTAGCCACATGTCTTTCGGGTCCTTGCAGAGAACCAAAACACTTTACTGCATCTACACAAATGTCCAAGGTCTCCTCAGCAAAACCGTCCAGCTTCGGTTGCCTCAGGCAACAAAAGCTCGGGATCTCATTTCTATAAACGAGACTTCGTTGCGCTTAGAGGTTACGAATGCCGTGTTCGCGATTCAGGGAATGCCACTGTCCCGACATGATCGTCCCATCAGGGGAGGTGGTGTTCCCTTTTGCTATCACAACGATTTAAAATGCTGGGCGTTGGAAGATCCGGAGACTCGGGTCAGTGATTCGCTGTGGTGCCGTTTGCATCTCAAACACAATGGTAACCGCTTCGGGGCAGTCCTTTATCGCTTCCCATCGTTCAATCTGGAAATGGATTCCCGTCTAGTAGCAGCACTAACAAAAGCTAACTCCGCACTTAATACCACGTTCTTATTCAAGGATGAATTGCAAGACCTTATCACAAGTATTCCACTAACCATTCACATCACCTCCCTTACCAGTTACAGAGCTGATAACAAACCATCGGTACTGGACCTTGTACTTACACTTATGGAATCTATGGTTGACAGGACATTTATAGACACCCCACTAGGACAAAGTGATCATGTCACCATACTTTATACCCATGTGTGTTACGCTGGATATCCAGAGGAACACAATGAACTAACACGTACCATCACACGCTATAACGTCCTGAACTATCTAGTTACGATGGCTGATTGGGATTTCTTTAAAGGTGGTTCCCCTAACAGCGCCTCGATTCAGTTTACTGGGTGTTTCGGCAATCTGATCACAACTTCTTCATGCACGGTGATGGTTCGTTCCATCAACCCATCGTCGATCATCAGAAGTAGAACTCGAAAATTCATGTTACTAAGGAATGAAGTTTGGCACACTTACAGAGCTCATCCTGGTTCCGAAACCTGGAGTGACTTATGACCCAGGACAATAATTGTACTGTCCTTGTCCGTGAAGACAAATTAACGCATCAACAACAGTTAGCTTGTAAATTAGACAAAAATAAAAGCTCCTATATAAGTATATTAACACCATTTGGAAAGTGAAGCAGGGTATCCGCACTCAACGAAAACCGGAGTGGTACGGAGCGCTGAGGAAGCAGCCAGTGCTCTACGCATGCAGTATGTTCCGGCTTTCTGAAAAGATGCTCGTCACTGTTACATATTTACATACATAGCCCCAGTTTTGACACTTACTAACATCACTTGTGCTGCCAAATCTTCGTTGTATGAACAGCTCTCATTGCACGCTACATTACTCCAGAAATCAATGACATCCACCCGAGGGCAGTAATCGTAGTAGCAGCAACGCTGGCAGAGTCATTACCGCATAGCATCCCAACCTACTTGGATAAGCAAAAGTGACCTGATCAGGCCAATTTTAAAAGTGGCAATCGCACAGAATCCGCAAACTATCGCCCAGTGGTCCTCCTTCTTGTACTCTCAATGGTGATGGAAGCAATCATCGCTGAGGTTCTAGTCGTCTGTCTGGAACGTCACAATATCATAGCACATGAGCAGCACGGTTTTCGCCACTATAGTTCATGTACAAACAATCTACTCAGTGCACGCAGTAGTTGGACGGAAGCGGCAGATAAAGGTATGGGGCGACATCAGAAACAGAAATTAGCGAACAAGCTTGTTTTCAGACCAACGTGACTAACAATGGCAGTCACACCACTTCATTTGACTTCGCCTCAACCAGACCAATCAGGTAGACTTATCGAATAGTTACTCTGCTTCAGTGCCCCACCGAATTTAAGCCCATTGTGTCTATTTTAGCTTGCTTTATTGCGATTGTATTAACCTGATGAGGAAGCCCTAAGAACTAGCTTGTTCGCTACTTTCTGTTTATGATGTCGTCTCCGGGACTTATTTCTCAATTGTAACCGCCCAAAGACCGACGTCATTTACCCCGACTTCTTCAAAGCTTTCGACCGCCTGGACCGCCGCATCCTGCCTCACAGGTCCGAAAGCTATGAAGCTGGGGATCCAGTTCCTGGGTGGATCAAGAATTTCCTTTAGAATCGGTAATTGCAGATTAGAGTTGGAAGTGCGCCGTCTGCTTCCATTCATGTATAATGTGGAGTTCCGCAAAGATCAGTTCTGGGGCCGCCTCTATTCCTCGTGTTCATTAACGAACTTACTCGAATCATTGCCTCGTTTTTTTGTTGTTCGTTGATGATGTTAAGATGTGGCTGGCGATAGTCAACCAAGAAGATCAGGATGCACTTCAGCAAGACATGGACAGAGAGTATAAGTGGACACTCCGAAATGTGCTCCAGTATAATACCTCTAAGTGTAACGCGGTCCACATTCGTCACTCGCCGAACATCATATACAAGCTTGGAGACCATGTCCTATAATGCATTCAACCAGGAACTTGACCTTGGAGTATTAATCCAGGCTGATCTGAGCTGCTCAGAACAATCTGAGAAGGTGATAAATACTGGAAACAACACGTTCGCATGCTGCTGAAAACATACGGGCGGTTTAATCCTTCTTTGTGTTCGCAGTTGCTAAACACATACATGCGGCCTTATATAGAATGCGCTTTACAAGCGTGGTAGCCGTGGCACATGCCAAATCTCGCAGCAATCGAGACTCCACAGTGAAAGGCTACGAAGCACGTCAAAAGGCTGTTCAGCCTTCCACATCAACTTCGGCTGAGGGCTCTAGGATTGTACAGCGGCCGATATCGATGCCTACGTGTTGACCAAGTCATGACCGACAAACTTTAAGGAAACTATTCCCCGTCTGCTGCCACCTACTGCGACTCAGTCACAATACGAATTGGAAGGGGTAGCAGCTCCAGTTATCACGCAATACAGTCGGCTAGAATAGCAGCGGAACTTTAATTTTCTTCCCGTGTGCCAGCCATGGAACGCCGTCTCAAGTTAGCTTGTTTTCGCCCCCACTTGCTCTGCGTTTAAATTGCGTTTTGACGTTGCCCTTGCCTACCTACATTTCGACCTATAGTCTGTGTTTATCAAAAGAGGATATACTACGACGAACGTTGCACAACCTGCAGTAACCTACACCATTGAGGTTAGTTCTTTTCAGCATACCTCTCTGTGAACACTGTGGTGAGTCCACAAAGATGATTTTGATTTTATCCCCTTGGTTTCTATCCATTATGTTGTGTTTCTGTTTATGTCCATGCTACGGGACTTGTTAAGCATCCCCTTGTTTACCTGCAAGATACCGTTGCTTCATTTTCCATCTGTGAGTATAATGGTGGTCCGCCTTATATACCATTTCCCGGCCAAGTTGTCCTCTTGGGCAACAGAAATAATCCGAGGGGCATTCAACATGAGTCTACTCAATTAATTTGTTCCGTGCGTACGCCAGTCACTTGTGCAGGTGTGTAGGTGTGCGTGTATAGCCCGTCGCCTTCAGCCAATTGGATCTCAGACGCACTAAGTCATAAGGGTGCAGGTGGGACGCTTCAGCTCCTACGCACGGAACAAATTAATTGAGTAGACTCATGCTGAATGCCCCCTCAGATTATTTCTGTTGCCCAGGAGGACAACTTGGCAGGGAAATGGTATAGATGACATGTGCCTAACGCGCGATTAGACTCACGCACTCTGCGCACGCTTTGCCTGTGTCTGCGGAATACGAGGCTCGTTAGTATGAGCGAACTCAGAACGTCACTGGTGTCAATAACAATGTCAGCCGCAGTTCTGGCTGGGACAGCGGACATGTTTATAGGTTGTCAGACAGGAAGTTGTGTGTCTTAGATGTTACGGAACCATGGAATATGCAGCCGCGACTACTGTGGGCAAGAACTGTGTTAGCTAGCCTAGTGCGTTTGGCTTTACGTGGTTTGGCTTTTCAGACTAAATTTCTTTGCACGAGATGGGCGTGGTGGAAAGTCAGATTAAGTTGCCGACCTTCTGCTATAAGCAATTCCATAGAGTGTCAAACACACCAGCGAGTTTTGATATTTATCAAAACCGGTTCAACGATCACGGCATACCTATGTAATTTCTACGTACTGACTCGCGTGACAAAAGCGCTTGAGTAGGGCTTGAATCTGTCCGCATAACGCAATTCGGCAGTTAAGCTATGTACCACATTCTACAATTGCGTACAGACCAGTAAATGCAAATTACAACTAACTCCTTACCATTTCACAATTGGTGTAGAGCACGCTCACACAGCAATGACCTTGCTGACGCTGTAGCTTTGTGAGACCACCGAGGAACTGGTTGAAAGCCCAGCATTAGACTAGATGAAATGAAACGCGAATCAAAGCTTGAAGAGGTGTATCGTGCTTCAGTCAATTAAAATTGGATACACGAAAGCTACCACCGTCCGGCCAAGATAAAAATAACTATAAGGTCCACAGAAGCACATGTTAAACTTTACGCATTACAAAGTAAACGAAATCGATTTCCGACAGCAATTCCCAATCTAAGAATAGGTTTGTGTACACGTATAATTTCAAGTGGGACCAGAACAATAGGATCAGCACGTGAATGTTTCTTCTGCAGCGAATCATTGAACGTAGATTTGACAAAGCATTCTGAAATCTCTTTAGAACTACAACAAAAGAGCAAATAGAACGCTGGCCGACTAAGTATTGCAGTGGTAACCGACACTAGCAGCAAAGCGTGATACGTCTGTCCTCGTAACTCTTTCGCTCAGCTGATGCCAACCCGCAGAAACTTCTACAGTTGCGCTCTATCCTGGGCAAGATATGGTAGGTAAGCCTGGACGCAATATTCTATTTGGGGTCGCATGAAAGCAATTAATACTTTTTCAAATTTGCAGGCCATTATGGCTCTCAAGAGGTAGTGAATAAATCGCATCGTGTGAAAAATTCTACAAAGAACCTTATTCCAACCATTGCTCAAGTAAAGGCTAAAGGATGAACAGCACATAGACCAACCTGCTAAGTACAAATTTTGATTTCACCATGGTGAACGACATAATCCGGAAAAACTAGTTACTTCAGTATAGAGTACTAATTATTCTACCTTATTTATGGGAATCAGCCATAATGTGGGCCAGCCCATTGCCTATCCAAGAAATGTAACATGGAGGCTGTACGCCGTAACGGCGCTTTGCTGCCGTGCGACCACCATCAGTCGCATGCAGGATGAGTATACCGCGAGGACGCCCACCTCTACGTAGATTCGAACCTGCGCCGCAACATTCCGAGCCAAGCCCGTCATCTCAAGGATAGGGGCCAATGTGAAGGCACTCTGAAATGTATCTAAATTCCTAGAGAGCTAGAGATAATGGACAAACAATAGCGGCGCTATCGCAAGCACCTCGGGAAAGTTATTAAGTACATGAAAGGCGGTAACAGCCCTAATCCCAAGCCCTGCAAGAGAACACTTTTCTTACACCTTCAAAAATGCAGGCACCTAGTTAACTGCACGACAAGGAATCCGTAAGATCTCATGCATGAGGTATATTGCCAAAAGTTTTCGGAAAGTCCATGAGCAGATGGTATGCAATGTGGACGATGTGCGCCTAGTCAGCACAGATTTTATGACCTGGATTATCAGATTAACTTACAAATACTCATCACGGGACCCATGTTGTGTAGTACTGAAGAGATCAAATTTAATCACATAATTTATGACTTAATCTTTCATCACTTGTCTAAACAACTTCACTAATACACTTCTCAAACTGATATGCTTGTAGTAGGTTAGCAGTTTATTGCTATTACATTTGTAATGTGACGGATTGGTGCTCGTTTACATTCCGAAGGTACGTCTTAGCTCGGAACGATCTTAGAAACGCCTGCGCTGGGGGACCAGTTATATTAGCAGCCAATTTATGCAGCAGCTTTGAGAAATGCATCAGGACCCGAAGCTTTGAGAGGATTTTTCTCAATCATCACCCGAAGACTTAAGCTTCGGTTACAACATAAGCTTGGTAAGAATTCTACAAAGCATTGCGCTTAACGCATGCGTATGAGTCCCATTGACTCGCATAGAAGCTTTGTGTTACTACGTCACTTTACGTAATCAATGCACTATTAGAGCACTTGAAGTTACGTCAGCTAAACACTTCTCGTAGGGGAACCGAGCAGTTTCTAGGTCATTCCTAGGTTTATCTCTAACCTAACCATGAATGGGGGCATGTTAATGAAGCTGCTATGTAGATTCGCAAGTATGTAGTTGTCTGAGGAATATATGCACGGATACCGTACCCTGTCCTTCCTTTCTTTGTGACCGGAAGTTGGAGGCAAAACCCGCAATGAAGCACGTTTCAAACTTCTCCCTGGCTAACTAAACACAGTCTGCCATCGTGAACTAACAACACAAAACTGAAGTCCCCACAAAACCACCAACCAAATAACTAGACATTACTCAACAGTGGCCTGATGATGTCCAGAAGGAGAATCTTGAAAGAAAATCCAGACACTGGCTCACAGGGGTGAAACGCACACAGCATCACTTACGAAATCGTTAGACTTAGCAAAACTTGGTCCAAGGTAGACGGCAGCTGGGCATTCAGCTACCTAGTGGGAAAATCCAAGACTTCATGCAAGTGTAGTTGTGGCGTTAGTTCAAGAAGGTCTGCACTAAAACTTCCTGCCACTGAGATGTGGAAAAACGATAATCCCAACAGATTACAGCGAGTTTGACTTTAACGAGTATCTGGCACCTGTACGCAAAATGGTAGCGAAAACGAAGTGGCAGGAAAGCACAATATTTATTGCAAACGACGGCGGTTAACCAAGCTCTGACGCGCACGCATATATATACATATACATATATATATATATATATATATATATATATCCTGTTTCCGTCGCACAACGCACCACATAGAGTAATTGGTCACTCGTCACATTCGTGCTTCGGTTCGCCATAGTTAGCCTTTTTCACCAGTAGCTTCGCTTGCGCAAACTGCATTCTGACTACCCTGGATTTGTTCTAAGAATCTTGACTTGATTGTTGGTGGTTGCATTCCTCTGGTGTACGAACAAAGACGATTCTATTGTATTAGTCTTTCGACCGGTACCCTCTCTGCTCTTCTTGACTCAGGCCCGCTACCGCTCGTCACTCGCGACCCGCTCTCATCTCTATACGTGGGACCTGTGTCGCGTTGTCTGATCTCCTTCGCGGCGTCTGTGTCTATTTCCTTCCATTCTTATTCTTGTGGCTCACCCATCCCCGTAGTCGGTACCTTACGCGACTTTACAAAATGATCCGGAGCAAACACATGAATCTTCTTAAAAGCACTTCCAAGAATTAAGTATACCACTGCGACTGAGAAGTGAGCAGAGAAAATGGAGACAACAGGCGATATAGTTGCACCAATTGTACCCAATGACTTAACTAAGCAGGTCCTGAAGAGATCTGATGTAAATTTCACATAAAGATCGACACCCACGTTTTGATGACCGATATGGCTATTAGATCCAAGTGGTTAGTCTTCAGGCAGAGATACATCAAAGTACGTGATATACGGTAACAAGGACAATCCAGTGAATGCAAGTGTATTGTAGAGAGATTTGCCTACAAGTAAGTTCAACTTGTATGTCTTACTCTTGGGTCACGCAAACTGCTGGGTACTGGGTCGTGCGGTACCACTATGAATTCAGGTAGAATGAAAAATGTTACACTACTTGTAAACCTACCAGCCGCACATCTATTTCTGAGGATCCTGCTGACCTCCACCTGCGGTCCATCAGCCAGTGGAAGTTCCGATTGGGTACTGGCATTACTACTTTGGGGATTCAAAGCAAAATATAGTAATGGTTTGCGCTCTTCATATGTAGAGAGAACTACCTGGTTAGCAAGATCGTGGTTTCGGCGCAGTGACAGAGATGTCCGCTTGTTCGGTCAGCTGACTAACTTTAAGCCCGGAGAAAATAAAGTCCGGGAAAGAGCTTAGCGACACGCGTGTTGAACTACTGGAATTCGTCCAACACCTTCTTCCTAAGGAACTACTGTGGTGGATCCAATAACTGCATGGAAACTAAAGCTGATTCCCGTATGTGTAACGCATCTATAGGATGCTTGCTTCTCTCGAGTTTTTGATTCGATACCGAGTTCACTGACTTTAATGACGATGGTGGCATTGACACTTCTTCTCCGAAATAGTCGGAGTTATCGGGGCCTGAAATTTGTGCTGTACTCCCAGTAATCTCGTGATGCCTAACCTTTCGGCCTTGGTGGAGGGCCTATAAACTTAATGAGATTATCTCGCTTATTTTAAATCGAGGTAATGGCAGGAAACTTGGGATCGTTTTGGGTGGAATCAAAAGGGCTGTCCGAGATAGCCTCATTATCATCACTCGTGGCCTGAGGATTTGACAAGGCGGATGGCACCGCGGATACATTTTCAGAGACAACGCAAGCAGTAGATTGAACATGGCAACCTACAGGGCTGACATCATTAAAATACCCAGGTGATTCCGTAGTGGGAATTCAGTGTTATTAAGAGAAACAGCAAGCACAACCATGGCGCAACGCCGGACGGAAAGTGATTCTACCTCTCCGAAAACGCAATGTTTTGAAAGTCTGCCACAACAGTCAGCACACCTACACGATAAACTGTCGTTGGTCTACAGCTCTGCGAATCGCTCAGCTTTCAGAGCATTACAAAGATAATAGTATCTGCGGTTGCATACAACGTACTGCAAGCCCGCAGAATCGTCCGTAACCGATGTCGCCACGGGGAGTTGTGCATTTGGTGGTTTGTGCACACGAACACTGCAGATCAGTTGTTTTCGACCTGGGCATAACTACCCCCAAGCTTGGGTAAATTGGAATTTTACGGATGGTAAATAGAAGTACGAGGCTTGCGTCATCGACCTTTCGCCAAAAATTACCTACAAGCTAAAATATATCCAAACAAGTAACTAACTAACTCATCACCATTGATTAGCCATCACTGGCTAAACATTAGTGAGTGGTCAGTGAATATGAAAATTTAGGTAATAAAACCTATAAAACTACATATACAAGCCTACAAAGCAACGCAGTTAGATGGCGCTTCTATCGGCTGACTCCTCTATCGTTGTTCTTTTGAGTCAGGCAGTCTTTCGATGGGTCGAAGTAAGGTTTGAGTAAACACTAAGTTGAGACCATAAGTCAACGAACAGGTAAAGGAATGACCGAACGATTACAAGCTCGAATAGAGGAAACAGATGATTCGTGTTTGGGTTGTATCTATACAGACTGGGGAAGGGCAGTCGTTTTCAGGGCGAAGTTGGAATGGATGGTTCAACCAATTGAGAAACTACTGATATCTGTTCATTTTTGATCGTGGATCACACGTCAAAGCATGGAACCGAATGAGCTCGAAGCACGACTTGCTATGTACATTAGCAGAATCCGTACCAAATATACTATAACTTGTTGGAACTGAACAATATCAACCGTTTTATTGACTTACCTCGTCATTCGAGTTAATAAAAATGCTCAAAGATAGGTGTTTTCCTTGTTTAAATGCTCAACCGTAATTAATTGTTTTCAGTTCCAATAATTTATAGAAAATATGCAGTAGATACTGGCTAATTAGCTTTATAAACTAGAAATGTTTGGGATAATTGTTTGTGGTGAACCCGCCTGTGGGTCACAACGTCAGAACAGTTAACTACCACTGCTCCAATATCCGTATTTGGCGATAAGGATATGATAATTACAAAAACAGCTTACAGTAAGAAACAAAAATAACAAACCGGTGATTATCTGCACAGAAATAGCAGAAAGTATAAAAGGTTAAAACAGGGTGTAAAACGGATTAGAAAACATAAAAAGGTGCGGTTGGTACCTGGAGCCGAACACAAAATTTGTTGACCCAAATGAAATTTGACGAAAGCCAGAATTTTTCGAGATACCGTTGCGAAATTTTCCTGAAACGGTACCACTATGGTAAGAACGCAGGTGTGTACTTGTTCTGAAACTGTTAACTTCACGTGGGAATCGGTGGTGATTGGTGACAGGTGGATATCCGCACCTTACTCATTGCGTGCGTGGTGGCTTAGCAAGTAACATTTCAATAATTTCCTCCGAGTTAGAGAGCAGTGACCACTGCGAAGCCAAGACCAACATCCAGCCCACGGCCGAAATATTGTGTAACTATTTTGCTCAGCCAGCCAAGCGTGACTGGGATCTGCTCTTCGGATTACGACAACTTGCAGAAGGATGCGAGTTACCTGGTTGTAATGCCACGCACATCCCAACTGCACCAATTGTGTTCAAGCCCAAACTCTTCCTTTTTTAACTGTCCTCCCGGATTGGTCTTTTGAGTTGGCACTTCTCATGAATCCTAAGACATCTTGGTTATTTCCAAAGGTTAAGAACTGGACGCCTTAGTAACTACAAAGTGCAGACTTTATTCTGGACAGGACTAAGTACCCCTCCATTCTCTCCATGCGCGACATATCAGTTCGTTTGGAGCCATTTAACCCTCTCTTCAAGTGTACCTATCACGGATGTGTGCAGAGGTTTACCTTGGCACCATAAACCAGTTTCCCGCGTTCGTCCGTACAGTTGGCAGTAGAGCCTTGAGGCCACCCACTAGGCATCAACCGCCAATGATGTACAGATGATCCTTCGAACGCACATGGACGTGTGTGCATTGCGACACCCTTGTGCGCACCGAGTGGACTCATGCGATTGGCTTATCCGCTGGTGAAGAGCAGGTGACGATCATCTTGTGAATCAGAATGAACTTCTGTCGCACCGAATCGATAAATACATCAAGTAGCCAACGTATCCTATCAACCTAAAAATAAGCTACCGTGAGTGTTGGACAAGCGTAATGTGCAATTCAGGTGAAGGCAAGAAAAGCAAGCACATTGTTCTCAGTTGACCATCCAGTGTTTCCTTATCAGGTGAGTTGACTCCATCCTCGTGAAATCTGATACGACAACCCATCTTACTGTAAAATGGTGTAAGAGAGTCTTGTAACCGATACCATAAAGTATCAGCTTGCCTGTGTGTCAGGTTACGGAACGTAAACTTAAGTCTGCTTCAGTTAGCAAAACCATGGTCGTAAATATCCCGCACATTGATCACGGGTATATCAGTTAGTACATTGTTCAAAAAAACGCTTATATAAACCTGGAGATTCTAAGGTGTCCTCAAGTCTATTCTACACTGCAGCTTTACCAGATTCGCGGAAATGAACTCAATGTTTTCCAGTTGGCGTTGTCCTGTCAGCAACTTTCAGGTTCAGTGAGAAATGGAAGAAATTCGACTGTAAACGATTCAGAATGTTATGGATGATCTTTCGGAACTATTACAGTGGGAAGGTTCCCCAGCTGTTTCTGAACTTTTCTTGGATCTTGACTAAACTATTGCATCCGGGCTTGTTCACTGCGCTTGATACGTGAGAGGATGTGGTTGGTACAAAAATGGCTTGAGTGTTGCGTCACCAATCGCATTCAGATAAGCCACTTGATATGGGAATGTTTTCGCTACAATACGGAGAACATTGTGTTGATTTGATTCTTATGTATCACATACTGACAGGGAAGACTGGCCCTACTTTACCTTGGTATTACAAGCCAACTACGGTCATTCGTTGAAGTTGCACGAACAACCATCTGATGGGGGTGAATCGACATTCGGCTGTTACGAAGAGTATTCAATTCATGAATGCTTTCTCGAGGTCTTAGAATCATCACAAACAGTGAAAGCATTTGAACGTCGAGTTGACGACCTTGACCTGCAATTCCAGACGTTCCCTCTAACTTTCCGAATTCCATCTCCAACTGCTAGCGTTAGTATAATTTTCTGCTTCCATTTGGTTATTATCACTATTGGGTTATTTTGTCCCTTTGGTTTCTTAATTCACGTGATTGGCGCAAGAGGGACCTTTAGTGCAAGCGATATGGATATTTACTAACTGACCGTATAGTGAGTTTGATAGTATTGCTTTAAATCTCCGAAATGGACAATATTGCCGTCAAATGGTAATGTGGTTCAACGACACCCAATAAGAAATATTCACTGACATTTTCTATTATCTCCGTTCCGTATGGATTAGAAGTTGTTGCGCTTACCACGGGGGTTCAGTCAGCTAATCAACTGACTATCTTACTGAGGTTCACTTTACTGAGTAGTGTGGCTCTGATTGGGTTTGCGTGTCGCAATCCATTATAAATGACTCACCCAACCAGTCTAGCTTTGTGATAAGAAGTGTCGACAGCGACTTGCTGGCTCAGCGACAGAGTTTTCAATTGACATCCCAAAGGTCCCGGGTTCGTGTCGCAGTTCTGCTATCGCTGTCCGATGAGTGTAAATAGGTGCGAAACCGGTCGCGGCGTGCCATCTACCGAGCAGACCACGCTTTACATTCAGTTGCTTCAGATGTGGTCCGAGTGCTCGAATTGACTGAGATTGATTTCTGCATGAATCACGGTCGTGATTAAGATGACGCATGGCAATTCATTCATACAAGGAGTGCTCCAGAATGACCCCTACGGAAAGTAGCACCTTGTTTCATTCGCATGCGTTTCGCGCCGCGCAAACCACGGAAGCGTGCACTGAGTAATATGTGAGTCGCTCAAGATCATAACGACGTGGCGCGTTACAAGCACTTAGAACCTGACGAATGGACACACTCTCAGTAGCGTGACTTATTTTTCTGGTTAGCTGCTGACCAAGCGTCTTGTTACGCGTTATTCGTTGCATGAGTCACTTCACACAGTCTCTAAAATAACCTAAGGTGTTCACACATTGAATGACTTCCCTTCTGTCAATATATTGGTGGTTCCGCGGTTGTATGCAAATCGATCTGTAACAGGAGACTGTAAATATATTTCGGCTGCCATCCCAAGCGAGATGCCCAGTGTCTTCTTCCTTCAGTCACTGATCCCAACTGACCTCAGAAATGTACGTGGAGGCTCAAGGGAACAACGGAATTTGGAAACAACTCCGAATTATATGTTTTCATGAGTAAACCGAATTTCCTCTAGATAAAACAGTTGGGAGGTTTCAGAAACTTAGGTTAATGAAGCAGTTTGAATGCCAGTGCATTATGTCAAAACAGAGTTGATCGTCAGGTAATGCCGAGGAGAATCGCCCTGGAGCTGACTTAGCAATATATCAATTTTTTTTATCCTAGTCAAGTGAGAGAAACCAACTTTCTGCCTTCCACTTGCAATTAAAGCAACACACGTTATATCTGTCTGCATCAACAATATTTACACTTGCGGATTTATGGGCTGAAGTCAAAGTTGGCTTATGCGCCCGTGTGTCTGTATTTTTGACATGTTACACCATCACTACGAATAATGATGTATATTAATTTACTATCAAAAAAATAAAATAAAACGTCTAAATAATGTCTGCACACATCACCCGAGCAAATAATTTCACATCATACCGATAGTTTTGTTTGGGTCAACAAACAAGCGGGACTGATCCGGTAGAAAAGAATTGCGGTAAGTCGCAGTGCGAGAAAGTGGGATGTAAAACCTGGAACGTGTAGAGGAAATAGAAAGTGTTTTGATAGGTCATAATGTAGTGGATGAAGAGGGTCGTTTAGAATTTGAACGAAAGACTAGTACAAGCGCTTAATTGTTTGGTAACAGTAAAATCCACATGGGAACCAGTAGATAACTCACCGTATTTTGAGAAAAGCCTTATGGACCGTACAATCAAAGTGTAGTCCATTATTAGTAACGCAGAGAAGGCCACAGGGGAACAGTAGAGCCAATGCAGCAGCATGCATGCAGTCACAAACAGAAGAATCAAATCACGGAGTACTGCAAGTACTCTAAATCGAAGGGCGTAAAATGACAATTGTCTAAGCTTACAAAACGTTTCGATAATCTTAAGGGACTGAGATTATTTTCGGGATTAAATGACTCCTAGATATTTGATGCTTAAGGATCTGATTATGAATGGACACTAACTGCCAATGGAGAAGTGGCGTCCAGAACAACTAGTCGCTTCAGCTCGGATAATCGGGAATGTTGAGTCACAATAGTTAGAAGTGTGCAAAATCAGGGATTGGAACAGAAGCACATCTAGACCATTTTGAAAAGTAAAAGATACCCCAACGGTTGAAGTAATGCATCCAAAAACAATAACGTTAGCAGAGTTGCACTCAATAAAGGTGGATGGTATGGGGAGTTTTTCAATGTATAAACAAACTAGAGCGGGTGAGAGGATGGCTCCCTGTGAAACACAGCTACTAGGGAGCAACGCAGAAGACTTCGCTCTATTAATCTGGGGGAATAGACTGCGGTTTTTAAAGCAGTCTTTAACCAGACTGCAAACACTTGTTAGAACCCCATTCGTAAACAACTGGTTGAGCGGCGTTAATCTGATGCTCCACGTGTGCAGTTTGTGCGTCGTTTCTGAGATGTTCATTGCGCGCCTAATACAACCACTGTGAAGGATAACGAAAGCCCACGCACACAGTTGGGATGGTCACTAGGTGGACTCAATTGGTCTAGTAAATCCCTTTGAGAACGGGTACCAGTAACTGTCTAAAAATTTCCCGGAAGCATGATGACAGTGGTGATGGGATCTGACCGGGATTTGGAGCATGGATCAAGGCCATACAAATGTGGTTCGGATGTAGCCAGGTTCATGGTGTACTGTGATCATTATAAAGCGAAGTAGCAAAGGTTAAAAACTATTGCATCGATGAGATACAGTAGAATCAGAACACATTTAAGCATGTTCTGGTGATGAGTTACGCCAAACACCTAATCGATAACACTTCCCTGGAGGTTTTTCAATTGTTGTCGACCTTGCTACCATTTGTTTTCGTTAAGCTTAGCAGAGAGATCAACGCAATTTTCCAAGTTATCAAAGGCTCGCGTAGGGCTGGCAGCAGTTACCACGATGTACTGCGTGTGTCCAAAAGAGCAACGGTATCTAACTTGGATGTTCTGTCATTGATAAGAATTAGAGCTGCTAACAGTCGCTGCACCTCGTGCGCTTTCAAGTATGCATATTTTAAATATCCGGTTAGGTATTGTGCAACCCATAATAATCAGCTAAAAGCACAGTTGTTATTGTGATGGTTTCCCTACTTATCAGCCGTAGATCTCAAAGCTACTAGTCCCAACGAAGTAGCCAAAATTCAACTTGTGTCCACCAGACAAGTATTTGCATGTGGATTAGCTGCATTAACCTTTGCAATAGCATGCATACCAACGGTTGCAAAAGTCCTGCGTGGAAATATCAGCTGAGCAGCTTCTACTGCTATTATAACTCTACGAACTAATGACCTAGACATGTCCAAGTAATGCTCTCATTGCCGTAAAGCATATATCAGGTCTATATTTTTTTATGGAAGAGAGTTTTGTCCGCACCCTGCCCTGGTCATGATACGATGCACCTCGATATAATATATATATCTATATGAGTCTTGTTGAAAGTCAACTGGGGAATGTTTGGCAACGCGGTCAAAAGTGGCAAACTATAAACAGTCAACCAAAATGTGCACCAGATTAACGGTCTGAGGATTCACTTGGCATGCGCTTTACAAGAAAACATGTCAAAATGGTACTGGCGCAGTGTACAGTCCAAATTTAAATGAATTTCCCTGTTTTGAAGCGTCCAAATCTACTGATTCGTGAAAGCCGCATGTCATTTTTATGGCCTAATTGCCATTGAGCTACCTGATCATCATAGTAAATAGAGATAAAGAATTTACGGCGGTTGCAAGTTCCATCGAATTGCAGACCACTCATGGCCGTGCTCCTACTGTATTTAGCTGGATCTCGGTTAACAAGCTGAAGCGAAATTTTAGCCAATTTTCCAGTATAACTTGTGTCATTCCCCCGGAGGGTAGCACCAGTTTGATTAATCTTGGACCGCAGCCATTGTAGTTAGATAAAGGGATCGTTATCCACGATTTAGCAATAACACCGTCCACAGAGAGTGCGTCCCAGATGCACCACCATTGCTCTCGGTCATGTGTTTGCGCTTCGTGATCAGGAGAATCCTAAAGCTCGGGAACACCATGAACAAATATGGTTTTCTTGCTATCGTTTTTAGATGAGCCGCCTTAACTACCGCCCATCTTTTATGCGACCCTCCCTATGAAGATCAAGTAATATGTACCCTGCTCGGTGGGTTGTGAAGACAAACTGCAGAGACTAGAACCACCGCTGATATACGGTGTTACTCGAAGAATTTGAAGTTCACCGTAGTGTCATGAGGACTGGTGACGCGCTACGCGTCTCAACACAGTGGTCTCAGCCCGAATACCAATTACATCGCAGATGGAATTCCACTGGTTGCGATCGTCTAGCAACTTGCTCTTTATTGTGTCAGATTTCGACTTGGGAACGTTGGTGCACAAGAGAGTTAACTCAGCGGCGTTTTGTTTAGCGAAGGTAGGTTCGAGATTTGCTGCTGGTGTTTTGGATTTTTTAATAGGTGGCACTGGTGGTAGCCATGAAAGCTGCGTCGCACTGCGTGTGCTTGGTATATAAGATGGACCTGCAGGTGTCTTTCTCGGCATTTTGATCGACGCGACCAATGCGCACGTTACCCGTTTTCTTTCTGCACTGGATTGCCTCTGGCTCTGAGCTGCCAGTGACGCTTCTAGGAATAGGGTAAAAACAGTCACGTCAAATGCAAGTTATCCGCCTTGGAAGTTAGGATGCCTAAGTGACGTAGACACATTGTGGCGGTCAGCAGGACGATAAGCTTTGGTCGCGTCAGGTCACCAGTTTATAACTCCTAACAGCATCTTGCAGATGACACTGAGACATGTCTGTAATTGTTCGGTTTGCTCCTTGTCTTCACATAGGAATGGTCGTGTTCCAAACAGACACCTTCTGTCGAGCTAGTAGCGTCTCTGATAGGGACTTTCAACTGCGTACTAGAGGTGGAGAGATGCCGTGCACCTTGAGAGTTACCTGTCATCTTTCGTCCGTGGGCCCGCGCCGTCTCGCGCATTGATCAGTGACTGCTTGTACATATCAACAATACCTTCGACTTGCCCATTTCACTGAAGTAGGAATGGTGGTGCTCGCATGTGAGTAATACCACCGGGATAACAAAATGTTACAAGTTCCTCAGAAGTGAGATGTGGCCCATTGTCTGACACTAGGGTTCCGGGCATACCAAAACGACTGACTACTTCGGGCACCCGTTTAATTGCTGCTGGTGTGGTACTTGTAGTAACATTGGAATGACTTTCGTTTACTTAGAGTGAGCGAAAACCACAATGAACTATGATCTGTACTCACTTGAACCGCAAACACTACATGTGCGCATGACCAGGGCGTTGTTGCTTTTTACGAAAGACAAATATACCTCGAAGCAAAAGTACGGCTGTTTGTTGACAGATTCACTGTCGATCTCTGTGGTGCCAACAAATTATTGTGGACCGGGAGTTATTTGTTGGAAGTACTAGAATATTCTTATAATCAGCTAACAGTCGCCCGTTTTTGTGTATCGGAAGACACAGTCGTACCAGCCATTGAAAGGCTAGATACATTGTTGCAGAGTTTGTGTACTGACAGCAGTGCAATTTCCACGCGTTCCACAGTGACTATAGCAAGTGGCGATTGGCTTGCGTGACTACAGTGGTTTTAGTTTCCAGTTGAACATTGGTGCAAAAAAGTCAGTTGCGTCTGGAATGATTACTGCTGAATACACAGAAGACTCTGAAGATGAACTTGCGAATTCCATCCCCAAAAGTCGACACAGAAAATGTTGATGAAGATTTCCTTTCAAAGACATATGTGGTCCGCGGCATCTGGCCACGCATTTGCTTGTCATTGCGGCCTCCACGTGGACAGACACAAGATGCCTACGCCTAACAAAGGGACCGTGGGTGGCTTGCGCCGCACCAACCACAGTTCCACTCACACATCCCATATCCAGTGTAAACGCGAAAGAATAAGATTGTGAGGCATGTGGATGGGAGCCAGGTTTCATCAACGGAGCCGGCCCACACTCCTTCACAGGCAAACACAAACACGCTGTATTTGGGAATCAAGCGCACACAAGGCGGTGGCTGCGCCGTTGTCCGCTCCATACTAGGTGCATGGAACCACTCTTCGAGCCTATCACGGTCACAAGGACCGTGCACCTCGTCCCCTCCAGCAACCACCAACTGTCTCCTGGCGCCAGTATGGACGAGGTAGTGAGTAATAGACAGGTAGGTGCCTTGTCATCATGCATATCAAGTGCAGCCACACCGTGGATATCAATCGACGGCCAATCACTTGAGATGACGATACAAGTAAAATAAATCGATTCATGCATACAGATTTGGTGACATAACTCTTCGCTAAATGGGCATATAAAATGTATTGGTTGCCAACAAACCTGCGATCGGTTCAATACGTCAGAAATCTATTTTAATGAAATGCCCAATCGCGAAAATGTTATAACAGTTAAGTACAATTAGCTTAAGCGACGTGTGCAAGTTAATAAGAGATAGTTCAGGTAGACATTAACATGAGACTGAGACTGAGACTGTATTTAAGAGCGAGTAGAAAGGTTTCTG